>JAZGLO010003681.1:0-652500 GCA_036873155.1 Biomphalaria sudanica
CTGTAGCCTTAAACCAAGTTTTAATCGGCGTCCTTCTGGCATTAAAGCGCGAGCTCGCTGACCCGATTTGAGATAGGTACAATGTCCCATTCTGTGAACAACGAGGTGTCACTAGGAACTCATTTGTAATTTAAGCTATGTTAATTTTGTTTCCCTGCTGTAGTCTTGAACTAAGTTTTAATCTGTGTTTTTCTGGCATTTAAGCGTGGGTACGCTGACCTGGTTTGAGATAGGTACGGATGTCCTCATTTTGTAAACAATGAGGTGTCACTAGGGACGTGACATATACCCCCCTCTTCCTAAGCGGGATGCATGTTGAGTAAGACGGAACTGCAACCGCTCAATCTTACATATAATAATGTTACTAACGTACAAAGGTATTACAGTTACTTCTTCCATGTATAAAAATAATATTCAATAATAGGCAGTATTCTAGTTTTAGAATTCTTCACAATAATAACATATGTAAGCATGGCAAATACAGAAAAAGAAGATATATTATAGTAATAAAATGAATGTCATAAAACTTGAAATCTTCCATCCAATGGGAATATTAACATACATATACATTTCATATATAATCATTTTTAGTCAATGTATGAATCAAATTTTAAATGAAAACAAAGTGTACAAGTTATGTTACTGGTAGTTGCAATCTAAGTACATCTTGATAGGGGTGTCTGCTAAGACATTCATCTTCCTGGGATTGTTTTGACTGTAAACTGGTAGTCTGTTAGCATTAAACTCCATCGTGTTAATCTGCTGTTAGCCAGCTTTTTAGTGTTTAGAAATTGGAGAGGAAAATGGTCTGTAAGTAGGTTGAATGGTTTGCCTAACAGATACTTGGTAAAGCGATTTATGGACCAAACTATCGCTAAACACTCTCTTTCAATTGTAGAGTATCTGGTTTCTGCTGGGTGACAATTTTCCTGCTAATATAGAACACGGGATGTAGTGTTCCATTGTGCTCTTGCATTAAACAGGCTCCGATCGCTTCGGAGGACGCGTCCGTCGCAAGGTGGAATGTTTTGTTTTGGGTCTGGTAACTTGAGAATGGACTCGTGTGAAAAGGTGTCCTTGATTCTCGTTATAGTGTCTTCCAGTTCTTGTGAATGGAATACTTTGTTTGGTTGACCTTTCTTGGTAAGGTTTGTCAAGGGTGATGTGAGAGTCGTGTAATTAGGTATGAAACATCGGTAGAAATTGCATAGTCCTATTATACTCCTGATTTGTTTCTTTGTCTTAGGCACTTGAATGTCTAATATTCTCTTGATGATTTCATCTTGAGGTTTTAAAGAGTTGTAGCTTACTTTGTAACCTAAAAATGTTACTTCATTCATGGCTAGTTCCATTTTGCTTGGTTTGATAGTGAAGCCATGCTGTCTTAGTTCATGAAAGATTTCTTTGAGTCCTTGCAAATGTTCTTCCCAAGATCTGTGAAAGATACTATTGTCGTCTATATATGAAACAGTATCTTTTCTTTGTCCGAATAGTCGGTGTATTGCTCTGTTGAATGTACTACTTGCATTGACTAAACCAAATGGCATGTAGTTAAATTGGAATAGTCCGAATGCAGTAGTGAAAGCTGTGTATGGTTTACATTGTTCTTTCATTGGAATTTGGTAATATCCCCTTGAAAGATCTATTTTGTAAAATATTTTGCTTCAGCAAACTGGGTCATGAGATCTTCTGGATTCGGCATAGGGTAAGAGTCTAGGCAAGTAATTTTGTTGAGTTGCCTAAAGTCTACACACATTCTAGGTGTTGTAGCATTGTGTCGTTTCACAAGTACGATAGGTGCTGCGTAGGGCGAATTTGAATGTTCAATAATGCCTTGTTGTAGTAATTGATTGATTTCTTTTTGTAAAAAGTCTCTATATGTATTGGGACTGGATATGGTCTTTGTTTTGGTTGGTTTGTCGCTAGTCAAATTGATCTCATGTTCAATAACTGATGTTTTGCCTGGAACGTCGGTAAAAATGGATGAGTAATCCTTTAGTATCTCTGATACTTCTTGCTTCCTTGGACATGGTAGATTGTTCAAGTTTTATGTCTTTCCATGATTCTGTTTGTGTCGATATTGGATTCGGGAGTATGAGTTCTTGTGGTATCATTTGAATCACTTTCTTGAAGAATAGTCAAACATTTAATTGTGTCTTGCACTGTTTCATTTTTCTTGTATTTCTTCATTATATTTATGTAGCATATTGATGTGATAGACTTTCCTTTTTGTTGTTTATTTCAATTTTCATAGTCTACGTCTGTGATTTTCTTGGTAACTAAAAATGGTTCCTTGCCACTGAATAAAAAAATTTTGTTCTTTTTTATCTGGCAATAATAGTCTCACTTTATCTCCTGGTTCTAATTTTCTTAAGTCTGCTTTCGTTGACTCGTCTTTGGGATAGCTATGTTGGCTTTTGCTGTTCTTGTTTAGCTTTTTGACATGCTTGTATGACCATATTTCGAGTGTCTATGACATGTTGAAATGCTGTTTTTGTTGCTGTTGCATTCTGTCTTGGTGCCATTAATGATTCTTTTAGTGCTGCCATAGGTCCTCTCGGATTTGCGCCGTAGAGCATTTCAAATGGCGAAAACCTGTAGTTTCTTGCTGACTTTCTCGGTATGCAAAAAGTGCTGCTGGTTATTAAAAGATCCCAATTTTGTGGGTTGTCATTGGCTATTTTTGATATGATTTGCTTCAAACTAGAATTCATACGCTCGCAGAGCCCGTTACTCTGTGGGTGGTAAACCGGTTGTAAATTTCATCTTTAATTTTGTACATGTCCATGAACGCTTTCGTAATTCCCGCTGTAAATTGTCCCCCTCGGTCGCTTAGTATCACCTCTGGTAGTCCGGTCCTGGAGAAAATTTCTGACAAAGCTCTGGTAATGTCAATAGCTGTTATGTTTACTAGTGGTATTGCTTCTGGCCATCTTGTACATGTATCAACTAAAGTAAGTATGTATTTATGATTTCTTGCTGATTCAATTGGTATGGGTCCAATAATGTCGACTGCGACTTTCTGGAATGGTTTGTCAGTGAGTTCTACAGTTTGAAGGGGTGCTTGAGATGTGCCTACCTTTAGGTCCTTTCATTTGACAAATATGACATGTACTGACGAACTTCTTCACATCTTTCGTTATGCTTGGCCAATAGAAATGCTGTAGAATTCTTTTCTTTGTTCTGGATACCGCCATATGTCCAGAAAAAGGTTTGCTGTGTCCCGATTCAATTATTGTCTTTCTGTATGTTTGTGGTACGACTATTTGATCAATGATTTCATTTTTGTTTTTGCTTCGTTTCCATAAGCATTCCGTTGTCAAGATATGATTCATTGTTTGATTCTGGATTTATATTGGTCTGGGCCTTTCTTGTATAGTCTTGATAACGTTGGATCTTCTTTTGTTCTTCTTTAAATTCTTCAGTGTTGAATTCAGGCGGGATGTTTGAATGGCTAGTCATTTCATTTTGATTAGTGCTTTCTTGATCTGTAGTTTCCTTGGTTGCGTTGTCATTTTGTTGATTTGAATTTGATTCATTCTGTAGATTTTCTGATTCTAATTGTTCTTTTTGCCATTGACCTTGTAATGACTGCATTACATTCTTGGCTTACTTTTATGGCTTTCGACCAGTCTTGTAGGTCTCGTTGAGTGCAATCACGGGACTCCTTTAATGTTGCCAATCAACAAATTTACAGGTAAATTGTCCTGATACTAGAGCTTCTACATCTCCACTGTAGAAAGGTGTTGTAATGTTAATTTCTGCTACAGGTAGATTGCTGACTTCGGGGTACCATTGAAAGCTGTAGCCGCAACATATTTGCCTGTGTATTGATGAGTCTTGACGAATTTTGAATGTACGACCACAGACGTCGAACCTGTGTCTCGAATCACTTCCACTTTCTGGTTTCCAACTAAGCCCTGGATAGTATTCTAGACCTTTAGACTTGGTAACTATAGTCATTGTTGTGTGGTCAGATCTAGGTTTCTGTTGTAGTATTTGTTTTGATTACCATAGTTTTGGTTTCTTGTAGATTGTGGCTGGTACCTGGATGCTTGTTTTTTCTTTGATCTGTCACTTGAGTGAGTAGTTTTGTTTCTTTCTACATTCGTTTGCGTAGTGACCCTTAAGGTGACAGTAACTGCATTCTATGTCTCTGGTTTTACATTGTGAAGCATAATGTCCTTTGAAATTACAGTTTGTACATATTGGCGTTCTTTCAGGTTTTGAGAATCGTGGTGTTTCTGGTTTCTTTGGTGTAACAGATGAAATTTTCTTCCGCAGACTGTTTAATAGGTTTGTTTGGATATGCTGCCCTGTATTGTCGTACTATTTGAGTCAAAGTTTGAATGTCTTTTGGTTGTCTTTCAATGATAAGGATTGAATATCTTCTGAGTGTGCATGTGTAATGGCATCTATGATGACATGCTCTCTCAGATTTTCGTATGAATTTTCTATTTTTGACAAGGATATCCACCTATCAAACCACATGGTCATGTTTTGATACAAATATTAATGGATCATCTTCTTGTCGAGGCCTTTCTGTATAGAACTTTTTCTGTATGCATCTGTGTAGCGCCATACTGTCTCAGGAGTGCTTCTTTGACATTGCTATAGTTGTCTAGTTCGTGCGCTGGAAGTTGAATGCAAATGTCTATGGCTTTTCCTGTAAGAAGGCTCATGAGAGTTTCTAGAGTATTGTTACTTCAGGCCAGACCTGATGCTTTGGCTAGTTCTTCGAAACGCATCAGATAAGAATCAATATTGTTTTTCGATTCTTGAAATTTGCCATTTTTGACATTTGTTTATATTTGTCAAAACCTGCAGACTTTTGTTGGGCATTCGCTGCTTCTTTTTGTGCCTGAGCTAATTGTATGTCTTTTTCTTTTATAAGGCGTTTCTTCCTCTTTAATACGGCGTTCTTCTTCTTTCATTCGGCGTTCATGTTCCATCTCTTCTTGTCGTTGTGCTAGTACTTTCTTTTCATGTTCTTCAAGCTCTTGCTTTGCCCATTGTAGCCTTTCTGGTTTAGGCATAGCTAATTCTTTGGCCATCTCCAGAAAATCTTGTAGTGTTAACATTTTGGCTGCCATGGTAATTCAGTAGCAAGTTGTCTTGTACTTGTTAACTTGATAGTTTAATATAAATGATTGTCGTTACTCGAAAGTAGACTTGAATATACTTCGATTAAAATGTTCTTGGGTTATTTTTATTTAGAAGAGACACACAAATAAATATTTCAATATTTCACCTTATAAATCGGTCGTTATAAGATGATCATTGTAGATGATTATTGATAATATGATTATAACTTGTAGTTGCCACTTGATTTGGCAATTTGAAGAACAATTACTTGTCGCTAGTAAGTAAATATACAAGGCGATCTAAGTTGATAGATCAAGCCTGTAAAATGACGTAAGGTTGTACTGACCTTGTCATAAAGACAATGTGGTAGACTTGAACGTGAAGTTTTCTTAGTAGTGAGAGGCTGAGTAGTGAAGTAGAACTATCGTCTGTAGTTCTAGTTTGTTGCAACACAACTGTCAAAGAGTTGTTTCGATGGTTGCAGGTTGGTTATCTTGGCAGACGTCAAAGGTTGCCAGATGAAAGTACTGATCCTGTAGTATCACGTTGGATGAATAAATTCGTTGTACATACAGCCGTCGGAGGTGTCAATTTATGTCACGTGTTTATTGTGTTTATTTGACTTGGAGTTCTTGATGCTATAAACTTGTGACATATGTGGGTTCGGAGGTGCTTGATTATAGTTCAAACACTTTAATAATCAATGAAGTAACAAAGTGTTGATAGGTTTTTCTTGAGTTTTAATTATTTAAAACTTGAACTTGAAACAATAAATGTACATACAAAGATATATAAAACAGATACAGGATTCAGTGAAAACGTTCAATAAAATGAGTAAATATTTACTTTAAACTTAGCGACTTCTAAGCCTAGCTTTCTAGCTCTCTGCTGTAGCCTTAAACCAAGTTTTAATCGGCGTCCTTCTGGCATTAAAGCGCGAGCGCGCTGACCCGATTTGAGATAGGTACAATGTCCCATTCTGTGAACAACGAGGTGTCACTAGGAACTCATTTGTAATTTAAGCTATGTTAATTTTGTTTCCCTGCTGTAGTCTTGAACTAAGTTTTAATCTGTGTTTTTCTGGCATTTAAGCGTGGGTACGCTGACCTGGTTTGAGATAGGTACGATGTCCTCATTTTGTAAACAATGAGGTGTCACTAGGGACGTGACAGCTATAAGTAAAGAGATGATGATAATGAAAGAGATACTGTAAGGCGCTCACAAACCATCATCTTCTCTATTTGATGTCGAAGAGAGATTTTGTGGGTCTATTCGGAACTTTATCTTTGTGTGTTCGAAAGTTTTTTTTTAAATCTTTATCTATTTTGTCATGGAGGCATTGCCTTAAATTATACTCCAGCGTAATTGGTTTCATTATCGTCATAAAAAGTCACTTAGACAAAGAAGAAATGAACAATTTTAAATAATCAACGCTGTACAATCCATATTTCTTTTTGTTAAACATTAGTTACATGTAGACATAATTAAGCTATTGAAATAAGTTTTGAAATTTAATACAACAATTTTTTGTTTGAATAGCAGGATAAATATTTAAGAGATGAACTAACGTACAAATCATGTATCAGTGTATGAAAGAATTGCATTAATGGGTTGTTAAAACTTATTTTAAGCCACAACTTGTTTAGCTGAAATCTGTTATCGTCGACCCCCCCCCCGCCCCCCGTGGACACCTCATAGACCCCCAATTAATTTTTTTCACTTTCGTAGACCCCTTGGAAGTCTTCGTAGACCCCTGGGGTCTATATAGACCACTTTGGGAATGACTGGTTTAAAGCGTTATTTTTTTTTCAGTGCATCTCAAGTTATTATTGCCCCAATGCTTAAATTAGAAAAAGTGGCACATGAAACTTAAATCTTTCGGAGTTTCTCTAGTAATAAGAAGTGGCTTTGTCACGTGGCATGCGCTTTAGACTGTCGTGACGATGGTCCCGAGTTCAAACCCTTTTCATCGTATTCCTCTGACGTCCTGCAGGACGTTTGGGCTAAGACATAATTATGTCCAAAAAACGTGTGAGATAAAACTAGACATGGATCAGTTCTGTCCTCTATACTTATGACTATGTGTTCTTTTAACATATAAACAAGTAGTAAGTAAAGTTTCCCTTTAAGACCTAGCGATCTATAGGGCAGATGGTGTAAAGGTCATCTGTTTCTGTGACCTACGGTTAACTAGCGTGTCAATTAGCCAACACAACAACCAACCACATCAGCTAATGTCAGGTGACCATTAGTGATGGGTGGACTCGGGGGATGGCGTCGGGGGATGGCTGCCTGGTCGTGCGGTTTGCACGCTGGACCGTCGTTCAGATTTATCGATGGTCCCGGGTTCAAACCCTGCCCGCTCCCATCCCCCGTCGTCCTGCGGGAGGCTTGGACTAGGAAGTAATTATCTTCAACTCTGAAAGAACATCCGAAACATGTAAAACATTTTACAGCGTCATAAAGATCCTGAAATAAAAAATCTCCAGTCTTCACCAGGTATTCGAAACCGGGACCCCCAGTTCGTAAGGCAAACGTTATACCACTCAGCCATATTTTGAAAATAGATTGTTTGAGACTTTTAGGACGTCTTAACTCTAGTAGCTACCCGGAGGCTACCTAAGTCTTATAGCTAGAGTGAGACCATCTAACTCTAGTAGCTACCCGGAGGCTACCTAAGTCTTATAGCTAGAGTGAGACCATCTAACTCTAGTAGCTACCCGGAGGCTACCTAAGTCTTATAGCTAGAGTGAGACCATCTAACTCTAGTAGATGCCCAGAGGCTACCTAAGTCTTATAGCTAGAGTGAGACCATCTAACTCTAATAGCTATCTTAAGCAGTGGCGTAGCAAGGTACCCGTGGGCCAGGGTTCAAGAATATGTTGGTGAGCCCTCCCCCTCCCCCAATAAGAGACAAAATAATTGAGCAATTTGAATTTATAGTTACATTTACCTAAAAGATATTCCAATTTAAGTAGTGTATCTTTTTTTTTATAAGTAATTAGTAGCATTGCCATTACGATTGATTCAGTTAGAACTCAGACAAATGATAGTGTCTTAAAAGTCAATGTTTGTACAATTTCATAACATAATAAAACGACTTAAAGATGTTTTAAATGAATCAAGAAATGTTTTTTACATGCCTAAGACACTTCTAGGTGAAAACTTTGAAATATTGATACAAACACTATAATCTAATTCTATTTCCATTATTTAACAGAAAATAGATCGAACATTTTTCTGGCCTCCTAAGTAGAAAAGTCAGTAACCTGTGCATCTATTTTAAAAATTTTGGCTGTTTCTCGCTCAATGAAGAAGGCTAAGTTAAGCCAACCTGCTCTCTCTCTTTCTCTCTCTCTCTCTCTCTCTCTCTCTGTGTCATAGAAATTTGTATATAATTTGGAATAATCGAAATTCTGAAACTGACGTCATGCTGAACAAACTGATACAGACAAAGTGAGAAAAAAGATGCATGCTGTGACATTGTTTGGAAAACATGATGATTAAATGTAGCTGTTTATAATAAAAACAGAGAAATCTCATGTAGCTATTTATGATAAAAACAGCCAAATCTCATGTAGCTATTTATGATAAAAACAGCCAAACCTCATCTAGCTGTTTATAACAACTCTTTGTCTTTTGCACTTGAAATGAAATTGGTCATTCACGCCTTTAAAATGATGACAATATTTTATGTCCATGAAATCAATCACGTCATTGTGAAACAATGTCAAGGATAGTCCCGTAAACTACGTTGATTTTGAAAGAGAAAAAAGGCGCGCATGGGACTTTCTTAGTACCAGTATTTTTGTCATAGCTGCATCGCCCAACCGTTCTTTTATTTGGTTTTGAATCTGTGGGGTTTTGTTTGCATGTCAGATTTCAATATTCATAGCAATTTAAAATAAAGCCTAATTAGAGGTTTTGATTGATATAGTGGTATTAATTTTTATTTAACAACTATTAACCAAACTTTGCAATGACATTTTATTAGTAAGTTAAAATGTCAAACTGAGTATAGAAATTTAAACCAAATTGTAAGTAAGAGAAATACAGAATTAAACAATTTAAATACAGAAAATAGAAGAAATAGATTGAGCTTTGAAAAAATTGAATAACTAGCAGATGTGTCGAAATATATATTTTGGGACCATCCCTATAGTCGTAGACCTATTGTTATTGTTACCGCCCCTTTCCTTATTTTTCAGTACAAACAAACTCTCTCTCTTCCCATTAAAACTAATACCATCAATGGTTTATGGACATACAATAGACATACATGGATAAAAAGAATGGGACATAAAAAGAACGGGACTATCTAGCAACCATAGTCTCCTTAAACATACAATTAGGGCTAGCCACCGTTACAATAAACCTGATGGAGAACAGTTCGTTATATAACAATACAGTAATCCAAGCCGCTGGTATATTAACTCAAAACTTAAAACACGGGTTAAAGTCATAGAACAAATATAAAGTTTATGATATTTTGATGGGGGGTTTCAGAGTCTATGTTATATAACTTTTTACTAAAGTGCAATTACTTTTTTTCCTTTAGTGCCATCCCTGTAATAAGTTCTGACGTGGGTCCCAACTGGTCAAAAGTTATGGACCCAAGTGCAATCCACCCCCTTGCGCCATTGTTGCTACGCCAATGGCTGTGGGCCCCTAATAGTCGTGGACCCGGGTTCATTGAATCCCTTCGCGCCATGGATGCTACGCCATTGATCTTAAGGCTGCCTAACCCTTTTAGTTTCCTTGAGGTCACCTAACTCTTATAGTTACATTGAGGTCACCTAACTCTTATAGTTACATTGAGGTCACCTAACTCTTATAGTTACATTGAGGTCACCTAACTCTTATAGTTACATTGAGGTCACCTAACTCTTATAGTTACATTGAGGTCACCTAACTCTTATAGTTACATTGAGGTCACCTAACTCTAAATGCTACTATGAGGCCACCTAACTCTTATAGTTGCATTGAGGTCACCTAACTCTTATAGTTACATTGAGGCCACCTAACTCTTATAGTTACATTGAGGTCACCTAACTCTTATAATAGCAAACCTTGAGGCCACCTAAATCTTATAATAGCTACATTGAGGCCACCTAACTCTAATAGCTACATTGAGGCCACCTAACCATAATAGCTACCTTGAGGCCACCTAACTCTAAAGGCTACCTTGAGGCCACCTAACTCTAATAGCTACCTTGAGGCCACCTAACTCTAATAGCTACCTTGAGGCCACCTAACTCTAATAGCTACATTGAGGCCACCTTACTCTAATAGCTACCTTGAGGCCACCTAACTCTAATAGCTACATTGAGGCCACCTAACTCTAATAGCTACCTTGAGGCCACCTAACTCTAATAGCTACATTGAGGCCACCTAACTCTAATAGCTACATTGAGGCCACCTAACTCTAATGGCTACCTTGAGGCCACCTAACTCTAATAGCTACATTGAGGCCACCTAACTCTAATAGCTACCTTAAGGCCACCTAACTCTAATAGCTACATTGAGGCCACCTAACCCTAATAGCTACCTTGAGGCCACCTAACTCTAAAAGCTACCTTGAGGCCACCTAACTCTAATAGCTACATTGAGGCCACCTAACTCTTATAATAGCTACCTTGAGGCCACCTAACTCTTATAATTGCTACCTTGAGGCCACCTTACTCTAATAGCTACATTGAGGCCACCTAACTCTAAAAGCTACCTTGAGGCCAGCTAACTCTTATAATAGCTTCCTTGCATTAGTTAAGAAAAGTAACAGCTGGTCAAATAAAATCTTTGTTACCGTCAGCCATGGAAATAGAAGTGCTCCTTACATCATCCGCCCCCACGGACTACGAAGTCTGACAAAGAGGGAGATGAGAACTTAATTACAATCTACATGACAACTCCAATGACCTCAGGTGTGTATGCGCCCTAATAAAATGTGTATTTCACGGTCTTCGCGAGATCTCGAACTATGTCAGAGGTCATCAGCTGACAGCTGTGCTCCTCTATGCGACGAAGGGCAAAATGGCGTCTGAGTTGATCTTAACAGCGCTTAAGGATGGGGCTGGGGGCACCTCTGTTACGCAGTCATTATTTAAGCTCGCCAAAGGATATCGCTTTTGGAATGCGGTCGTCTCCAATGCGGGACAATACAAATGGTGGAACTAGAGATAAATTCCCTATAAATGCAATACTTATGTAAGTCATTGTAAGTAGTTCTTTAGCGGGGAGTGAGGGAAGGATCAAGTCGTGGTGACGTAGGTGCTAGTTCACGTAGTCCTATAACTACAACTGGCACATCGGTGGTTGAACTGAGCTTAACCATCTGCCAGGTAGGCTCATTTAATGCTGAGATTTACCATTACCATTCTCCCCCCCCCCCCTAGATGTTATCTTATGCTCATAACGTTACCCAGAGGCAAAGAGTGGAAAGGTAAATGGCTGCCTTCAGTTAACTGAGTGCGGCAGCGCTAAAAGAAGTATAATCCAGAGTAGCTTTTAATGACGCAAAAATATGACTTGTTAACCAAACGCACTAACTTTACGTTATAAAGGTTCGTGTCAGCTAGTTAAATTTTTTTTTTCGGAGGTAACTCTTCTGTGCCATTAAATAGAATCGAGTGGAATGGGGAATAGATACCCTCCCTTGCTGGGATCAGCGGAATCTACACTATATTTTGATTTATATTGAACTAGTCGACCCACGGCATAGCATACACCGCTATTTTTGTAGGGCCGGCCTTAGGCCATTGCAACCTATGCAACCGCAGTGGGCCCCGCGCTTTCATAGGACCCGCGCTAATTCTTAAATTAAACCATTTTTTAACTTATAAGGCCACTGTCCTGTTGGCTCATATTTCTCACGGCTATGGCCTAATTTCACGGTGCCCCCGCTGCGGGGAAGAAGAGGAAACCGTGGCTCATATTCTGTTTGACTGCCCCAAGATTTACTGATCTTCTTTGACTTGCTGATCTCCCCTTGACTTGCTGATCTCCCCTTGACTTGCTGATCTCCCCTTGACTTGCTGATCTCCCCTTGACTTACTGATCTCCCCTTGACTTGCTGATCTCCCCTTGACTTGCTGATCTCCCCTTGACTTGCTGATCTCCCCTTGACTTGCTGATCTCCCCTTGACTTGCTGATCTCCCCTTGACTTGCTGATCTCTCCTTGACTTGCTGATCTCTCCTTGACTTACTGATCTTCTTTGACTTGCTGATCTCCCCTTGACTTGCTGATCTCCCCTTGACTTGCTGATCTCCCCTTGACTTGCTGATCTCCCCTTGACTTGCTGATCTCCGCCTCGACAGCTCTGGGAAACCAAAAATTCTCGAACAGTATGGTGACATGTATGCACTATGCAAGACAACAGGGTTTCTGTCCAGGGCTTTTGCAAGAGAGGATTTGAGCCTCTCAAGCCCTAAATCAAATGGAGATGGATGATGATGATAATGAAAACTTATAACATATTTTTTACGCGGCCTCCTGATTTACCAGGAGCATCTGGAAATCTCACTCAATTGCAATATATATATATATATTTTTGAAAAATTATAACAGTCAAGCTAATTTTTCTCCGTGTGGTCAACGAGCTTTTCATTCCTTTCTGAGCGATATAGGGGCCTACATTAACTGTTAAATTTCTAAGGAAATAGCTAGAGCTGTTTTTTTGAGATATTCTCTTACTCCAGCCACCCAGCCTCCAGGTTCCTCCATGAAGTAGTGACCTGAATAGAGGTATTGTAATAAAAAGATAATAAATTAAGAGACAAAACAAAAATTCAAGCTTTATTAACAATAGCTGGAGGAAGGCGCGGTGGCTGAGTGGTCCCTGATTCGAATCCTGGCAAAGACTGGGATTTTTAATGTCTGGATCTTTAGTGCGCCTCTGAGTCCATCCAACTCTATTGGATAGCTGACATTAGGTTGGGGAAAAGTAACGGCTGTTGGTCGTAGTAATGGACACATTTTCCTAACCGTGGGCAACGCGCCATATCAATTTCTGACATTCGCAATAACTACTGAAAAAAAACGAATTTATTATATACTCTTGGCCGGACTTTTAAGGAGCCCGGACAGCAACGACTAACGGGCCGGATATGGCCCTCGGGTCGTAGTTTGGGTATCACTGCAAAATGTTTTATTTCATGGAAACTGTTGTAATGGGAACTTTGAGCACTGGCCCGTATAGATTTCAGAGTGGGTTAATTGAAAAGAAAAACAGGCGGAACTTAACTAAAAAATACTTGAATTTCTGGACTTCTAGTTCAACTATTTCAAAGAGCTCTCCATTTTCAAAGTCAACGCAAAAATACTTTAGTCTCTAGACTTCTAATTCAGCCATACAAAAACAAATTAAAGAGCTCTCCATTTTCAAGGTCACAAGTAATTGGGGCCCAATTCCTTCCCGACCGAGGAAACAACTCTCATATTTTCTTGTCCTCCTCAGAAAAATAAAGACAGTCGGAAGTCAGCCATTTAGGGACGTTCTGGGATAGCTTCATTTTAAATTATATTTAAGTAGAGTTGAACAGTTTGTGTTGGTTTTGTTTCAAGGCAAAGTTATAAATAGCTTGTGCATTTGCATATAGAAATATGATAGAAACATTTTTTAAAGATGATAAAATATTTCGAATAAGAGAAAATACGAGAACAAGAAAGGAGAGAAAGAGAGAGAGAGAGTGTGTGAGAAAGAGAGAGAAAGAGAGGGAGGGAGAGAAGGAGAAAGAGTGAGAGAGAAAGACAATGAGAGAGAGTGTGGAAAAGCGAGAGGGAGAGTAGGAATGAATGAGATTGAGAGGAAAGAGAGAGTGAGAGAGAAAAAAGAAAAGAGAAAAAAGAAAAGAGAGAGAGAGAGAAAGAGAATGAGACAAAGAAAGACAAATAAGGAGAAGAGAAAAAGAGAGTACGAGCGAGAGAAAAGATAAACAATTTAGCGAGAGAGGGAAAAAAGAGAAAGAGGAGAGTAAGAAAAGATGAGAAAAAAAAAGGTTTAGAAAAGACAGAAACAGACAGAGAAGCGATGAGTAAAGAGTCAGAGAAAGAAAGATAAGGGAGAATAAACGAGAGTAACTGGAAGAAATTAGAGAGAAAGAAAGAGAAAAAGAGAGCTAGAGAAAAATAGTGATAGAGAGAGAGCAAAGAGAGTGATATTGAAAGAGAGAGAGAGAGAGAGAGAAAGAGAGATGCATTTATAATCCGCAGCATACTTCCAGATGAACACATTCCTACACAGACATCCATCACTGTCCACTGGCTGGACTCCTTCATCTGCACACGCTATCATTTAATACCACTGACCTTACAGTGACCAGTGGTCCTAGTTCTTCGTGCCTCCTACCACATTCTGGTCATCTTTCTGGGTCTTTTAAGCTTATTTCTCAAGGTTCTCAAGTTAGGAGTGAATAAAACACTATTTCCTACTTATTTCACTCTCTCTTTCTCTCTCTCTCTCTCTCTCTCTCCTCTAGTGATACAGGCGCACAGTAAACACATCTCAGCTCGAGTTTAATCTATCTTGGGGTTTGAACTCACGCCTCTAAGGTAGCCAAGTGGTTAATGCCTCTCCTCTACACATCTCATAAGAGAATCTTCTGAGCACATTAGAGCTGACTTTTAAAGCACTACGGCTTAGACATTCTATGTTCTTTGTTTAAAACTATGCCAATCGTTCAAATGAAATTTTCACATCAAGAGATTATGTGGAAAGGAGCAATCGCTTTTTTTTTATCCCCCCCCCCCCAACCAGATCCTTAAGGGTATGCGTAAACACTTCACGGTTTAGCTTGATAGTTACAAGTTAGACTAGAAAGTGCTTTCTATGTTAGTCTGCAACGGCCTTAATGTCAGCTTGTTCAACGTTCGCCTCTTCTGTGGCAAAACCATTACTACTACTAATATAATATAATAAACAATAACTATAATATTAACAATAATAATAATTAACAATCGAAGAAAATATGAATTTCTAAGGTTAGAGATTAAGCGACATTAGAAGATATCTAAATCTATAGTAATATCCTGTTGTTAAATCAACCGAAGGGATAATGACAGCTATTATCATATTCAAAACCCTAAGCATCCGTAAGAAGATCATTATTACCTGTAAGCTGGCAGTACTGCTGCAGACCTGACACTTCATTAGATACTGTTAAAAGGACTACAATGAATTTAATTCCCCTTAAATGAAGCTCGATCCTGGCATTGTACCTGCCCAAGAATGATGGAGGTCGTCGATTGCAGAACATTTTCAAATTGTGTAAGATGCAAGTTTTAAAAATACGAGCAAAACTGCACGCCTGCAGCAATGAACTTGTTTCCTTCCTACGCAAATACGACTCCGAAGCAGCCCCCTGCACCTACACAATGCTAATGTTTATGCCAGTTTGGACGACGTAAGGCATGAGATTCTCCAATGGGAAGAAAAAACACTTCGCGGAAAATTCTCAACACTGAAACAGATGACTGTTACAGCAATACAGGACAGAGTAATTAGGACAAAAAATTACGAGAAACATATCCTAAAACTCAATATTGTTGACAAATGCCGAAAATGTGAAAATGTGGTTGCTTAGCAGGATGCTAAGCCATATCAGAATCTGCCTACCATGGTCGCCATAACCAAGTTGCAAATTTAATACACTAAAACTAGGATTTGACACATAATTTGATCGGTAAGGATACTTATACTTATTTTAATTGCTCATCGCAAAAGATTCTCGATTCTACTGATCATCTGCTGTACTGTAATAGGCCTATTTTGACCGATAAAACGGTCGATTTCAATCGCCCTATCTTCTGTTCGTTGAAAAAGAAGAAAAAAAAACGCTACCATTATCGACATCGCCGTACCACTGTCTCATAACTTAAGAAAAACTGAGATAGAAAAACAAAGAAAATATGGGAACCTAGGCTTGGAGATTAAGCGTTTATGGAAGTTATCCAAAGAAACAATAATCCCATGGTCTTATCAACCGAGGGGATAATAACAACTGATCTCACAGTAACCTTCAAGGCCGTAACATTGCTGGGAACATTCTTGTTGCCTGTAAGAGGGCAATACTACTGTAGACCTGCCACATCACCAGAAAATTCCTCAGTGGACATTGATAAAAATCTGGCAGCGCCAGAGAATGACTACTATTTCGTTTCTAACATAATGATAAAAATGTATTGTCCATGTATTATGCATTGGAGTTGTATTCCCTTCTGTAATATATTATCTTAATTCTTTTCTTTAGCGTATTTCCTAAGGTCAACAGCCAATGGACTAACTAATAGACTTTTTTTGTTTTCGACTACATAACCTTGACATTAACATGAATGCATGAAGACATCACATTATCTGGCGCCAAAAGTGAAAATCGCTAATTGTACTTGACTGAACTGGTGGTATAGGTCGTCACCAGGGTCCTCGTCAACACTCACACATGAAACTTAGGACGAGACTATAGAAACAACAGAGAACAATACAATCTTCCATGTTAATTAGCCATCACCCAGCAGAGTGGTTACTGTGTTGGCATGACAAGCCTGAGAAGGCTTAAGCCTAGTGTTCAAATTCAGGTTGTTACCCCTTTTTTATTTTTATAAATCTTTTTTTTTTATTGTTAATCTAGATCTGTTACAATTTTATTACAAATTGATCCAAACTAATTGATACAACTACGGTTAATAGAAGCTTTGTTTGTTTTTTTAAAGGTAATTTTTAAATATTTTCTTGTTTTCCAATAAAATTGTAGGTTCTAAACATTATTTGTAATGGCATGTAGAAAATGTGAATTGCAGCATATCAATGGACGAAATATGTCTACTTTTATATCTTTCCCTGTCACTAGAATATGGTGTTGTTGTTGTTGTTTGCATAGTTAAGAGTTATGCTCTCCTGTCTATATACTCCCAGGGTAGGAATGGTGAACAGTATACATGTTATGTAGACTGAATGTTTTGACTTTGTTTTGTCAACAAAGAATTTTTTTTTTACAGAAAGCTTACATCAACGTATATCTTCCATTTTTCATTCTAGGATCAAGGTGAAACTTTCCATTCATAGTCCAGTAACAAAACATGAATGAGTTAAAAAATTAACCAATTGATTAGTGGTAAAAATTACTTTTGTTTTTAGTAGAAAAAAGGAATTAAAACGTACAGTATAGAGATAAATGGCTTTAAATGTGTAGTTATTTCCCTTATATATTTTTTGGGGGAGCCATTTTTTTCGGCTTGGGGGTGGTGAGGAGAGGGCTTACATTTCCTCCATATGTGTCGTCACGAGCCCCAACACTGCAAGAGATAGTCGAGTCCAATGGAATTGTTCTAATGAGGTTATGATGAGCAGAAGTTGAAAAATATAGTACCGCGTAACGGACCGGCTATCTGGCCCGTGAGAATCACTGACCTACACTGTTCGGTAATGCAATCTGAACAATCCTGCTAAGCTATATAAAGATCACGATAAGGTCTTGAGTGAAAAAATGTTCCTTAAAGATAAATTTCACCTAAAAATTGGAAGAATAGACATATTCTATATTGGAAGAATGACTTTTTGTATTCCTCACTGTACACCCTGTACACCTTTTTTTTTTTACACATAGATTTTTTTCAACCTCATATGATGAGTTACATACTTTTAGAAACAATATATTCGTTTTCATGTCATCATCTCATACACACCGTCCCCACCTCTGTTACGTAGATGTTATAAAACAAGACCTCAAAAACAGTGAACATTGATACTGACCATTTGGAAGACATAGCCCTTGACCGAACTAGGTGGAGAGAGACGGTGACCAAGAAAGTAATGGACAGTGGGCTTCAGCTCTGGAAGAAAAGCATGCCATACGAAAAATGGCTTGCTCCTCTACCACCAAAGCGAAAGCCCCATTTAACCCGTGATATTTGTGGACGGGAGTGTCTCTTCAAAATAGGGCTCCACAGTCACATGGAAAAGTGTTCCAGATGAATCTCTACGACTGAAGGAGGCCAACTCCATATTAGTTTTTTATTTCTTATTAAAACTGATAAACGTGAAAACCAAATGTATTTCTTCAACGTACATGACTTTCTACAAGATGACTTCATCTCAGACACTTAATGTAGACTCATGGGAAGAGAACTCTTGCACTCTGGTCAATGAGGATCCACAGCATGTCTGGAGATAACAACGCTGTATCGATCTGGTTGTCCACAGGGTGGACTGACCTGTATATTGAGGTCCTTGTTTTTATACACATGTTGGCTAAGTTGACAGCAGGGTAGGGTTTACCCTTGTCTGGTTCCCAGAGATAACTTGTTAGAATTTGTCTTTACTCTGCGGTGGGACGAGAATGGTTGTTTACAAAGCTTATTTCAACTCACTCTGTCACATCTGTCTGGTAAAAAAGTGTGTACATGTTATTTCTCCCACACCTATTCTCAGATTAAGCTAAAACTTCGCAGAATTATTCATTAACATAGACTAGGCATGAATTAGTAACAAATTAGACAAATATTTAGTTTAATACTTCAGTATTCACATAAATAGCACAACACATTGGGTTCAATCCCCTTATATAATTGTTAACGCTATTTCTCCCTCACGCATTCTCCGATCAAGTTGATACTTTAAACAAGTGTACCTAAATAAACATGAATCAATAGACAATTCAATTAATTATTGGTATTCAATTATTTTTTTGATATCGAATACGGGAAATAACTTTTACATTATAGGTAGATATAGGTTTAAGGGTGAAGTTCTTCCCCTTTAGATAAACTTTGCTTCTTTCAAAAAAGGATTTGTAAAATATTTGCTTGTTTTATAAAGTAAAGAAGCCATTTCAGACCATGCGATTTAAAGGACAGATAAAGGTCATTTGCCTATGTGACCTACGGTTAAATAGGATGCCATGTAGCCATCACGACAATCAAGAATCTATAGTTTTCCCCATCTAATACCAGTACACATTTGAATTGAGTGGACTCAGAGGCGCCCTAAAAAAATACTTAAGTTTATAATTCCCCGTCCTGAGATTCGAACTTGATACCCTTCGGTTCAAAGCCGAACTCTTTATCACTAGACCACCACGATTCAATATCTGTATATGAAGTTTAAGTAAGCAAAATATAAAAAAAAAACTTTCAAAAGAAAAAAAGAAGCATATATAGAGAAAAAACTGCATCAAACAAGGTTAATTGAGTACTTAGTAATCAATTACTTAACTGGTTAATGTTTTGCTTGATTTGTTTTGATTTATGTTTTCAACTTGATGCGAGAATGGGATATGTGAGAAATAAAGTGTACAAGATTTGTGACAGACAGACAGACTGACAAACAGAGTGAGTTGATATAAGCTTTAGTAAAAAAACTATCTCTGCTTTAAAAAATGAGGCACACCACACCCCTATGGCACGAGTGTTACATCATCTTATTTCATTTTTCTAAATGTTTTCAACTTTATCCAATTTTCCTACGTGATTCACGCATGCGCACTGGCACGCAAAAGTGAAAGACTAAATCCCGTCAATAAACTGAAGCCGTTATATCAATCTCATGAATGGAACTTCAGAACCAACCAACACACACACAAACACAAATCTTCCAACAACATTTAAAAAATTCTAAACACAGAAGAGCTCTGCGGACAAATCTCATGACATCCGATAAAGAGGCTAAAGATTTGATTGATGGAATCGTTTATAAAACGGAAGGAAAACTTTTCGATAATTCTTTAGACTAACAATAACTCCGAAGTAAATGATCTACACTAATTCTGGAGTAAATGGGGATATCATTTGGAAAAGAATCTACCATAGATATACGTCTCATACTATAGTAAATAATATAATAATAATCTTTATTGTCCGCATGGAAATTTGTCTTGCATTACACCAAACAAAAAACATTATAACTATCAGAAACCAAAGTGTACATTCACACCAGATGCACTCATAATTTAAAAGTTTATATCAGATTGTTCTTATGTAATTATTTGATTGCCAGGGAAACTAAAGAGTGTTTGTGTCTGTTTGTCTTTGCCATCGGTGTCTTGTTTCTCTTTTGTGATGGTAAAATCACAAAAACCTGACACAAAAGCGTGATTCTTTATTTTGTTTTGTATGGAAGGTTCCGTTCTGTAATGATTACATGTTGCCCCCTGAATGATTGAGAGTTTGGCTGTCAAACCAAATCTTTTGATTTCCTTTTTAAAACGACTTTCCGGATGTGGAAGAGGGAGGAAAGGGAACTGATAGACTGTTTGTCAGACAACAGAAACAAGACTGTCTGATCAGATCTACAAGACATTGACAAAACTTTTTCAGTTATCTGCACTATGGGAAGGAACAAATATGTTTATTGTTCAACTTTGAACTTTGAGACAAGGGAAACAATGGCGAGGATGAGGTAAACATATTTTGGTAAACTTTTGTTGCCGAACTCTTCAATTGTTCTTTTATTTTTGAGGTCAGTGTTATGGTGTGTGTGTGTTTCTATGGTGACAGTGAGAAGGAGCTAGCGATTGGTTGGTTGCTGTGCAGTGTGAATCTTGCAAGATAAGCGGCTTTGTCATTAGCTATCTTGGGTAGACCAGACGACTCCTGAATAGAATAGTGAAAAGACGTGTTTTGGGGGTGAGTATATTAAAATACTAATTTATATTATTACTCAAGTCTGCTACATTTATTTCATTTAATATCAACTATATCGTCCTATACATATACATGAAATAAACTACTGTTTGGGGGCGCGGTGGTCGAATGATTAAGCACTTGGTTTCCGACACTGAGGTCCTGGGTTCCAATCTCAGTGAAGACTGGGATTTTGAATTTCGTGATTTTAGGGCGCCCCATAGTCCACCCAGCTCTAATGGGTACCTGAGCTTAGTTGGGGAAAATTAAGGCGGTTGGTCGTTGTGCTGGCTACATGACACCCTCGTTAACCGTTGGCCAAAGAAACAGATGACCTTAACATCACCTTCCCCATAGATAGCAAGATCTGAAAAGGTAGCTTCACTTTTTTACTAGTGTTTACGAAAACGTTATTCAAACTAGTTCAAGTTGAACAAGTTAGAATAGAATACGCCTACAGCGGTTTAGTTTTCTACCAGCATTACAGTGCTATTAGCCAACGACCGCCTACAACATACACTTACATACACAGACTTTAATTTCGGGCGCCTCTGCGTCTACCCAGATAGAATGGCTACCTGACAGTTACATTGGGGGGGGGGGAAGTAAAGAAACAGATGGCGTTTAGATCGTCTGCTCTATAGACCGCATGGTCGGAAACATACATACATTTATTTATCTTAAAAATGCCTGGCAGTTTAGCATACCTAATTATGATACAGATGTAGTTTACAACGTATTCGCCGCTGTATCTGAACAGTAAGGCGCTTGGCTTATGAACCAAGGCTTCCGGGTTTGAATCCTGGTGAAGACTGGGATTTTTAATTTCGGTATCTCTGGGCGCCTCTGAGTCCATCCAACTCTAATAGGTACCTGACATAAGTCGAGAAAAAAGTAAAGGCGGTTGATCGTTGTGCTGGCCACATGACATCATCGTTAACCGTGGGCCACACACACAAAAAAAACACAACAGATGACCTTTACATTATCTGCCCCAAGAGATCTCAAGGGGAACTTTACTTCGCCGCTGGATAAACTTGTACACGCGCGGATTAATTTTGAGAAGATTTCAAGAAGAAGCACTTGTATGTTTGTCTCAGCTTCTGAAATAAGAATCTGGCTTCTAGATAATTAGAAATATTCTGTTTTCACCAAATAAGATTTAGCTCTTCTTATTGCAAGGGTGGATAGTGGAATTGTTCTAATGTGGCACACATCCTACTGCATCCTTCTTAACGTTGCAGATTTTATATTCAATATGAAAATGGTAATTGTTATACTGCATAAAATCTTTTTTTTTTGGTTTTATTTAAAAGTCACGCTTTAAATAAGAAAGTATTATTATAACCCTAGTGGCGGACTGAAAGGGTAAATGTGTGTGTGACCTACTGAGACACGAGACTAAGGCGAATTATGCAGGTCAACGGCAGTTGAACAAGGGACAGTACTGGTAATACACGCAAATATGGCCCGTGCTGTGGTCATGTGACGAGAGCCTTCACTGACCAGAGACAGAGCGTGTTAGAAAGGAGTCAGTTGAGTCCAGGACAGCAAGCAGTAAGAACTGTGTGTTAGAAAGTGAGTGCTTGAAAATGTAGCTGTACGAGTCTAGAAGTAGACAAGAAAGACTTGTAGTGATTAGTTAGGCAGTTAGTTCTGTTGTGTAGCAAAGCATTTGAAGTTAGTGTATTGTTATTGTGTTTATTTGCTGTTGTTGATGTATTTGTCATTAAAACGCCACATTGTTTGATGAAGCTCTTGTCGTCAAGTTCTTGATGTGTTAGATGTGCTGTGTTGTGTTTAGAAGTGTTTACAGAAGGCCTGATTAGCAGTGTTGTTCAAATATTCAACTGCTCTTACATTTAATTTCGTAGATCTCTACTGTTTAAATGAGTTTCTATTATTTCAAAGGTGATGCGAGTTGATTTTTTAGAAAGAATCTGAGCACATCCTAATGGAATAAAACAATTTGATGAAATGTAGTGATTGAAGTTAATCCATTTTTGCAAATTATCATACAAAAATAGCAAGATTGTGTTACTAGCGGATCCAGAACTTTGGAGTTGGGGGGGGGCGATTTTTGTTTTAAACCCTAAACCTAACGCCCAGTAAACCTTAACCATATGCCTAAACGCGTGTATAGCATATCTATCTATCTATCTATCTATCTATCTATCTATCTATCTATCTATCTATCTATCTATCTATCTATCTATCTATCTATCTATCTATCTATCTATTTTTCTTTCTCTCTCTCTCTCTCTCTCTCTCTCTCTCTCTCTCTATATATATATATATATATATATATATATATATATATATATATAATATATATATGTATGTGTATGTGTGTGTGTGTGTGTGTGTGCGTGCGCGTGTGTGTGTGTGCGCGCGCGCGTGTGTGTGAGAGGGAATTTTTAAAAAAAGCAGTGTTTCTCAATCTTCGACAAAAAAAGTCATTTTGAGGTTCATCTCTTGACAGCCAAAAGCGTTTCCTTGCATTCTTCACTGCAGAAACGCATACTCCTGACCTGACGTCTAATGGTCATTATTTATCATATTAAGGACCTTTTAAATAATGTTTTACTTGAAAAATATTCCATTATGAATTAACAGGTCCTTACTACATTGCAAATACAACCGATTTTTTCCTTGAAAAGATAAGATACTCGACATATTTAGTTTAAGGCTTATAAACAGAGAATAACAAAAAGTGGTCACATAACAACTAGAACAGTGTTTCTGAAACAAATAAGTCACGTTAGTGGCCTTTCCATTGTCAGCTATGGAGTCTACAGAGCATCATAAGCTTCCCTCCGCCAGAAACTCTCTCTCTCCTGACACCCACAGCTCATTCTTCATCCTATTTAAAAAGGCAGGTCAAATTAAGTAAAGTAATGTAACGTTGGGGGCAATGGCCGATACTGAAGTGTAAGTGACAATCGAGTAGTGCATGTATATCTTTACTCCGTGTATTTATCGTAATATTATCTTCATCTTAAGCGAGACCTCTTTTAGGAATTTTTTTTTTTTGGTTAGAATAAGAACGATGGTTAAACGCTCTTTACTGACGCGCTCAAAATGTCTCAATTTTAAGAACTCTTTGAATAATGTTTAAAAAAAAATTATTATGTAAATGTATAGGGCCTAAGTACATTACACATACAACAGATGTGTTCTTTGAAAAGAAAAGATACTCCACAGATTTAGATAAAGTATTTGAAAAAAAATAATTAAAAAAAAATCATATATAAGTTATTAATTTTGTACAATATGCCTGATTGTAACTTGGTTTTGTTAAAGAACTAGAATACAAAGCACTGAGAAAAAAAAAACATTCAAAAGACGAAGAAGAAATCAGGTCGACCAACTGTTTGACCAATCATCCAATTAGATGCTAATCTTTTTTTTTATTATTATTTTAGGATTCAAGTCTACAAATGTGAGTTATAGTTCTAAAGCTATTTATGCAATAGAAAAATTTTCAGATTGTGTAAAGGTTGAAATAAGGTGACTAAGAAAAAAAAAAATTTGGTTTCAGAATTCATCTCAAGTGTTACTTTTATACTTATTTCTTATGAATTTTAAATTTACCAAAGCATATTCTTTCAATAATTACTTAAAAGGTATGCACTATCACATAGATTCTGTCGCCATATGTCACTATTCTGTTATAAAACGTCTGGGCCGGTAGAGTGAAAACGATCATGTAAGACACAGTGAGCGTCCTCTCTAGTTTTTATAACTATTGCTAATGATTGCATTTGGCAATGAAACAGTATGGGTTGGGGCGAATGTAATTTATAGCATATATAACTTGTATTGGTTACAGATTTAAAAAAAATAAATTCTGAACTAGAATAGAAAAGAACAAAGTATTGCTATGTCCGGTAGGGAGAGCGTGATTTCATCTATCGCTCCTACCACCTGGTCAAACCCTTTTTCCTTTTATATTTACTAATGATTTCATGTGAGATGTCAGTCTGGTGTGTCATAAGATACAAATGGGCTCAAATATCAATAATTAGCTTATATTATAAGGATTCTCAACTAATTTTGTTCATACACTATGATTTCTGCCTAAAAATTGGACAGCCCCCCCTCCACTCAAAGGTCTAGAGTGGGGAATGCAGTAGCTGTTTCAAAGTTTGACAAACTACCCATGAGCATAAAGTAAATCACAATAGTAGCAACGTTAAGAGGAGTCTCATTTAATCACTTAAGTGAGAGAGAGAGAAAGAGAGGGAAAGGTAGAGAAAGAGAGAGAGATAATGAACAGTGGAGAAATAAATATGATTCCCTTTAAAATCTCGCAAATGATATAATCATCGGTTTCTCTGGAAAACAGTTAACGAGAGTCTCATGTAGTCAGCACAACGACCTGATATCTTTACTTTCATCCGATTAATTAAGCCCACCCTTACAATGAACGCCATAAAATGCATTTCCACGAATAGATTTTAGCCTCCATTAGGACCCAAACTCGATACCCTCAGATCGGTATTTGAGAAATTGCTTGGTGCGACACTGACTGTGATCTATAACAAGGGACTTCCATGAAGTCATTTCGCTTGAGGAGAATGAAAAACATCTCAGGGCATTGTACTGAGCGCTCAAACTCCTTGCGACCCTAATACTTTTACCATTTAGATAATTATATAATGTTCGCTTTTCATTTTTTCTTTCTTTCTGTATTTCTAACTACTTAGTAGATTGAAATAGTCGCACTGGTGGCTTTGGCCGATCTCGCAAAAAAAAAGCTGAAGGATTACTTAAAGGTATAAGTATAGTAATGGACAAGAAGATAAATATATAAGTCTGGATTAAGCTTAGATCTAAGGGACTTCTTTGAACTACAACGGTAACTAAAACGAAAGATTGTAAGAGCCCTGCGCTGATTGAGAACGATAGTTTATCAATAACCAAACTTTATTTTCCATTACTACTTATGTATCCGACATCTCTATAGTACTCGATAACTCATTATGAATTTGATACCTCTGTGTAATTGATAGATTTCAAACGCTTTTAGTTATCACTTAGAGGAAGATGTTGTTCTTATCTCCCTGCTAATAGTATTTTAATACTTTGAAATGATATCATGCTCAAAGTGACATCGATGGATGGGTAGACGAGGAACAGAAAACGTCTATTCGGAAGTACGCTAAACTATCAAATGCAGTTTGCTAAGACTCGAACCTTTGTGGGATGGTTGACTCAGTGGAAAAACCGCTTGGCTTAGTGGCTTAGGGGATCAGCTCGAGTTCAAATCTCGAGGTAGATTAGATACTTTCAATACCAGATTCGACTCGAGTTGTGTTTGGTTACCAGGAATACCAGACGACTGCAAGCACAGAAGAGGACTAATAGGAGGACAAAGTCTTAAAAAAGGAGGACAACCCCCCCCCCCCCCAGTAAATAGGCTTCAAAATCTATGCATTTAATGAAACTAATCATGTATGCGTTTCACATTTCACAGAAACTCAACATTGGCGCAAATATACGTTTAGAAAACCATATAAGTTTTCTTCAGATTGAAGAGTCTATTTCTCTCTTGTATCCACTGGTCATTGAATAGCAAACAACTGGCAATGCAGATGAGAAATTTAATTACAAATTTTGATTCGCTTTGTGTAATAGAATCGGTTTTGAAAAGCCTTATAAGGACTCTATCAGACTATGCTCCGAGGCTCGTAATTGGATTTAGATGTCAAATATGGCGAGATGGTCAATTAATCGTTTTTAATTTTCAAACGAATAGGTAAGTAGGCAATGAAAATGGGGGTTACCCGTTTAGCTGAACTATTTAAATATAAAACAAGCAAAATAAAAACAAATTCTTTAAAAACTTTTTAAAAAAGCTTATAAAATGGGTAGAACTCCTCCCTTACAACTATATCTATCAATAATGTATAAGTTAGTTCCCTTAATTCGATGTCAAACAAAGTAATTACAATAATTAATGATTTTTAGTTATTCGTGTTTTGTCAGGTACAATAAATAATTACTTTAAGTATGAGGTTGATCGGAGAATGCGTATGGGAGAAATAGCATTAATTATTATTTAAAGGGACTAAACCCAACAAATTTAGCTATTTTTTGTGAAATAGAAGGATTAATTTCCATTGTTCATATCAAAGTAAATAATTATTTGTCATTAATTAATTGTCTAATTGGTTACTTTTAAAAATTGATTCACGACTTGTCTACGCCAATGAATAATTGCGAAAAGTTTCAACTTGTTCTAAGAATGGGTATGGGAGAAACGACATGTACACATTCTTTACCGGACAGACAGACAGACAGAGTGAGTTGATATAAGCTTTGCAAATAATGTAAAATCGGGTTTATCTCATTTGTTTAACAATTTTGTTGTTTAATAGACATACATTTATTTGAACAAAAAATGTCTAATGCCCTACGCCTGTGGTAGGGATTTTAAACATACACTACGGTCTCCCCCTTGATGTAACGAACAGCTATGCCAAATTTTATCAAGTTTGGTCTAACGGTTTTGATTTTTATTTGGGACACACACACCCATAAATACATACACATAATAATATATCTTAGGTTTGTTAATAAAGGAAGTTTTCCCATAATTCCACCTTTCTGCTATTTATGAGTTTGTATGAGCAAGAAGATTTGAAAGATTGAATTTTCAACGAAAGTTTTAACTGCTATTAAAACAAATAAAACAGTAAGTAATGTGTATTTTCACACTTTAAGGCAATGTCTGCCGGACTGAGATAAAGTGAAGTTCCGCCTATTTAGACCTTGCGATCTATAGGGCTAATCTGTTTCTGTGGCCCACGGCTAGCACAACGACCTTTACTTTTCCGCGACTAATGTCAGGTACCCATTAGAGCTGGGTGGACTCAAGGGCCCCCAAAAATCCCGAAATTAAAAATCTCGGTCTTCACCAGGATTCGAACCAGGGATCCCCGGTTCAAAAACCAAGCGATTTACTGCGCGTCCTCCAGACACGATCCAAAAAGGAGGACATGTCCTACTTTAGCCAGACGTTTAGTAAACTTGTTCGAAGGTCTATTAATGAAATTCGTATAGTATTTTCTAACTTATTGTTGACTATTTTCGATTACAAAGTCTTGACATTGACATGAATGCAAGTCGACATCATATTATCTGGCGCCAAAAGTAAAGAAGGTTAATTCCTATCGACATTTGGCAACTCGATAATGTCCGCTCTCTGTGTCATTAGGATACTTATCCCCCCCCCCCCCTCGCGAAAGAACAACAATAAAAGCCAAGCTCGCTAGAACTTTTACATAATACGTATGTTTCTTAGATACATAGGCGTATTTATTTTTCTTTAAGTATTTCCCCGAGAACCTTTTCTGGACATACGTCAACATGTCAGAGTGACGAATGAAGATATATATACCATAAAGAAATAGTTAGTCGTCTGCTAGTTGAAAGAAAGCTTGTAAAGTCAATATTGTCAGAAATCAGCTTACTTAACCACAACGCCATGTCAGTAACATAAGTAGGAATGTGATGACGACCTAGAGATAATGGGAGATAATTCTACTTGACTGCCACTCACGAACTCTTCAGTGTTTGGAAAAAAGATCAAAGAGATGTGTAATTGTTTGTTAATTTTTTTATTTCTTTTTTTTTATTTTGTTTCATACGTTCCTTACGGGCAAGGTTCAAACTCGGTACCATTGCGACGATAGTCCAGTAGTGCAGTCCGAAGCGCATACCCCACGACCAGACAGTGATTGTCTGGGTGGAAGTACTTAGACAATTGTGTACTTCTGGTTATTATGGATCGTGTTTGTTTATTAAAAAAATGGTTGGGTCGCATTCCTTATAAGTAAATATATTTGATTTGTTTATGTGTTCAGTTCTGTGTTGTGTTCACATTAGTTTTTTAGACTTTAACCCTTTTTTGTTAGAAGAGTGCATAAAAAAATGAACTACAATTCTAGTGTTTCGAGGCTTAACTACGACACACCTTTAAAGGGTTAACTTTAAGAAGCTGACAAGCAAGTATTTAGTTCAAAGAAACAGGCGAAATAAAATGAAATAAAAAAAACAACGAGTATATTTAGATTTACTTTTCTCTTCTTAAATCTATATATAAACAGTTTCATTCCCTTTCTGTTCTTAAAAGTTCATAGCAAGAAAAAGGGCCGGTCCTACAGATTGCGGGGCCCTATGCGAAACTGATTGCGCGCGGCCCAGTCTGGGTAGGAATAAAGATAATAAGTGAAAATTAAGATTTTGTATTAGAAACTAATTTCGTCTTTGCATTCTATTTATTCTTTACTAAGTACAAAACCGCTGTCAAATTAACTTTACGAGCCATCCACAGTAGATAGTAGTTTCCAACAAAAAGCCGATAAACATTCAGATGTGCCTTTTAGATTTACTCTCGACTAGCAAAATATCGCGTTTGTTTGTTTCTTTTAATAGGTCGAGATAGATTTAGATCTATATTTGTAGGCCAGTGACTATTCAAGTAAATTAAGTTGTTGAACTTCTTTATGTTCGTCTTATTATTACATTTTTTATTAAATAAAAGCTGTCAATGCCATTCTTTTTTTTTTATCGCAAGTAGGATTGGCGTTTTCCATAATGAATGACACCAAAAGAAATGACAATTTTGTCTGTTTTTAAGGAGATTCGCATGAGTTTTCAGGAGATTTTCATGTCTTTTTCGTATATTTTTTCAATTTCAGAATTCCAGGAACCCTTTAATAATAAGTTAAAAAGGTTCAATTTACACCTAAAATTCGCGCGGGGCTGGTGAAAGTGCGGGGCCCACTGCGGCCGCATAGGTTGCAGTGGCCTAAGACCGGCCCTAGCAAGAAATGTCGTCGTCTTCCTATTTTCTCACATGTTTGCTTCTTATTGATATCCTGGTATTGTACCATGTAGGAATGTCTTGTGAACCAGCCGCACTTCTTTAATTAACGGGACTATCAGTTTCCGAAAGTCCCCTAAACATCCCAGTTGATCTATAGAGTCTGCCGAATGACGACAAATGAATTAGAAATAAGAAATGAATCAGTCTGTCATTTAACACTAGTGTCAGAAGAAACAACCTGCGTCTATTGTACTTAGAGACTGCCCTGATTATGGCCTGATTTATAACATTACACTGTTTGGCATTTAGATTTTCTCAATAACAGAAGTCCGCATTCCTTTTTTTTTTCCACTTGACATAAAGTCATCAAACAACACGATTCTCTGACATGACGTCATCAAATAAGCGCTTCTTTTTTTATGTAACAGTAGTGCGTATAACGTCACTTCCTTGCAAGATGTACACAAATGAGGTCAGACGTAGGATGCCATTGGATTACGATTTAAGACGACTGCACGAGAGACAAATCACTTCTGTCTTACAACCTTAAGCTCTGATTGGCTATTACGCAAATGATAAAGAAACAGAGGCGGCCACTGCGGAGATGTTAGCCAATATCTCACTTGATTTCTCGTTTCCATCAAACGCTATTACACGGCTTAAGCTGAACATACGAATATTGTTTCGAAGTTCTGATTTATAAGTTTGACTGCAATATCACAGAAGGGATTGGATTTCAAAGTTCTGATAAAATATAAGGAGAGTTGTTGGTTCGCACGGAAGACGTTTTAGATGACATTTAAATTATACAAGGCAACCACACTTATAGGCCTTTTTTGACTCATAAACAACAGGAACACAAATAAGAAGTCTTTCGTTATTTTTTTGACTCAATAATGGTAAAGCACATAAATAACTATTTTCTCTTGACTTATACATTAGTATGCATATTCATAACCTTAATCGGCTCGTACATGAAATTACACTAAGACATATTTGGCTCATGCGCAGAGCCGTAGTAAGGGAGGCACGATGCCCCGGGCGCCACCCTCAGGGTGCGCCACACGCAGCCAATGTTTCTATGTGATGTTCATGGAAAATGAAGGAGGAGTGATAAAGTACCTTATCCCGGGCGTGCGTTTTGCTCACTACGCCTCTGCGCATGCGTGACAAGCACATTTAAAGACTTTTTTTATTGGCTCAATCATGGCAAGAACAGTCAAATACTTTTTTTTTTGGATTCATGTAAGATTTCACTTATGCATTGGAAGCACATAAAAAGACTTCACTCATGCAGGGCATATACCAATGCATCAGTTATAGAAGCGCTCGGTTTTAACGCTTTTCCCAAAGGACGTCTTTGCTGATTGCCTTTTGATCTAGGCATCGACTTGTTTGAATCCTTGAATTATCTTTTTAAATACTCAACTATTTTCGAAAATATTACCCCGTCAACTAGGAAGCACATGTTGCATTATTTATAAATTTAAAATGCATTTTCCCGAATAATAATTTAATAATTTATGTTAGGATCCTAACTGATCATTTAGATTAGAGAGTATCTTTTGATCTGGTAATGGAGCGATGTAATAATGGCGTAATTAAAGCCTTTGATACGCTAGAGTAAACAGGAGCTAAATAATCTACATACGCCTACAGGTTATATGGCTATAATCTATTCGGCTTTAAACGATTTAGAAAGCTATTTTAAGCTGAAATAAATATCTGGTTAACATATTTCATTTTGAATAATACATTCGAATAGAGCCATAAATAGATGTCGCTTTCTACAAGGAAAAAAATAATATAAAAAAGTGTTGTTGTTTTTTATAAGACAGTTCACCCTTGAGAAGCTGCTGACTTTTTGCAAGAGCCATTAATTAGCTCTTAATAAATAATGAATGCTAAGAATATTTTGCCTTGTCCCGACTTCTCCCTCCTTCGAAAGAAAGTCAAGGATAAGCGTATGTATCAATGGTGCTACAGATCCAGACATACTATGATTCTAATTTGGTGGTTTAGACTCATAACCGGACACAACAGAATGAGACAACATATGCTCCAGAAGCTCAAAATTGGAACCAGTGAGATTTACTCATGTGGAGTGTCACCAGAGAATGATGACCATGTCCTCCAAAACTTCACTCTTTACCAAGAGGCCGTACAAGACACTAGCCCCAAAACACCCCAATAGAGAAAAAACTATATGGAGAACTTCAATGGTTTAGAAACCACTGCGCAGTTAATCTCATGCACTGGTTTAGTGATCTGAACACTTCAACATAACAATGAGAACAAGGAAGAAGAAGAAGGTGATATAGACCCAGACATGGCAATTTTCAAAAATAGTAGACTAGAGTATAATACTTGATCTAGATGTAAAAAGTAACCGTTTCACCAGATCTTTTTTTTTAAATCTAAACGTGACAGACGGACGGACGATGGATAGACAGACAGACCAAACAAAACTAATAAGGCTTTCCCATTTAATGGGGCCTCTAAACGCACTAAAAATAAGACATTTAATTAAAAATAAAACTCTACTAGACCCACATCTCCATGCAAAAATAAAACTCTATTAAACCCACATCTCCATGCAAAAATAAAACTCTATTAAACCCACATCTCCATACAAAAATAAAACTCTATTAAACCCACATCTCCATACAAAAATAAAACTCTATTAAACCCACATCTCCATGCAAAAATAAAACTCTATTAAACCCACATCTCCATACAAAAATAAAACTCTATTAAACCCACATCTCCATGCAAAAATAAAACTCTATTAAACCCACATCTCCATACAAAAATAAAACTCTATTAAACCCACATCTCCATACAAAAATAAAACTCTATTAAACCCACATCTCCATGCAAAAATAAAACTCTATTAAACCCACATCTCCATACAAAAATAAAACTCTATTAAACCCACATCTCCATACAAAAATAAAACTCTATTAAACCCACATCTCCATACAAAAATAAAACTCTATTAAACCCACATCTCCATGCAAAAATAAAACTCTATTAAACCCACATCTCCATACAAAAATAAAACTCTGTTAGACCCACATCTCCATACAAAAATAAAACTCTGTTAGACCCACATCTCCATACAAAAATAAAACTCTGTTAGACCCACATCTCCATACAAAAATAAAACTCTGTTAGACCCACATCTCCATGCAAAAATAAAACTCTATGATGAGAAGCTCCTAGACATTTAGCGTTTCCTCAACCCAGAATCTGGATAATTAAAACCAATCCTTTCGTCCCAGTCCAGTAAAATTTCCTCTAACGTCTGCTCAACTTGACAGTAAAGGTGAGCACGTGACGGATTAGTCCAATCTCAAAGTTTACACTGCCAGCCTCATAAAGTCAATAGCTTGGTCCAATCTCTAGGCCAGAGGTTCTCAGCTGTTTTCTGTGCGGGGACCACGAATGTAAGGTGTGATTTTTTAAAACAAAATATGGGAACCCAGACTTGGAGATTAAGCATTTATAGAAGTCATTAAAAAATAATATTCCCCATTGTTATTATAACTGAGAGGATAATGATAACTGACCTCACAAATACCTTCAAGGCCCTTAACATTCCAAAGAAGGTTCTCATTGCCTGTCAGAGGGGCTGTACTCCTGTAGACCTGCTACTTCACCAGAAAATTTCTCAGTCGACACGGTTCAATGGGAAACAATGAATTGTGTTTCTGTCAAACGAAGTCCCAGAGGGTTTGATTTTGTTAATTGCCCCCAATGTGTGAATCAAAAATATATACGATGAATTTTCTTGTTCTTAAAAGAGTCTCGATAATTAGTTTATTGTTTAAAACTAGTTGACGGCGAAGGATACACCGCTATTTTACAGGGCCGGCCTTAGGCCACTGGAACCTTTCCGACCGCAGTGGGCCCCACACTTTCATAGGACCAGCGCTAATTCTATGTGTAAATTATTAAATTAAACCATTTTATAACTTATAACGAATTTCTCGCGGCCGCCTGATTTACCAGGAGCTCCTTGAAATCTCCTGAAATTGCAAAATATATGAAAAGTCCTGGAAATCTCAGGAAATTATTAAAAATCTTTTGAAAACTCATACAAATGTCATGAAATATATATACAAAAAATGTCATTTTGGGGTGTCATTCAATATGTAAAACGAAATTCCTACGCGCGATAAATAAAAACGGCATTATGCATTAGCCGTAATTGTGTAATCTGGTGAAAGAAGCTTCCCACGCCTCAAACTAATGAAGAATTACTTAAGTTCAACAATTCTCGTAGATAGATTGAAACATTTGTTAATTCTTGCTATTGAGCGTGATCCATGTAGGAAATACAAATTTCATGACACACTGTATGACTTCGCTACACGCAAGGCTCGTAAAGTTCGTGGAATAACTCTATCCGCAGAAATCAAAGAGTGATGTTTCCTTTATTTCTTCTCGTCCAAACTCTAGAGAGAAGAAGAGAATTATATATATAGACGATAGTAATAAAAATGTAATGTATGCAGTATGAAGCGTTGTTAAAAATCATAATGTGGCCGCTAAAGTGATGTGAGAAAATAACAATCATAGTGGTCAAGCTGTTGTTGAAAGCCAAGCTCTTACCGCTCAGCCAACGCGCCTCATAGTTTTTGATCTACCAATACAAATCGCAACGGAGGGATGTTTTGAAGCTTCGCCATCTGCAGTGGAAGTTCATTTAAGACCTGTCCTAAAATATAGGTGTCGATTTCATATGTTATGTTTGAAATGGTCAAGGGCCGCCACGCGTTGTCACTCTCTAGTAAGTGACAAGTGACATAATGTTGATCTGTTTCTTCACGACACTGTTTCCCAAACTTTTGTCATATTTTTACCCCTTTTATAATTATAATTTACCCCACCCCCTCCCGCCCCTTCCCCCTGTTCCTAAATTTAGTTGCATTAGAAGAATACAATTGTCTGTGCTGAGATGACAGGTAATTGAAATTTTGTCCTCTGGTTATTAATTCTCGGGGTCGCGGTGACTTAGTGGTTAAACACTTGGCTTCCGAACCTGGGGTCCTGGGTTTAAAGCTAGGTGAAGACTTGGATTTTGAACTTCGGGATTTTTTTAGGGCGCCCAAACTCTAATGGGTACCTAATTTTAGTTGTGGAAAGTTAAGGCGGTAGGTTGTTGTGTTGGCCACATGACGCCCTGCTCTTTAACAGCTGGCCATCGTCTGCCCTATAGATCGCAAGGTCTGAAAGGGGAATGTCACTAAGCTGACAGCCCTATATAAATGTTGATAGAAAAACTTAACAAGGTGACTTCATTACGATAACATCACTAGATAACATCACTAGATAACATCACTAGATAACATCCCTAGATAACATCATTAAATAAGATTGTGGAATATGTATCTCTGTATATGTATCTATGAAGTGCCTTCGTTAAGATAACAAACATAAAACATAAAGGTAATAAGATAATAAAACATTTTAACTCTTTCTCTCCTATCTGACGATACCAGCGTTGATTCCACCAGAATGTGGTAAATAATTACGGAAAGAGTTAAAATTCTAAGCTATATTATAACTCCGATGAGTCAGCTCTGGTGGTGTGCCCGCATGTTTATGTCTGTTTGTATTTCTGTATATTTGTTTTTTATGTCTATGTATATATTTCCCTTTTGTCAGACAAGTAAATAACATGTTTTGTTGGCAACTCTACACTGTGTCCTTGACTTGACCTTTCCTGACATAGTGCTTGCGCCATGGGCATTGTGGAATCAGTAATAAGAGACATTGTCCCAATAGGTCAATTCACTCTTGAGCTGACTTTGAGAGAGAGAGAGAGAGAGAGAGAGAAAGATAGAGAGAGCGAAAGAGAGAGAGAGATAAAGATTGAGAATTAAAGAGAGACACGGCTGCGGGCGATGTGCTAACCCGGAAAAATAGCAACTTAGAACCATAGTTCCCAGCCCATACGTCACGGGTAGACCTTCTGGCTCACACATTTAACTACATTTAAACATCGTAATTATCCTTAACGCTTGTTTTCTGAACCTTTTAGCAGAATTAAAGTGGAAAATTCTTCCGAAAACACTGAAGAACTAAGATTTTAATATCGTTCTATCTATATAAAAGTCAAAGCCCTAGCTACCTCACTAAGTCATCACTCCCCCCCTCTCCCATTTATGGGCGAAAAAATAGAGATTTTAACCAGCAATTACTTACCACGTACATGAAGATACGTAATTTCCTGATTGCTATACCTGCCTGCCAACGTTCACAAATCTATGTTTTCTTCGTTTACTCGTTCTGATAAGTTTTATTTAAGTTTGAATATAGAAAGTATCATAAGCAAGGAAATACGGAACAGGATCCCAATGTCGTTTGGGCCCCCATGGTTAACTTCTGACCACGCAAGTTAAGACTGTACAGCCAAATAATGAGATCCCCTGGGCTTGCAAAGACGTTTCTGCAGGGAAAAGAACTAGAAGAACAGGCAGAAGGAGGAATCGATGGGAGGACAACTCTAAGGAATGGGAGGTCCTGTCTATCAATTATCAGCGGAAAAGACTCAATGAGATATGTCAGGTAAAGTGCGGTGCCCCAACGGCCCAACAGACTAAGGGACAACTGTAGGGCACATACACATGTTCAATATTACAAAAGGATAGTGTTATTTTTCGTAAATTCTTACATTGAGAAAACACTGATTCACAATTGTAGATACTTGATACAAATATTTCCGTTTCTTTTTGTTTGACATGTATCCGTAGTACCTTCAGGAATGAAGGACTTTTTATACTAGAGCTCAAATATCTTTCAGGACGACAGGAAAAGGCAGCTGGCAGGGTTAAAAATCTGGAACATCGACACGCTAGTCCAGGTAGCAATCCATAGCCTTATGAACTTTTTGTTGTGTTTAATAGGTTTCTAAAGTGTGAAAGGGAATGTTATAGGGGCTACATCTAGACATAGAATAGGCAGCCGATAAATAGTCACATATATTTTTGTTTGTTTTGTTATGTTTTTTTTAGCTTGAGGATGGAAAGGGATACTAGAATTCAGGTGATAAAAGTGTGTGGAAAGTCGTAATGCTGGTCTTTGGATGATGTTTAAAACAAAATGCGGTAAGAAAATAAATAAATAAATGTTAACGTAAGGAAGCACGGGATCCAAACTAGTCAACATTTAAAAAAAAAATCTAAATATGTACTATTACTAGTTTTAGTATTATACTTACAAGTGCTAGGATCTCATCAGTTAGGTTTTAACATTGCGTTGTACATGTGATAATTTTTGCACTATTTCATTATCCATAACTGATTATAAATATACTCCGTGAATGTTAAGAATGTTTTGTTTTTTTATCCGCAAATATTTTCGTGTGTGTCTAGTGCTAAATGTTTAATGAACACTTCTGTAGTGATACTTTCTCACGACTGGTTAGCATCCTATCAAAAGTCTGTCGTGTTTCTCTCCTCACAGACACGACGCGAATAAGACGACTGGAGTGAGGGGGGAGGGGTGTGGAGTGAGGTTTTCACCCTACCACCGTCACGTCCCTCTCAAGCTGTTATTAGTGTGAGCTCACGAGCGTGTGAGTTGGACTCACATTTAGTTGGGTAGAAGAAAGGCGAACAAGAAAACATGAGAAAAAAAAAACCCAGAAAAATTGGCGGCGTGACAAGGGAGAGAGCGGAGTGACGGAAGTGAATGGTGGGGGGGGGGGGGGAGGGTGGAAGAAGCGTCGAAATGAGTGGTGGGGGGAGTCTACTGTCTTTCAACAGCTTCGACCTCAGACCATAGTGCTAAGCCCTCCTGCTGATTGGGTGTAATAACCAGCCTTTCATTCATATTTTGTTTCCATTATGTCGAATGATGAACCTGGTTCTAGCTTGCTTGACACTCATGTCAAGATGACATTTTCACTTTGCTCTCAGTTATATAAGTACATGCATGGTGACTGAGAGGCAAAGTGTTTGGTTTCCCGACCGAGGGGTCCCGGGTTCAAATCCTGGTGAAATTGGAACATTTTAAATTCAGGATCTTTAGGGAGACTTTGAGTGCACAGCGCTTTAATACCTGAAGTTAGACGAAAAGTAAAGGTGGTTGGACATAGGGCCGGTCCTAACAAAAGCGGTTTTCTATGCGAAATGTTTTGCGGGAGGCCTAGTATTGGTAGGGATAAGAAAATGTCAAAATTTAGACCTTATATTAGAAAATAAATTCAAATTTGCAATAAATTTTTTATTAAATGATGACTGACTACAGGGGCGAACTGGTAGTCAAAACCGGCCCGGGCTTTTCTATACAATCCGGCCCACAAATTGTATGCCACATAATGAGCGTCCAGTCATACATGACCTCAAAATCATAGTGTACATTTTAATACTGTATCGAAAGTAGTTAGTATATGAATAATTTATTAGATGATTTTGAAACTATCTGATAAGCGCTATTACTAAATGAATAAAGTATAACACTTTGAAGATCCCCCATTAACGAACATATTGTTTATGATTCACTTTCACTCCTCGCCAGACATATGAACCTTACAATTTACAAATACAACTCTTCATCCTCAATTATTTTAACTGTCCATCCCACAAGGTCATGGGGCGCGGAGGCTGAGTGGTTAAGCGCTTCTGAACCTGGGGTCCTGGGTTCGAATCGGTGAAGACTAGGATTTTTCATTTCGGATTTTTAGGGCTCCCCTGGGTCCACCCAACTTTAACGGGTACTTGACTTTAGTTGAGAAAGTAAAAGCTGCTGGTCATTATGCTGGCCACATGACACCCTGCTCGTTAGCCATTGGCAAAGAAGCAGATGATCTTAACATCTGATCTATAGATCGCAAGGAGAACTTTACTCTCATATACTGCTTTCTCAATAACTTGGAAACCTAGTTTTATTGCACCTTTAAGCTGGCTACACACATACACAACAGAACATATCCACTTGTTTTTAATATCCTTACGTTCAGTAAAACAAATGTTTAGACTTAAGTCAATAACTTTGTCGTCTTGGCATTAATATTTATTATGGCGTTAAGCCTGTTCATTCGTAAATGCTGTCATCATAAAGTTGGTGAATGACATTAATCTAAATTAGACTAAATAGAGGCCAGACGTAGATCTAGATTTAAATGTATTAAACAATTTCTTACTGCTTAGGGGGGTGCAGATTTATTTATTATGTAAACATTAACAAGGTAATCTGATGCGACAAGCATAGTACACAATTACCCAGTGGTAAAGTAAGTATAGTTCCCCTTTGAGATTTTGTAGTCTATATGGCAGACGATGTAAAGATCATCTGTTTCTGTGGCCTACGGTTTACGAGGGTGAAATGTGGTCAGCACAACGACCAACCGCTTTTCCCCAACTAATGTCAGGTACCCATTAGAGTTGGGTGGACTCAGAGGCGCCAAAAGAACCTGAAAGTAAAAAAAAAAGTTATTAGGTGATCAGTTAACGTTACTCTACTTATTCCAGAAGTGTTAGAAGAGTCTTATCAAAGACGACGAGTCGTCCTGTTTGCTTTTATGTGAAAAATAACGCATAATAATTTTAAACGTTTTATTACTTTAAACAATCAAAACAAGACTATGTCTTGAATATTCCTGGTCCAGTGGTGAATTCGATGGGGGCCGCCTTTGAGTTTGTGTGATAACATAAACTCTCTTTGTAATATTGTTTTGCACAGCATTCCACCAATAGTTATTATTATTGTTTTCTGCTCCTTCTTTTTTTTATATTATTTTGCATTTTGATACCAATCAACACATTTCAACACTGTTCATGATAATAATTGTGATTTGTGAAGGACAAGAAAAAAAGAATTCGTATGTGACAGGACATGTCCTCCCTCTATAGGACTTGGGAGGTTGTTTGTGATCCCCTTGTTAAACAGTAACGTCGATGTCTATCAGAAATAAATGCCTTAAGTTTCTTGTTTATCGTTTAGTGAAGTCTACTAGAAGCACTATAGACGGATGAAGGATATTTACGACCATGCTTTAGATTAGTATTAGACTTGAAAAGTGTAAAAAGTATTTTTATTTAATCATGACGCTCAAAGTGTTGCCTTTTAAGAGAATAATATAAATCTTGAAACAATTTACTGGCATTCATGCGGCCCTTTCTTTTACCCTACCGGCCCACTTGGGTACCGGCCCACCGGGCATTTGCCCGAATGCCCATATAGCCAGTCCGCCCCTGGTGACAATGCCATTTTTTTTTATCGAGCATAGGAGTGGCACAACAAAATGACAATTTTGTCTATTTTTCAGCAGATTTTTATGAGCTTTCTGGAGATTTTAATAATTTAAGGAGATATCCAGGACTTTTTCGTATATTTTGCAACTACAAGAGATTTCCAGGAGGCCGCGGAAACCCTATTATATAAATAAGTTATAATACTTTAATTTAATAATTTACAACTGGAATTAGTGCGGGGCCCACTTTCGAACGCATAGGTTGCAGTGGTCTAAGGACGGCCCTGGTTGGTCGTTGTGCAGCCCGCGTGACACCCCCGTTAACCGTGGGCCACAGAAACAGATGATTCTTGTATCATCTGCACTGCAGATCGTAAAGTCTGAAAAGGAAACTTCCTTTTTTTGGTTAAAAAAATACACCCCTGTGTTTCTAGACGCAGGTTTGATAACAGGTAGGCCTACTTGTCTATCTCTGACCTTTACATATTGATCGTATTGAAAAGAAACGCTTGCGGGCGTTTTAGTAACGATTTCAGTTGAAAAGGGAAACGTCCAATTCTTCTAATATTAATTCAGTGTCGTGATACTCTAGAGCTGGGATGGCCAACCTTTTGATTCAATGCGCCAATTTTTTTTTTTACGACTTAATTCAGATGTTTTGTTTGTTAAATGTTTGACATGTTTCGGATGATCCTTCAGAGTTGAAGATTGTTTACTTCCTAGTCCAAACCTCCCGCAGGACGACGGGGGATGGGAGCGGGCAGGGTTAAAGCCCTCGACCGTCGATAAATCCGAACGACAGACCAGCGCGCAAACCGCCACTCAATATTTTACAAATTTCATCCCATTAAAGTATGGTGATTTGTACATTTGTATTTTGTCAGTTGTACGTACTTGTGTGTTGTAAAGGAAGTGATTTATTTGTGTCTTGAAGAAGAAGTGATTTATTTGTGTCTTGAAGAAGAAGTGATTTACTTGTGTCTTGAAGAAGAAGTGATGTATTTGTGTCTTGAAGAAGTGATTTATTTGTGTCTTGAAGAAGAAAAAATGTATTTGTGTCTTGAAGAAGAAGTGATTTATTTGTGTCTTGAAGAAGAAGTGATTTATTTGTGTCTTGAAGAAGAAGTGATTTATTTGTGTCTTGAAGAGGAAGTGATTTATTTGTGTCTTGAAGAGGAAGTGATTTATTTGTGTCTTAAAGAAGAAGTGATTTATTTGTGTTTTGAAGAGGAAGTGATATATTTGTATTAGAGAATCGATGTGATCTTCAAGACTTTGTTCTTTTTAATGTGGGAATGAACTCGAATCTTTTTTTGAATAAAAGATAAAGAGTTTTAGTTTCATTTTAAATTTTTAAATATCATGTACAAAGCAAGTAAACAATGTGTCCTTGCTCCTTGTCATGCAGTTTTAGATTTAGGTCAGTGAGATGTCTAGTATCATCATTTAAAAATACTCAATTAACCATCCATTTTTTCATTCCACAGGAGAGCTCTTTTCTTTTCTAAAAGATCTTGTGAGATATTTTTCAGATTCCAAAATATTTGCTGTAAACCTTTTCCTCTAGAAAGTAACCGCACCTTGCAATAAAAGGATGTTTTACTAAATAACACTTTTCTCTGAACTCTCTACTCTTTTATCTTTTTTTTCCTTAATTTTATTTCAACATTTCACAACTGGTATCCAAACATGCTGCAAGTGTTCCTCACACAGCATCTTGGCGTATAAAGCAGTGTTATCTCATTAGATGACAATGTCTAATGTTAATGTAAGATTACAGTTAATGTAAATTTACCCGTCAAAATTTAGTTTACTTTATTTCTTTTTATTTAATTGGTGATTTCCTAGATATGACTTTTCTTTCAGAAAATATGTCTGAAACTAGTTATTCCTTAGATTGACAATTACAGCCAATAAGTTCTTTAAAAATGTTGAAATTTTCAATGATTCCTTTAAAAACAAAAGCTTTAATAAGTTACACCAAAAAAAAAGATAAACCCAAACGAAATCAGACTCATACAGTTGCACGACCTCTCCAGAAACGTATAATAAGGTTTTTCATCCTAATCACTTAGAATTGACATTCAGAAAAATAATGGATTTTAGGGTAGAGAATTATATACTTGTACAATGCTCAGGTAGTTTTCCAGAAATGGGGGTCAGGGATATTTGATATTGTGTTGATTGTTCTGGGGTAGAGGATACTTGTATCATTGTTGTGTCTTTTATGGATTCAATGGCCAGGATGGTTAGGTAGTATGTCTTTGATATTAAATAATGTTTCTGTTACTATTGTTGTATTTTTGGGTTAATCAATTTTCAATTGTTTATGATTTAATACTTGTGAATTATGAGAACTTACAAATAAAAACATATTGGGAAAAAAAAAAAATAGATATTCATTATAGGACATCCGTTAGCCCAGGTTCACATCTAACTTCACATTCACTTTCACCTATCCTTTGGTCTGCTGGACCGCTGTGGCACCACACAAGATCTGTTAACCTTTTTTTCTCCATTATTTTCTGTCATTTGTCTTTGATAGAATTTCATTCTGATAATATTGAAACCTGCCTTTTTACATGCCTGTGTGGACCACTTCGGGGGCCGATTTTTCATTTTCAGTTTGTGTTTCCACACAAACTGTCTTTGTAACTTTGTTTTTAATATGTTGAAAGTAAATCACAGAAACACAATTCCATAACCAGTGCGGAGCTGGTTAGGGACTGGTATTGATTCCCCCCACAGAGACCTTTAAGAAGTTTTGGTTTTTAGCTCTTCGTTTAGGTAAATAGTAGCACCTGAAAATTCATTGTTTGGATAGCTCATTATTTGTGTTTAAATTCAAATGAAGTCGATTTTTCTTTTATAGATTGCTAATTTACACTTGACTAGATACTTTTATAGATACTAGTTGAAAAATACTTTTCAGAACAGTTCACAGTTTAAGTTCACATGTAAAAGACGGATCAAAGTTTCAACTTTTTTGTTTCATTTTCCTCAATGAAAAAAAAAGCAAAGCAAATTATAAAATATACTTTAAAAAAAAACAAAGCTTATCTAAAGGTAAAGAGCTCTTCCTTGAAACTATACCTACCAATAATGTACAAGTTATTTTCCTTATTTCCTTAAATAAAATAATTAATTGACTAAAAAAAAAAAAAAAAAAAAAAAAAAAAGAGGGAGGATTTCTCCTGACATCATACTTATATTTATTGGTTTCTCTGAAGTTCACGAGGCTTCTTGACACTTATTAACTTCTTATTGGGCATGCCACATAAACCATGACCTTTCTTTTTTAATGTTAAACATCCACACAATCGACTGAACCTACTGGTTCGTCTTCATCATTACCCATCCTTTTGCTTTGCCTGTTGAATCGTTGAGGCACCACACAAGATCCATTGACCGTCCCTATCTCCGTCTTGTGCCTTGGTTAGAATCTCTTTCAATGACAGGTCCTTCCATCCATTTTTTTTATTGTTATCTTCCCGTCGTCTGTCTGTCTGTCTCTTTTTCCTGAACGTCTGTGCAAGCCTTGATTATCTTATGATATGGATATCGACATAATGGGCGAAATAAAAACCACCCTTTCCCCCCAAAGAGGGTGTGTGGAACATTGTGGATGATTTTGTGCTTATCTATTGTTTAATTTAGGTGATATTTTAATATCTAACCATCACTTGCCCCAGCGCATCCAAGGGGGGTTTTGAGTTTAAAATCCCCTTCCAGGGAGTTTGCGGTTAAACCTCCCCTCTTCTATAAAACAAAAAATAATGCAAAGGACAATCCCCATATTTCAAAAGCATAGCCAAAGGGGATTTCGATTTTAAAATAACTTCGATTTTTTTAAAGATAGAACTCCCGTTTAATATAAGACTAAAGCATACAACAGTCACCAGATTCTATGAGCATAGCCATAAGGGTTTTTTGCTTGAAACCCCCCCCCCCCCATCGGGGTTTAAAGCCAAAAACCGCCTGTTCAATATAAAAAAGGAAATGACACACTCAAAATTCTTTGAGCGTAGCCGTTTGGGGGGGGGGGGGGCGGGGTTGAGTTTAAAGTCTGCCTTCTCCAGAGGGCTTTAAGTTTATAACCCCTCCAGATGTTTTTAAGTTTGAAATCCCCCTACAAATAGTTTTAAGGTTATAAACCTCTCTTTAATATTTTTCTAAAGCAAACTACAGTCACCAAATTCTAGGAGCGTTGCTAATGGGGTTTTAAGTTTCTTCTAAAAAAATAAAACTATTGAGATTTTTTTAATGGTTTGGACAATAAAACTTTTCCCTTTTCGTTATAAAATCTAAAGCAAACTACAGTCACCAAATTCCAAGAGATTAGCCAAGAAATGTTGTAAATTTCTACCAGTCAATGGGCTTTGTTAATAAAGTGCAATGAGTAGCATGGAAGTCATCTACCGACATTGAAAAAACACTAAATGTGGCTCAATAAAGATGGCTAAGACGGACTTTAGGAGTCAGTTATAGAGATCGGGTCTCAATCAAAACAATTCTATGCCGAGCTCGGTGTCGACCACTTTGTGAGGTTGCGACTGAGCGTCGATTGTTGTTTGCGGAACATTGTTCTCCAAAAAAATAAATTATGCATACCAATTAAGATTTTATATTAGAACAAAAATTCGTCATTCATACTTTACTAAGTACAAAATCACGGTCAAATTAACTTCACAACAAAGTAATTCCAAAACAAAAATGGAGCTCTTCAAAATCAACACAAGCAGCTGGGAACAAAAGTTACCGGATAGATTCACATGGAGAGCGAACATAAAAGAAGGGTCCCAGATTGCAACAGTAGTAGAAGGAAAGGTGAAAATGCAACGGCGACTGGTGATTACAGATGCCTTACCTGTGACTGCAGCTGTGTACAGATTGGCCTGTATAGTCACACAACAGATTGCAAAGGGACAGGATCATATCTCGAGACATTCAATGCTGCAGAATGATTTCACACCAACATGCGTTCATTCTCGGCATATACAAAACAATAATAATAAGTGAAAATTAAGATTTTGTATTAGAAAATAAATTCCTCTTTGCATTGTATTCATACTTTCCTAAGTACAAAATCACGGTCAAATTAACTTTACGAGCCATCAACAGTAGATGGTAGTTTTCCAACAAAAGCATAAACATTCAGTTCTGCTTTTTAGATTTACTATCGACTAGCAAATTATCGCATTATCGCTTTTAATTTTAAGAGATTTAGATATATCACAGTCTATATTTTTATGCCAGTGACTACTGAAGTATTCGAATTTCATGTTTTGAGTAAAGTTCGCCATTATTGCATTTTTATTAAATGAACGCTGACAATGCTAATTTTTTTAATCGCGAGTAGGAGTGAGGTTTTCCATATTGAATTACACCCCAAAATTACAATTTTGTCTATTTTTCAGGACATTTGTATGCGTTTTCACGAGATTGTAATAATTTCAGGAGATTTCCATGACTTTTTTATATATTTTGTAATTCCTGGAAAATCATGATTAATTTAATTTAATAATTTACACTTAGAATCAGCGCGGGGCTTATGAAAGTGCAAGGCCCACTGCGGTCGCATAGGTTGCAGTGGCATAATGCCGGTCCTGCTACCAGGTCTTTGTTTGGAAGAGTGAACGGTAGCACTAAGACATATACAAATAATGGAGCACTTGACAAGGTTGGACATTTACATGTGATCAGCCCTTGTGCAGGCCATGCAACATTCTCATAAACTTAGGGCTTAGGCCACAAAAATTTAAGGACTTGATAGTGGATAAAACTTTTAATCACATTTGTTCGCTTCAGATTACACTATCAGACAGTATAATTCGTAATGCCCTCTAAGGACGAGGAATCTAGGCCTATATTTTCAGACTTACCCTAAACCTAAGGATAATCACTGACCAAAAGAAGCATCTAAAAAAAGTAGCACGGAACTTCCGCTTAATTGTTTATTTTAAAGGGAAACAAATATTTTTTTCTTGGGGTTTCTTAAGTTTATCTGTGTTTTTTAATCTTCTTGTTTTTGATTCTATAATTGCACATTTCTATTTCTGGCGTAATTTGATGAGTCGGTTAGGAAATCCTTTGGACTGTCTGTGAGAGAGTTAATAGCCTGGAAGTTTGCCGGGGGTAACATTGGCTTTTACTCTTCGTAAGCTTCATAAATAATTGGACAAATCAGATCTGCAGTAAATATCCGTCCGTCCGTCCGTCCGTCCCAGTGACGTTACAGCTTATGAAGGGCCTTGGCCTGCAGTAGCACATCTCTCAATTCTGATCCTGATTTTTAGATGTATTATAGTTTTCCTAACAATATTTTTTAAATGACTGGGTTGTTAACCCTGCTCATAACTATCTGGGGGGGGGGGGGGCTGCCCTTTTCAGCTCTCTGGATAGCTGCCTTTATTTGTGGGTATGGTGATCCAGCCTTTGAGGATCCCATTTTCTGCAGAGCAGCAGGTTTCAATTTGGTTAACCCCAGATATTTTTAGTAAATATATGACCTTTCTGATTTGAGATGACTCTGGTTTTTCTCATGTTTAAAAAATCATTTAAATAATAACAAGAATACCTGGATGTTTATTTATGATCAATACAAAACTTATATCAAGTCACTCTGTAAGTCTGTCTGTCTGTCTCTCGGATACAAATTTAGAACACGTTATTTCTTCCACTTCCCATTCTCGGATCAAGTTGAAACTTTGTACACTTTTCTTTTGTCAAAGATAACATATGAATCAATAAAAAGTAACCAAAAAGGGAAAATAACTATTACAGTATGAGATATATGGCTGTAAATGTGTAGTTATTCCCCTTAAACTTTGTTATTGTTTTTTTAAGTATATTTTTTTTAGAAATATTTTCCTTTTTTATAAAGAGCAAATGGTTTTAAAAAGATTCTTTTATTTACTGACAACGATTAACGAGGAGGTCCTGTGGTCAGTAAAGGAACCAGCCCCCCAACGAAATTGTAGTCTTCGTCCTCTTATTCAATAAATTTAAGTCAACAAAGAACACTTAATATCTAAGATGACTTGTGCTGTCATATGTGACTCAGACAGCAGACACCCATGAATGGCTGTTGTTTGGCCGTGTGGGCCGGAGTTTAGTCTCGATGGTCCCGGGCTCGAATCCATCTCGCCTCCATTCCTTGCCACTCAGTGGTAGGTTTGAATAATGCTGCAATAATCTACAATTCTGAAGGAATAGCTTGCTATGTGAAATAAACAAAACTAATTTGGTGGTAAGAAAGGCTTCTAATTGTTAGGGACTGGCCGAGAGGGAGAACTTTCTCATTGGCAATACATCGCTTCAGTAGCCGCCTCATCCCTCCACCATCACCTCTCTCTCTCTCTCTCTCACACGCACGCACACACACAGATACTCTTTATTATATTCTATTTTAGATAATACAACTTTAACGTTTTCGCCCAGGGCATTTGGGAAACAGACTCAGAGTAAATTTGCCAGAATTGTCTCCCCTGTCCCAAAACAAACATAAATCTTACCGAACAACGAAATCTGTTCCTATAAGGGCACGCCGCTCTTCGAGTTCTATTGTACATTTGCGTTTTTTATTTAAAATCCTTTGTATATTACTGGTTATTTCTACAGGGTATCTACAGTCTCCATCCATCTCTAGAGACACATAGACAGTAAACAATTTAGAGTTATAAGAAAAGTTTTACTTGTTTTGAATAGATATTGTTGTCAAGATTTAAAGAGGCTCGTGACTAATTAAGTCTGGCTGCAGAAAACCAGTGCAAATTAGACGTGACGTTTAGGGCTGGTAAACAGAGGCCATCGATGAAGGGCCCGTGCCTGAGTGTTGTTGTAGATCCAATCTGCTGGTAGACAACTAAAGCGCTGAAGAAGTATTACATTGTAACTTATAAAACTTGAAATAACATCTTTTGTGAACAAAGCTAAATCTAAATTTTATTATACTATAAATACCTGAGATGAAATGAAATCAATGTGCTAGACCCTTAGTAATACTATAAAATGGTATTTTAATCAACATTTAACTCACTACAAAAACACGTTTTAACACTCCTGGACTCGTTTGGAGTACCCGAGACAGATTATGACAGTGCCGCTTATCTTGCATACTGCATTTGGCCTCCTTCTCTGGACTATTTTTATATTGGTCACGAAAATTTTTTAACGGTTTGATGAACTCATTCGATAGCATGGTTAGCTGCAGTGCTCCTATTTCTTCTCTGTGGTTGTCACAGAGCTCATTAGTTACAATGAACTTAATTTTTAAATTATTTTTCCTTCATTGGGCCATTCAATGAGTATACCAGAACCTCCGTTTGTGGTGGCTTTCTGAGAACAATCCATCCAAACTATGACCCATTGGTTGTTAGGGCAATGGATTTGTAGAAGAGTTCACTAAATTCTTGAGCTCTGTTGGAATATAGTCAAATATTTCTTTCTTCTTATGGAAGGCTCCAAGTTATACTAGGATTTCTGTTTGCGCTTTCCTCGTAATGGCCTCTATGTCATCTGTCACCACCTTACAAAGGGTTCGACACCCAGTTTGGCATAGGATTTCCTTGATTTAGACCCGATCTCTCTGACTCCTACAATCTGTCTTAGCCATCTTTGTTGAGCCACATTTAGTCTTTTTACAATTTCGGCAGATGACTATTCACTGCACTTTATTAGTGGAGCCCAGCCACTGGTAGAAATGTGTAACCTCTCTTGGCTACGCTCTTGAAATTAGGTGACTGTAGTTTGCTTGAGGTTATATATCGAAAAGGGAAGTTTTATCGTTAAAGTCATCTGTTGGGGGAGTTTTAAACTAAAAAATCTATGCAGTTTTTTTTTAACAAATTAAAACCCCCTTAGTTACGCTCATAGAAATTGGTGAATTTAGTTTGCTTTAGAATAATATTGAAGAGAGTGGTTTTACAGTCTTAAAACTCTAGGAGAATTTAAAACTCAAAAACATATGGAGGGAAAGCCATTTGGATGAGGAGGGTTTAAACCAAAAAAAAAAAAACCCTTGGCTTCGCTACGCTAATATAATTTTGATTGTGCAATTTACTTTTTTTTTATATTAAAGTGTTATTTTTTTGGCTTCAAACCCCGCTGAAGGGAGGGGGGGGGGTTTAAACACAAAATTCCTTCTGTCTACGCTCATATATATTTTAATCTGTAATTTGCTTTTTTTTTATATAAGAGGTATTTTTTTAGCTTCAAACTTTGCTGGAAGGAGGTTTAAAGTCAAAAGCCCCTTTGGCACGCTCATAGAATTCTATGACTATGTAAAGTCTTATATTGAAAAGGGGAATTTATTGTACATTTCGGAGGGGATATTAAAATGAACAACTCCCTTAGCTATGCTCTTGGTTAAGAACCCCTCATCTAGCAGAAGAAAACTTAAGAAGCCCAAGTCGAAGACTTTCAACGATTGATAAGTGTACCTGCAGACTGGGTCACTCAGTCTCGGACACTGGACGATATTGTCGCTGTAAAGATTACATGCTTTATAAAAATAAAAAGAGTACCTTATGGGGAGAACTCAAAATAAGGAAATTATATCTCTCAATAATGTAGAATGTATTTCCCTTTTTCCTTATCAAATTAATTACCCAAAAGTGACCATGTGGTAAAGAGCTGATTTCGAATCGTGTTCGAATCCTAGTGAAAACTGCGATTTTTAATTTTGGTATCATAAAGTTACCTCTGAGTCCACCCAGCTCTAATGGATACCTTACATTCGTTGTGAAAAGAAAAGGCGGTTGGTTGTTGTGGTGGCCACAGGACACCCTCGTTAACAGAGGGGAAAAGAAACAGATAACCTTTACACTTTACATCATCTGCCCTATAAATGGTGAGGTATGAGAAGGGAAAATTTATTTTTGTTTACATTTAGTATTTCTAATTAGTTATTATTGTGGGCAATATCATGGTCCATGTGTCATAATTTTCTCAGTCATTTTTTGGTGTTGATTCCTGCGCCTTTATCGACAGTACCAAAAAACTCCATCATTGTTGTTCATTAATAGAATTATACATGTCAAGAAATTGGACTTACCAAGCAGAGCCGTCCCTACCAATTGCGGGGCCCTATGCGAAATGGATTGCGCGGGACCCAGTCTGGGTAGGGATGCGCCTCTGACCGTGTGAATGATTTTCTCACATATACTATATTCAAACAAAAATCTTAAGCCTGATTATGGGCAAGATTCAATTGATAGGCTCCTATCTACACAGCGATGTCATTGTTTATCTTAATTTCTCATAATTACAAATTTATTCAAACTTTCTAAACTAGAGAACTGTTACAACATTTATGATTTATATATACTTAAAGCTTTAGTCTCTAGTAACACTTTGTGGCGTGACATTTGCCCTTTACAAAACAATTAGATTTTGTTATATATGATGAAATAATGAACTGTATTTACAGAAAAACATGGAATTAAAATTATTTCCTGCTTAACACTATGAAAAAAAATGCTTCATACATTTCACTTTATTTCTCAAACTTTGAATGCTCCAGTTCATATACTTGTACAATGCTCAGGTAGTTTTCCAGAAATGGGGGTCAGGGATATTTGATATTGTGTTGATTGTTCTGGGGTAGAGGATACTTGTATCATTGTTGTGTCTTTTATGGATTCAATGGCCAGGATGGTTAGGTAGTATGTCTTTGATATTAAATAATGTTTCTGTTACTATTGTTGTATTTTTGGGTTAATCAATTTTCGATTGTGTATGATTTAATACTTGTGAATTATGAGAACTTACAAATAAAAACATATTGGAAAAAAAAAAAAAAAAGAAATACTATAATGCTAACAATAAGATAAAACGAACGTGTTCTGTTTTTATTGTTGGTCTTATTAGTATTATAATATGACGGTCGATCTGGGCGTCGTAATAAATTGTAAATGACATTTCTGTTAAATTTTCGTTATTTAGTTATCCGCTATAATCACTTGTTTGCTGGCAGGCATGGTTTTTCGTGTGTTTTTTTTTTCTCGGGGGTGAAATGCGCCACTAGCAATAGTTCAATGTGCCACTTGCAGTTGTTCAATGTGCCCCTTTTTGCGCATGCATCTTAGGTTGGCCACCCCTGCTCTAGAGCTGAAGCCTAGTACTGTGTTTTATTGCCTTTTACTTACAAAGCATATTTTCCCGCCGGATACATCTGGCGGCAGCAGTCCAGTTTTTTATTTCAAGAAATATTTGCAGTTTATGAACGTCCCTCAGTTTAAAGTCTAAACAACTAGCTAAACACTCACACACACAAACACACATACGCTGACACACACATGCTCACATACACTTAAACACACAGGCACACAAACACACAGACGCGCTCTCTCTCTTTCACATATGCGAACACAAAAACTCACCCACACACGCTCACACACTCAGTCACAGAAACACACACACACTTACATACACACGCTTACACACCTGGGGTAATCTCTGTCAATTAGTTTTATTACAATTTTATTTCCTACCTTGATACTCACGTAATGAGCTGCATGCCAAATTGACAAAAAAAAAGTTGCTGGGAGCATGTTCCCTGAGTGCTGCTAGGAACATGTTCCCTGAGTGCAAATTAAAGGAAAAGTAGAAAAACTATATATATATATATAAATATATAAATATATATATATATATATATATATATATATATATATATATATATATATATATATATATATATATATATATATTACTTTCAAAACCATTGTAATATTCTATTCCAGTGAAGCAGAACCTAATTCGATCTGAGGACCATTTTAATTTCTAACACTAGTGTCGCGGGCCACATGGTTGTAAAAATATAAAAACTATATAAAATTGACCTGAAACTATTTTATTTGAGGTCCGAGGATCGAATACATACATTCATTTTTTGGATATTAAAGTTTTCTTTTTACGCGTCAGAAAATGGCGTAAGTTCTCTTTATGTTTTGTTGGTTATTGTTGTTTTTTTTGACACATTTACTTTATAAAAGAAACATTTCAGCTAGCATGTTATCATGTCCTACAAAAAGTAAAGATCCGTTCACTTTTCCTGGTAGAATCTATATTCAAATTCCTATTCATAAACGCCCAAATGTTAACTTTTGCCTTGGTATCAATATATCAGAAACAAGGTTACAAAAGACAGTTTGTGTGGAAACACAAACTCAAAATCGGCCCCCGAAGTAATCCACCCAAGTAGGCTTCAATATTTTAAGAAAGAACATCCGAATGAAATTATATCAAAGACAAATGAGAGATAAGAATGGAAAAAGAAGGTTAACAGATCTTGTGTAGTGCCCCAACAGTCCCGCAGATCAAAGGATAAGTGAAAGTGAATGTAAAGCTAGATGTGAACCTGGCCTAACTAGTTCCCCTTTCAGAAATTGTGGTCTATAGTGCAGATGATGTAAGGTTCATCTGTTTTTTGTGGCCTACGGTTAACGAGGGTGTCAAGTAGCCAGCACAACGACCAACCGCTTTTATTTTTCCCCAATTAATGTCAGGTACCCATTAGAGCTGAGTGGACTCAGAGGCGCCCAAAGATCCCAAAGTTGAAAATCCCAGTCTTCACCAGGATTCGAACCCGGGACCCCCGGTTCGGAAGCCAAGCCCTATTTACCGCTTTACGCTCAGCCACCGCGCCTCCCCTGGCCTAAGTAATGTCTTATAATACATCTAATTGTTTTGAAAAGGCTTAATCTCTTTTTTTATGTTTTTATTTGTAACTTCTCATAATTCACAAGTATTAAATCATTAACAATTAAACTCAGAATATATATATATATATATATATATATATATATATATATATATATATATATATATATATATATATTTTACAAAGGAAACCTCAGAATTTGTGCTATTCAATTTTAGCTTTATCATCAAAGGAATCCTTGGGCCTTAGGCCTCTTTTCTTTTCTTTGCCTCTTTTTTGGGCTTAATGTGCCTCTTGTAGTAGTGAGAAAACTTCTTTGGATAGGATTAAAAAAAAATTGAGGAAAATAAAGTTTACAAGATTAGTATTCGTTTTAAATTAGGTCTAACTTATAATGCATACTAATTAGCTTTTTCTCTTTAAAGACCGTAGGCCAAAAAAATCAGATGACCTTTACATCATCTACCCTATAGACCACAAGGTCTGTAAAAGGAACTTTACTTTTATTTTTTATATTCATTTTTACCACATGAACCTTAAAGCTTTTTTTCTCTAAAAATCTTCCTAAACAAATTGAAACCATGCACACACACACGATGACTCTACGCTGATTTTTTTTTTCTTAATGAGAAAGCAAACGCAGCTGTTTTCAAGGGTAGGGTGATTTGAACACCAGTTCTTGACAATTCGCTTGGACGGGCACTTGACAAGTGACATGTTAACTCTCTACTACCTGAGATAACAGATTTAAAAGATCTGTTTGAAAGCGAGACTGAGTACGACAGCCAAGGGTTAAGGCCTCAAGGAGCCTTGGATAAAAATCACGCCACAATATGGGGAGGCTCAATCAATTCTCGACAGACGAAGTTTCTATTTTGAATTGAAGTGTTGGTTGGAAAGGTCTAAAAATCAAAGGCATGCAACACATCTTTTTTTTTTTAAATAAAAAATAATATTTAGAACGTCAAGGGTGGAAGGTCAATAAAATGATATGTGCACAGTCAGCGTTTCAGTTTTTAAAAACTTCGATTAATCATTATTAAGCTTTTAGCGTAGCTTTATATAGCTTCTCTCTCTCTCTCTCTTTCTCTCTCTCTCTCTCTCTCTCTCTCTCTCTCACTCTGTTCCGATGCCATTAGTCCTTATATAAAGTTTGTCATGTTAGGGCAACACTGCATTCGTGGCTGTTAGTACTGACATACACCTCCACATGCTGGGGCAACACTACCTTTGTTCAGTCACTGACTTTCATCTCTTTAACACTGCCATATTATTGTTTTCTATATATAGATCGGCTATTCCCCCACACCATTCCCAGATACCCATTTGCATTGTATCAATATGCAGTGTATCTATATAGTTAGCTTTGTCCGCCAATATTTAGATTTCTTATGAGTACCGCTCCAGTGAGTACACAGTGTCCTAGGGTACTCTTACACCAGGCTGAGAACTGATAAAAATTGTAGTTCAAAAGAAAGTTACTTCACATTGACGTCTGTTCTTCTGTCTGGATACTTCACCATTGTTTCTAAATGACCATCATTTGTCAACTTCAAGGGCATGGGTAGACAACTTTAAATTATTGAACCAAGGAGTAACGTGCCACATTATTTTGACTCAAATAACTGATTTTTCTGCCTGACAGCACATTACCAAATAGGGAAGGCAAAAGTTCGATTGATCGATATCTTTGAACGAGCTACTACTCGCATTGTTTCAATTTTAACAAATTGGTATTGTTTCTGAACTAGTTTTTTTTAAATATTGTTTTATTTCGACAAAGTCATTTGCAGCAATGTTTTATTGTTTATGTTAGTAATAGAATTTGTAGTGTATTTAAAAAACAATGTAGATTATTGCCCTGGCCGTGTGTGGAATGCGCTCCAGACTATTGTCACGGTGGTTCCGAGCACATTGTCACGTCTGTCGTCTTTTAGTAGGTTTGAGTTAAGATAATCTTACTGTCTAAGAAACGTCCGAAATATATAAAATTAAACCAAAAATTCGATTCACAAATAAAATAAATTGAACTTTGTATATTTTTCTTTTTTTTTTTTCTTCAAACATTGCAGGTTTTTAATACACCCGGGTACGCTGTTCTGCCTCAATGAGGCACTCGGGTGGAAACAATTACTTAAGGAAGTAATCAGGCTAAATGAATAGCAAAACAAAACTCCTGTGGGAGTGTCCAAGTGAATACGAGAGCTTTCCCATTGCACGGTGCGGAGTTGAAAGAGAGCTTCCACGTCCCTGTCGATAATCCATGCGCCGTTCCTCAAGGAACCGTTACACCAATGGCGAGTCCTGCACGGTTAGCTTGGTACAACATAGAAAAATACGGGGGTTCCCGGTGTACTTGGCCTTCGGTCATGCATTCTAGTCCATGAGCCCAGAGTGCCATATATTTCGGAAATAGCAATGCTTTACATAGGCATTAACTTGGACTTCTTCCAGACAGAATGGTTGTTCCGGCAGGCTGACACGCCTAAAGCTCGAAATGCCTTCTGCTCAGCTCTTCTGACAATCAAACGGTTTTTTATACATATCGTAATTGTTTTCGCAGTTTGCTTTTAATTGTTCTATTTCATTGAGCCTTTCACCTCGCCTACGGACTCCAATTATCTAAGGCCGGCCCTGCTGTGAGATAGGTGCTAGATAGGGGCTAGAAATACGTTAGATAATAGATAGAAAAGTGTTTAATAGATGTTAAATATGTGCTAAATTCTAGCTATATAGTTGCTAAATATGTACAAAATATTTACAAAACATGTACTAAATAGGTGTAAGATAGTTCTAGATTGGCGCTAGATAGCGCTAATAGGCTCTATATATATATAGGTGTTAGATAGGTGCTAATGTGCTAGATAGGTGTATACAGATTCTAATGTGCTGGATAGGTGCTAACGTGCTAGAAAGACACTATACACAAGATTGGGTAACTATGAACTTTCACATCCTATAAATTTGCTACTTCTCTTGATAATTCTTAATATCTCAAACGTTGTATTTACACATGCAAAATAAAGGTAAAAGAGAGAGAGAACAAGAGAGAGAGAGAGGGGGGGAGGGAGAACGATAGAGAGAAAGATAGAGAGCATGTCGTTAACCTCCGCGCTCGTTAACCTTGTGTGTTGAAATTCTTTCTAATGACAGACTCATATGTCAAGGGTCATTGGCCATTTCACAGACCATTAATCAATGACCGGAGGCGGTGACTGGAAAAGTTTAAACATTGAGTCATAAGTAACTCGCTATGTAGATATTTTGTAGACTAATTGGTTTTATGCCTGCTAGTGAAATCCGATAAAGAACCAGACATTGACCAGTCTTATTTAGCTATAAAAATATCTTTAGTAGCGCATATTTCATGCTGAATTATGTTCATTTCACTCTTGTCCAATCTCTTTTGTTGACATATTGTGGTAGGTTCATTTCACTCTTGTCCAATCTCTTTTCTTGACATATTGTACTAGGTTCATTTCACTCTTATCCAATCTCTATATTTGACTTATGGTAGGAGATTCATTGCACTCTTATCCAATCTCTTTTGTTGACATTTGGTGGCCGAGGATATATGTGAGAAGATTTTGCATTTACTCAGCAATCACAACTTAGCTAAAGTCGGGATCCAAACACAATCCCCTTAGAGAGGTTACGTGCGGTGACAAACATGAAACCCAACTTTCAATACCAATCCTTTTAAGTAGACGCACAATGAGTGAAAACGTTGGTTTCCCATTGTTTTAAAAAATGTGGACATGTACGTTAATATATAGGGATACTAAGTTTTTCAAAAGTTTTATAGAAGTCACAATTATTTCCTAATCAGGAACATCTATGTAACATTTAATTATGTCACACCTCAGTTATATATGTCAGAGGCTATGGAAAAAAAAATGTCAAAACGTCATTATGCACACCCAACACAGTGCCAGATTTTCTTCTCTGTCTAAGGGATATCGATTGCAAGCCAATGTGCCTATTAGTTTTCCAGTTTCCTTTTATATTATAAAACGTTGACATTCAAATCAAATAGCGAGGACAAAATAGCGAGGACAAAATAGCGAGGACAAAATAGCACTGACTTAACAGCGCCGCTATTTCGGCTTGAGGTCTACACCATCTTTATCTGAAACACACATACTTCAGCGGGTATGCCCGCATGCAATTAATTATGAAACAGTTAAATGTATAAATACATTTTGCACACCGCCTTCTAAGTCTGGATCTATAGGCCTAAAATTTGAACTGTATTAACTCTGAGTAAACGTATACATAAGTTTAAACAGTTTTATTTTCCTGGGGGGGGGGGGGGGGGGATTAGGGCGGTATACAAAAATTTCCCATTAAAAAAAAAATCTGTCATTAGGAATCAAAGCCAGAGTAATAGCTCTTACAAAAGAGTCATCAGCTTCGTGAAGGAGTCTGCTCTCTTTGTTTGCACACATTTTTTAAGATCCCTTTTACGTACTTTAAGTAATTAAAAAGAGAGAAAAAAAAAAGAGGAATCAATCTAAAGAAATGTGGTAGCACTATAATGGAAGCTTAAGAAAAAACGTATTCAAAGATTCGAAAAGATTGTAACTTAAATAGAAAGAACGAAGATGAGGAGGACGCAAACTAAATAACAAAATTTGATGTGCTACATGGAAAGAGATTTTAGACATTCGATTCTACAGTGCTGAAAAAAGAAGGCAAAAGAAAAAAATATATATGACGCTTTTCAGTACTTCAACACCGGATACACCAAAAAAACCTTGCTATTTCTGGACTTGCCGTCACGAATAAGACAATCGCCTGCTGATGGATAAAATAAATCATTAACACATGACTATGTTTCCCTGTTGTTATTGAAATTAATTCTGTATTTGAAAAACTTGTAAAACATGAAATTTTATAGTTGGGCATTCATAGTATGACGGGTCAAATGGCTCAAGAATTGTGTGTCTTGAGTATTTATTACACGACGAGGAATCAAACGGGAAATGTAAAGTTGGTCATGAATTATAAGTGCATTAAGTGTCTGACAGGCACAGAGAATATGAGTTTTCGAAGAACAGGAATGAGCGGTTAGAGAGTAGGAGGGGGCTGGGAGTAGCTGGGAGTGGCTGGGAGTGGCTGGGAGTAGCTGGGGGTGGCTGGGAGTAGCTGGGAGTAGCTGGGAGTGGCTGGGAGTGGCTGGGAGTAGCTGGGAGTGGCTGGAGTGGCTGGGAGTAGCTGGGAGTAGCTGGGAGTAGCTGGGAGTAGCTGGGAGTAGCTGGGCTTTCCTGGCTCATACAGAATGTATGGTGTTTACTGCGTCTCCTTGTTAGAGAGGATCACGTTACTTTTATGCGATCATTCGTCATGAACAACATCCACACACTTATAAAAATTTAGAAATCTGTCTTGGTCAAGGACGTTCTATTGGGAGCTTATACTTTATGATTAGTGTTCTTAGTTCAGGCTCATTCATTTCCTCTTCTAATCACATGGGTAGAGCGGAATCTATAGTTCAGTTTAGTTGAATGGATAACAGTACAAACACAAACACGCATCCAGAGAGAGAGAAAAAAAGAGCGAAAGAAAAACAAAGAGAAATAGAGAGAATTAGAAAAAGATAGAGAAAGAGCAAGGGAGAAAGAGAGAGAGAAGGAGAGAGAGAGAAAGAGAGAGAGAGAGAAAGAGAGAAAGGGGAAAATAGAGAGGGAGAAAGAGAGAGAGATAGAGAGAGAAGGAGAGAGAGAGAGAGAGAGGGATATCAAAGTGAATTTAAAGAAATTGAAAAAAGAGAAAGTATCAAAGGGAGAAAGAGAGAGAGAGTAAAGATACAGAGAAATGAGAGCAAGTGAGAGAGAAAGAGTCTTGAAAAATAGAAAAAGTAAAGAGGAGAGAGAATGTGGAGAGAAGGGTATACACGGAGAGAAAAAATTAAAAGAGAGATGTCAAGATAGAACCAGAGAATGACAGGATTAAATGCACTTTTTTTTTCTTCTTCTAGTTCAACAGATTCTCTGAACTTCAAACCCAATCAAATGCATCTCTTCATGTTTAATTTACATACTTGTTTACAAACTTTAGAGATAATTAAAATGAAGTTAAAAACATAACCAAAAAAAAAAAAAAAACAAGGTGACAAAGACAGTTTGTGTGGAAACACAAACTCAAAATCGACCACCGAAGTGGTCTACCCAGGCGCCTCTGAGTCCACCCAGCTCTAATGGGTACCTGACATTAGTTGAGGAAAAGTAAAGGCGGTTGGTCGTTGTGCTGAATACATGACACCCTCGTTAACCGTAGGCCACAAAAACAGATGAACCTTACATCTTCTGCCCTATAGACCACAAGGTCTGAAAGGGGAACTAGTTAGGCAAGGTTCACATCAAACTTTGCATTCACTTGCACCTATCCTTTGATCTGCTGGACCGTTGGGGCACTACACAAGATATGTCAACCTTCTTTCTCCATTCTTATCTCTCATTTGTCTTTGATATAATTTCATTCAGATGTTCTTTCTGAAAATATTGAAGCCTGCCTGGGTGGACCATTTCGGGGGGCGATTTTGAGTTTGTGCCCACAAAAACTGTCTTTGTAACCTTGTTTTATTTAAATTAGCATTTTACTTGAATTACAATAAGACAAATGACAAACAAGTGAACATACACTGTTCTATAAAAAAACTTTTTTTTTTCTTTTTTAAAGGAAACCTCAGAATTAGCGCCATTCTATTTTAGCTTTGTCAACATAGGAATCCTTGGGCCTCTCTTCTTTGCCTCTCTTTAGGACTTTACGTGTCTCTTTTATTGGCTTTTTAATATTATTATTATAAGTTCTCACATTTCGCGGATAGTTCCTGCCGTGCCAGATGCGGACTATGTCAAAATTAGGCGTTTTAAATACTTTAAAAAAAAGACACGAATCAAGCTTTGCAAAAAATGAATAATTAGCGGATGTGTCGAAATATTAATCCGTGACCACCAGGGCTATCCCTATAGAGTCACTATAGACTTATGCCTGTTGTTACTCCGCCCCTTTCCTTATTTTTCTGTACAACACATCAATATTTTCTAAACCAAACTTTCTCTCTCTCCATCTCTCTCTCTCCTCCCATTAATAATATTACTATCAATGGCAGCAATAGTCCCCTCCAAGGTAAAGTAAGGGCTAGCCACCTATACAATAAACCTGATGGAGAGCAGATATTTACATGCCGTTGGTGCATTAACTCTAGCTTAAAACACGAATTATTGTTTTAAAAGTAATATAAAGTATCGTGCAGCGTTTGAGATATTTTGATGGAGCTTTTCATATCTCGGCGAAACAATTACAATACATCAATTAGTGTCATCCCTCGTGGGCCTCAACTGTGGTCGCTCTAATGGTCTTTGGCCCGGGTTCATTGAACCCCTTCGCGCCATGGATGCTACGCCACTGGGTAAAATATATGTCTGTGGATTTAACATTGAATGTACGCAAAATGTCCTTTGACGTGGTAGGCGCCTACTACATTTTTTTATTATATACCTAGAAGAAGGATTTATTCTCGTGACATTTTTTTATTCTACTAATAGTGTTATTTACGGAACACGGTGGATGAGTGGTTAAGCGCTTGGCTTCCTAACCTGGGATCCTGGGTTCGAATCTCGTTGATTTTCGGAATTTTTAGAGCGTCCCTGGGTCCACTCAACACAAATCGGTACCTGACTTTAGTTGGGGAAAGTAAAGGCAGTTGTCGTGGTGTAATATTGTTATAGAAGCTAGATCTATATATCGTAGATCACGTGACACCCTGCTCATTAACGTTTGATAAAAAGACACAGATTCCCATAACCTACCTAACGCAATTTCTGAAAGGGAAACTAATTTTGGTATTTGTCAATTTGATCATCTGAACATAAGCTAGCAACGAGATAGATATTTATGGTTATCAGTTAGGAATTCCGTCCAATATGAAGTTTAGCACGCGTCAATGACATTATGTGTTTTTAGAACTTTCCGCGTATTCTGGTGGAATGTCTTCTGGTGGAGCGTCTTCTGAAGGAGCGTCTTCTGGTGGAGCGTCTTCCGAAGGAGCGTCTTCTGAAGGAGCGTGTTCTGGTGGAGCGTCTTCCGAAGGAGCGTCTTCTGAAGGAGCGTCTTCTGGTGGAGCGTTTTCTGGTGGAGCGTCTTCCGAAGGAGCGTCTTCCGAAGGAGCGTCTTCTGGTGGAGCGTGTTCTGGTGGAGCGTCTTCTGGTGGAGCGTCTTCAGAAGGAGCGTCTTCTGAAGGAGCGTCTTCTGGTGGAGCGTGTTCTGGTGGAGCGTCTTCTGAAGGAGCGTCTTCTGGTGGAGCGTCTTCCGAAGGAGCGTCTTCTGAAGGAGCGTCTTCTGGTGGAGCGTTTTCTGGTGGAGCGTCTTCCGAAGGAGCGTCTTCTGAAGGAGCGTGTTCTGGTGGAGCGTGTTCTGGTGGAGCGTCTTCTGGTGGAGCGTCTTCCGAAGGAGCGTCTTCTGAAGGAGCGTCTTCTGGTGGAGCGTGTTCTGGTGGAGCGTCTTCTGAAGGAGCGTCTTCTGAAGGAGCGTCTTCTGAAGGAGCGTCTTCTGGTGGAATGTCTTCTGGTGGAGCGTCTTCTGAAGGAGCGTCTTCTGGTGGAGCGTCTTCCGAAGGAGCGTCTTCTGAAGGAGCGTCTTCTGGTGGAGCGTGTTCTGGTGGAGCGTCTTCCGAAGGAGCGTCTTCTGAAGGAGCGTCTTCTGGTGGAGCGTCTTCCGAAGGAGCGTCTTCTGAAGGAGCGTCTTCTGGTGGAGCGTCTTCTGGTGGAGCGTCTTCCGAAGGAGCGTCTTCTGAAGGAGCGTCTTCTGGTGGAGCGTGTTCTGGTGGAGCGTCTTCCGAAGGAGCGTCTTCTGAAGGAGCGTCTTCTGGTGGAGCGTGTTCTGGTGGAGCGTCTTCTGAAGGAGCGTCTTCTGGTGGAGCGTCTTCCGAAGGTGCGTCTTCTGAAGGAGCGTCTTCTGGTGGAGCGTGTTCTGGTGGAGCGTCTTCCGAAGGAGCGTCTTCTGGTGGAGCGTGTTCTGGTGGAGCGTCTTCCGAAGGAGCGTCTTCTGAAGGAGCGTCTTCTGGTGGAGCGTGTTCTGGTGGAGCGTCTTCTGCAGCAGCTCGGCTGTCCCGAACATTAAATAGAACAAATTATCGCCAAAACGGACCTCCTCTGCGTATGATTGTGTAAAGGAAAGAATCTACTTGACTTCTCCCTGCCCTTGTGCTGTTGACGGTCGTTGACTTGTAGCATCAGATTGCTGGTAGACAAATAACCCGATGTAGGCGTATTATATATTAACTTGTTAAACTTGAAATAACTTGAAAAACTTCTTTTTGACTAATATGACTTATATATATATGTAACTTCAATTACAACATTAACAACATGAGATATAATGAAATAAATGTTGTAGACTTTGAAAATTATATATTAAGCTAAATCTAACCACTACAAAAAAAAAACTTGTCTTTAACTCATGCATTCTGGACTTGTCTGGTCTACCCCAAGACAGCTTACGACACTGCCGATTATCTAATGAAATACAGACGTTACTTCAAAAAAGACTATTACGTCCTACGCGTGTTCCTAGGTCAATCTAGTCATGCATGTTAATCAATTACTAAAATTGAATGGTTTTCCTGCGGCTGACTTAGGCAACTCCTTTCATGCTCTAATAGCACAAGGAAAGAAGGAGAATTTGTACACATTTGTTCAAGCATATGGAACGAGGAGTGTGCCTTTATCTTGTGTGAGTATTTTATTAGAATTTGTTTTTGCATTTGAAGATTATGGTTCAGCGTTTTAGATTTTATCTTGCATCATTCACACCGCATATCCACTACCCAGTCGCTAGTAATCACTAACATAGAAACACACACACTAAAACAACTAAAGAATATTGAACGCAATACTTAAGGAACTTAAACACATGAATGAAATATTTTAAAAACTGTTATGTCCAAAGGAGACCAAAACGGTGCAAATATTGTAAGCAATAATAATAAAGCTTGTCTTCGAGTCCGAAGATTAATGAGAAATGCAGCATTTAACGTGGCTACGCAGCCCAGCTGTGACCTACATATTTTGCTACATCCAGGGCAAGCTTAACCATTGCCCGCCGGTGGTCGATTAAGATTTTCTTTTCGCCTTCTGCATGTGTCCTCGGCAGCGGATTTTCATTTGGTCTCAAACGTGTATCCCGCGGCCTTTGTGAGTGACCTTCAGCTGTCTCGTTCTGATGCCGCATTCAACCAGGTGCTCCCTTCTATGCCAGCTAAAACAAGTTGGCGCCTAAGTTGTTCTTAAAATCGTTTCTGTTGGGAACCTCTGTAACGACGGCTACATTTTAGCCCACCAAAAAAAAAAAGACTGTCATTGGCATACGTTCGTCCTCAATACGGGATACATGTCCTGTCCAACGTAACTGTCGGACAATAAGAAGTCCCTCTATACTGTCCATACCGGCGTTCGCAAGGACATCGCTGTTTGTAGTGCGGTCTTGCACAGTATATCAATGATGGAGCGCATGCAATAATCCTGGAGTTAAATCACCTGAGCATTTTCCAAGCTGGAAACTGGCCTGATTCGTTTTGGTATGCGCCTCTCTGGACGGTGGTCTCAATTTCATCCGCCGCCATCCTGCCATGGGCCAGGATATAATAATCTTCAATCTTCGGGTGACAGACAGGCACTTTATAGGTAATAGCGTGCTAAATAGGTACTAGATAAGTACTAGATATGTGCTAAAACGCTAAATGTATGTTGTATATGTAATGGGTGCTATCAAGCTAGATTGTTGTTGTATTGGTGCTAGCGTGCTACATAGGGAGTAGATTGGTGCTGTCAAGTTAGATTGGTGCTAGGTAGGAGCTAACGCGTAGCGCTATGGCTGAGTGGTGAAGCATTTGGCTTCCAAATCGAAGGGCCTAGGGTTCGAATCTCAGTGACGACTAGGATTTTTAATTTCGGGATCTTATGGGCCCTCTAGTCCAGCCATCTCTAATGGACATCTGACATTAGTTGGGGAAAAGTAAAGGCGGGTGGTCATTGTTCTGGCCACATAACACCACAGAAACAGATGACCTTTACATCATCTGACCTATAGATCGCAAGGAAAGGTAAAATTTTCATTACTTTAGGTGCTATCGCACTTGCCATAGTGACTTGATCATTGATAGGTGCTAGATAGATGATAACTTGCTAAATAAGGGCTAGATTGATGCCAACGCATTACATTGGTGCTAAGGTGTAAAAGATGTATATAGGTGCTAGATAATTGCTAGTTACTACTAAGGAGCTATAAAGATGCTGGATAAGTGCAAGATAGGTGCTAACGTATTCAATTTGTGCTAGCATGCTAGATAGATGATACAATGCTAGAATAGGTGTTAGATAAGTGCTAAAGTTTTGCTACATCGGTACCAAAAAGACACTAAACAGAGGATTAGGTCACTATTAATCTGCACACCTCATGAATCTGATACTTCTCTAAATATCTCAAATATTTAAAGTGTATTCATTTATAACACACACACACACAAACACACACATGCATAAGAGGGATGTCGTTAACCTTTGCACTTGTTAACTATGTGTGTTGACATGATGTGTATTGTTAGACTCCCACGCCGACAATTGGCCATTCTACAGACCATTAATCAATGACCGAGTCGTCGACTGGAATAGTTTAAACAGAGACATAAATAACATGGCGACGTCCGTTTTGTTTTTCAAAGCAATCGTTTTCATGCCGGTCAGTTTGTTTTTCAAAGCAATCGTTTTCATGCCGGTCAGTTTTCCAATAGATCGTGGGAGTATAGAGGGATCAGTGGTTCAGCGATTAGCTCAGCGGCGTAACATCCATGGCGCGAATGGGTTCGATGAACCCGGGCCCACGGCCATTGTGGTGTAACAACCATTGCACGAAGGTGTTCGTTGTGCTAGAGCCCATGACTCACGGCCAGTTGGGGTCCACACGAGCACTTAAGTTGACACCAGAGTAAAAATAAAAGTGTACTTTTTGTAAAAACCGCAAATTGCAAATATAGAATCTAAATTTCAGTATGTCTGAATTAATCGAAGTGTCAACGCAAACATGCGTCCAGAGAGAGAGAGAGAGAGAGAGAGAGAGAGAGAAAGAGAGAGTGGGGAGGGAAAGAGAAAGAGGGAGGGAGAGAGAGGGGAGAGAGAGAGAAAGGGAGCGGGATAGAGAGAGGGGTAGTTAGAGAGAAAGTTGACAGAGAAAGTGAAGTATTTTTTTAAGAGACTCTGAACTTCAAACCCAATCAAACGCCATGTTCCATTAGCCTAGTCAGCTAAACATTTCAACATTTCTGATTTACACGCCTGTTTACACGCTGCATACATGGGTAATTATAACGCACTTAAAAGCTTAAAAAAAACGAATTTTTTTTTAAAGTCTCTCCGTAAAAATAAGGCGGGAAAGGGGGCATGGCAAGTCACGCGTTAAGCGTGAAATTAATGCAACGCATCTAATTGATGACATTTTTACGGGAGATTGTCACCAGGGGTCGCAAACAAAACAGTCCATCTGCACTTCAAATATTGAGTTGTCGGTCTTGCAGTGATAGCCTGACAGGAGAAGGGGAAAGGTGAATAGTTGGGGGGGGGGGCGCTTTAGATTTGCAACACGAAGACACAATGTATTGAAATATATGTCTCATCATCTCATGGCACAAGTAGGCCCACATGCTATGGATCTCAGAGACAAGGAGATGACACGACTATGAAATAGTGCTGTAAGGACTCACAGAAGCAGAAAGAAGGGTGAAAATGCAACGGCGCCTGGTGATTAAATATGCCCGACCTGCGACCGCAGCTGTGTATCAAGGATTGGCCTCTTTAGTCACACAAGACGTAAAATGCCACAGACCGCTGTAAGGACTATTACTAATCTATAATATATTTGTAAAATACCACTGACTGACTATTGATCAAGAAATCTGAAGTACGGATTTGTATGAAATTTCGTACACAGGTTTCTTTAACTCCTAGACACTTGCTAAGAATTAGTTTTGACATATTCCAACTTAAGGACCGGGTTTCGCGAAATACCGCAAGCTTTCTATCGAACCTTTGTCTTTTATTTTTGTTATTTCCCCAAAAGGCCGCACGCTATGTGATGTTTTTTTTTTATTTTTTTTAGGCGTGAAACGTGCTTAACAGTCAATCAATCGGAGGATGCTTAATAATTTAAAACTTGTTATTGCTATAAAATGGGCCGAAAAGTGTTAGAGTGTTTGTCTGTGTGTGTGGGTGTATATGTGTGGTTGTGGAGGGTTTACCTTTACCTTTACCTATCCTTTACTCTGTTGGACAGTAGGGGCACCAAGCAAGACTCGTCCACCGTCTTTCTCCATTCCTCTCTGTCCTTTGCCTTGGTTAGAACCTCTTTCAATGTCAGGCCCGTCCATTCTTTTATGTTGTCCTCCCATCGCTTTCTCTGTCTGCCTCTACTTCTTCTTCCTGGTACTGTTCCCTGAAGGAAGGTCTTTGCGAGCCCCGTGGATCTTGTAATATGGCCATATATCTTAAGCTTGCGTTTCTTTACAATAGTTAGCAGGTCATCGTGGGGTCCGATCGCTGTAGTAACCCTGTCTCTAATCTTTTGGTTTGTGATGCGGTCTTTGAATGTGATGCCTTGGATCCTTCTGTAGCATCTCAATTCCATTGCTAGGATCCTCCTCTCTAGCTCTGCAGTCAGCGTACAAGACTCGCAAGCATATAAAAATGTGGCCATGACCAGGGAGCGCATCAGTCTGCTTTTGGTGCCGAGGACCAAGCCCTTGTTCGGGGGGTATGGTCGAAATAAACGTTTGAACTGAGATGATGAAGAAAAGTCATAAAGTGTACAAAGGCGAGGGGGGGGGTGGAGGATAAGAAAAATGATACCAGAAAAAATGGGAGGAGGTGCGGTAGCTGAGAGGTAAGTCGCTTTGTTTCCGAACCGGGGTCGGGGGTTTCGAATCCTGGTGGAGACTGAGATTTTTAATTTTGGGATATTCGGGCTCCTCTGAGACCCGGTCTAATGGGTACCTAACATTAGTTTCGAAAAAAAGTAAAGGCGGTTGCTCGTTGTGCTGGCCACTTGACACCCTCGTTTAACATAGGCCAGAGAAACAGATGACCTTTACATCATCTGCCCTGTAGACCACAAGGTCTGAAATAGGAACTTTAGAAATAATGTGCAGAGAATATGGTGCGTGTATGTGTCGGTGTGTGTGCGTGTGTGTGTCGGTGTGTGTGTATTTGTGTGTCTCGGTGTGTGCGTGTATGTGTCGGTGTGTGAGAGTATGTTTCGGTGTGTGTGCGTGTATGTGTCGGTGTGTGTCAGAGTGTGTATCGGTGTGTGTGTGTATGAGTCAGTGTGTGCGTGTATGTGTCGGTGTGTGTCTGTGAGTGTGTCTCGGTGTGTACGTGTATGTGTCGGTGTGTGTATGTGTCGATGTATATGTGTCGGTGTGTTTGCGTGTATGTGTCGGTGTGTGTGCGTGTATGTGTCTGTGTGTGTCTCGGTGTGTGCGTGTATGTGTCGGCGTGTGTGTATGTGTCGATGTATATGTGTCGGTGTGTTTGTGCGTATGTGTCGGTGGACGTGCGTGTACGTGTCGGTGTGTGCACGTGTATGTGTCGGTGTGTGTGCGTGTATGTGTCGGTGTCGCTTTATGAAGAGAATCTTTTTAAATGAAGTTAAAATAAAATAATTAACATTGGAGGTTCCAGGGAGCGATGAGAAAGAGAGAGAGAGAGAGAGAGAGAGAGAGAGAGAGAGAGAGAGGGTTGTAACTGAAGACTATAGTATAGTATGAGGTAGTGGAGAACTGTTTAGTAGGAAAGTCTTTTTCCTCTGCTAGATAGCCAATGTTGGACGTTGTAGATTGAGTGAGTTGATTTGATGGTCTACGTGTGTAAATGCGTCACAGTTTGAATAGAATTAAATAAAATACTAGCCTGGGCCATCTCCATATATTGGCGTTTGAGGCAGAAGGATATATAATCCCTATTTTCCCCTTTAGTGACACTCACTCCCTCCCCCCTTTTTTTCCCTCCTTGTCCAGACAAGTAATATGATTATAGCGTATTGAGAAAGCGAAAAGTCTGAAATAGCGCTAGACTAAAACAAATCTCACAATAAAAACACGTCTTTACACCCAGACATACTGCAGTCGTCTGACGTACTTAGCACAGCTTACGACATCGCCGCTTATCTTGCATCATTCTAGAAGACTAACATGAAATGAATGCTGGCTACAACTAACACAATTACCTGCTCTTTTCCTAATCACCTTTTAAACACACACACACACACACACACACACACACACACACACACACCCAATAACACAGGAATTTTACAAATCACTAGCGATCCAGCCCCAAAACACGCATGCGCAGCCCCTCTATAAAAAAAGAGTAATAAGTAAATTATGCATTTCAGATGGAGGCACGCTTGCTCCCGAACCGGGGTCCTGGGTTCGAATCCTGTTACTACTGGGATTTTGATTTCGGGATCTTTGGGCCGTGGGCCACAGAAACAGATGACGTTTACATCACAGTGTCTAGAAGGAGAACTTATACACTTCCGAAAGGTGTGCGAGAATATCAAGTGGCTAGCACAACGACCAACTACTTTTGCTTTCTCAGAATAATGTAATACACTCATTAGACTTATATGGATTCAAGGCGCGTTTTAAAACAACTAAATTCAAGACCCAATATTCGAACCCAGCAAAACCAAGCCACCAGAGAGAATTTATAGGCTGCTAGTGGAAATGATCCTTAACATTATTTAAGACACCTTTGGAAATCTGCTTTATTATTGACACAAAATTAGGTAGTCTTAAATTCTGTTTAAAAATAGCTCCCCAAAGAAGGACGTAGGACGTTTGGACCGGTGAATTCGACCGACATATCCCAATTCGTCTTGTTGACACTAGCAATCAAACAAATCACACTATCGCGAACTAGATCTCGTTCAATGGAACTTCCTAATAGTTGTACTCCCTTTGGTTGAAACGACCAGTAGCTGTGTTGAACACAAAGAGATGTGTTTGGAGTCAGGATACAGAAATAGTTCTGGGATCAGGAAATAAGAGACTCTAAAAGGTTTCGTTAACAAAACAGCGTGCGGCTTGAACCAATTACCTACAAAAAAAAAAAAAGCTTATGCAAGGGAAAGAACTCTGCACTAACAACTATACCTCTAAATACTGTAGAAGTTATTTCCTTTTTTGGATATCAAACTAAATATGTCATTAATTAATTGACTGGTTAATTGTTTTGTACTGACTCATGTTTTGTTAGCTTCAATAAATAATTATTTCAAGGTTCAACTAGATCCGAGAATGGGTGAGGGAGAAAGTAAGTGCACAATTATTTAAGGGGACGAAACTCTTTGCGGTTTCTGTGAATACTGCAGGATTAATTTCACTTGATGGTATAAAAAATAGCAGTAATTAATTACTAATTGGTAATTTTTTTTATTGATTCACGTGTCGTCTGTGTCAATGAATAATTGTGTGAAGGGTTTAACTTTGTGAAAATATTGTGACGTATTTCTGTATCTTCTGGCTAAATGTATTAGTAGGCACACAAATAAAAACACTGCAAAGAACTTGACGACTAAACTTTCAGTTTCATATAACTTTAATGACTATTAACTCTAACAATTCGTCACTGTAACATGTACCGTAGAAGACTACAATATCTGTCAGTTTACAGTTAGCTATACTTCGTTGCAATTCATCTCTTTACTTCGTTGCAATTATATTCTTCTCAAATTGCATCGAGCCGTATTCCACAGAACAGACAAACGACACACTTCCCAGTGTCGCTCCAGGTCTCCCAAAGCTGAACCAAGTCGTACTCAAGTCTACCAAATCAGAGCCGCACACGTCTTACATCGACTGTATCGACTGTAACGGCTCAAGTCCACTGTAGTTCGCTGTATAGACTTTAACGACAGTAGTCTACTCCAGTTAACTCTACCCTAGTTAACTTGCATCGAGTCGTACACATTTCTCTTCCACTAGAGCCTCACAAGTCTTACATCGTCTGTATCGACTGTAACGACTTACTCACGACTGACTCACATTAACTCTCTGGCTTATATAGAGTCCCTAATCACTCCTCCAAAGTTGCACAAACATTGCTAGTATCTTCTGGAATAACACGTGAGGAAATGTCACATCCTGTCTTTGTTTATACATTTAGATTCCAGAAAACATCGGCTGCAGTGTCATCTTGCCAGGGTCACAAGTTGTGACCTCTATCTGTCACTGGACACTGCTAGTACCTTCTGGAATAACACGTAAGGACACGTCACATCCTGTCTTTGTTTATACATGTACATTCCAGAGAACACTCGCTGCTGTGTCATCTCGCCGGGTTCACACGTTGACCTCTACCTATCACTGTTCATTTGTAACAATATGAATTGTAAACTTGTATGGCTCTGACATTGACATACAAAATTTACGACCTTTAATTAACAACTCAAAGAAACGCCAGGGGGTTTAATTGACAGAAATATACATTTAATAAAATGAATCAGAATGAACTGTGAGTGTAAACAACACCATCCAATGTAGAACTATTATACATTCAACAAACTATGAATCTGCCTTGGGGAGCTGTGCCCGCCAACCTCCTCGTGGTGTCCTCTGGTAACTGGAGTAAGTTCACCCCTCTTGCTCTCAGGGCTAACGTTGCGGGAGCTTCAACTTTCCTAGCAAGCTCTCAAGCTCTCCTGGTGCAGAGTTCTGCTGGTGAGGTGTGGGGAAAATGCTAAGCTCTGATTGACATAACTCCCTAGTGTAGGGAATGTGTCTGTCGGGGTCTATAGCCTATGCTGAACTGATCAGCTGCAGCCCTGGAGACTAGAGAAGGGTCAAGCTTTTAAAATTTGCGGGCTCTAAACTGGTGGTAAACACAAAAGGTCTCCTGCCTCACTCTACTTTCGTGTATTAAACCCTGATGATGATGATGAATCTGCCTTCGGTAGTACTTCTACTATAAGTCTAGAACTCAGGACTCTGACAACAATGACAATGCCTAAAAGGCCTGTAACTCTACTTTGACTAAAATAGACCAATGAACTCATAACAAATAAACATAGAATTCTTCCTAACTTATGGCCAAGCTACTGCTAACTAACGACAATGCTATATAACAATGCAATCATCACAGTATGTTCGGATAAGAAAATTTATTTTGAAATCGTAAATTAATCTAGCAAAAACTTGAAGGAGAAGTCTTCGATCGAGATTTAAAGACTAAGTAACGTAGTACCTTTCTTCCAATAGAAACATTGATTTGTGAAACATTTGAAGAGTCATCATGGTTCTATCCCTTTTCAGCAATCTTTTGTCATATGAACAAGTTCAACGTGAACTAACAAGGCCAATCAACTCACGATAGTTGGCAACCTTCAATGTTTCAAACGACACTTTGTTCTTTTTGCCTGTCAAGTGTCAACTAGTAGTTAAAATGACTTGTAACATTTCACCAGGTGAAATTGACTGTCAAAAAACCAACAACTTAGAAATAAGAAGAATTGCTTCAGGCTACTTTTTTGGCCAATTTTTTTTTTTAAATAGATTTTATATAACGCAACTTTTGTGCTTATAGCATACCCAAAGCGCTTTGGTCAAATCTCGTTATGGATCAGTGGGGGAGGGGGTATCTGGAAGAAGGTTTTACGTGCTGTCAGAGGCGGCCTTATCAGTCTCTTTCTTCTCTTTCATTCTTTCTATATTTTCCCCTCTGTCTCTTTACCACACTCTTCTATCTCTTTTCATTTTCTGACTTTTCTCTCTCTATATATATATTGCTCATTCTCTGTCTCTTTACCACACTCTTCTATCTCTTTTCATTTTCTGACTTTTCTCTCTCTATATATATTGCTCATTCTCTGTCTCTTTCCTCTTTCTGTCAATCATTCTTTATATCTTTCCTCTATCTGTCAATCATTCTCTATCTCTTTCCTCTATCTGTCAATCATTCATTCATGGTTCAACCCCCCTCCCCCCCCCAAAATGAAATCCCCCTCCGACTGATTTTTTGCTTTGATTTTGTTTATTTTTGGCAAAAGATTTTAACCATCACTTGCCCCAGCACAGCCAAATGGGTTTTCAGTTTAAAACCCCTATTAGGGAGTTTTGAGTTTAAAACCCTCTACCAGGGGGGTTCGAGTTTAAAACCCCTACTGGGGGGGGTCGAGTTTAAAACCCCCTACCAGGGGAGTTTTGAGTTTAAAGGAAAAAGATGAACTCACATAACAACCAACATTGGCATTGTTCTTTCTCTTCACTGTTTCTCAATGTGTAACAGGAGCTGGAGCCTATTTAAAGGATTGACATCAGAGATTAGAGAAAAACATAATAATTGAAAACAGCGAGTTCTCGTTCATATTCTGTTTTTTTTTTTGTGTTTTTTTTTTGTGTTAAATGTTCAGGTGCAATTTGGATTGGAATGAAAACAGCTAAAAATAGTTGTGATTATCACAGATTTTAGAATCTAGAATAAAGAAATTTTAATGTTTTGTTTTAGAAAATGCTAAAAGGGGAGAGCCTGCAAGATTATGGTGACCGACAGTAGGAGTGGGAGAGAGATTTAAAATATTTGTTGATCTAGAAAAAACAGTTATCTTTTAATCTATAAATCTAATCTCATCGATCTTGACACTGAGCTAAATAATCCTGTCCCCTAACACACATCGCCCTCATCTGTTACTTCGAGCACAGTTAGGGTCGCTGCGTAGTCGTGCGGTATGCTCTTTGGACTGTCGTTCAGTCATCTAGATGGTTTCGGGCTCAAACTCTGTCCCCTGCGCTGCCACCCCAGTCGTCCTGCGAGAGTTTTTGACGTACATGTAAATTATATTTCACTCGAGATTTCAAAATTTGAGAAAAAAAAAGGGGGAAAAATCTTGGATTATATAAATTACTTGGACTGAAAATATGTTACTGTCAATTTAGTTGAACAGGAAGTAGGTTACCGTAAATTTATTTGAACAGACAATAATGTTTTTCACTTGAACGGGCAGTAATGTTAATGACAATTAATTTAACAGGAAGAAGGTTATTATCAAGCTACTTAGACAGGCAATATGTTACTGTCAACTTACTTGGACAGGCAATATGTTACTGTCAACTTACTTGGACAGGCAATATGTTACTGTCAACTTACTTGGACATGCAATATGTTACTGTCAACTTACTTGGACAGGCAATATGTTACTGTCAACTTACTTAGGCAATATGTTACTGTCAATTTACTTGGACAGGCAATATGTTACTGTCAACTTACTTGGACAGGCAATATGTTACTGTCAACTTACTTGGACAGGCAATATGTTACTGTCAACTTACTTGGACAGGCAATATGTTACTGTCAACTTACTTAGGCAATATGTTACTGTCAACTTACTTGGACAGGCAATATGTTACTGTCAACTTACTTGGACAGGCAATATGTTACTGTCAACTTACTTAGGCAATATGTTACTGTCAATTTACTTGGACAGGCAATATGTTACTGTCAACTTACTTGGACAGGCAATATGTTACTGTCAACTTACTTGGACAGGCAATATGTTACTGTCAACTTACTTAGGCAATATGTTACTGTCAATTTACTTGGGCAGGAAATTTGTTACAGTCAGCCTAGTTGAAGAGGCAATATGTTACTTTCAACTTAACTTGACAGGAAATTAGTTACACTCTACCTTCTTGGACAAGGAAGTAGGATACAACCAATAATGTTTTAACAATAAATTCACTTATCTTAATATTTATACATGTTGATATTAATAACATCAATCTCTAACATTTAATATTGTCTGTTCTGTTAACACGTTTCTCGTGTACATCAGTCGATCAAGTTTGGGTGATGTATAAAAAAAAATGGTCCACTACACTGCCAACATAGGGGCCAGATTGTTTTCTCCGTGTCATATAAAGTGCAATCATTTGCAAGCCAATATGCATGCTTGCCAGTTCACGTTGATATTAAAAAGTTCTTGGCAGGCAGGGCATATTTAAATTTGCATGCATTAAACGTTATTGTTTGGACAGATAAGGAACCAGAACTCTGTTTTTTTCTGTTGATTTTCATAAGAATTATTTCCCTTGTGTTACAACAATGACTTCTCTCAGTCTCTTTCTTCTATTTCATTCTTTTTATATTTTCCCATCTGTCTCTTTACCACACTCTTCTCTTGTCATTTTCTGACTTTTCTCTCTCTCTATATATATATATTTATATATATATTGCTCATTCTTTGTCTCTTTCCTCTTTATGTCAAAAATTCTCTATTTCTTTCCTATGTCTGTCAATCATTTTCTATCTCTTTCCACTTAATGTCAATCATTATCTATATCTTTCATCTGTCAATCATTCTCTACCTCTTTCCACTTTATGTAAATCATTCTCTCTCTTTCATCTGTCAATCATTCTCTATCTCATTCATCTGTCAATCATTTTCTATCTCTTTCCACTTTATGTCAATCATTCTCTATCTCTTTCATCTGTAAATCATTCTCTACCTCTTTCCTCTGTCAATCATTTTCTATCTCTTTCCACTTTATGTCAATCATTCTCTACCTCTTTCATCTGTCAATCATTCTCTACCTCTTTCCTCTGTCAATCATTTTCTATCTCTTTCCAATTAATGTCAATCATTCTCTACCTCTTTCATCTGTCAATCATTCTCTACCTCTTTCATCTGTCAATCATTCTCTACCTCTTTCATCTGTCAATCATTCTCTATCGTGTTATGTCTCTCTGCTAATGTTTTCCCCTTTTTTATGGCCCACTCCGTTGCATTGTAGCTCCGTTCAGCTAGTATATAACTAATCCGTTGTATTGTAGCTCCGTTCAGCTAGTATATAACTAATCCGTTGTATTGTAGCTCCGTTCAGCTAATATATAACTAATCCGTTGTATTGTAGCTCCGTTCAGCTAGTAAATAACTAATCCGTTGAATTGTAGCTCCGTTCAGCTAGTATATAACTAATCCGTTGTATTGTAGCTCCGTTCAGCTAGTATATAACTAATCCGTTGAATTGTAGCTCCGTTCAGTTAGTATATAACTAATCCGTTGAATTGTAGCTCCGTTCAGCTAGTATATAACTAATCCGTTGTATTGTAGCTCCGTTCAGCTAGTATATAACTAAACCGTTGAATTGTAGCTCCGTTCAGCTAGTATATAACTAAACCGTTGTATTGTAGCTCCGTTCAGCTAGTATATAACTAATCCGTTGTATTGTAGCTCCGTTCAGCTAGTAAATAACTAATCCGTTGAATTGTAGCTCCGTTCAGCTAGTATATAACTAATCCGTTGTATTGTAGCTCCGTTCAGCTAGTATATAACTAATCCGTTGAATTGTAGCTCCGTTCAGTTAGTATATAACTAATCCGTTGAATTGTAGCTCCGTTCAGCTAGTATATAACTAATCCGTTGTATTGTAGCTCCGTTCAGCTAGTATATAACTAATCCGTTGTATTGTAGCTCCGTTCAGCTAGTATATAACTAATCCGTTGTATTGTAGCTCCGTTCAGCTAGTATATAACTAATCCGTTGTATTGTAGCTCCGTTCAGCTAGTATATAACTAAACCGTTGTATTGTAGCTCCGTTCAGCTAGTATATAACTAATCCGTTGTATTGTAGCTCCGTTCAGCTAGTATATAACTAATCCGTTGTATTGTAGCTCCGTTCAGCTAATATATAACTAATCCGTTGTATTGTAGCTCCGTTCAGCTAGTAAATAACTAATCCGTTGAATTGTAGCTCCGTTCAGCTAGTATATAACTAATCCGTTGTATTGTAGCTCCGTTCAGCTAGTATATAACTAATCCGTTGAATTGTAGCTCCGTTCAGTTAGTATATAACTAATCCGTTGAATTGTAGCTCCGTTCAGCTAGTATATAACTAATCCGTTGTATTGTAGCTCCGTTCAGCTAGTATATAACTAAACCGTTGAATTGTAGCTCCGTTCAGCTAGTATATAACTAAACCGTTGTATTGTAGCTCCGTTCAGCTAGTATATAACTAATCCGTTGTATTGTAGCTCCGTTCAGCTAGTAAATAACTAATCCGTTGAATTGTAGCTCCGTTCAGCTAGTATATAACTAATCCGTTGTATTGTAGCTCCGTTCAGCTAGTATATAACTAATCCGTTGAATTGTAGCTCCGTTCAGTTAGTATATAACTAATCCGTTGAATTGTAGCTCCGTTCAGCTAGTATATAACTAATCCGTTGTATTGTAGCTCCGTTCAGCTAGTATATAACTAATCCGTTGTATTGTAGCTCCGTTCAGCTAGTATATAACTAATCCGTTGTATTGTAGCTCCGTTCAGCTAGTATATAACTAATCCGTTGTATTGTAGCTCCGTTCAGCTAGTATATAACTAAACCGTTGTATTGTAGCTCCGTTCAGCTAGTATATAACTAATCCGTTGTATTGTAGCTCCGTTCAGCTAGTATATAACTAATCCGTTGTATTGTAGCTCCGTTCAGCTAGTATATAACTAATCCGTTGAATTGTAGCTCCGTTCAGTTAGTATATAACTAATCCGTTGTATTGTAGCTCCGTTCAGCTAGTATATAACTAAACCGTTGAATTGTAGCTCCGTTCAGCTAGTATATAACTAATCCGTTGTATTGTAGCTCCGTTCAGCTAGTATATAACTAATCCGTTGTATTGTAGCTCCGTTCAGCTAGTATATAACTAATCCGTTGTATTGTAGCTCCGTTCAGCTAGTATATAACTAATCCGTTGTATTGTAGCTCCGTTCAGCTAGTATATAACTAATCCGTTATATTGTAGCTCCGTTCAGCTAGTATATAACTAATCCGTTGTATTGTAGCTTCGTTCAGCTAGTATATAACTAATCCGTTGAATTGTAGCTCCGTTCAGCTAGTATATAACTAATCCGTTGTATTGTAGCTTCGTTCAGCTAGTATATAACTAAACCGTTGAATTGTAGCTCCGTTCAGCTAGTATATAACTAATCTGTTGTATTGTAGCTCTGTTCAGCTAGTATATAAATAAACCGTTGAATTGTAGCTCCGTTCAGCTAGTATATAACTAAACCGTTGAATTGTAGCTCCGTTCAGCTAGTATATAACTAATCCGTTGTATTGTAGCTCCGTTCAGCTAGTATATAACTAAACCGTTGAATTGTAGCTCCGTTCAGCTAGTATATAACTAATCAGTTGTATTGTAGCTCCGTTCAGCTAGTATATAACTAAACCGTTGAATTGTAGCTCCGTTCAGCTAGTATATAACTAATCCGTTGTATTGTAGCTCCGTTCAGCTAGCATATAACTAATCCTTTGTATTGTAGCTCCGTTCAGCTAGTATATAACTAAACCGTTGAATTGTAGCTCCGTTCAGTTAGTATATAACTAAACCGTGGAGTTGTAGCTCCGTTCAGCTAGTATATAACTAAACCGTTGAATTGTAGCTCCGTTCAGCTAGTATATAACTAAACCGTTGAATTGTAGCTCCGTTTAACTAGTATATAACTAATTCGTTGTATTGTAGCTCCGTTCAGCTAGTATATAACTAATCCGTTGTATTGTAGCTCCGTTCAGCTAGTATATAACTAAACCGTTGAATTGTAGCTCCGTTCAGCTAGTATATAACTAATCCGTTGTATTGTAGCTCCGTTCAGCTAGTATATAACTAAACCGTTGAATTGTAGCTCCGTTCAGCTAGTATATAACTAATCCGTTGTATTGTAGCTCCGTTCAGCTAGTATATAACTAATCCGTTGTATTGTAGCTCCGTTCAGCTAGTATATAACTAAATCGTTGTATTGTAGCTCCGTTCAGCTAGTATATAACTAAACCGTTGAGTTGTAGCCAGGTTCAGCTAGTATATAACTAAACCGTTGAATTGTAGCTCCGTTCAGCTAGTATATGACTAAACCGTTGAATTGTAGCTCCGTTCAGCTAGTATATAACTAATCCGTTGTATTGTAGCTCCGTTCAGCTAGTATATAACTAAACCGTGGAATTGTAGCTCCGTTCAGCTAGTATATAACTATTCCGTTGTATTGTAGCTCCGTTCAGCTAGTATATAACTAAACCGTTGAATTGTAGCTCCGTTCAGCTAGTATATAACTAATCCGTTGTATTGTAGCTCCGTTCAGCTAGTATATAACTAATCCGTTGTATTGTAGCTCCGTTCAGCTAGTATATAACTAATCCGTTGTATTGTAGCTCCGTTCAGCTAGTATATAACTAAACCGTTGAATTGTAGCTCCGTTCAGCTAGTATATAATTAATCCGTTGTATTGTAGCTCCGTTCAGCTAGTATATAACTAAACCGTTGAATTGTAGCTCCGTTCAGCTAGTATATAACTAATCCGTTGAATTATAGATCCGTTCAGCTAGTATATAACTAAACCGTTGAATAGTAGCTCCGTGAAGCTAGTATATAACTAATCCGTTGTATTGTAGCTCCGTTCAGCTAGTATATAACTAATCCGTTGTATTGTAGCTCCGTTCAGCTAGTATATAACTAATCCGTTGTATTGTAGCTCCGTTCAGCTAGTATATAACTAAACCGTTGAATTGTAGCTCCGTTCAGCTAGTATATAACTAATCCGTTATATTGTAGCTCCGTTCAGCTAGTATATAACTAATCCGTTGTATTGTAGCTCCGTTCAGCTAGTATATAACTAAACCGTTGAATTGTAGCTCCGTTCAGCTAGTTTATAACTAAACCGTTGAATTGTAGCTCCGTTCAGCTAGTATAATTACACCGTTGAATTGTGGCTCCTTTCAGTTAGTATATAACTGAACCGTTAAATTGTGGTTCCGTTCAGCTAGTATAACTAAACCGATGTAAGCGTGTTATAGTTTCACAAAGCGTATAGCAACTCACTCTGTCTGGTACACTTTTATTTTGTTCACGTTATTTCTCTCACATCCATTCTCTAATGAAGTTGAAACATTACACAATTATTTATTGGGTCAATCCAAATATTTAAATTAGTTCGTTATTTTTTGAGTTATATTTTTGTTTTATATCAATGAAGGTAAATAAATGCTACTTTTAGTGACATGTGACTGTATTTATAGTGTGGATTTATTCATTTATGCCGCTTATTAGGTTTTATACTAGTTCTTTTCCCTACTTCCCATTCTCAGATCATGTTGACATTTTTGCAAAATTTTTCATAGTGGATGACAATACTATACTAATATTAGTGACCATTTTTAATTTTGTTTTATAATTTTAAAAAAAAAGGAAAATTATTCTGCACTATTGAACTTTATGGTAGAGATATTGAAGCTCTTTCCTTTAGATAATTTTAGAAAATTTTTAAAACTGTTTTGCTGTTGTTTTTTTTCTTTTTTGTAGAACTTGAAATAACTTGAACAAACTTCTTATGTGAACAAATACTCAATAGAACTTTTAGTAACAATATAGACAGATTCAACTTGAGATGTGATCTAGATCTAATAGTAACACACTGAAATGATATTTAAAGTATTTAAACTCTCTACAAATACACGTCTTTACGTCTCTGAACTGTCTCTCCTCCACATAAATTAGGACAGATTTGCTCATGGTTTCATCATTCTTCACCACCAAAAACGAACACATTCTATAAAACCAACTACTGTATTTATTTTTCTGCTATTACGCTTAAATGTGTAATCAAGACCTGTGTGTTATCTTATCTTTTCAAGAAACAAATCGGTTGTATATGCAATGTAGTAAGACCCTATAAATTCCTATTAGAATATTTGCTTGTGAATTGTTACAATTTGTTCAAGCTTAGAAGTCTACTGTCTCATACCAAAACAAAGGAAATGGTCATTACACAGCTTCTGAACGCCTTACTTGCTCACACTGAACATGATATTTTTAAATCGCCGTCAACGACTTTGTGTACTCTGTCGCCTCTTTTAGTTCAACTATAAACCTCGGTAAAACCACGGCATGAGCTTCATAGAGTCCTACAGTCACGCTGGGCAGTGACGAACATATGCCAAAGGCAATCTTTTTTAGTGAAAGGTGGTCGGCGTAACAGAGATGCCCAACGGAAACGTTTCTAATACTAACGCAATGTGTTTAAGTCTCTTTGGAAAAAATGTGCCATTTGACCTGTTTTTGCATGTTTCACCCTTAAACTTAGAGATTTTGCTTCACTTGATGTTTCGTACTAAAACTAAATGTACATACTAATTGCAATATTTATGTCTGAACGTAGCGTTTTGAAACGTAACACTACAAAAACTTTCGTCCAAGTGAATAATAGACCAATACTTTTAGGCAAGCCTGGGAAAAAAATTGACGAGCGTAGCAGTAGATCTAGATCTAGACTAGACCAAAGAGCTCTAAATCAGTAGTCTAGATTTAGTTCTATATAATTTAAGCAAGCTACTAATACATTTGTGCTTAATGATACATTTCCTGCTGAGTATCATCACTTCTACAAAGAGCTGAAGTTCAATACCCGGTATGGGCAAAAAAAGTTTTTTAAAATTATTTTTTTAAATATTTTTTTTCTTTTCAAAAGTTGCGTAAAGGAGGTAACTTCTTTTTTAAAATATGTTCTTTATAATAGTTTTTCTTGTTCCATTCTTTATTGTGTAGCTTAATTTCTCATAAGTACAAATTTATTCAAACTTTCAATAACTAGAAAATAGTTAAATCAATTATGATATATAAATACTAAAGTTTTATCTTTTTTTGTATTGTACTGTTAATGTAGATTTATCTAGAGGGAGGTCTTCTCCTGACACAAAATATGCTTGAATTGGTGCCTTAATTCCGCAGGTGGCCCTCTAAAAACTTCGCAACGATTACTGGGCATACCCTCAAACCATAATGACCTTCTCATTTAATGTCAAACATCCACACATTCGACTGAACCCACTGACTCATCTTCATCCTTACCCATCCCCCTGTCCGTTGAGGCACCACAGAAGATCCTTTCTCCGTCTTGTGCCTTGGTTAGAATCTCCTCCAATGACAGGTCCTTCCATCCATTCTTTTAGGTTATCTTCCCGTCGCTTTCTCTGACTTTCTGTTTTTCCTGAAATCTTGTGCTAGCCTTGAGTATCTTGTGCTAGCCTTGAGTATCTTGTGATAGCCTTGAGTATCTTGTGATAGCCTTGAGTATTTTGTGCTAGCCTTGAGTATCTTGTGCTAGCCTTGAGTATCTTGTGCTAGCCTTGAGTATCTTGTGCTAGCCTTGAGTATCTTGTGCTAGCCTTGAGTATCTTGTGCTAGCCTTGAGTATCTTGTGATATGGATATCGCCATCATGGGCGAAGTGAAATGCAAAAGACAATCCCAAAAATGGAATTTTGATTTTAAAACCCCTACGACATTTCATACGACAAAACCCCCCACGATTTAGAAGCAGGCTTGAGAGACCCGCTCAGAGACGAGGCGCCCAGGGATAGCCGCTTGGTGGCGCATGCCCTAGACGGAACCACAGGCAGAGACGGGATGGTGGGAAAGAAAAAAGTTCCTCTATGCGTAGGCACAGGGCAGTTCCTACTGTCACGTCCCTAGTGACACCTCATTGTTTACAAAATGAGGACATTGTACCTATCTCAAATCAGGTCAGCGTACCCACGCTTAAATGCCAGAAAAACACAGATTAAAACTTAGTTCAAGACTACAGCAGGGAAACAAAATTAACATAGCTTAAATTACAAAAAACAGTTCCTAGTGACACCTCGTTGTTCACAGAATGGGACATTGTACTTATCTCACTTCGGGTCAGCGCGCTCGCGCTTTAATGCCAGAAACTTGGTTCAAGGCTACAGCAGGGAGACATAATTGGCGTAGGTTAAATTACAGAAACAATTGAGGGGAAAATTAAATGTAAACGGGTCAAGGATGGGTATTGAGATGTCACGGTTCTTGATTTTAAAGAAAGATATAAAAGGCGGAGTGTTAGCTTGAGACGAAAGGGAGAGCTAGAAAGTTAGGCTTAGAAGTCGCTAAGTTTTAAAGTAAATATTTACTCATTTTACTGAACATTTTCACTGAATCCTGTATCTGTTTTATATATCTTTGTACATACATTTATTGTTTCAAGTTCAAGTTTTAAATAATTAAAACTCAAGAAAACCTATCAGCACTTTTTTACTTCATTGATTATTAAAGTGTTTGAACTATAATCAAGGCACCTCCGAACCCACATATGTCACAAGTTTATAGCATCAAGAACTCCAAGTTAAATAAACACGTGACACCTACAGATTCCGGGGTTCTATGCGAAATAAAATGCGCGGACCCATTCTGGGTTGTGATAAGGATAATAAGGTAAAATTAAGATTTTGTAATAGAAAACAAATTCGTCTTTGCATTTTATTCCTACTTTACTAAGTACAAAATCAAAGTCAAATTAACTTTACAAGACATCTACAGCAGATAGTAGTTTTCCAACAAAAAGCCGATAAACATTTAGATCTGCCTTTTAGATTAAACTATTGACTAGAAAAATATCTCTTTTGTCTTTTTTAAAAGGTCGATATAGATTTAGACCTATGTTTGTATACTAGGAACTATAAAAGTAAATAAGTATTTTAACTTCTTATTTTGGTTAAAATTTGCCTTATTATTATATTTTTATTAATGAAAGCTGACATTGCCGTTTTTTTAATCGCGAGTAAAATTGGTGTTGTCAATATTTAAAGACACCCCGAAATGACAATTTTGTCTGTTTTTAAGGATATTTGCATCAGTTTTCAGAAGATTTTTATAATTTTAGGAGATTTTCATGAGTTTTAATGGGTAATATTTTAGAATTTTAGGAGAATTTTTCAGGAACATTTTAATAATAAGCTAAAATGGTTTAATTTAATAATTTACACCTTGAATTCGCGCGGTGTCTATTAAAGTGCGGAGTTCACTGCGGCCGCATAGGTTGCAGTGGCCTAAGACCGGTCCTGCGTAGGCACGTCAATGTCCAGACAGTAAATATGTATGACTCCCCTTCATACCCACACACACGTATACAAGTGGATCTTATCAATTACGTGATTCTTTTGGTTTCAAATGTGTATCCCGCGGCCTTCGTGAGTGACCTCCAGCTGTCTTGTTCTGAGGCGGCATGCAACCAGGTGCTCTCTTCCTCGGCAATTCCAGTACCACCTCATCGTGGTTGTTGGGTGAACATTCCGTTATAAGGAGTGGCTAAGAGTAAAATTAGAAAACGTAAGATCCAAATGAATAGAAACTCCAAAGAAAACACAAATAAAGAAAAAAAGAATACTTCCAAAAGATCAGATTAAACACTGGAAACAGAGGCCTAAAATGCCTCGACCTGAACCGCCATCGTGACCACGGGGGTCACTGTAATCTCCTGTGCCAGATAAGGGTTGCCGTATTTTTTTGTCCTTGTATTATTATTAATTTAGAACGATGTTTTGTGTTTTTTCGTTTAAAAAAAAAAAAGAAATAAGAAAAAAAAAAACAAAAAAAAACAAAGCCCAATAAAGAGGCCAAGAGCCCAAAAAAAGAGGCCAAGAAAAGAGGCAAAAGCCCAAGGATTCCTAGGATGTACTAAGCTCGACAACTGAAGTCAAAAGCTAAAAAGCTGAGGTAAAAAAAAACAACACATAAGTTATGAATCGAAAGGAATTTGATGTATTTCAATTTCAAAGTACTCTCAGAGAGGGGATCGAAGCCTAACCCTACTTCCAAACCCACTTGGAGGAAGGATACCTTTCGAACTTAACACCATCATTATGAAAAATCCGTATTGGCTACTACAAAACCAGGCATCTTGAGTACGGTTTACAATTAGAATTTGGATTAGTCCTACGGTTTGTGTCGTGAAGTTTATATAAAAGTTATTATTAGACTCAGGGTAAATATGACATGTACGTTTTAATTTACAGTGCTGCTTTTTTTTTTTTTACAAAGCGTGAATCAGCTTTGTCTATCTGGTAAGAAGTGTGTACACGTGACGCACCTATTCTCAGATCAAGTTGAAACTTTGCACTATTATTCATTGCCGTAAACAAGACATGGATCAAAATAATAAAAAAATTCAATTAATTACTGATAATTAATCATTTGTTTGATACCTACTTCAGTATTCACAGATATAGCTGAATATGTAAGGTTTGGTCTCCTTAAAGAACTGTACCTGTCATTTCTTCCGCACCTATTGTCGGAACAAATTTAAACTTTAAATAATTATTTTTTTTTACCTAACAAATTAATAAATTAATTTAAAAATTAAGTAGTCAATTAGCTATTAGGTAATTAATTGTTTTGGTTGATGTCAAATAAGGGAAATAACTTCTGCATCATTAAGGGATTTACTTGTATGTGCGGAGTTCTTCCCCTTAGATAAGCTTTGTTTTTCATTGTCTCTGAGTTATCTTTAGACGAGACTCAGACAGTAATACGATTTCAGCGACTCATTTCTGAAGAATCACACAACAAATAAAAAAAGAACAACATTTTATAGCGCATGTTTTTTTATTCTATGATTATTTTGTACATTTTGTTAAAGGTATAAAAGTGTTACATTTCATAAATATAATAAGTAATATAAATATATTTTACATTAAAGCTAGCAGAATAATATTCATCTACACAAGGGACGTTGTGGATGAATGGTAAAGCGCTTGGTTTCCGAACATAAGAGTCCCAGGTTCAAATCTCGGTGAAGACTAGATTTTGAATTTCCACGCCCCTGGGTCCACCTAACTCTAATGAGTTCGTGGCGTTAGTAGGGGGAAAAGTAAAGGCAGTTAGTTGTGTGCTGGCCACATGACACCCTCGTTAACCGTTGGCCGTAGAAACAGATGACGTCTACATCGTCTGTCCCAGGTCTGAAAGGTCATATACTGTAATAAGAAATAAAGGAACACTGAAGAGTAACCTAAAACAAGGCTTTATTAAACTAGAACGACACATGAACTGACTTGGATAGTAGCAGACTAAATCAATGTTGTGAACACATTCTCACGACGTTACACAAACATAAACAAATACTAACTATTTCACCACATTCACCCCGCCTAGAATTAAAATAGCAAGTATAGTAATATAGTAGGCCATAGCATAAATAAAAAGAGAATGCCAGTGCCTGCAATACAATAGATCAATAAATAGTGTCGAAATATTAGTTTCTCTTGTAAACAATAATGAGGAGTGATACAAAGAAACATAAAAACCAGTATCTGTAGTAGGACGTATAAACAATTACTAGTTTCTGTTTTAAGCAATAGCAAATAGTGTAGTAAGTAAACATGTATGTAAGTAAGTGAACAAATAAATTCTAGTATCAGTAGCAGGGATAAACAATGCCAGTTTATGTAGTCAGTATAAGTCTAGTAATAGAGAAACAACTCTAGACTCTGTAGTTCTGTCTGGTTCTTCTCTCTCTTAAGTTGTAACGGGGTTGACTATCATGCTCTACAGTTTGGGAGTCACTAATGAGTTCCTGAGTGTCAAGTGGGGTATGATGGTTCTGTGTATTTTCAAGAGGAAGCGCTCGGAGATCCTCAGAGCCTTCCAGGGGTTCTTTCCTTTCTTGTATCACCGTAGGGGTGTTGACTGGTACTTCCATGTTTTGAGCTTCTGGAGGATATTCATTATCCTCACCCTGAGCGAAGAACGAAGGTTCACTTGTTGTTGTGGATGGGGAGGGATTGGGAGCCAAGCGTCTTAGAGAGACTGTCTCCTCTTTACCGCTGGGCAACCGTACCACGGCATATTGGGGGTTACACATCAGTAACTCGACTTCTTCCGTGAGAGGATCATACTTTGAAGATCTGTTCTCTCTTCTCAGCAACACTCGACCTGGGCTGGGTAGCCAAGTGGGGATAGATATCCCAAAGGAGGATTTCCGGTTGAACCGGAAAACTCTCTCATGTGGAGTTTCGTTTGTTGCCGTAGATAGTAATGATCTAATCGAGTATAGGGCCTGGTTCAAGACAAGTTCCCATCTTGAGATCGGGAGATCGAGGTCTTTCAGTGCTAAAGTAACAGCGTTCCATAGAGTTTTGTTTAGTCGTTCAATTTGCCCGTTGCCTGAAGGATTAAAAGCGGTTGTTCTACTTGTAGCTATTCCCCTCTCGTGCAGAAAGGATTGCACCTCCTTCGACATAAAGGACGTACCTCTGTCGAATGGACGTATTCTGGCATCCCAACTAAGGAAAACAGCTGATTTAAACACTTTATGACAGTAGATGAGGACACATCGGGACATGGGTAGGCAAATGGGAAGCGTGAGTACTCATCCACCATTGTTAATAAATATTTATTGTGATTAGCAGATGGGAGTGGCCCCTTAAAGTCGATGCTTACTCTCTGAAATGGTTGGGTAGCCTTGATGAGGGTGCCTGAAAACTGTTTAAAGAATCTAGGCTTAAGTTCAGCGCAAGTTTTACATTGGTTTACCACTTTGCGGACGTCCTCGCAGGAAAAAGGTAAGTTTTTAGTCCGAACGAAATGGAGGAGTCTCGTGACCCCTGGGTGGCAGAGGTTGTTGTGTAACAGTTTGAGATCTTCTCCAGTCATTGCTGACGCAAAGTGGTTTCTTGAAAAGGTATCCGCCGCAGCGTTTTGTTTCCCGGGTCGATATACGACGTCATATTGGAAACAACTAAGCTCTAGTCGCCATCTTTGTATCTTTTCGTTTTTGATCTTGCCCTTGTTTTGCTGGTCAAACATAAAGGACACTGAGCGTTGATCTGTAAACAATGTGAAGGGTCTACTGATAAGGTAATGTTGCCATTTTCTCAGGGCTTCTACGATAGCGTATGCTTCCTTTTCAACTGCAGAGTGTCTGCGTTCACTATTAGTGAGTGTTCTTGAAAAGAAGGCGACAGGACGGCCGTCTTGATTAAGAGTGGCGGCGATCGCGATGTCAGAGGCATCTGTTTCGACTATTAGTGGTCGATTATAATCTATCGTCGACACTACAGCGTTTTCAAGTTCATGTTTTAGCTGTTTTAAAGCTTCCTGTACTTGTTCAGGGAGAGGAAAGGTTTTGTTGTTCACCAATAAATGGATCTTGTTGGAGAAATTTGGGATCCATTGAGAATAATAGGACAGTAGTCCAATCACCCGCTTTTGTGATTTCATGTCTTGTGGTGGAGGTAGATTTCTCAACGCTTGAAATCTTTCGGGGTCTGGTCTTAATTGCCCTTGTGAGATTTCGTAACCTAGGAGGCATACTTTATCAGTCGCAATAGCACTTTTATCATCGTTGAATGTGATACCGTACTTTTTAGCGGCGTTGAGAAATCTTTGTAGATTCTGGTCGTGGCTACTGGAGTCACGTCCGCAGATGGTAACGTTATCCACGTAAGCGAACGTATCCTGTAGCCCTTCCTCCTCAATTATGGTGTTGATCGTCCTTTGAAATGCAGCAACTCCGTTTGTCACTCCAAAAGGAATGCGGCAAAACTGATAAAGCTTTCCTCAAGCCTCGAACGCCGTGTACTGCTTTTCATCATCCCTGATAGGTATCTGGTGGTAAGCGCTTTTAAGGTCAAATGTACTGTATATTGAGTATTTAGATATTTCCTGCACCAGTTCATCAACTTTTGGCACGGGGTACGCGTCGAGGTAAGTGAATCGATTGATGGTTTGACTATAGTCGATAACCATTCTCTTTTTGTGCCTTTCATTCGTTGTTACAATTATTTGAGCTCTCCACGGGGACGTGGAAGGTTCAATAATTTTGTGAGATAGAAGTCTCTTGATTTCAGTTTGAATGAATTTGGAGTCAGGCATAGAATATTTTCTAGATTTAGTGGCTATGGGGTGGCAGTTAGGAGCAAGATTAGCGAAGAGGTGAGGGGCTTCAACTCGTGCAGCTTTCAGCGTACAGACCTGAAGAGTGCTTCGTTTCCCTCAAATGGGATCATCAGTTTTTCGTGCTGGCTGATGAAATCTAGTCCTAAGATTACATCAGATACTAGTCCGTCTAGTAGTGAGAGCTTCACACTTTCGTATTGTTCGTCTTTGTACTTTATTTTGGCGAAAATATGTCCGTGAGTAGTGCGAGAAAGATGTGTAGAGGCCATGTAGATTCTGTTACTGGACATTTCTAATTTCCATTTGTATCTTTTAGCAATTGAAGAAGATATATAGCTTTCACTGCTCCCCGTATCTACGAGAGCCTTCAATGGTACTCCATTGACCAGTATTGAAATTGTAGATTTAGTAAGGCCGGACGCTGGTGTCGATGCCCAGGAAGATCCAACGGTTGTAGTCCGTGACGTCTCATCATCAGCTTTCACTATGGCTGAGGTTATAGATTTGAGTGTCTGTCTGGTCGATCTACAGACTTTCTGAAAATGACCCCTCTTGCCGCACAAGTTGCATGTAGCGTCACGGGCTGGACATCTAAAGCGTTGATATGGGCTGTTTCCACAAAAGAAGCATCTTTTACTAGTCGCCGCACTTACCTCGTGTTCTAGTTTTGTTGTTGGAGAAAGGCTCTCCACGTCGGCGCTGGCTCCACATGGAGTTTCAGAGTAGATGTTATATGCCATGGCATGGTTATGGGCATATTCAAGTTGTCTTGCCTCTTCATAGACACTCTGTAGAGTTAGAGTAGATTTCTCTAAGAGTCGCAGCCTTATGCTGTTTGAAGCCAGTCCAGTAATGAAGGCGTCTCTTACGAAGATATCTCTGTGTTCTTCAGCGGTGACAGCTTTGAAGTCACAGTCTTTGGCCATACTTTTAAGCTTAAGTAGGAAGGAGTCAACGGTTTGTCCGTTCTCTTGTCGACATAGAGTTATCATGTGCCGTGCAAAAATTTCGCTTTTAGGTTTCACGTAGACATTTTGTAGAACTTTGATTGATTCTTCGAACGTTGTACACTCACTTATGTACTGAAATACGCTCGAAAAAACGTAGTTTTCAAGTAGTTTCTTTTTGTCAATCTCGCAATGAGAGACTGAGGAGATGAAATTCTCAAATGTTCTGAGTCAGTGCAGCCACTTCTCGGCAGCCGATGGCGTGCTAGGCTCTATGTCTAGCTCTTTTGGCCTAAATAGACGCTCCATTTGTATTACAATTTTTACTTACAGACTGAGAATAGTGTTGAACGAAAATCCAAATAAGATACACGAGACACATAGATCCATAGAATTGAAAATTTCTAGTTTAATAAATTGTAATAAGAAATAAAGGAACACTGAAGAGTAACCTAAAACAAGGCTTTATTAAACTAGAACGACACATGAACTGACGAAAGAGACTTGGATAGTAGCACACTAAATCAATGTTGTGAACACATTCTCACGACGTTACACAAACATAAACAAATACTAACTATTTCACCACATATACTTACTTAGGGTCATTTACGTATACAAAATACCAACTCAATGTCGTTAAATAAAGGCATGAGTGGCATGTCTCGTTTCTATTGAAATACTCTTTTCTTTGCCCCCACCAGTGACAGGCCTTGCCCTTGTGGTTGCTGATTGCTGTCTGCAGAGGCGTAGCTAATGTGAATGGAGGGAGGGGGAGAGTTTGAAAATCCCCTCGAGCCCCCCCCCCCCAAAATTAATATTATTTACATTAAATATTAAATATTACGCAAAAAAAAAAACATGGGCCTTAAAGAGGTCAGGCCTCCCGGGTCTCGAAATGATGGCTGTCTGACTTTGACAGATTACTCTGGAGATGTCTGGGTTTTTCTTTTACGGGTGTATTCGATGTACTTAACTAACAAGTAACAAGACCTACACATGTAACAAATAGAAAAGACTAAGACCGTTATACAAACACAGATGACGTTTAATACTGAAAAGGCCACAGTCGAGTCTCTGTGTGTAATATCCCGTTTCTCAATGGAATCCTAACACCAACTGACTATATTAGCATAAATAATCTCTAACCCAACTAAGTCGTATGAGGCGCGGTGGCTGAGCGGTAAAGCGTTTGGTTAACGAACCGGGGTCCGGGGTTCGAATCCTGGGGAAGACTGGGATTTTTAACTTCAGGATCTTTGGGCGCCTCTGATGGGTACCTAACGTTAGTCGGGGAAAAGTAAAAGTTGGTTGATGTGCTGACCACATGACACCCTCGATAACCGTAGGCTACAGAAACAGATGCCCTATAGACCACAAGGTCACTAAATGGGTAGGGATGGAGCCCAGGACCATTGCAACGCAGCGTTTACCACATGACTAGATGACTAAGTTGTTTTTCTTTGTCTAGCAATAGTTAGTGTAGTCATCTGCTTTATATATATGTTTAATTTTCAGATTGAATCAAAAGACCGTGAGAAGCATTCGATGTTGCTTTGAAAATATCGATCACGATTATACGATACTAAATTGGGTTACAATGCCATCGAGAGCATTCCATCATTGACAAAACCAATATACAGAAACGTTACCATCAAGAATAGTCCATTAATGACAAACCCAAGTAACAGAAAACAGATTCCATCAAGAACAATCAATTAATGACAAACCCAATTAACAGAAAACAATTTCCCAAGAACAATCCCAATTACAAATCTAATGCATACTCATATTTATCACAAGTGGCCGCAGCGAATTTCGGAGCTACACAGTTTCCTCACTGAAAGCTTTGTCCAGCAGAAGGAACAGGCCAGCGGTGAATTCGCACACAGCCCCAGCCCATCCGACGATGTAGGCCCAACCAAAGCTGCAATAAAGTAAGACACTATTCTAAAATCAACTTAAATTAAACAAGTTTATGGACGAAGTCAAAGATGTTTTACAGGTTACCTCTCTTTGATTACCGACCTTACTTTTCTTATTTATGCTAGCGATTGAAGAGATCGCTAAATTAAACTAATATTTAAATTGAAAATTAAATTAAAATTTCTAACTTACAGATTTCATTAATGTCGAAACGAAATTATCAGATCATCATTATAAATATTTTAAGAAATATTTATATAATCAAGAATTGCATCTGTTCACTATGTATCTAATAAACCAGTGTTTCCCAAAATGGGGTACACGAACCCCCAGTGGTATGGGAAGACTTTGGAAGGGGTAAGCATTGTACCTCATCAACTATGTTGATTTTTTAAAAATATGCCTAACCATTTATTATGTTCTGTTAATAAATTAAACTGGGGGGGGGGGGGGCGAGGTGCACTAAGCATTACAAAAATTATAAAAATGGGTACGCATAGCTCGAAAGTTTGGGAAACAGTGCAGTAAACTACAGTAAAAGTCTTACCTCCAGTGGATCTCACTTCTTGTCAACATCTCAGATAGAAATTTGATCGGGAAGATAACCAAGGAGATCAGCTCAAATGCCGCTGAAACACGTCAGCTTATTAGTCACGATATAACATCGATAGTTCAAAACATTTGAAAAGATTTTATGCAATTAGGTGAAAAGAAAAAAAATTCAGAAAACGAAAAAATGACATCCGCCCTTCACTACATCTTCACGTCGGAACAGACACCAGGAACAAGTATAACTTTCAGACTTTTTGATCTATGAGGCAGATGATGTAAAGGTCAACTATTTAGTGGCGGACGGTTAACGAAGGTTTTTTTTTCATGTGGTTCCACAAAATAAATTTCTATTGGTAAAAGTGGGTAACATTGATAGCCGGGAAGGGGGGGGGGTAACACCCTGATCTAGCCGCACCGGCTGACACCGACCCTAGCGACGCCACTGCATTAATGTACACCTCTAGCTGGCCAATATTATGGAGCATGCGATAAAGGTGGCGCTTTTTAGGATTAGAATTGGACTTACTACACCCTAAAGATAACAAAAAAATCTCATGTGTGGTAATAAAAAAATTATAAAAAATATTATTGCGAGCGCTTACGGAAATTCTCTTGTTTTAGTTTAGTTCAGAAACATAAGCATTTCTCTGTCAGTAAAGAAAATCGCCAAGCGATTTCTCCATAAAATGTTTTGGTAATAAATGTAATGAAAGGAAGTTTTCCGTGGTGTATCTGATCAAGCTATTTCTTTTTTATCTTCCTTGAATGAATAAGTTGACATGTTCAGAATAGGATAAATAATATTTTCAATATCTTTAAAGAACCAATTGACCTTGAGTCACTCCATGGGTCAAACATTTTTGAGAAAGCAAAGTTTTGAAAATCCTCAATAAAATGTTAATGAACTTGAAAGTGTTTTTACTGATTGAGCACCACCAAGGACTAGTAGAGATGCTGGAACTATAACCTTCCTCATTAGATGTGTAAGTCGTCCACCATTGAACTATCATTTTATTAAATACCGAGGGGTTTAATAAATACATTTGCAACATTCTACCAGTTTAAATCTTTTGAATAAGGTTAATTAAAACAAGAAGGTAAGGGGCAAAGGTCGCCCACTATTTTTATTTATTTAAGTAGAGACGGTGGCTGAGCGGTAAAGCGCTCGGCTTCCGAACCGGGGGTCCCGGGTTCGAATACTGATGAAGACTGGGATTTTCATTTCAGGATCTTTGGGCGCCTCTGAGTCCACCTAGCTCTAATGGGTACACTGACATTAGTTGGGGAAAAGTAGAGTCGTAAGCCACAGAAACATATGACTTTTACATCATCTGCCCAATAGTCCAGAAGGTCCGAAAGGGGAACTTTACTTTACTTACAACGTAGAGGAAGGTAGGTCCTGATTATAAAGTAGACTATTTCATTACTGGTAGGTAGGTACCTGTACAATCCTTGATAAACACATGGACGCCGAACTCAAAATATGTTTTATTGAGTACTTCCTCCGATGCCAGCTCACAAAGTCTATCTGAAACTTCGTATTTGGAAACTCGACATTTTGAGTCTGCTAGACATTTACTCACACACTCCTGTATCCAATATACAATTTTAAAAAAATATATTATTCATTTAGAAGATAAACATATATTTTTTTACACAAAAGGGTGTGTTTACTTACTTTATTGGGACATTTAAGATAAATATAAAGCAAATAGACTTCCATGCGTCTAGACGCCTACATACAAAGAAAAGAATAATCGTTAGCGAATTGAACTTGCAATACTCAATACTCATTTAAAGACCCTAACCCTTACAAACCAATACATTACTGCAGCGATTGGACCCCGCGATGACCTGCTAACTATCGTAAAAGAAATCGCAAGCTGAAAATCTATGGCCATATACAAAAATATACATTGGCAATGCACAATAAAGTTATCTTTATCTTAAGAAAATGAAGAGTAATTGTGTATAATTTAAGTAACCTGTAAGCTGGATCAAACAGGAATTTGATTTTTTTTTTTTTTGGGGGGGGGGGCTATCAATATAAAGAAGAAAGAGCACATTTTGTATTGTGTCGACTTGCAAAATCATATTGGCTCAAATTTGCGAATAAAGAATATCGTATTTGGTCAATTTCAACGCTGTAGTTTCAATTATGAAAATATTTTACTTGTGCTAGAACAAAAATACGGCCCGCGGGCCAGATCCGGCCCACGAGGTGAATGTCGGCACAAAGCGTATAAAATTCGCTACCCACCCTCCCCTTCCCTAAAATGAAAAGGTTGAAAAATGTCTCAAATGTTAGGGTCCTCAAATTTTCTCCGATTGATTGGTACCATGACTAACATTTGTGCTTTTTGAGATTGGACTCTAAATGTAGAATCTATCAAAATAGGAAAAGGACCTTTACTTTTGGCAGAACATGATAATAAGCCAATTTATAAGAGTTGTAAATAAAGTGTGGCTGTTTTTTTTTTTTTTTAAATTGTATAAAAAGAAACGCAATGATAAAACAAGTTTGACGAAATTTAAATAAACGTTTGTTCAACTACGTCTAGATATTGAAAGATGAATGTGAATATTTACAATCAAGAGTCAAAGATATAAGAGTCGTTGGAAAAGCTAGCTACACTGTTGCTCATATTTTTTGTAGAGAAATGAAGTCGTCTTCTGACGCAGGAAAACAAAAAAAGATAATAATATCGAATTAATGAACGTAACTGCTAGATCCACGGGTTTCTAATCAAATAGTTCCATGTCAATTTCATTTCGTTTTTGTACCTTTCCTTTATATGGCCCGCGACATCAGTGTCGGAAATTAAAAAGGCCCGCAGTTATGTTGGGCACCACTATCCTAGACCATTGTGTATAGGGGCCTTTGCAGGTACTTTCGTTGTTTTTTGTTCATGTTATGTTGTAGAATTGGAGTCCGAAAATCAGTCACGGTCTTTGTGAATATAAAATAAATGTATGACCTAGTTAATTTTATTCATAATAATCACAGCCAGCGAATTGATACGCGAGTTCTGTGGCACTTTCAGAAGCTACGATTAATATTGAAATATAAATCATAATTAAATATTTTCCATTAATTAACTACTCATTCCAATATTGTGTTTATACGTATCAATATATATTTCTTGGTTACAGTTTTAAATCTGTTAAAGGTTTTACTGTTTATCGCTAAGTCATCGCATGTTGACTTGTATGACAAACGTGAAAATTGGAAGCACAATTCCAATTACGATCTGGCCCCATGATGAAGTCAATTAAAAAACGCAATTTAAAACTGTGCGGTCCTATAATGTGATGCTCGGGCCATTCTACAGGGAACAGAACCACGGTAAAAAAGGAGGGGCAGATACAGAAAGAGATTGGAGGAAAACATTAAGGATAACCTGGCTGTGTCTATGAAGAGGTCTGATCCTGGCAAATAGTTAGAGAGAATGGAGTCGACAGAGATCAATGTGAAAACAGACAGGTCAAGAAAGGTCAAGTCGACAGAGATCAAAGTGAAAACAGACAGGTCAAGAAAGGTCAAGTCGACAGAGATCAAAGTGAAAACAGACAGGTCAAGAAAGGTCAAGTCGACAGAGATCAAAGTGAAAACAGACAGGTCAAGAAAGGTCAAGTCAATGAGAAAACAAGTCTAGGTTTCCCCTTTCCCCTTTTCAATACTCCTTAGCCCTCTAGATCCGCCTCTGTATAAGTACGTGTGTGAAGTGATTGTAACTATTATTACGTACATCCTCAGACTTTGTAGTTATTCCACTTGTTTCTGGTATGTTGGTGTTAATATTCTTGTTCATCTTACAAGTGACTGTGAAAAGAATGGCACATAGGTAGAGTAGAGGCACACACTCAAACAGTTCAACTGTATATAGTGTAACAACGTAATGGAGGCAACTTAACAATACAGATGTTTATTGACATGGGGACTTCAACGTCTTCCTCTTAATAAGCTTTTCACCATAGACCTAAATTATATATTATATCTAGATTGGACAACGCAAATAAAATCTTATCCGATAATGATCAGATCACATACCTATATATATATATATATATATATATATATATATATATTGTTATGGGCGTAACTCTTTTTTAAGCTGTAAGGGAAGTCGCCCAAATCTAGGAAAATCGATCTTTTATGTGTTAGAAAAGTAATGATCTTTAGTTTCCAAAGTTTAGGAATAATGCAATGCCATGGGCTATTAATAAAAAAAATTCTTTATATATATACATACAAATATACATATATATATATATATAACAGATTGCAGATGTCATACACAACAGAAGCAGAAAGAAGGGTGAAAATGCAACGGCGCCTGGTGATTACATATGCCCAACCTGCGATCGCACCTGTATATCAAGGATTGGCCTCTTTATTCACACAAGAGGTTGCAAAGGAAAAAGATCGTTTATATATCTATATATATTCACTCAGATATATGAAATAGGCAATTTCTTGTTAGTTTTCATTGAGATATTGTTTAAAAAATCCTATATCAAAATAATTCTTGTCTTTTGATGTTAATCATCTAATGTACATTTAAATAGACTGAAAACCTAGATCTTTGTTTAGATTTTACATTATGTAGATCTAAAAATTACATTATATGTTACATAGGTTAGGGTTGAAAAAAAAAATTCTTCTTATAACTACTTTACAAAATAACGCCTTGTTCACCTTTTTTTTTTCTTTCTTCATACCCCACACTTAAGGTTTTCCATATTCCCGCTGGGATAAATTATTCTAAGTTTTTTTTTACCCTAGCTTAGGTTTATTTAAATTGATATGCGACAATTAGTAAATACCAATGCATGTCGTCCTATTAAAGACACAAAACACGCGCACAAGAACCCAAAGTAACATCTAATAATTAACCAGTAATAAAGGTGTTACACGTATGTCCTGGGTAAACTACTTATCAGCGTCGTCTTAAGTTAGAATGATAAAATCGATGAATTTCGACCTGTCTGTATTCCCGCTGTCCTTTTATGAATTAGTTCTAAGCCACACTACAATACATTACCCTTACCTCTCTATTGTTGACTCATCTGTGGAGTTACAAAAAGTTGTCAACTACAAACTTACCTTGATCCCTGCAGGGTTTTTTTAAACAGTAAATCCCAAAAACACCACAATAGCAAGTCTTGCAGTCGTCAGATGACGTCACTTCACCATTACTGTATTTCTGTTGATCAAAAAGTAAAGGTTTTAATCAAACTGAACATGTCAGTAGTGCCGTTCTTTGACTTAAGAAGGCCCTAAGCTATTTGAGAAAGTGGGACCATTCTAAGTTAGTACATTATAAATGCCTGAGGTGAATCGATTTAATATAACAGATTACACAATTACGGCTGATGCATAAAGTCGCGCGCAAGATTGGAGTTTTCCATATTGAATGACACCCAAAATGACAATTTTGGTGTATATATTTCCGTATATTTTAAGAGCTTTTTCGTATATTTTGCGATTTCGGGAGATTTCCAGGAGCTCCTAGTAAATCGCCAGGGGGGCGCTGGAAATCTGTTTTAAGTTATAAAATGGTTTCAATTAATAATTAATACATCTTGAACTAACGCGGGTCCCAATAAAAGTGCGGATCCTTCGAAAGTAAGGCTTGTCTTCAAGTCCGTAAATCCGGAGCTACATGTACTTATTCCAAGCATGCTACAAATGTACTCTCTTTAATCGAGTCGCATTTGCCAACCGTAAAAAAATGCGAACAGTTTTTACAAAACCAAACAAACTAAAAGTTTCTGACCAGAGGAAAATTCGGATATATTTGTATTGTATTTTTATATTCATGAATTCATGCATTCGCTTTACTTAAAACATTATTATTTTCTTTAATTGTTTCTAATACACTATATCAGTGATTATATCAGCGATACGCAAGTTTAGAACCGCGACAGCGTGTAATATCTGGCTAGTATAAGATAAGATAAGATATCGACTCATTTTATTGTGAAATCTTTTCGTTAATCTTCCAAACACCTCAACTTAATTTAATTCATCTAACTGTCGCAGCTGACTGACTATGACTAATGCTCTTTAACTTACTAACTTTATCTCTCTCGCTATCTTAGTACTTACTAACTTTATCTTATCTTATCTTATATAATACAGACGTGACTTCAAAAAAGAAGATGATTACTTCCTACGAGTATTCAGTCATGCATATTAATCAATGACTTAAAATTCTTCCAAGTCACTGGTTTTCCTGGCTAGCTCAACCCAAACCATGCTCTAATAGCATATATATGCATGTTTTTCGTATTTTCTAATAGCACTAGAGAAGAAGGAGCATTTGTACAAATTTGTCCTAGCATATGGGACAAACTAAAAAATGTATACTTTTTAAAACTAAATATCTCTCTCGCTATCTTAGTTTCGGGATGGGGGTGAGTTGCTTTTTTTTTTTGTACAGATATCATACTATTTCGTGGTAAAATTACTTTCCATTCTTAATGATATATAATTGATATTTTAACCAATAGCTAACATATTATTCACTCTCCACTAATCTAAATATCAATCATTAGCAGACCTAATGTTTTATATATAATTTTAACTAATTACTGTATTATATATCACACCCACACCCCTCTTGATTTTCTAATCTAAAATTCTATTAGCAGTAAATAAAACTTTAAATAGAGGGTGCTGCAGGGAGGTAAATGCAATAGACCTCTCCCCCCTCCCTTTCCACCAACCCTAACACTTAAAAAGAAGGGGCGGGATAATTATGTGAAAGGTCACAATCGGTGTGTACTTGTTAGGCTACCTATTTTAATAAAACATCCTTCATGTTGATAATTGGACATTCTATAGTGTTTTTTTTCGTTCTCCCCCCCCCCCACTTTTTATATCATAATTGTAATTAAAACTCAATTACGAGTAAATATAAAAATAAAGGGGGGGGGGGGAGAGTTACCTGATAAAGAATACAATAATAGCAGCATTGGCGAGTTGGAATGGAGATGGGCGAGGGGGGGGTTAGTGCAATATCCCCTTCTATTACCGACCCTTACCTGGGGGAAGGGGGAATATTTGAGAAGGGAAATGAAATAGTTTGTGTAGAAAACCAGTTCTTAATTTAACTTTTATATGCTGCATAATACATTAAATTATCCCCCTCTCTTTCTAATCTAAAACTCAATTATTAGTAAATATAAAATGGCTACAGGTGTTAGCGTTGGCTGAGTAGTTAAGCGCTTGGCTTCCTGGTCCTGGGTTTGATTCTTGGTGAACACTTGGGTTTTTAGGGTGCCCTGACCCCATTCAACTCTAACTTCAGTTAGGTTAGTCAAGGCGGTTAAATTGATCGTTGTGCTGGCCACATGATGGACACCCTGCTCGTAAACCGTCGGCCAAAGAAATGGATGACCTTAACATCATCTGCTCTATAGATCTTTTACTTTTTACATATAGGTCTAATATTTTCATTAGTTCTACACTTAAACAGCTCTGGAGATGTAGATATCATTTTATGGTATGGGATAAATTTGTACAGTTGCAGATTGTTACATTTATTTGTGTATTTATGTTTATGTATGTTGTGGGTGTGTTTGTTTGTTTTTATGTAGTCTCCCTTGTTCTACTGTTCAGTATGTTCACGTGTTCACGGTTTACTCTTAAGTGTGTCAGTAGTGTGTATTCACTGTGTATTAGTCTCTGCTGGTTGGTCTCTCCTTGTTTTCACGTTAATAAAAATGGAGTGTAACTTTTAAACATCAGTATTGTTAGTGTGTATAGTGATAATATAACATGGTGGCAGCTTTCTAAAAGTTCTAAAATGGAAACTATAAGTAAAACTAACTTTAAACCAAGAATTAACCCTCCACCTCCTTTAAATGTGAAGAAAGGGTGTGAGGAATGGAAGCTTTTCAAGCAAATGTGGCTGAACTATTGCACTATAGAGAGAATAAACGATATAGATGAAGAGTATGCCAAAGAACTGTTCTTGCACACTATCGGCCCAGAGGCGTTGGCAGTATACAACAGTATCACCTTTAAACCAAAGCACAATGTTCAAGACATAATATGTGCATTTGATGAGCACTTCATTGGTTAAAAAAATGAAACTTATGAAAGATATTTTTTCAACAACAGACAGCAGAAGCCACAAGAAACCGTAGAGGATTACCTACTAGCTCTACGCACACTCGCTAAAACCTGCAACTTTTGTGACCATATGGAAGAGTCATTAATAAAGGACCGAATGGTGGTTGGCATCAGAGACACAAGAACAAAGAAAGAACTCTTACAAGAACATAAACTAACACTCAAGACTTGTATGGAAATCTGCAAGGCAAATGAAGCTGACAGGTAGGCCTACATCTGATTCCTCACCACCTCAGGATGAGGCGTTCGCTGTTTCGTCTCGCAAAAATATTCTACAACAAAATGCTGCTCATAAACAGCGCAAATGTAAATTTTGTGGACAAAACCACCCGTTCAAAAAGGAACTGTGTCCTGCGTGGGGTAAAATATGTAATATCTGTAAAAAAAAATCATTTCGGCATTCAATGCAACCAAAAGAAACTGCAATATGTACATGAAGACAGTGATGATTGTTATTCGTTATCTTCTAATGATGAGGCTGTGCTTGCTGTACAAGGTGGACCAAACAATAAAATCATAAAAGCTGAAATGATCATAGTTAGTGAGAAGATTGTGTGTCAGATTGACTCGGGTGCCAGTGTTAATGTCATCCCTAAGAAGCTTATTAAATCTGCACAAATCTGTCCCACTCAAAACAAGCTACGTGTGTATGATGGTAGCACACTCATACCTATTGGAAAGGTACAACTCGTAGTATAAAATCCAAGGACCAATAAGAGATATCGTGTTGATTTCGTGGTTGTGAGAGATGACTTAACTCCCCTGTTAGGGAAGAAAACGTCAGAAAAAATGGGACTAATTACAATTAACTATCATACTTTTGAAAGTGTTGACAAGGTTGAAAGTGTTGATAAGCCTCTACCAAGGTTATCGACAAAAATATTTGAACAGTTCTCTGATGTATTTGATGATCAGCAGGGTGAATTACCTGGTGTTGTACACTTAGAAGTGAATCCTGACCAGTTACATGTCCATCTGGTCGTGTACCTTTAGCTATGCAGGCTAAAGACAGTTTGAGTTAGAACTGCTAACAGAAAAAGGAATCATTGAGCCTGTTGATAAACCTACTGAATGGGTCAGTCGAATGGTGATTGCAACTAAAAAATCTGGAAAACTCCGTATCTGTTTAGATCCTCGTCCACTCAACAAGGCACTTAAAATAGAACGTTTTTTCCTTCCAGTAATGAAAGACTTGCTTCCTAGATTATCGAATGCAAAAGTGTTTTCAAAACTGGACCTTGAAAATGCATATTGGCATGTGCATCTGGATGAAGCATCGAGTTTGCTCACAACTTTTCATACACCCTTTGGACGTTACAAGTGGAGAAGATTACCATTTGGAACATCTGTGAGCTCAGAACTGTTTCAGAAACATTTAAATGCTGCTCTTGAAGGTCTTGAAGGTGTGATTGGTGTAGCTGATGATATTATAGTTTATGGTTCCGGAGACACATGGGAAACAGCTTCCCATGACCATGACAAGAATATTACAGCATTATGTGAGAGATGTCGCTCTGTGGGAATTAAACTGAACAAAGAAAAAGCTGAGATTAAAATGAAAGAAATTACATTTCTGGGACATCTAATTACAAGAGATGGTTTAAAGATTGATCCTGAAAAGGTAAAGGCTGTTAAAGAAATGAACAAACCAACAAACGTTGAGTAAGTTCGGCGCTTTTGTGGGTTTGTGAACTATCTTGCTAAATTCCTACCCAAACTATCCGACGTCATTGAACCAATTCGGCAGCTACTTCATACAGATATCCCTTGGTCATGGTCGAGAAAACATGACAGTGCATTCTGTGACATACAATCTATGGTGACTCAAGCTCCTGTGCTAGCATTCTACAATCCACTTAAAGATTTGACCACTCGTAAAAATAAAGATCAGTTCATAGCTTTACTTAATCATAGAAGCACACCGAATAAAACTGGTACTAGCCCATCGCAGACATTCTTTAACAGAAGAATCAGAACCTTGCTGCCTAAAGCTAAAAGCCTGTTGAAACCTCAAGTTCTGGATCCTCAGAAACATAGAAAAGCACTGAAAGAAAGCCAGAGGAGATCAGCGATTTACTACAACTCCCACGCTAAAGATTTACCTCCCCTTGCTAAGGGTGAAGAGGTGAGACTAAAGTCAAGGTCGCGTGGCCATGAGCGTTGGCAAAAGGGAGTTATATCTCGTCAGTTACAACAACGGTCGTATGAAGTTGAATCGGGCGGAGGAGTTTATCGCCGAAATAGACTTCACTTACGAAGAATCCCACTGCCTGCTGAAACGAATGCGCCTACACCAACAGGTACGACCGAGCCCGACAACCCCGCACCTGGGGATGCACCCAGCACAGATGAAAGTAGGCCTAATGCTCAGAGACCTGAGAGCCATATAGAAGACGGGTCTCACAAATCGACAACCTATACAACTAGTTCAGGCCGAGTGGTCAAATCCACAAGAACTAGTGACTATGTATATGACTAACCTCAAACACCGGAGGATGTTACATTTATATGTGTATTTATGTTTATGTATGTTGTGTGTGTGTTTGTTTGTTTTCATGTAGTCTCCCTTGTTCTACTATTCAGTATGTTCACGTGTTCACAGTTTACTCTTAAGTGTGTCAGTAGTGTGTATTCACTGTGTATTAGTCTCTGCTGGTTGGTCTCTCCTTGTTTTCACGTTAATAAAAATGGAGTGTAACTTTTAAACATCAGTATTGTTAGTGTGTATAGTGATAATATAACATGGTGGCAGCTTTCTAAAAGTTCTAAAATGGAAACTATAAGTAAAACTAACTTTAAACCAAGAATTAACCCTCCACCTCCTTTAAATGTGAAGAAAGGGTGTGAGGAATGGAAGCTTTTCAAGCAAATGTGGCTGAACTATTGCACTATAGAGAGAATAAACGATATAGATGAAGAGTATGCCAAAGAACTGTTCTTGCACACTATCGGCCCAGAGGCGTTGGCAGTATACAACAGTATCACCTTTAAACCAAAGCACAATGTTCAAGACATAATATGTGCATTTGATGAGCACTTCATTGGTTAAAAAAATGAAACTTATGAAAGATATTTTTTCAACAACAGACAGCAGAAGCCACAAGAAACCGTAGAGGATTACCTACTAGCTCTACGCACACTCGCTAAAACCTGCAACTTTTGTGACCATATGGAAGAGTCATTAATAGAGGACCGAATGGTGGTTGGCATCAGAGACACAAGAACAAAGAAAGAACTCTTACAAGAACATAAACTAACACTCAAGACTTGTATGGAAATCTGCAAGGCAAATGAAGCTGACAGGTAGGCCTACATCTGATTCCTCACCACCTCAGGATGAGGCGTTCGCTGTTTCGTCTCGCAAAAATATTCTACAACAAAATGCTGCTCATAAACAGCGCAAATGTAAATTTTGTGGACAAAACCACCCGTTCAAAAAGGAACTGTGTCCTGCGTGGGGTAAAATATGTAATATCTGTAAAAAAAAATCATTTCGGCATTCAATGCAACCAAAAGAAACTGCAATATGTACATGAAGACAGTGATGATTGTTATTCGTTATCTTCTAATGATGAGGCTGTGCTTGCTGTACAAGGTGGACCAAACAATAAAATCATAAAAGCTGAAATGATCATAGTTAGTGAGAAGATTGTGTGTCAGATTGACTCGGGTGCCAGTGTTAATGTCATCCCTAAGAAGCTTATTAAATCTGCACAAATCTGTCCCACTCAAAACAAGCTACGTGTGTATGATGGTAGCACACTCATACCTATTGGAAAGGTACAACTCGTAGTATAAAATCCAAGGACCAATAAGAGATATCGTGTTGATTTCGTGGTTGTGAGAGATGACTTAACTCCCCTGTTAGGGAAGAAAACGTCAGAAAAAATGGGACTAATTACAATTAACTATCATACTTTTGAAAGTGTTGACAAGGTTGAAAGTGTTGATAAGCCTCTACCAAGGTTATCGACAAAAATATTTGAACAGTTCTCTGATGTATTTGATGATCAGCAGGGTGAATTACCTGGTGTTGTACACTTAGAAGTGAATCCTGACCAGTTACATGTCCATCTGGTCGTGTACCTTTAGCTATGCAGGCTAAAGACAGTTTGAGTTAGAACTGCTAACAGAAAAAGGAATCATTGAGCCTGTTGATAAACCTACTGAATGGGTCAGTCGAATGGTGATTGCAACTAAAAAATCTGGAAAACTCCGTATCTGTTTAGATCCTCGTCCACTCAACAAGGCACTTAAAATAGAACGTTTTTTCCTTCCAGTAATGAAAGACTTGCTTCCTAGATTATCGAATGCAAAAGTGTTTTCAAAACTGGACCTTGAAAATGCATATTGGCATGTGCATCTGGATGAAGCATCGAGTTTGCTCACAACTTTTCATACACCCTTTGGACGTTACAAGTGGAGAAGATTACCATTTGGAACATCTGTGAGCTCAGAACTGTTTCAGAAACATTTAAATGCTGCTCTTGAAGGTCTTGAAGGTGTGATTGGTGTAGCTGATGATATTATAGTTTATGGTTCCGGAGACACATGGGAAACAGCTTCCCATGACCATGACAAGAATATTACAGCATTATGTGAGAGATGTCGCTCTGTGGGAATTAAACTGAACAAAGAAAAAGCTGAGATTAAAATGAAAGAAATTACATTTCTGGGACATCTAATTACAAGAGATGGTTTAAAGATTGATCCTGAAAAGGTAAAGGCTGTTAAAGAAATGAACAAACCAACAAACGTTGAGTAAGTTCGGCGCTTTTGTGGGTTTGTGAACTATCTTGCTAAATTCCTACCCAAACTATCCGACGTCATTGAACCAATTCGGCAGCTACTTCATACAGATATCCCTTGGTCATGGTCGAGAAAACATGACAGTGCATTCTGTGACATACAATCTATGGTGACTCAAGCTCCTGTGCTAGCATTCTACAATCCACTTAAAGATTTGACCACTCGTAAAAATAAAGATCAGTTCATAGCTTTACTTAATCATAGAAGCACACCGAATAAAACTGGTACTAGCCCATCGCAGGCATTCTTTAACAGAAGAATCAGAACCTTGCTGCCTAAAGCTAAAAGCCTGTTGAAACCTCAAGTTCTGGATCCTCAGAAACATAGAAAAGCACTGAAAGAAAGCCAGAGGAGATCAGCGATTTACTACAACTCCCACGCTAAAGATTTACCTCCCCTTGCTAAGGGTGAAGAGGTGAGACTAAAGTCAAGGTCGCGTGGCCATGAGCGTTGGCAAAAGGGAGTTATATCTCGTCAGTTACAACAACGGTCGTATGAAGTTGAATCGGGCGGAGGAGTTTATCGCCGAAATAGACTTCACTTACGAAGAATCCCACTGCCTGCTGAAACGAATGCGCCTACACCAACAGGTACGACCGAGCCCGACAACCCCGCACCTGGGGATGCACCCAGCACAGATGAAAGTAGGCCTAATGCTCAGAGACCTGAGAGCCATATAGAAGACGGGTCTCACAAATCGACAACCTATACAACTAGTTCAGGCCGAGTGGTCAAATCCACAAGAACTAGTGACTATGTATATGACTAACCTCAAACACCGGAGGATGTTACATTTATATGTGTATTTATGTTTATGTATGTTGTGTGTGTGTTTGTTTGTTTTCATGTAGTCTCCCTTGTTCTACTATTCAGTATGTTCACGTGTTCACAGTTTACTCTTAAGTGTGTCAGTAGTGTGTATTCACTGTGTATTAGTCTCTGCTGGTTGGTCTCTCCTTGTTTTCACGTTAATAAAAATGGAGTGTAACTTTTAAACATCAGTATTGTTAGTGTGTATTGTGATAATATAACACAGATGTGTACCTATATGAACCTGAATAAATATACAAAGCAATGTAAAATCTCATATATATGTGTGTGTGTGTGTGTTTTAAACTAGATCTTGACTCCAGATCTAGATCTATATAGCCTATTTGTGTAAATTGTATGTTTGTCATTTTCGTTTAGTAGCTCTTTTAAAATGTTTTTATCATTTAGTAAAGTTTAGTTGATGAAGAACTCGTGTCTCAAACGTCCAGATGGGGGCTCTTGTATTTTAGTCATGCCCAAAATACGGCCCGCGGGCCAGCCCGCTACATTGTGTTATCTGGCCCGTTGAAACATCGGACAAAAATGTAGAAAATCACACACAAAAAAAGTTGAAAAAAAAATGTCCCCATGTTAGGTCTCTCACAGTTTCTTCCAAAGATTTCATTCTTTGCTATTCTAATATTCATTTTATTTTTCTTTATTCTTGCAAGAAAAAAAGAAAATCTTTTTTTTATTTATATTTTTAGGCGACATGAATCTTTTATTTTTAATTCTTTGAACTGTCCGCTGGAATCAACGCATATGGTGCTGTACCATTTAAGATGTGTGCGTAAATGAAATGGGAGATCCGAAGAAAACTTAAAGTTGACTGAATGTAAAACTATGAAGAAAAGTGGAAAAGTATGTATGGATGTCACAGAGGACCGTCAGAAAGAGTTATACGAAAGTTGTCAATTCATTTTTTTATTTATTTATTTTGTTGTGGCCCGCGACATGAGTGTTAGAAAATTATAATGGCCCGCAGGTCGATCTAGGTTTGGCATCCCTGTTACAATGTATTTTATCCATATCGTCGGGTAAATAGCGAAAGTTCTTGAAAATATTACCTGCTTCATCATTAGCAAGTTAGACCTTTAATTTTATTAGATGTTAGTTTCCTCCGGAAGTTGAACTCTAAAAATAGCCGCTATGTGCCTACTGCTGCGATTTTCAAAAATAGAACTTTACGTGTTATCAACGTAGAAATAATTGTAGCCTAAAATTTGTCTAAATATTGAAAATTATTTTATTCTAGATTTTGTTGGGATCTATTTTTGTTCAAATTTATAATGTGGAAAAGTTGGAACCCGTTTAAAAGGAAACAGAAAGAAGATAATGATACAAATAATGGACAAAGTGGTAAAGAAAACGTCAATGGGTTGAACATCATTGAAGACAATCTCGACACGGGCAAGGTGCGAGTGCTTGACAATGAGAAAAATCCTAACTTTCAAAATGAGCATCAAAATGCTAGATCAATGTTCGATGATTTGGATGGCAGAAGCCATGAATCTCAAAATTACAATGGAATTGGATTAAACCAGAATTCATCTGTGACTAATAAACTCCAGGTCCAAGAAAATGATCTGAATTTGCTTAGGCTGAGGTCTCCTTTGCGACTTAGTTCAAAGAATAGGTCGGCTGCAGGGTTATCTAAACAACACAATGAATCAAATGATACCTTAAATAACGGAACATTTTCAAAATCTTCAGAGGAATGTAACAAAAGTTTTAGTGGTGTTCTTGTTTTGTTTCTTGTAAAAAAATAAAGTCTGGTTTGTACTTTCTCGATAAGTGGACTACGTATTTTTGTTTGTTTGTGAGTCCATGAATGTTAAGGGTCAAAAGCGTGATGTCCTCCATGATTATGTATTTAAGTGGGTTTGTTTGTAACTAAGGAGTATGTGTGTTATTATCTGTGTGTGTGTGTGTGACCTTGAATTTGTTGGATGTCTGTCTTCTGTAAGTGTGCGTGTGTACGTGGTCTCCTATTTGTTATACTTTGTGTGTTATGAGTTAGAGTGCGTTCTGGGGTCCCCCCCCTCATCTATGACCAGTGGGGTTGGGGAATCGGGGAACTCTATCTCTATCTTTCTTTCCTCCTCTGTCTCCAAGTCCACGCACTGGTCGTCGGAGGAAGAAGAGGAGGAGGACGATAAAGTCCTTTGCCTTTTCTTTTTGGTCGGAGAGTTAGGCTCCGACCTTATCCTCCCTTCTGGCTTCAATTTATTGTGGGAGTTTGTACCTCCTGCACTATTTCTCCTTTCCCCTTTTGTTGGGGAGGAGGGTGGTGTTTTTCCCATCTTATTCCCTTCTTGAGGTTTCTCTTTCTTTTTCCTCACCAAAGTAAAACCATCCTCCTTTGCCTCCTCTTCTGCAGTTTTCCTTGGGCTAACTCCCTTCAGGGCCGTTGCATATGTTGCCTTTGAGGACTCTTGGGACTTCCCTGTTTCCCTTTTATTTCCCCTGGGGGCGGCTCTAGTCGGGCACTGGTTTGACCAGTGGTCTTCTTTCTGGCAGTACCAGCACTGCTGCCTCCTCCCCGGAGTTGTGACCAAAACCTTATAGGTTCTCGGATCGTCTTGGTACCTCAGCTGAATGTAGTGGGGTAGCTCCGCGCCCTTTCTTGGTTTAATCCAGCTCACCCACTTGTCGCTGCCTTCTACTTTCTGGATTTCTACTTTGGTTCCCTCCTCCGCCATACTTCCAAATATTTCCTCCATTTTTACCTTAGATATGGTGGGGGACACCCAGTGGAGAGTGACCTTGATCTTTTCCTCGTCCAAGGTGGTTACTTCCACCTTGAACGTTTCTTCTTTTCCGAAAACCCGCCCCAGGATCCTTCCCCTCACCACGGGTGAGGAGACGCCCAGAAACCATAGGTACGGGTTTTCGAAACGGTACAGGGGACCCACCTCCTACGGCCTGAGCCCCAAGGCGGCGACGATGGACGCCATCGAGGCTCTGACTGCCCCCTTTCCGGAAAGTTTGAGCAGCAAGGTTCCTGGAGGGTGGACAAGGCCTCCCTCCAAGTCCTTACGCTCAATAAAGAATGTCTTCACAGACATGTTAGTAACAAACAGAGTTAGAAAATAAACAGGTGAAACACAAGACATTGAAATTTATTTTTTTTTTAAGGATACCTCAGCTCTTTAGCTTTTGACTACAGTTGTCGAGCTTAGTACATCCTAGGAATCCTTGGGCTTTGCCTCTTTTTTGGGCGTTGCCTCTTTTTTGGGCTATTGGCCTCTTTATTGGGCTTTTTTTTTTTTTATTCCAAAGAAGACACACAAAACATTGTTCTAAATTAAGAATAATACAAGGAAAATTTCATTGAGAACATCATATCAAAGTCATATTCCAGGATTTTCAGTATGATCGCGGAGTAGGCTGCAGCGAAGATCCATAAAATGGTGACAGCAAGGGGTCCAGAAAATGATGACAGCAGAAGTCAAATAGAATGATTCAGCAATGGTCCAGAAAAAGGTGACATCAAGAGTCCAGAATATTATTTTTGAAAGTGTTCCTTTAAATAAGCATTGTCAAAAATTTTTTTTTTCTCTTTAATTATCTTTTATATTTTGTCTTTTTTTTTTTTTTTTTTTTTTTACATTCAAGTAAATTTATTGACACAGCAAATAACAATTTTTTGTGTGAAGTGATCACAGAATATCTGGTTCTGCATCGATAAAATCTGAAATCATGGCTTGTAGACTCTCATTGTCACTCTGTGGTGTGATGTTGTTAGTATCCTGCTGTTTCTTTGTCTTTTTACTTTCCTGCTCTTGTTTAGGTTTCTCACGTTTTCTTTTTAATGGTGTTTTAGTTTCTTCTAAATTTTTTACTTCCAAGGATTCTCTCTGATCCTGCGCCACAGGGCTAGGCGATTCTTTTTGCAGCTCAATTTCCATATTTTCTTCCGCTGCACAAAGTTGGGAATCCACAGTCACTTCTGATTTGTGTGTAGTGACAGGAGACTGACTGTGATCAGCACGATTCAATGTGTCACTGTCATCGTCTTCCTGTTCTTCAGCACAGACTTGATTGGTTTCTTTTAGCTCAAAGAGCTCATCAGCTCTCTTTCTTTTAATGTCTTTCAGTTCCTCCTGCAGAGATGCTATAAGGCGACTCTGTTGTTTGGACTCCATCTCTATGCTGACCAGCCGTTGCCGTAGCTGTTCATTTTCTTCAGACAGCTGTTGCTTCTCTCTCTCTACCTCCAGGATGTCCTCTTTCTCAGTACAATCATCTGGCAAAATTCGTCTAACTATAGGTCTGTTTAAATGTGACGTTAATTTCCAAAGTGTTAACACATCTTTACAAGTCTTCTGAACCTCAAAAGATACATCCTCGAACATTCCATCCCGAAGTAAATTTATGGCGGCATTGGACATCTGAAAGTGAGTAATCACTTTCTTTCTAGAGCAGCCAGGGCCTAAGAAAACCAAAGCACAGGAAAATATACAACTATACAGCTCTTTCCTGCAAGCCCCATCAAAGTATGGGGAGCTCTGTGGAGGTTCTTCACGTTGCAAGAGTTTCCCAGTCTCAAGGATGCAATGCATGATGTTTTCCACAAAAATGAATTCCACATTTTGTAACGCTTGCCTTGATAATTTTAGGGCTGCTAATGAGGAGCCAGTTTGTGAAACACATTTATCTCCCTTGTCTTCAGCAGACGCTTCATTGATGACAGTCAGTTCACTGTAAGACTCAGCCTTGTTGATCTTTTTCCCTTTCTTTTTCTTTCTTTCGAGGACATCCTGCTTGTCTTGAGTTAGAGGCTGTTTTTGAATAGCTCTCTGCAGTTTTATATCTGATATTAATTCCTGTGTCAGGGTCTTCAGTTGTGAAGTCAGATGCCCGCTCCATCCCAGAGTCTCAATGAGTAAAGTCAGAACATTATAAATACTGCTTCTGGTCTGGCTTTTGAGAGGCTCCTTCAAGTTTGTCATTGACGTCAAAGCATTCAAGCATAGGTCTATAATCAATCGACTCTTAGGCATCAAGACAGTCCTACAGCATAGAATCAACTGTGATATCAGGCTCAACATTGATATGTGTACAGTTGGTAGAAGTTCTGACAGTGTGATCATTGATGGAATTGAATGCACATCGTTGTGTGTAACTTGAAGACACCTTCGAACAACTGCAAGCAACTTTCCAAGAGAGAGTCTAACTGTTCCATTAGTGGGTTCACTCAACATACCAACTGCCTTTTCACAATGAGCAACAAATTTGTCACAAAACTCGGCTAAGGAGAAATCAACTAAGTAGTTAAAAAAAATCAATGACTTAAGCAAGAGAAACAGTAACTATTTAAAGCTTTAAAACATTTCAATATTTTTCACCAAATAAATTTATTTAAAACTCAAAATTTGACACTTTAAAAATTAAAATATATAACACTTACAGAAAAATATAGTGTATATAATAAAAACTATAAAAATTCAGTTTACTTAATGAACTAAGTTGATACTGTTCAGTTTTTATTTTTTCTTATTACGTAGAATTAACTCCCCATAGTTATTTTAAAATTAGATTTTCATTGTTATTGCCCTTGGTAAAAAAAACAACAACACTATCATAAAGTAGTTTATATATCTCTAGGTAACGACCTCCCATGTGCTTAAGAGTGTGGCTTTAAAAAGGCTCTATTTTCTTCAGATTGATGTTCCAGAAAGTAGTGATGTGGGATAATAAGCTCAATACAATCTGTTTATGTTTTTTAAATGTTATATATCTGAAAATATAATAAATATGGCAAGAAAATTCTTTTTTTATTAATTTGGCTCATAATATATCTTCTAGATATAATACTATAGCTATTGACTTGCTTACAATGGTCAGTTTTAATTTTGTTATATAATACTTACATTGTTAAATAACCACATGAAATATATATATAAAAAAATAAAAAAATAGGTGCTGGTACTCAGTAATTAGGTACCTAACTTTTTAACTACTAATATATTAATAATATAATAAACGTTAAAATCTTTTTTTTTTTTTAGGATACCTCAGCTTTTTAGCTTTTGACTTCAGTTGTCGAGCTTAGTACATCCTAGGAATCCTTGGGCTTTTGCCTCTTTTCTTGGCCTCTTTATTGGACGTGTTCTGTACCTAAATTTGTTTCTTGTAAAAAAATAAAGTCTGGTTTGTACTTTCTTGATAAATGAACTACGTATTTTTGTTTGTGAGTCCATGAATGTTGAGGGTCAAAAACGTGATGTCCTCCATGATTATATATTTAAATGGGTTTGTTTGTAACTAGGGCGTATGTGTGTGTTTTTATGAAAATTGAAAATGTATTTGGTATTTGATTCCTGTAAGAATATAAAGTCCCGTATTCGTGTTTCAGTTGAGTGAACTATGTATTTTTGTTTGTTTTTCAGGTTTCGATTGTTAAGTGAAAGAATTGTAATGTTTGCCATGATTGTGTGTTGGTGGGTTATTGCGATGTGTGTGTGAGTATGACTCTGTGTGTGTCGGAGTCCTCCCCTTCATGTGTTTGGCGGTGCGTCAGGGTCCTCCCCCTCGTCAAGAACTAGAGGTGCAGGAGAGCTGGGGATATCTTCCAACACCACCATTTCCTCTCCCGTTCCCTCCCTTTCCCCTCTCACCTCACAACCTTCCCCCCCCCCCCTGGTCATCCAAGGTAGAGGACAAAGAAAGAGTTCTTTTCCTGTTTGTTTTGCTTGGAGAGCTAGGCTCCGATCTAGCGTGTCCGGTAGTTTTCATTTTCGTGTGTGTGTTAGACCCTGTGCTACTTTCGCCTTTTTTTTTGGGGGGGGGGGGGAAGGGTACCCCTCCCACTGTCCATGCGTTTTTCAGGTGTTGTACCTTTTTTTTATTTTTTACAGGTTCAAACCCGTCTTCATTTCCCTCGGGAGGTATAGCTTTGGTCTGCCCTTTTTCACTATCTTCTGGTTTTGAGCCTTCTGCGGCGAGGGTACTGAAAATCTCCTCAATTTTTTTCTTCGAGATGGTAGGTGACACCCAGTGAAGCGTCACTTTAACTCTCTCTTCCTCCAAGGTGGTAACCTCCACCCTGAAGGTGTCTTCACTATCGAACACCTTTCCTATGATCCTGTTCCTCACCACCGGTGAGGAAACACCCAGGAACCATAGGAAAGGGTTCTCAAACCGGTACAGGGAACCCACCTCCTCCGGCCCGAGCCTCAAGGCGTCGACGATGGACGCCATCGAGGCTCGAACTGCTCCCTGTCCGGACAGTTTTATTAGTAGAGTACCTGGATGGTGGACCAAACCACCCTCCAGATCCTTTTTTTTTCTATTAGGAAAGTCTTAATAAACATAGTAGAATGAAAAATAAAATAAAAAAAAAACAAAAAAAAAACAATAGAACACACTCCTTAAGAAGTGACTTGGAGACACAACACTCCTAACACTCCAAAAGAAAACACATGTATGAGCAGCCGGCAAGTGTAAAAGGACTCAAAGGGGTTATGTCCAGCCCCCCCCCCCGTGGGGCCCCGGGGCAACGGTGAGTAAGAGACCTAACGGGTTCTCCAAAAAGCGGAAAGCGCTGGACACCAACTCGAGGGTTGGTCGGGTTCTCCTGGGACTCGGCTGATTCGCGGGTCTCTCTTTGGGCAAAGACTGGACTGACTGGCGCGGCCTTAGCGGGCTGCGTCGGGCGGACTGGTCGGCGCCCACGAGCTAGGCTCTAACTAGCCCGTTCCCTGGCGCGCTAGTGGAGGAATACGCCGCAGCCAATGGTAACTCTAACACTGGGAATATCGAGAAACGCGTGCCACCCCCCTCCTGCCTTGCAGGAAACTTATATGCCAAACTGTGGTGGTGATTGCTTGGACAGGTTCCTACCTTGTCCTTAGTGGCGACACAAGTATAGGCCATGCACGCTGCTGCATTAGAGCAGTAACTAAGGCCGCCAACGGCCTTAACCATACAATCATGATAGGCACAGACACGAGAAAAAGCGGGCACGAGCAAACCCGAACAGGCTCCGTGTGCCGGGTAGTGGGCGTCAGGCCCGGCCACGAAAAGTCCACTACTAGTCGCCCCGCGACCTCGATGAAGGGGAATTTGTCAGGTCGTGAACAATTGGCTAAAATTCCTCCACCAAAGTCCTCTTCTCAACGAACACTGCATTCGTACCTCCTTCGGAGGTCCGATCCGAACAAGGTTGATGGAAGTCTGCCACAACCTCCTGCCCACTTAGATACACGGCAGGCAAATATGACTGGAAGCGAAATAGTGACGGGAGCCTCCGGCCCCCAAACAACCCAAACTGACATTAGTTGGACCCAACCCACCACAGGGACTAGGCCCATAAACACTAGGTCCCTCCTGATCTTACAAATTAACATCTGTGGGGTAATACCCAAGGTGTTAGAGCTCTCAAAACTCCTCCACGAGAGGGCTATAGATGTGGCTTTATTACAAGAGACTCTAACTGGCAAACGCAATGCCAGTATCACCGGTTATACAGCATTTAAGTGCAAATGCACAGACTGCCGGGGGATCATAACCTATGTACGCAACAACTTGATTGCTACACAAGTCCCCGGTCCACGAGTGCACGGGCGTACCGACGCAATCACCCTCGAAGTACACAAACTCGGGCGTAAATTCACAGTAACTAATCTGTACAACCCTCCCAAGCACGAAATAAGTCTCGAATATGACTGTACCAATATCAACTCTCACAACGTCATCGCAGGAGACTTTAACGCAAAGTCTCAACAGTGGGGCTATGATTCAACCGACTCGTGGGGACATAAAGTCCATGAACTCCTCAATAATTCTAATTTGTTCTGTCTGCAAAATAAACATACTCCTCCAACCTTATATTACACTGGAAATGGCAGCCAATCCAGACCTGACCTTACCTTAAACACAGCTAATTTAGAATCTCACACACAATTCCAAGTCCTGGACGACATTGGGAGCGACCATAGACCCATATTGGTCACAATAGCCCTCTCAGAGGCCAGTGGTGTAACCCCAAAAATTCCGCGGAAGTGGAGTTACACCAAGGCGAACTGGCTAGCGTACGAGGCAGCAGTCGACACTGCCCTTATGAATTTAGCAGTGGAGGATAGGGACGTCGATACCATATACGGCGAATTAACAGCAGCTATGTTGGGTGCGGCCAAGAGGTTTGTCCCGCGGACTTACCCCGGCGTAAGGCAGAAACGCGTGTGGTCTCAGGAATTGAATAAGCTGGTCCTGAGACGTAAACGAGCCCGGAGACTTGCTGAACGGAAGGGTACCCCTGAAATCCGGCGGGAGTACAATCGGCTCTGTAGAGCCACGAGTGAATTGGCCCGACGCGTCCGGTCGGACCATTGGAACACTGCCTGCGCCGGGATGGATCTTCGGGACTCCTCGAAAGCCTGGCGTCTTCTGCGAAACCTAGAGACCAAAGACACGGCGCGGACGGCTGCCCCTCTATTGTCACCCAGAGGGCCCGTCTCTACGGTAACCAAAATGGCCGGCTTGTTGAATCGACATTTTGCTAAAATCAGCAAGCCCGAAAAGAAGTTAGCCATGTCCAAAGCCCTCAACAAAGAACGTAAAAGGCTCGAGAGGGAGCCAGATGAGCCTGAAAGCCAAGCAACGTGCAATGCGCCCTTCTGTCGTGCTGAGCTGGATAGAGCGATTGCTAAGTGTAAAAACAGAAAAGCTCCGGGGCCAGACAAGGTTACCCCCGAGATGGTAAAACACCTTGGGGGCATTGCAAGAGGTAAACTCCTGGAGTTTATGAATCGAACCTGGGCAGAGTCCAGACTGCCCGAAGCCTGGAAGAGTGCTATCATTGTACCAGTCCTTAAGAAAGGAAAAGACGCGACTAACGTGGAGTCCTACAGACCCATTTCACTAACCTCAACGCTTGGTAAAGTTGCTGAGCGAATGGTTAACGAGCGGCTAGTGTAGTCCTTTGAGAGTGCCGGTATCCTGGCGCCAGAGCAGGCCGGCTTTAGGGCAGGCTTGAGCCCGATCGACCAGGTCACAACATTCACACAGGAAGTGACCGATGGGTTCCAGAGGTCCGAGAGCACATACGCAGTATTCATAGACCTAAAACAGGCTTACGACCGTGTGTGGAAGCAAGGCCTCTATCTAAAGTTAAGAACCATGGGTGTACGGGGCAAGATATACAATTGGATACAATCCTTTCTGTCTGGAAGGAGCACACGTACAAAATACCAGCACTCCCTTAGCAAGCCAAAACAACAACTTAATGGCCTGCCTCAGGGCTCCGCCCTGTCCTGTACACTTTTCATGGCCTTTCTGAACGATTTGCCCAGCTCACTGCGGTCAAAAAAACTGCTATATGCTGATGATATTGTCCTCTGGTCAACCGGGAAGAAAGCCGACCAAATTCAGGCGGCACTTCAAGCAGACCTCCAAACCATATCCTCGTATTGCGACAAATGGCAGATTCAGATAAACGTTGCCAAAACGACCTGGTCCCTGTTCAGCCTAGGGATCGACATTCTTAAGGCTCCATTCGAGCTTCAACTCGGTGGGCTGCGACTCCATCGTGAAAACACGCCAAAATATCTAGGGGTTACCTTAGATAGAAAACTGTCAATGCTCCAGCACGTCCAGGATGTTGAAAGAAAAGCCTTGGAGAAGTTAGCGTTATTAAGAAAGCTGGCCAGCACAAAGTGGGGTGCCAAAGCTGACATGCTAAGCACATTGTACCTCGGGGCAGTCAGATCACAAATTAAATACAGCTATACAGTTCAAGTATATGCTAGTAAGACTGCCCTTGAATCACTCGATCGAGTACAAGCACAGGCTCTAAGGTTCATTAGTGGCATCTTTCGGACAAGCCCAACAAACGCTGCTGAAATATTTACAAACGTGGCGCCCCGATATCTTAGGAGGGAGAGGGCAGTACTCATGGCCTACGAGCGCTATAAAAGGGGCGACTCTAGGCTACCCACCTCTATCTTAGTGCGTCAGTGGAGAGAGAGGAACCGCATCAAAATGCGATCGTTCCTCCACATAGCGGCCAATTTGTCAAAAACAGCTGGACTCTCCACCGACAGAATACCTATTAGGAGGATAAGTACGTGCCCCCCGTGGAGGAGATTTCCGGCCCCACAAATAAACCTGTCCCTTTTAGGCCAAGAGGGAGCCACCAAGAGGCGATTAATACCAGCCATACTAAAAAATTTGGCATCTATAATAATTAAGTCAAACCCATCGGATGCCATTTTCTGCTACACTGATGGCTCGGTAATGAGGGACCCCGATAGATCGGGGTATGGGGCCCTTATAGTATACCCCGACCGGACTAAACAAAACAGGCTCTCTGGTCCATGCAGCTACGCTGCATGCTCCATGGACGCCGAATTGACAGGGATAACTAGAGCGTTCGAGGCCATTAGGGCCCGAATGCTCCAAAAAGAGACTAGCGCCACCACAGTGGTGCTGGTCACCGACTCTCGTTCCAGTCTCCTAGTTATGGGTGGCGGCGGGGGAGGGTCACCCGTAATAGAAGAGGCAGTCGGCGCCGCAGATAACATCCGCCGGGCTATTGGAGCTGTCGTTTTTATGCAGTGGGCGCCTTCACATTGCGGCGTGAAGGGCAATGAAACGGCAGACGCCCTCGCAAGGGAGGGTGCAATGGCAGCCACACACCTCGAAGCACCAAGCACGTACTTACAAGCAACGGTACAAATCCGAGCACTCATTCATGAGAAGTGGTTAAAGTCCTGGGAGGAATCCGACAGAGCACGTGGTGTCTGGCAGCATATGCGTCACCCAGATCGCGACGATCCATGGTGGCGACTGAAGAGGTCAGAGCAATCGATTATTGCACAATGCAGAACGGAACACTGTCCTATAGGGGCATTTTTTGCCCGGTTCCGCACGAACTTTGACTCCCGATGCCGCCACTGTGGAGATGCCACTATGTCTTGTACGAGTGTCCCCAGCTCCGCGAGCTAAGGGGGGACCTGTCTGTGCAGTCAATAGACCTGTATGGTAGCTATGAGGCACTACGCCGGACGGCTAAGTTTCTTGCCAGAGCACTACGGGAGGACTAGTCCTTCCTGCTCTGATTTTTCAATAGGAGTTCATCTCAGGTGCTCTCTTCTATGTCAGACATGGAAAGTTGACTCCTAAGCTGGTCTTTGAAGCGTTTTTGTGGTGCGTAAAAGTAGATCTAGATCTAGATTAGATCTTAAGAGTACTAATTCAGAAGTCTAGATCTAGAACTATATTTCTATATTCGATTCTTTATTGTGTAGCTGACTGTAGCTTAATTTCTCATAATTACAAATTTATTCAAACTTTTAAAACTAGGAAATAAATAAAACAATTATGGTATATATGTACTAAAGTTTTAGAGTCTTTATTCTGATTCTAACGATTGATGTAATTTATCTAGAGGGAGGATTTCTCCTGACATCCAAGTTAAATGCGGATTAAGAGCATTAAGCACACTACACTCACATTTAAAACAAGGAGGATGTTGGGTTAAATTTAGTTTGAAACCCAACAAAGTTTCCCTTGACAAATTACTATTATGGTTAAAGATTAAGTGGTCTTCTTCTAATACATAATGGTTCTTTTTAGGGTTTTATATACCTCTTTTTTGTTCTCTCCTGCCTCTTTTGTGGGTTTTTTGTTTTAATAAGTTCTCACATTTCACAAATATTAAAGTATAAAGATTTAAAATTAAACTTTGAAATATGAACTTTCCTCCACAAGATTCTTGTATGATCTCTGAAGTTTTCCAGATGTGTGGAATTACCATTATGTATTAGAAGAAGACCACTTAATCTTTAACCATAATAGTAATTTGTCAAGGGAAACTTTGTTGGGTTTCAAACTAAATGTTCTAAAAACATTGACTTTTAAGACACTATTACTTATATGCAATCCTAACTGAATCAAATGTTATGACCAGGGGCGGACTGAGTGTTAAAATCGGCCCGGGCATTTCCATACGATCGGGCCCATAAATGACCTATCACGTGATGGGCATCCAAATAGAAGCCTACCTGTCCTCAAAATCATTATGTTAAGTTTGAGTGTCGATAATTGTGAGCTCCGTATTTGAAAAAGGGCCTTATGTTGTTTTTTAATAGCCCAGTGTGAAGCCCACTACTAGTAGCGCTGTCTACGGATGTAGGGTATTACGTTATCTCACAAAGTTTACTAGAACAAATTAGTATGACACTGTAGAGTGATTTCTTTTAAATACGATACTTAGATGTCCGCTTTTTTTTTAAAGAGAATATTATAAAACCTTTATCAATTTAATACTTAGTGGCATCCATGCGGACCTTTCGGTGGCCCAACCGGCCCATTTGGGTACCGGCCCACCGGGCATTAGCCCAAAAGCCCATATAGCCAGTCCGCCCCTGGTTATGACATATCTACTTTTTTTTTTCAAAGTTACGATCTTTACATTGGAATGTCTTTACACTTAGATTGCTTTTTTTTTCTTACACACTAAAATTGTCTTATTGGCTAGAGGGGGGCCCACAAAGATGTTCTTGAACCCGAGCCCAAGGGTACCTTGCTATACCACTGCCTATTGGTGTGGTCCTTGCACAAAACCCAAAGAATGTTTTAAATAAAATTTTTAAATTGCGAAACACGAAACAGATCTCAAACATATCAGAGCTTCTTGGCGCTCTCTACTAGTGTAGCTCTAAGTCTCTAATAAAATTGAAGGTTTATTTACGAATGGTTAGATCTACTTGTTAGAGTACATATGCTAGAAGACCATTGTTTCTTGCTTTTGATGAAATGTTTTAAACTTTATTTCTACTCTGCTGATCATGGATCGTGCATGAAGCACATTCGAGCTATCGACGCTATATGAATTAAGCTTATTTTAGTTTATTTAGATACAGATACAGGACGGTGTTTATTTCATTGCGTGTTTTTCAGTCTTCTTTTTTTTTTCAATTTTTTATTGTTTAAATGGCAACCAACCTTTTGTGCTACACGCTACGGTCCTGAACGTTATCACCGACAGCACTTCGGGGGGTGGGATGGGGATGTGGGGCGCGAGACAGCGGGTAGATTGGTCATGAGGCCATAAGGTGAAAATCTGCAAAATCACTAACTCAGATTGACAATATGTTTCAGAATAGGAAAGAAATAAAATATATTCTAGAAACAACAGTTTAACACATTCAGATCTAGGTTTTATTTTAAGGTTAACGACTCAATCATTTATTTCAAAATAAAGTCCTGCACCTATTTAAATGATTTGTTGTTTAGCGACTCGCTAATGACACACAAGACCTAGGTTCGATCCTTATACAAAACAATGTTTGTCAAGGACAAATAAAATATATATGTTATGATCCTACATTGCGCACTGTCATTAGGTGTGAGACTGTGCACCATGAGAAACAGGACAGATACACGCTTAGAGGAAGTCCAAGATGGCCAATAATTAAATCTAGGATGTAAACCAAAAAAAGTGCTGATATTATTGCTTCCTCTAGTGGTATATTTGTTATCGCATTATTATTGTTCTATTATTAAACTGTAGTTTTGAGGTATCCCTTTCGTTAAGGTTTGTCGTGCTCTCTGTTGGCTGAGTTACAGCAATATGTTAAATGTTTTCTTGGAGGTTCAGAGTGTGCCGATATAAATTATTCCGACAGCGGATTACAGCGGTGGTTGATTTTGAAACCAATACGATGCCAATCTCAATCGTTCTCATCGTATGACCTCAAAACCATCCATTCAAAGTTTGTTTGTTTGTTTATTTCTTGGTTTTCTTGCGGTGGTCGATTTTGAAACCAATACGATGCCAATCCGACGAATTCTTATCGTATGACCTCAAAACCATCCATTCGAAGTTGTTTTATTTGTTTGTTTGTTAAATATTATTTTTTAGCGGTGGTTGCATTTGAAACCAATACGATGCCAATCCGACGAATTCTCATCTTATGACCTCAAAATCCATTCGAAGTTGTTTTATTTGTTTATTTGTTTGTTTTCTTGAGGTGGTTGATTTTGAAACCAATACGATGCCAATCTCAATCGTTCTTATCGTATGACCTCAAAACCATCCATTCGAAGTTTGTTTGTTTGTTTTTTGTTATCGGTTTAAAAGTTTAACCTACAAGAGTACAAACGAGAGTTTGTGTTTTCTGTCAAGAACTTGATAGCAGCTCTTGATGGCTAGAAAGGTTCTCACTACTTGGACTAATCTAATGTATAAAGGTAATATCAGAGATGACGATAAAGTAAAGAAACACAATAGTTAATAATTATTTTAATTTCTATCTTTCACTCATGAGACAAATTTGTATTTGAAATTGATATATTTATATAGAACTAGGCGTTAACCAACAACATTGAAAATAATTAAATAGAGGAAAGTTGATGTTTATTAATATATCAAGTTAGCCTAAGTTTCATACGACAGTAGGGGCAGTGGTGTAGCATCTATGGGGAGAAAGAGTTCAATAAAGCCTGGCCCAAGACCAATAGGGGCCCACAGCTGTCGCCTAGCAACCATGGCGTGAAAGAGTTCATTACGCTTGAGCCAATGACTCATGGCCAGTTTGGACCCACATTTGATATTAGGTAGAACATTTGTTTGTTTATTGGAAAACTTTTAAGTAGTTTAACTCTGTTAAGAAGTTCTAAAAACATTGACTTTTAAGACACTATTACTTATATGCAATCCTAACTGAATCAAACGTTATGACCAGGGGCGGACTGAGTGTTAAAATCGGCCCGGGCATTTCCATACGATCGGGCCCATAAATGACCTATCACGTGATGGGCATCCAAATAGAAGCCTACCTGTCCTTAAAATCATTATGTTAAGTTTGAGTGTCGATAATTGTGAGCTCCGTATTTGAAAAAGGGCCTTATGTTGTTTTTTAATAGCCCAGTGTGAAGCCCACTACTAGTAGCGCTGTCTACGGATGTAGGGTATTACGTTATCTCACAAAGTTTACTAGAACAAATTAGTATGACACTGTAGAGTGATTTCTTTTAAATACGATACTCAGATTTCCGCTTTTTTTTTAAAGAGAATATTATAAAACCTTTATCAATTTAATACTTAGTGGCATCCATGCGGACCTTTCGGTGGCCCAACCGGCCCATTTGGGTACCGGCCCACCGGGCATTATTTGTTCTATTATTATTGTTCTATTATTAAACTGAACTTTTAAAATAAAAAAGGAGGATTTCTCCTGACATCTTAGTTAAATGCGGATTAAGGATTAAGAGCATTAAGCACACTACACTCACATTCAAAACAAGGAGGATATTAAAACAAAAATACATTCGCTGAGGCTAAAATGTGTATGTCAAGTAGTTTGAAACCCAACAAAGTTTCCCTTGACAAATTACTATAATGATACTTCTCACTATTTTGGTACAGCCACTCATTCATTTTACAGATCTATCTCAAGAATTTTACCTGGTAATTAACACTTGCTACACAACAAAACCAAAGAATTATACACACCACTTATAAAGCTGTTACAAGAAAGCCTAGTTAAATATTATTATTAATTAAGACTAAAACTAAGACTGCTTTATTGATCCTTACGGAAATTTGTTGTGATTAAAAGGACTCTTTTCTCATATAAAGACAACACAACAGAAAAATACACACAAATACAACAGACAACATAAGGAGTTCATTCAGCGACTACACACAGGTATCTTGGTGCATTTCATGTTCCCTGATCAATGAGTGGCGGTGATAGAGTCTGACCGAGTGAGGTACGAACAAGTTTTTGTACCGCTCTGTTCTTGTTTTGATTGACAGCAGTCGCCCACTTCGCGACGACCTGTCGTAGTTCTGATGGAGCGGGTGGCCGTTGTCTTCCAAGATTTTTGCGATTTTTCGTAGGCACTTTTGTTCAATAGCTCCTTTAAATGTGGTAATGTTGTGAGTGTAATTTTAGATGCATTTTTAATGACTTTTTCTAGACGTCGCAACAGTTTAGATGAGGCGTTGCCTTGCCAACAAGTTATTCCGTATGTTAGCAGACTCGGCATAGTTGCGCGGTAAAATTTCTCAAGGATCTTCTTGCTTAGTTTAAAGCTATTGAGTTTGTATAGAAAAAAAGAGTCGCTGGGCTGCCTTCTTTGTCAGAGTTGTAAGGTGGTCTTCCCATGAAAGCTTCTTGTTGATGATAACACCTAGAAATTTGTATGCCTTCACTTGTTCTATAGATGTAGTGTTTATTTGCAGTTCACGTATAGTATGTTTTTTCTTTCTAAAATCTTTTATAAGCTCTTTAGTTACATTTAGTTAGTTTTGTTACATTCAGTTCTAGAAAGTTGTCGGTGCACCAGTTTGTAAACTCTTCTATCGAGCTTCGATACTGAGTTTCGTCTCCTGAAATAAGACCGACTATGGCAGTATCATCAGCGAATTTAATGAGTTTTACTGAGTCATAGATGCTTCTTATGTCATTAGTGTAAAGAGTGTATAGTACAGGAGAAAGTACACAACCTTGTGGAGCACCCGTACATAGTACTCGAGTTGACGATTTGGTGTTGTTGACTTTAACACACTGGGGCCGTTGGGTTAAAAAAATTAGAACCCATGCTTGTAAGTAAGGGCTTACATTTAAGTTACTCAGTTTGTTTATCATTAGATGTGGCTGTATGGTACTGAAAGCCGAGGAGAAATCTACGAAGAGGACTCGTGCGTATGTTTTGGGTATATCGAGATGCTTATAAAGCTGGTCCAAAAGCAATAGAATGGCATCCTCAGTTCCTCTAGCTGCTTTGTATGCAAATTGGTGATGGTCTAGGCTGTTGTTGACTTTTGCTACAAGTTGTTTTAACATATATTTTTCAAAACATTTCATAACAATAGGTGTTAGTGCTACTGGGCGGAAATCATTTAAGCAATCCATTTTTGATTTCTTAGGCACTGGTATGATCTCTGAAGTTTTCCAGATGTGTGGAATTACGCACGTTTGCAATGACTGGTTAAAGATATGACAGAAGTTAGAAGAGATTTGCTCCGCACACAGCTTGATCAGCTTGCCACTAATTTTGTCTGGTCCAGAAGCTTTTGTTACGTCTGCTCTTTTAAATAACAAGGTCACTTCATCCTCAGTTACAAAATTGACATAGTGCTCTTGTTTTCCTTTGGACAGAGTGTTGAAAAGTTCTTTGTGTAGATCAACAAAATCTTCTTTGTCAAAACGAGAATAAAAATAATTTAGTTCGTTGGCGAATTTCTCATCATCAGCCACTGAAATGTGTTCTCGTTTTTAGGCGCAGCCTGTTATTTTCTTTAATCCCTCCCAGTATTGTTTTGAGTTGTTCTTTGCAAAGAAATTCTATATTTTTTCTTGGTATGTTGTAGAACAATAGTCATGCGATAACAAATATACCACTAGAGGAAGCAATAATATCAGCACTTTTTTTGGTTTACATCCTAGATTTAACTATCAGCCATCTTGGACTTCCTCTAAGCGTGTATCTGTCCTGTGTCTCATGGTGCACAGTCTCACACCTATCCTCCCTCTAGATATATTAATATATAACACCGTGACACAAATAGTGTTTATTTTTTTAAGTGTATATATTTAATTTGTATTTACCATTTTTTAGTTACTGAATAAATTTGTAATCCTGAAAATTTAAGCTTTATATATAACGATGACATTATGGACAATTAAAATAACAATCTATTTATATATAATTCTCTTCTCTCCCTGGACAGTTTGGACGATAAGAAATAAAGGAAAGATCACTCTCTTATTTCTGCGGATAGTGAACGAGAAAACAAAGTAGTGTTCACACTACGGATGACTGGCTGTGCGCTTGACTGTCATTAAAATGTATCAAACTCTGCCCGCTGCCATCCCCCTTTGTCCTGCGGAAGGTTTGGTCTAGGAACTAATCTGTAATCTACAATATATATATATATATATATATATATATATATATATATATATATATATATATATATATATATATATATGTAAATAGCAGGGCCGGACTTAACCATTGTAGGGCCCTATGCGAAATGGATTTCGCAGGGCCAAGTTTGGGTAGGAAGCGGATAATAAATGAAATTTAAGAGTTTATATTAAAAAATAAATTCGTCTATGCATTTTATGCATTCTTTACTACGTACGGAATTACTTGACGAGCCTTGCATGTAGCGAAGTCATACAGTATATCATAAAATTCTATTTCCTACATAGATCACGCTCAATAGCAAGAATTACCAAATGTTTCAATCAATCTACTAGAATTGTTGACCTAGAGTAATTTTTCATTGGCATGAGTCGCGAGAAGCATACTTTACCAGTTTACACAATAACGGGTATTGGACAATACCGTTTTTTTTTAATTGCGCGTATGATTGGTGTTTTCCATATTGAATGACACCCCAAAAATGACAGTTTTGTCTATATTTCAGGAGATTTTTATGAATTTTGAAATGATTTTCATAATTTCCGAACATTTCCAGGACTTTTTCGTACAGTTTGCAATTTCAGAAGATTTTTAGGAGCTTTTAGAATGGTTTAATGTAATAATTTACACCTTGAATTAGCGCGGGTCCTATGAAAAAGAGGGACCCACTGCGTTTGTATAGGTTGCAGTGGCCTAAGGCAGGCCCTGAAAAATAGCGGCGTATGCTACGCTGTGGGTCGACTATTTTATTTTATTTTTTACTTGAAAAATGAAAACAGTCAAACTAAAGTTTTCAACGTGTAGCCAACGAGCCAGTAATATTTTTTTCTTAAAGCTATTTTTGAGCTCACCGTTTAAGTTCCTCCGCCATCCATAAAGTTCTTGCTAGAATTTAGGTATTTAAATAAAAAAATATTTTAAAATCATTCGGTTTTCTTCGGCGGCGGTAAGTGCTGACCTAAATGTTCTTTCCGAATGCCTATATTGTCAGTCTGCCTCTTGGGGGGGGGGGGGGGGAGGAGGTCAGCAACAAAAACAAAAGCTGTTATTTAGGCCCGAAAAGAAATATCACGTGACTGGTTCAGCCAATGAGCGCCATCCGTCAAACCGCCCAAAGAAATCTATTCGGAAAGAACTGAAGTGTGCAAAGAAAACAAAATGAGATTCACGAAGAAGTGGACTCTATCAAAATGTAATCATAGTCATCTCCTCCCTATTCCCCCCTCACCACACACACACACACATATACACTCTCACACCTTTTCCGCTCTTGTCACTTCCTCCCTCCCCCTCACTCTTTTTGTCCGCCACGAGTATCATTGAGTCAAAGATTTCGCCCCGAGATCTCGTGCTCCGCTGATGGCGTCGGTCGTTACGAGTTTACTTAGGAAACAAACAAGACCTGATTTGTCAAAGTTGGACCTTTATCTCTTCTCTCATTAAAACAAACAGCTTTCTGTTGAGCAATATTCGATACATGTAGGTTAATTGAAAACGTCCGCGTATTACTCTACAAAAATGTCACCTTTTCAATAATAATAATAATCTTTATTGTCCGTGAGGAAATTTGTCTTATAATGTGTGTATTACACTAAACCAAACATTATAACCATAGAAGACCAAAATGTACTTTCACATCAGACTCACTCATAATTTACATGTGAAAGGTTTATATCAGATTTCTTCTATTTAATGATTTGATTGCTAAAGAGTTATTGTGTCTGTTTGTCTTTGCTATCGGTGTCTTGTATCTCTTTAGTGATGGTCAAATCACAAAATCATGACCCAAAGGCTGATATTTTTATTTCTAGAATCTTTTTTAGCTTTTTTATGGCTGTTTGTCCCAAATAGCTGTCCCATGTTCCAGAAGTCACGCAATAAGGCTTACTCAGCCCCAAAAGATCACCTTAGATGGAATAGCACACTTCACAAATCTAAGAAGTAAAGTATAAAAAGACGCCTCACTTTTAAGGGAAGTTGATAACTGTCTGGCCTGGGCCAGTAGAACTTTTCGACGCCCTTTGGCGAGAGTTTGTCAAAATAAATCGCTCAGTCTGCCTAAAAAAAATCAATGTCTACCTAGCGGTGGTTCTCTCAACTCTTTTAAGTGGATCTGAGACATGGGTATTATGCAGAAAGCAACTAAAACTACTTAAGCACTTTCACCAAAGATTCTTGCTTTCCATCATGGACATACGGTGGCAAGTTCTCAATACGCACAGCGATATCCTTGCAAACGCCGGTATGGACAGTTTCGAGGGACTTCTAATGGCCTGACAGTTTTAATGGGCTGGGCCGGTGTCCCGTATGGGAGACGAACGTATGCCAAAAGCAGTCGTTTTTGGTGAGCTAAAAGATGGTCGACGAAACAGAGGTGTCCCACGGAAACGCTCCAAAGACCACCTAAGGCGCCAACTTGCCTTAGCTGACATAGGAGAGAGCACCTGATTGCATGCGGCCTAAGAACGAGACAGTTGGAGGTCATTCACAAAGGCCACAGGATACAAATTTAAGACCATTGAGAATTTAGGGAAGCGTGGTCGAGAGGCCAAGTACGCTTGCTTTTGGCTACTTATATAGGGGGCTCGAGGTTCGACACCCGACTCAGGCAGAGTTGTGTTTACTGAGTGACAAAACGCAGCACGGAAACCTTCTCTCAGATACCCCCTCCCCCACTGATCCATAAATTAGATTGGAAAATAGCGTTCTGAGCATTCTATAAGCTATATAATAGCCATTGCCAAAATAAAATCCGCTGCCGAGGACAGACGTAGACGGCAAAAAGAAAATCTTAACCGACCACCGGTGGACAATGGTTAGGCTTGTTCTGTAGTGGCAAAAAATGTAGGTCACATCTGGGGCTGCGTAGCCACGGGAAATACTGCATTCCTTATTAAACTTCGGACTCGAAAACAAGCCTTATTATTAATACTAGTCGACCGAAGGGATTGCATACACCACTATTTTGCAGGGCCGGTCTTAGGCCACTGCAACTTATGCGACCGAAGGATCCGCACTTTTATGCGACCAGCGCTAATTCAATGTGTATAAATTATTAAATTAAACCATTTTATTACTTAAAACAGATTTCCCGAGCACTCCTGTCGATTTACCATTAGCTCCCGGAAATCTCGCGAAATCGCAAAATATACGAAAAAGTCCTTAAAATATACGGAAATATGTGTACACAAAAATTGTCATTTTGGGGTGTCATTCAGAGAGTGAGGAATGGAGGAAACAGCGCTAAGAGAGAAAGAAATGAAGATAATGATTATGCGGGAGAGACAGAGAAAAGAGAGAAAAAAAGAGAGGAAAGATTAAAGGTAAAGAAAGAGAGGGTAGAGACCGAACCACTGAGCCTGGGAGAGTAAGGGAATGAGATAGGCAAAGAGAGAGAGAGAGAGAAAGAGAGAAACGAAGGAAAAGATAAGAGGGGGGAAAGAAAGAAAGAAATAAAAAACAAGAGAAAGGGAGTGGAAATGTATAGTGAGAGAGAGAGAGAGAGAGAGAGAGTGATAGAGGGAGAGAATTAGAGAAACAAAGAGAATAGGAGATAAAGAAAGAATGAAGAACCAGGCTATTAAGTACATATAATATGCCAAGAGAAAGACTTGGTTCAAGTAATCAATTCATAGAACTGAGCAGAGCGAAAGAGAAAAAGAGAGAGACCAAGAGACAGCCCAGGACGCTAACAAGTCTGATTACCCAGAAGTCTATGAAGATGACCAGGAGTCATGACAGATGACTAAGTTTCATATGACGGCTATCAAAGCGCATGAGTTCCTGAACTATAGACGGACTTATTTTCCTATTTCTAGCTTCATCAGCTGTTGGTGAGAGTTACTGCCCCTAAACAATTCTAAATTTAGATTTTGATTGGCACGACTCCCCTCAGATTTGAGCGATCTTTTTCCATTATGATTTGCATACACAGCTCCTCTGTCTCAGTCTGTCTTGTGTGTGTGTGTGTGTGAGAGAGAGAGAGAGAGAGATGGGGAGTGAATGTTTGCTTTTTTAAAAATGTGTACATCTATGTATGAATGTATGTATGTATGAATGTATGTATGAATGTATGAATGTATGTATGTATGAATGTATGTATGAATATGAATGTATGTATGAATATATGTATGAATGTATATATGAATGTATGTATGTATCTCTCTCCAGTTCTATCTATCTATCTATCTATCTATCTATCTATCTATCTATCTATCTATCTGTCTGTCTGTCTGTCTGTCTGTCTGTCTGTCTCTCTTTATATATATATTTTTACTAATTATAGATCTAAGCTTACATAATGGAAACAAAAAACAAACAAAAACTTATTTATTTTATAAGTAGATCTAGGTCTAGAATATAGATCTGTACACAATCATTCTCCGCTTGGGTAAACTATCTCTGTCATTAATGTAGCCTTTAGATGGTACTTATCTTACTAGAAATATCTAGATCTAGAAAGTCTAGATCTACTTATTAACTTACACTTTATACATAATAATTTAAAAAAATATTACTTACTTATAACATTATTATTTCGTTTAATTGTTTACAAAACACTCTCAGTGACTACATCGAAAGTGATACGCAAATTAAGACCAGCGGGCCGCGGGTAACATATGGCTAGTTTGATATAATTTGAAACTTTAGTACATTGCAAAACTAGTAAGGTTATTACAAATTGAAAAAAATAATCAATATTTCTTTCGTTTGTTACTTAAATAGTATGTAAACCATTTGTTTATCTTTGCAGCTTTAGGGGCCCATCTGATGACACTTAAGACTAGAGACAAATGGAACCTGCTAACAACAAATAATGTTGGAAGTAAAGATCTTTACATTGGTCTAACAGACTATGTAACGGAGGGTATTTTTAGATGGCAAGACGACAATTCTATCAGCAATCTGAGTTCTATTCAAAGTTTCTTCAGGAAAGGTATGTGCCTATTATTATTATTTTTATAAATTTAAAATTGCGAACATTTTTTTTTCATTCCGATGAACATACTGTTCTAGCTTTGATGTCGGTGCAGTTAGGGGGTAGTAGAAGTGTGTGAGTAGGGGTAGTAGAAGTGTGTGAGTAGGGGTAGTAGAAGTGTGTGAGTAGGGGTAGTAGAAGTGTGTGAGTAGGGGTAGTAGAAGTGTGTGAGTAGGGGTAGTAGAAGTGTGTGAGTAGGGGTAGTAGAAGTGTGTGAGTAGGGGTAGTAGAAGTGTGTGAGAAGGGGTAGTAGAAGTGTGTGAGTAAGGGTAGTAGAAGTGTGTGAGTAGGGGTAGTAGAAGTGTGTGAGTAGGGGTAGTAGAAGTGTGTGAGTAGGGGGTAGTAGAAGTGTGTGAGTAGGGGTAGTAGAAGTGTGTGAGTAGGGGTAGTAGAAGTGTGTGAGTAGGGGTAGTAGAAGTGTGTGAGTAGGGGTAGTAGAAGTGTGTGAGTAGGGGGTAGTAGAAGTGTGTGAGTAGGGGTAGTAGAAGTGTGTGAGTAGGGGGTAGTAGAAGTGTGTGAGTAGGGGTAGTAGAAGTGTGTGAGTAGGGGTAGTAGAAGTGTGTGAGTAGGGGCAGTAGAAGTGTGTGAGAAGGGGTAGTAGAAGTGTGTGAGTAGGGGTAGTAGAAGTGTGTGAGTAGGGGTAGTAGAAGTGTGTGAGTAGGGGTAGTAGAAGTGTGTGAGTAGGGGTAGTAGAAGTGTGTGAGTAGGGGTAGTAGAAGTGTGTGAGTAGGGGTAGTAGAAGTGTGTGAGTAGGGGTAGTAGAAGTGTGTGAGTAGGGGGTAGTAGAAGTGTGTGAGTAGGGGTAGTAGAAGTGTGTGAGTAGGGGGTAGTAGAAGTGTGTGAGTAGGGGTAGTAGAAGTGTGTGAGTAGGGGGTAGTAGAAGTGTGTGAGTAGGGGTAGTAGAAGTGTGTGAGTAGGGGTAGTAGAAGTGTGTGATTAGGGGTAGTAGAAGTGTGTGAGTAGGGGTAGTAGAAGTGTGTGAGTAGGGGGTAGTAGAAGTGTGTGAGTAGGGGGTAGTAGAAGTGTGTGAGAAGGGGTAGTAGAAGTGTGTGAGTATGGGTAGTAGAAGTGTGTGAGTAGGGGTAGTAGAAGTGTGTGAGTAGGGGGTAGTAGAAGTGTGTGAGTAGGGGTAGTAGAAGTGTGTGAGTAGGGGTAGTAGAAGTGTGTGAGTAGGGGGTAGTAGAAGTGTGTGAGTAGGGGTAGTAGAAGTGTGTGAGAAGGGGTAGTAGAAGTGTGTGAGTAGGGGGTAGTAGAAGTGTGTGAGTAGGGGGTAGTAGAAGTGTGTGAGTAGGGGGTAGTAGAAGTGTGTGAGTAGGGGTAGTAGAAGTGTGTGAGTAGGGGGTAGTAGAAGTGTGTGAGTAGGGGTAGTAGAAGTGTGTGAGTAGGGGGTAGTAGAAGTGTGTGAGTAGGGGGTAGTAGAAGTGTGTGAGTAGGGGGTAGTAGAAGTGTGTGAGTAGCGGGTAGTAGAAGTGTGTGAGTAGGGGTAGTAGAAGTGTGTGAGAAGGGGTAGTAGAAGTGTGTGAGTAGGGGGTAGTAGAAGTGTGTGAGTAGGGGGTAGTAGAAGTGTGTGAGTAGGGGGTAGTAGAAGTGTGTGAGTAGGGGGTAGTAGAAGTGTGTGAGTAGGGGGTAGTAGAAGTGTGTGAGTAGGGGGTAGTAGAAGTGTGTGAGTAGGGGGTAGTAGAAGTGTGTGAGTAGGGGGTAGTAGAAGTGTGTGAGTAGGGGGTAGTAGAAGTGTGTGAGTAGGGGGTAGTAGAAGTGTGTGAGTAGGGGTAGTAGAAGCGTGTGAGAAGGGGATAGTAGAAGTGTGTGAGTAGGGGTAGTAGAAGTGTGTGAGTAGGGGTAGTAGAAGTGTGTGAGTAGGGGTAGTAGAAGTGTGTGAGTAGTCAGCCGAAGCAAAGCGCCCCAGGCCAGCGCAAGACTTGCGGTCAAACGTGATGAATGGTGACAATCAGCCGCGATGACTGACAAAATTGCAAGATACTTATAAAGTGAACACTTGAGTCGTGTGCGGGGATTCCTCAATGAAACCGTGTTCAAAATAAAAAGATAATTACGTTTTGAAAATTATAATTTATATTATCAAACCAATTTTCGCCGTGTGGCCAATTAGGCCGTTATTTTTTTTTTCCAATGACATACATAAACTGTCTACTAATTTCTAGGAAGGTCATTGTTAAAACAGCCGTCTACTGGGTGTCCAACCATCCTGAACCCATAAACTTGGCTTAACATGGCTTAGCATGAGCAAGATATTGAGAAAATGGGGTCTCTATGAAATTATGTCCCTAGAGTTTGCTAGCCAATAAGAGGATTTGTAACAAACAAAAATAACTATGCTGGACAACTCAGTGATAGATCAGGCTACTCGAGAACATAAGGTCAGTAATAATGAACAAAGCGAAACCGAAATGAAAGCCAAAGGTCACTTCCTGAAACCAGAAACATTCGCGGTAACGCTTCGGAGCTAAACACCACCAACCCCCCTTTTTTTTTTACTTTCTACGTTTAGTGCGTTTTAATATAAGTTTCTTTTTTTTTATTGGGTTAGGAAAACACAAAGCTTTACTACTTTACAGTTTGCGGGTTGGGAATTTCCCACTTCTCACGGACTTTCTCCTATATTCTAATACAATAGAATCCATTCATAGCTTTTGGCACGCAGGGCCAAAGAATGTCACTATCAGTTTGACTGACGGACTTTCCCGGTAAGTATTTAGAGCCGAACCGAAAGTGCTGTGTCATGGGGATACATCGCACCCATCCTATACAATTAATAATAGGAAGTCGCAGATTACAAACAATTGGCGTGTTGATGGATCCAAGTGGTACTCCATTGAAAAACAAGCAAGATAGCATTGATCTAACAAAAAAAAAATAAACTTATTGAAGTATTTGCTGTATGTAAAAAGTTAAAATGGGCACAGCCCAAAAAATAGCATACAGCCTATCATGGGCGTAGCCAGGATTTTTTTCGGGGAGGGTTTAAGGAGGAATTCCCCGCCCCCCCCCCCCATCCCCGTGGAAAAAAATAAATATATATATGTGTGTGTGTGTACATAATTAATCTTTATTACATTCTGACCCTTTCGGAAAACGTTTATAGGTTTTTCCTGGAATTAGTTGAAAACTTGTAGACTTCCCGTCCTGTCACAGCCTGGTTTTTGTTGTAGGCGTGATCGTGCTGATAACGCGAATGTCGTGGGTTCGATCCCCATACTGGCCACCATATGTCACAGCCTGGTTTTTGTTGTAGGCGTGATAACGCGAATGTCGTGTTATGTAGATACCTCTTGTAGATAATTTAATATTCTTTGTATTCTTAGTTAAATACTTTAACTCGCGCACTAGATTTGCTAGTGCGTGAGAACACTAACTTGCTGAACTCTTTGACCACTATACTTAGAATAATTAATAGACTCACTGGTAGCAGACATGGTTTTTATTACATGAAAATAATAAATCATAAAAGTTGTTGGCAACTTCAGCCATCACAAATTACATCCAAGGAAATATGTCCTGAATACAAATCAATTATAATAACTTCAATACTTGTACATAACTCTACATGTCAATAATATCACTCCTCTCTCTACCAGAGTCTAAAATCAACTGAGGTGTCCACCTCGTGGTCAGCTTCCGACCAAACAAAATCTCGTGCGGACGGCACGGAATGGTTCAGTGATTACTAGTCACCAAATATTACAGGGGTTCTAAAACTTGTATGTTACACGTCCTAGCTAGCAAAGGGGTCTGGGGGAGCTCGCAGAGCTCCCCCAGCGCGGGGCGAAGCCTCGCCGCCGAACACTATTTCTGGTATTGAAAGCCAACAAATTACATATTTTGAGGTATCTACAATGCATTATCTTGCTATTAAAAAGTTTTATTTCAAAAACCTAATGTGCTATTCTTACTGACTTAGACCTTCTCGCGCTGTTCGGCGCATTTTTCTGCAAGCTGTTTCCACAAAAATCTGTCACTGGCAATGTCTGAAGCCTCTTCCCACCTTCTCTGAGGATCTCAATGAAAGTGTTGCGCCAAGTTGTACTAGGATGTCTTTGCAACTCTTATTATGCGTAATTCATTTTGTCGGAGAACATCTCCCGCAAAATCTCATGCGACGCTCTGTCACAACCTTACTAAGGGTTCGATTCCCAGTTCGGCATTTAATTTCTTTGATTTAGATCCGATCTCTATAACTGACTCCTAAAATCTGTCTTAGCCATCTATGTTGAGCCACATTTAGTGTTTTTCAATCTCGGCAGATGACTATTCCCACTTTATTAATGGAGCCCAGCCACTGGTAGAAATGTGTAACCTCTCTTGATTACTGCTCTTGGAATTATATGCATGTATTTCGCTTTAGATTTTATATCGAAAAGGGAAGTTTTATCGTCAAAATAATTTTGATGAGAGGTTTTAAACTAAAAAATCTCTGGAGTTTTTTTCTGTGTGTTTTTTTTAATTCAAAACCCCATTTAGCTACGGTCATAGAATTTAGTGACTGTAGTTTGCTTTAAAATAATATTGAAGAGAGAGGTTTTCAACTCAAAACTTTCTGTAGGGGAATTTTAAACTCAAAACCACCTGAAGGGGTTTTAAATTTTTAAAAAAAGCCATCTGGAGGAGGGGGATTTAAACTCAAAACCCCCCATTCGCTTAGCTACGCTAAAAGAATTTTAGTGTAATTTACTTTTTCTTATATTCGATGAGGTATTTTTTAGCATCAAAACCATCTGAAGGGGGATTTAAACTCAAGACCCCTCTGCCTACGCTCATAGCATTTTCAGAGCGTAATTTGGCTTTTTTTTAATATTGAAGAGGTATTTTCAGCTTCAAACCCCGCTGGCAGGGGTTTTAAACTCAAAACCCCTTTGGCTGGTTACGCTCATAGATTTTATAGTGTGTAATTTGCTTTTTTTAAATATTGAATAGGAACTTTTTAGCTTCAAACCTCAACTGGAGGGGGGAGGGTTAAACTGAAAACCCTTTTGGCTCATAGAATTGTGAATGTGTAAGTTGCTTTTTTATATATTAGAGGGGTTTTAAAGTCAAAATCTTCCTTAGCTGTTTTCTTGGAATTTGGGGATTGTCGTTTGCATTTTTTTTTAGTTTTCTTTATAGAAGAGGGGGCTTTAACTGCAAAACCGCTGTTGAGGGTTTTAAACTCAAAACCCCTGGAAGAGGTTTTTAAACTCAAAACCTCCTGGTAGGAGGGATTTTTATCTCAAAACCTCCTGATAGGGGTTTTTTAAACTCAAAACCACTTCGTAGGGATTATGAGACAAAAATCCCTCTACCAGGGGTGTTTTTGGGTTTTTGAGTTTAAAATCCCCTGGTAGGGTTTTTTAAACTCAAAACCCCCTCGGCTGTGCTGTGGTAAGTGATGATTTAGTATTAAAATCTCACCTAAAATAAACAAAATGAAAGCAAAAAATCAGCCACTGAATTTCATTTCGTTGGGGGGGGGGGGTGAACCCCAACCCCCCCCCCCCCCCCCTGGCTACGCCCATTCAGCCTATCAAATATTTCAAAATAAGTGAAACAAAAGACAAGAATAGTTATGTCTCAATTTTAGAAAATATAAAGTTTTCCTCTCAGACCATGCGGTCTATAGGGGCAGGAGATGTGAAGGTCACCTGTTTCTGCGATCCACGGTTAACGAGATTGTAATTTGACCAAACTACGATCATCTGCTTTTTCCAAGTGTAAATCAATTATATCTCTATCACTTCATCTCTTATATCCAGTTTCTCTCTTACACAGTATCTCTCTCTCATTTAGCTCTCACTCACTATCTTTCCCTCTACTCCATCTCTCTCTAAAGGCATACATGTATCTTACTATCATTTTTCTCAAATTCAGTTGTCTCTCTAAACTCACATGCGCTGCTATTTTGCAGGGCTGGCCTTGGACCACTGCAACCTATGCGAACGCATTGGGATTGCACCTTCATAGGACCCGCGCTAATTCTAGGTGTATAAATTATTAAATTAAACCATTTTATAACTCAAAACAGATTTCATGCGCCCTCCTATTTGTTTACCAAGACCTCCTGGAAATCTCCAGAAATTACAAAATATGCGAAAAACTCCTTAAAATACACGGAAATACATATAGAAAAAAAAATGTCATTCTGGGGTGTCATTCAATATGGAAAACAACAATCCTAAGCGCGATAAATAAAAATGTCATTATGCATTAGTCGTATTTGTGTAATCTGGTGAAAGAAGCTTCTCGCGCCTCAAACTAATGAAGAATTACATGAGGTCAACTATTCTAAAAGATAGATTGAAACATTTGGTAATTCTAGCTATTGAGCTTGATCTATGTAGAAAACAGAATTATTATGATATACTGTATGACTTCGCTACACGGAGGCTCTTAAAGTAATTCTGTACGTAGTAAAGAATGAATAAAATGCATAGACGAATTTATTTTCTAATAATACAAACTCTTAAATTTCACTTATCTTTCGCTTCTCTACCCAAACTGGGCCCCGCGAAATCCGTTTCGCATAGGGCCCCACAAGTTCTGTCCTGCAATTTAATGACGGGTGAATATACATAGTAGATTACTTGTTCTCTTTCCATGACCTCTTGGTCACAATGGTTAGGTCCGGCGCTGCTATTTAGTGTTTGTAAAATGTTTGATTGTAAAATGTTGTACATGTTTCGTATGTTCCTTCAGAGTAGACGATAGTTTACTTCCTAGTCCAAAGCTCCCGCAGGACGAAGGGGGATGGGAGTGGGCAGGGTTTGAACCCGGGACTATCGATAAATCAAAACGACAGTCCAGCGCGCAAACCGCACGACCAGGCAGCCCTACGTAGTGACGGGTGAAAACAAATATTTTGTCTCCCCCCCCTCTTGTGTTCCTGAGCCGTGCTCACTGTCGCCTCGATAGTTACTACTCCCCCCCCCCTCTTTTTACGTGAGCTAGAAATAAAGAGTGATCTTTCTTGGTCACAACGGTCCAGCTCTGCTATTTTGTGAAAACTTGTCCTCCCCCCCCTCCCTTCCCCCACTCTCTTGTTTTTTCGTGTGGTGACTATCCGCAGAAATAAGAGAGTGATCTTTCCTTTACTTATTTTTCTAGTCCAAACTCTTGAGCGTACAGCATATATATATAAATATATATATATATGAAATATTAAACTTTTAAAAAAGCAGTGTTTCTCAACTTTCGGCGAAAAAACACACACACAAAAAATGAAAACAAAAACAGCCATGTTGAAGCCCCAACGCCAAAAGGAAGTATGGCGATTGCATGTATCGCCTCTCCCACCTGCAACCACTTTTCATTTTATATTTACTAATGATAAAATTTGAGATCAAGTGTGTGTGCGACATAATATACAAATTGGTTAAGACATAAGTATGTAGCTTATATTATATAGATATTCAGCTAATTTTTTCACAAACTATGATTTCTCCATAAAAATAGGACCCCCCCCCCATTCAGAGGGCTAGAGTGGGGAGGGTAGTAGAAGCAAGCTCCCCCCACCCCCAACTCACCGACGTAATATAAAAATTGTAATTAACTAATTTTGTTCACAAACTATGATTTCTAATTAAAAGTAGGACCGCCCCCCAACTCAAAGGGTTTAGGTGGGAAGGGCTGTAGATGAATGCGCCCCCCCCCCCAATCGGCTAAAAGGGGAACGACATAATATATGAATCTGTTGAAATATGAATTACAAGTTTTTAATTATATATATATATTTAATTGATTCCGTTAACAAGCTGTGGTTTCTATAATTAAATTGGACCGCCCCCCCCCAATTCGAAACTTTATGGTTGGGGGTGGGTGGGATTGATGCCATCGCCACCTCCCCATTCCACCAAATCGGCCTATATAGTAGAGGGGGGGGGCGAAATAATCTAAAAATAGGTTGAAATATAAATAATAAATATATATTATTAACATAACTAAAAAAATTCGTATACAAAAAGTGTGATTTCTTTACTAAATGCGTCCGCCCCTGAGGGGGTGGGGGTCGGCCGAGTGGGGTGGGGGGCAATCGCCCCTACCGCCCCCTCCCTAGATCCGCCAGTGCTGTTTTGAACTACATAAATTTTAACAATAACTTCCTGTTTGTGCGTGTGTTTAAAATTTGTAAACTGATCAACCGCAAGAAATTTCCAGAAAAATAATCTCTAGGTCGACTGAAGTGTGTGACACGCTTGAGCAATTGCAGCTAGTAAAACAAGAAAAACTGTACAAAGTGGTATATCTACTTAAACTTAGATCATAACTTGCCATTCGACTCATTGGGCGGTAAGATGTCTTTAAAAAAAAGAAGCTTATATAAGCGGGGTTTGAAGCTAAAGACCACCTTTTCAATTTAAAAGAAAAGCAAATTACACACTCAAAATTTTATGAGGGTTTTATAGGGGTTTTGAGTTTAATGCCCCCTCCTTCAGAGGGCTTTAAATTAAAAACCCATTCAGATAAGAATGAGTTTTAAACGCCCTCTAGTGGGGTTTGAAGTTAAAAACCACCTCATCAATATAAAAAAAGAAAATTACACACTTGAAATTCTGTGAGCTTAACCAAAGGAGGGTTTTTGTTAAAATTCCCCCTACAAAGGGGTTTGAAGCTAAAAACCACCTCTTCAATTTAAAAAAAAATCAAATTGCACACTCAAAATTCTATGAGCGTAGCCGGGGGGGGTGAGTTTTAACTCTCCTCCTCCAGAGGGCTTTATATTTAAAGTCCCTCCAGATCAAGAGTCTGGATCAGAAGAATGTTTTTTATGGACATTCCGATAGTCTAGATGTTAGTTTCGCTTGGTGCGTTATCGCTAGGTGGTGGTGTCGAATCCAGAGTCACAGGTTCGAGCCTCGGTCGGCGCATGCCCTTATATTCGTAGCATTTGAATTCACTACTTTCTCTATTAAAAACTTGGTCCCTGGTGCTGTTATTCATTTATGTTTAATATATGAAAATATTGAAACCAGCATTTTTCCTGCCTGGGTGGACCACTTCGGGGGCCGATTTTGAGTTTGTGTTTCCACACAAACTGTCTTTGTAACCTTGTTTATATTGATTTTTGTTTTGTCAGGTACAAGGACTAATTGTGTAAAATACCAGCTTGATCCAAGATTGGGTGTGGAAGGAATAACGTGTGTACAAACTTTTTTTTTACCAGACAGACAAAGTGAGTTGCTGTAAGATTTGTAATATATTTGTTCTTTTAATACAATACACAGTGGTATGCTACTCATTATAGGGTCAAACTTAAGCAAGTTACACTGTACAGAGTGGTATATCTACTTAAACTTAGATCCTAACTTGCCATTCGACTCATTGGGCGGTAAGATGTCTCCATAAAGATCTGTTTCTGGCAACGTCCAGAGCCTCTTCCCACCTGATGTCCACTACTCTGAGGTCATCCGTTAAAGTGTGGCACCAAGTTATACGAAGACCCTCCTGTTTATGTTTTCCTCGTATTGGCCTCCATGTCATTTCAACTCTTTGTATACGTAATTAATTCTGTAGGAGGACATCTTCTTATCTTCTTCTATATTACAGACGTTACTTTAAAATAAAGATCATTACGTCCTACGCATTTTATTTGTCAATCTAGTCATGCATGTTAATCGATGACTTCAACTCTATCTGGGAAATATTTGTGTTTCCATAATATTACTTTGATTGGGCTAGAACTTTCCTCATATTTTGGTTAATTTAAAAGATTTTATCACACACGTACACACACACATACATACATACATATTAAGCTGTGGTCGTTAAAATGTGTTTAGTTTTCAAGTCTATATTTCATCTCCACTAAGGTAGCTCTAGGCCTGTGTCTTTGATGATCTTGCTCTTACTACTCGAAGATACTCGATGAAATTTAATTATCTGAATCTAAACAGCACCTTTTTGGTTCAACGAACTATCACAGGGAAGTCTTCCGTTGGTTGTTTTTTTTTTGTGTGTTTTTTTTTTTAGAAATTTAAATAAAATTCTTTGACCTGGAAACATCAGCTGCGAGGAAAGGGGGGAACTGTTGTGTGGGCGACATCGTTCCGACCATAAACAAAGCCCAGGCTTTCATCTCATCTTTACAGTCCTCAGACAACGCCGCCTGCGTTGGTTTGGACATGTTCGCTGGATGGGGGACAATTGTTCCCCGAAAGTCATTCTCTACGGACAGCTCGAGAAAAACTGGTCGCCCCCACGTCCGTTACATGGATGTAATGAAACGAGACCTCAAATCGGTGAACAGCGATACTTACCATTGGGAAGACATTGCTCTAGACCGCACTAGATGGAGAGAGACAGTTACCAAGAAAGGTATGGGCAGCGAAAAAAACATGGGCCTCGGCTCTGGAAGAAAAGCGTAACATGCGAAAAAAGGCCAGCTCCTCTACCACCAAAGCGAAAGCCACCTTAGCCTGCGGTATCTGTGGACGGAAGTGTCTCTTTCCAAAATAGGGCTCCACAGTCACATGAAAAAATGTTCAAGATGAACCATAGTAGTTCTACGACTGAAGAAGGCCAACAAACGAAATAACTTATAAAGTATTTTAAGATTATTGGATGTAATTAACAATCTGAAGGTTTTGAAATGGAATGTGACCATTCTGTGGCACAATCAGGACCAGATTAAGACTCGATAATGCTGTATACTATTTGAGATGTGATTGTATGGGGGTGTTTCAAAATCCAACTATTACTAGTTATTGCCAATCAGGGCCGGATATAAGGTGGGTAGGCGAGGTTACAGCTTTTCACAACTTTCACATTTATATGGGAGTACAGAAATCTCTAGCGAAGCAAACAGTTTCAATTTTAGTTGGAAGCTGATGTTTCTGGTCTAGATTTCCTACAATTTTTTACCGAGTATTCTATATTGTTTACAATTAACTCATGACAGAATTTTTAATTTTTTTTTTTTAAATTTACTAATGACGGAAGATGCCAAGCTAAAACGGGTGATCTATTTTAGTGAACTTCCATCTCTTGTTATCTTTGATCCTAGAATTTGAATGAGTCAAAATCTTCTTATGTTTGGCCATTTAGCTTTGTGCTTCTTTTCGGCACCAATTTTCAAATCAACTGCTTTGACTGCTTGGAAGCGAGATCCTGTGCCTGGTCAACAGTTTCTCTTGTGTTGTTTTTATTATATGCAAATAAAGTCTGTGTAGGTTATACATAAAACCTGCACTTGGCGCACTATAACAGACCTTAAAAAAAACTTATTACATATACTTTTATTTCTAACCTATACGCATTATTCTAATTTGTTTATAAGCAACTTAAAATTTTCAGAGGCTATACTATGCACTGGGATACTGCACTTTTGACACTATCCTTTTTCTTCTTCTTCTTCTTCAGTAATAAGCACATCTGTTTCTAAACCTTTGGCTGTTTCTCACTCAATCGGAGAGAACACCAAGTGAAGCCACCCTGCTCTGTGTCATAGAAATTCTTAAATAAATTTGATCAATCAAAATTTTGATAATGACCGCTAAATTCAACAAACTGATACAGACAAAGTGAGTAATAAGACGCATGCTGTGAACATGTCTGGAAAACTTTATGATCAGTTGTAGTTGTCTATGATAAAAAAACAGCCAAATCTCGTAAGCTGTTTATAATCAAAGAAAATAAACATCAAAACCTCGTACACAGACTTGATTTGTCATTAGGAACGGTTTCTTTAAAGGATTTCATCCCTGAACAATACTCTTTGGCCATGTCATTTGGGTCAAAAGCGACAAGAAGAATGGTGGCATCTTATAGCTCTATGTCTCTTTTTCTTTATCTTCTATGTTATATCTTCTATCTTCTTTGTTTGCCATTCAATGTAAGAGGATAAGCACGAGACCTATGTACCATACTTTGGTGTTTGCTGGTTTAATATTTAATGATACTTTTTTTGTTTGTTTTTTTTGTTTAGATTTCATTTCCTTCATTTTTTTTATTTTGTTGTTAACATTTTGTACACAATACAAAAGAAAACGAAACACTATTACATAATGTTTGGTCCGTTGGATCAGATAAAAGATGTAATGACATTTATTTAGTCAGTTAGGATCTCTGACTTAAAACAGCTGATCAAATCTGAAAATTACTAAAAGAAATTTATATTTAAATATTTTAAATACAGAAAATAAAAGAAACAGATTGCACTTTGAAAAAAATTAATAATTAGCAGATGTGTCGAAATATAAATTTGTGACCGTCAGGACTATCCCTTTAACTTTAGACCTAATTGTTATTGTTACCACGCCCCTTTCCCTATTTTCCTGTACAACACACATAAATATATTCTAAACTAAACTCTCTCTCTCTCTTCCCTTTAAAACTAATACCATCAATGGTTTGTGAACATACATGGCTACAAAGAATGGGACTATCTGGCAACCATAGTCTTCTCAAACGTACAATTAGGACTAGCCCCTGCTACAATAAACCTGATGGAAAGCTGTTCCTTACATTGAAGTAATCCAAGCCATTGGTAGGCAGGGCCGGATTAAGAACTCTTGGTGCCCTAGGCACAAAGTTCCACGAACCCACACGGGTGCCCCTCTCTGCCCGAGCCCGGCCCGATCCTCCTCCTCCACTGACCGCTGGTAGGCCTATGTTCAATATTATCATTATTATGCAAAATACTAACAAAGAAAAACAGTTGTTAATACAAATGTTTGTGTAATAATTAATTATATAATTTGTATTACATTACTATCACTCATATTAAACCACAATAAGGTATTTCAGTATTAAAGTTATTAGTTAATTAATTTTGTAATAATAATAGACAAAAATAGTGAAACTTTTTTAATAGATAAGAAGATGATTAAGATCATAAGAAAGTCGAAGAAAGGACACATTTACATTTTGAAGTTCTTTTTTTCTAGATTTACGTCTGGCAAAGTTTTTGAGTACATCATCATAGTTAATTTTGCGCAACAAGTCTGCCTCAATCATCAGCAGAGATAAGGAATCAAGCCTTTCTTGTTTCATTGTCGATCTATTTGGATTTTTTATACGTTTCAACTGAGAAAAAGAACGCTCAGTTGAACAGTTTCGTAACCATTAATGTTAAAAATATGCGCAAGGCGATTTCTACATTTGGAAAGGCACACTCGATGTTATCTGTAACTATTAGTTTGTATAATTCTGCATGACTGAACGTGTTGTTTTCAGATTTTGATGCACGAAACTTGTGGCGAATATATGAGTGGAACTGTTGTAGTTCAGTATATAAGTTATTGTTCAGATCTTTAGGATAAGCATTTATTAGTCCTTCACAACACTGAGATGTTTGTGTTTGTGATACATCGACCAAACAAGAAAATCGAACTGCTATATCATTATATACCTGTCCTCGTCTACTCATCTCTGTCTTAAGTTTGTCAACAATGGCGTAGAAAGCAGATATACGAAATTTGTCTCTGGCATTCAGAGATACCTCAGGGGCATCACCATCATTGACCACTGTCTTTCGTTTACGATTACGGGTCAAAGTTGACTTATAATCCACACCTGGTGTTATTTCTTTTGCAGCTTCTTCAAATCTTTCAAATTCATTCCTAGTGAGTGATCTGCTAGTGAAGAATACAAATCAGCACATGTTTTCAAGTTCACGTGCTCATTTTGTAGAGCTTGACTAACCCTGTGAAAATGTTGTAACACTTCTTCCCAAAAGACAAGCATGAAACCAAATTCTAATTCTTGCATCTTCTTTGCAATGTTTTCTGCTTCTCTTCTGGTGTCCCCCTTCTGTGACTGGTCTTCTTGTAAACATTCTAACGCTTCTATAATCTGAGGATGAGACTTTAGAATAGCTTCAGTTGCAACAGGATGTGCTTCCCATCTGGTATCGGAAAGAGACTTTACCACCGTTTCATGCACAAGGCATCCTTTCAGAATCTTCCATCTGTTGGTTGAAGCTGAGAAAAAAGAATAGATCAGTTGCACTGTATGGAAGAAGTTTACTGCCTCTAAACAAGAGTCAACGGCCCTTCTGCCTACCAGATTTAGTAAATGGGCAGCACAGGGTACGTATATAGCAAACTCATTTTCCTCTAGAATTTTTTCTGCATGCCCTTGTAGCACCCAAACATATTAGCTGCGTTATCGTAGGACTGACCTCTGCATTTCGAAAAATCAATATTGCATGCTTCCTGTAGGTACTGCAACACTTGCTTAGCCATACCTTCACCGGTGTGACTTTGCAGCTCCAAGAAAGTCAAAAAGCGCTCAATGGGCTCTCGATCTACCACATATCGAAGAACAATATTTAACTGATCTATATGTGAAATATCGGGTGTCGAGTCTACTGACAAGCTGAAATAACCGGAAGCCTTTACTTCATCTACAATTACTTCATGGACTTTTTGGGACATAATTCCAATCAGTTCTTCACATATAGTTTTGGATAAATAAGAAGGATTTCCTTTTCCAGAATTTTCATATTTCGCAATATGTGATGCTAAAAATGGATCAAACTCCAGCAACCCTAATTAATTTCCATTTTGTAAAGATCCAAATTTTTCATTTGTCCCTCTAAAAGCCAGACCACTCTGAGCTATAGTACAAATAACCGCTACAGCTCGCCTCAAAAGATGCCCCCAGTAACTGTACTCTTCTTTTATTTGCTCTTCTAGCTTTTGTAGTAGACACGAGCCTTGTCGACAAGCTAGGTATATTAACATGCAGTCTTTATGAGTAGCGCTGTGTTCATAATTATCAACTTGAATGTTATTTTCCAGTCACTGAACCCATTTTGATCAGCCAAACTTGTGGAACCTTTAGATGCAAAAAGTTTACAAACAAAACAGTAAACAGATCCTGTGGATGGTGAATACAATAACCATTCTCTCCTGTACTGCTTACCATTTGCTTTTGTGCCATAGAAGAGTTTTTGAGAACAAGATCTTGTTATTTTTCCTCCAGCATAAACAAGGCAAGATTTATCAAAGGGACCATAATGATGCTGACAGTTAGTAGGCCCACAGTCAACCCAGTAAGCCACATCATCAGCGGAGAAGTCAATCCACAGTCCTGGATCTACTGATTGGTTTATTTTATCTTCTTCACCTTTTTCATCATCTTCAGCAGACTGAAGTGTGTCACAACAAATTTCATTTTCAAGCACTAATGCTGTGTCAGGATTTGCAGAACGGCTTGAAGTAGACTTATCAAGAGGGTTGATGGTGTCAGTAAAATCCTGATTAACCTGTTGCTGAATTGAAACTAAATAATCCGTTATTTTTTGGCTCTTAGCTTTCATAACAGAAACAGTATGTTTTTTTTGTTTAGCTAGTTTTCTCTTTTGTGCACCACTTAACTGAACACGTTTCATCTTGAGTTTAATTAAATTAAGAATATATCAAAATATAAATTCTAATTTAATTTATTTTCGACAAATTAGCACTACTAACAATTGTTTTCACTAGTATAGCAGACTAAAACGGAAGCAATGAACGTAAATAGCCGCGCAGAGGCAAGAAGGAAGTGTCTCTTTGTGGCCTATGTAACACCAATGAGTGTGGCGCCACTTCGCGGCCACTAACGAACCATTAAGCCAATGGAAGACAACCTATATTTCTTTTTGGAAAATTAGTTTCGTTCGTAACTTAATCGACCGATTTTTTTCGAGGACTTGTGGTGCCCCCAAAGCGCTTGGTGCCCTAGGCACGTGCCTTGTTTGCCTAATGGTTAATCCAGGCCTGTTAGTAGGCCTATATTAACTAAAAACTTAAAACACGGGTTAATGTTTTAAAACTAGTATAAAGTTTGGAATATTTTCAAGGATCTTTTCAGTTTCTAAATTATATTACTTTTTACAAAAATACATTTTTTTCTTTTAGTGCCATCCCTATAATTAGTTCTCACGTGGGCCCCAACTGGTCCAGAGTTATGGACCAAAGTGCAATCAACTCCTTTGCACCATTGTTGCCACGCCATAGACTGTGGGCCCCTAATATTATAGCTCTGTTCCCGTGTTCATTGAACCTCTTCGCGCCATGGATGCTACGCCACTGAGTTAAAGCTTTTACGTGAATTAATATCATACCATAAGTTTCCAGCTGAGTCTACAGTCGAATTTGGGGCCACATTTGGACGCTATCATTTTAGTCCTATGAATTAGGCGGCTACGACTAAACGAACATCTTATCTTATCTTATATAATACAGACGTTACTTCAAAAAAGAAGATGATTACGTCCTACGCGTCATGCATTTAGTCATGCATATTAACCAATGACTTAAATTCTGCCAAGTCACTGGTTTTCCTGGCTAGCTCAGGCAACCCATTCCATGCTCTAATAGCACTAGGGAAGAAGGAGTATTTGTACAAATTTGTCCTAGCATATGGGACGAGGAACATGCCCTATGTTAGAAGACTTCTGATACTTTGAACATTTATTGTAGGCTATAGCGAACGTACAAACAAAAACTATAACTGTTGTTTACAAACTTTGCATGTTCATTGGAAAATAATTAAAATATTTTTTTTCGAAACGATCCATCCCACAATGTAGGCCTACAGGTACTCAGCATGGGAAGTTTTAAAAAAAAAGTTCTTACTAAATTCGAGCCAATGTTTCAAGAATTTACCAATGTGGTCTGAAGAGTTCTCTTGTCAAACTGTACTTTAACAAATTCGCAAAAAAAAAAAAAAAAAAAAACTACACACACACACAAACGCAACAATGGAAATTCCTTCATTTTCCTCATGAATGAAATGGTGTAACTTGCAAATTACTTAGTTATATCCTATATAGGCCTATATTTAAGGTTACCTATGTATATGTTTATAATATTCTATTTTAATGTCACTTGCACATTAGTCGTCATCGTCATTTTTACGACTTCTCTTATCAGTTGGCATATTTTTTTACTGGAAGAAACAAAGAAAAGGAAGGGAGCATGAAAAAATCCATGGACACAGATCTCAAAAACGGCTCTAACGATTTTTCTAGAAATTCGACAGTTATGTAGCCTATATCTTTGGGAAAAGAACTACTAGCTTTTTTGCCCTGCGGGGAAAGCTCGGGTTTAAACCTTATAAGTGTTCAAATTATAACTTTCTATAAATTAAATTTGGTCTGCAGGTCTAGACGATCTTTATCTTGAAGTTGAACACACAGAACTGCACAATGCAGCGGGTATTCTGATCCTAAAGATCTTTGCCCATCACTGATCTAGATTCTATATCATGAACACAGGCATGAGAGCGCGTCTCTATTTCGTATTTCGTTTACTCGGAAATGGGGAAAGCTTTTTAAAGTTAAAAAAGAAATAGAAAATCTAGATTCTAGATCTAACAGTTATTAACAGAAAAGTAAAAACAAATGTAAATCAAGCGTATTACTATTAGTATTAGACTGGATCTTTAACTAAAGTAAATTAAGTTCTCAAACAGTTTATTGGGTTTTTGTGAATCTAAATATGGATCTAATCTAGATCTAATTACTTTAAGACTTTATCATATTCATAATCATACAGTAAACTGTAATAGTCATAGTCATAGTGTAATAGAAAATAGTTATATATAATACAGCCTATACTGCCTATAGCCGTATAGGCTATTCCTATTTAATTTATTTACAGGGAGGTGAAATAAAAAATTAAAAAAAGAAATCTATATTTCAAAATCTTTGATTTTCGAAAAAAACATTTTAATTTTGTAGTTTTGAATTTTTCTTCAGTTAAATCTACAAATCTATAGTCATAGACTATAGACAGTATAGATAGTATAGTAGATTCTTATATAAGGCACATTTCATCACATTCTCCTTCAAGAAATTCGTCACTTTTTTTGTTTATAATTCATTTGTTTTTATGTTTGGAGCTAAAAACGACGTTTTGGGACAATTGTCACAATAGTTTTACATACATGGTTACAGAGAATCTAAAAAACTGCCCTCTGCTTTGGAAAAGAAAGGGGAACAAAAATACAGGAACATCTAAAATTGGACATGCACAGTCCCGAAGTAGTATTGGGATTAATAAATATATGATTTTTTTCAATGAATAAACATGACCTAGATCGAGATATCTATTATATATATATAATTTATGAATGAAAGAAAACGTGCGGGCTGCTAATTTGAAGCCAGAGACCATGCCCACTGCAGGTGAGCTGGCGGTGTGGAGAGGTGTATACAATAAGCGTGTAGTGTCACAACCTATCAAACAGGCAGTGGAGGGAAGGGGGAGAAAGTCATGAAAAGAATTATAAGCATCTATGGGAGGGAGGGGATGTTAAGGTGTCACAAAACGAACATCCAAAGTATGAAAAGAAGAAGATGGTCCTTGGATGGGAATTGAAAGAAAGAGAGAGAGAATACATGTAGACTAGTTGAAAATATGATGTTTATTAAATTATAATAATTAATTTATAGATCTATAATTTATATAGATTTATTTCTGTCTGTTTCTACACATAGATTATATAGGTAGGGCTTTATAAATAAATTTGATAAACTATATATGATATATATTATACATGTATATAGAGAGAGGCAATATAATATAAATGCATATTGCAGAAGTGAATCTACTTCTTTTAATACAATCTAAATAATTTTAAATTAATACAGATATAATTATTATTAGCAATAACATACTGGTGTTTACTGACGGTGCTCAGTGTGCGCTGAAGGAGAAAGCACAAAAACTGCATTCAGTATAGGAGCATGAAGTGACCTAATTTATTTTAAATTAAAATCTTGCCTATGAGTGGTAATTAAAAGAAACAGCTATTTTTATAGTCCTTTAGTTGCAGAATAAGAATCTACTTTCATTTTTTTTGTAAGTTAAATGTCACCAAATAAAAAAATAAAATAAAAATTTGACCTAGTTCCCGAATACGGTGTGCCTTATATAAGAATCTACTATAGATCTAGAGTCGTTTACGTCTATCAAACTTATATCTAAAAATCTATATCTAGCCGCCGATATAGCATGCTCAGTGAATGTAACAGCCCAAAAGTTAGTGCTAGGTATTTTTCGACGGGGGCATGGGAGAGGAGGGGGCTGAAAAGCTATGGTCGCTTGAGAGGTGTTACCTATAGATGTAGTTGGTCCGCCCTCCCCAAGCCATCTGGTTGACCAAAAAAAACGTATTTTAGAGCACGCTTAGTATTTGTCACACACGCACACAAACAACATATATATATCTATATATAATACGTATCTATCACGCCTAGTGTTTGTGACCTAATTAGCGGCTTGACCATAGATTTATAATCTATATAGATTTATTTCTGTCTGTTTGTACAAATATATTATTTAGGTATATAAATAAATAAACTATAAATGAGATATATATTATCTATCTATCTATTATTATTATTATAGCTTTTATATAGCGCTACTTTCATGCTTATAGCGCTTTTGGTCCAATCTCATTTGTGGGGGGTATCTAGGAGTTGGTTTTCCTTGCTGCCTTTAGGCGCTCAGTAAACACAACTCTGCCAGAGTCGGGTGTCGAACCTTGAGCCCCCTTCTAGGTAGCCAAGCCAAGTTCAAGCGCACTTGGCCTCTTGACCACGCTTCCCACATCTATCTATATATATATATATATATATAGAGAGAGAGAAAGAGATAGAGATCTATAGTATATGAGGCAATAGACTATAAATACATATAATATTGCAAAAGTGAATCTACTTAAAATCTTGACTATGAGTGATAATACATAGAAACACAGCTATTTTTAGTGTCCATTAGTTGAAGAATAAGAATCTGCTTTCAAATGTTGTTTTTTTTTGTAAGTAAAACCTTCACCAAATAAAAAAATTAAATTTGACAGTGTTCAGGTTTTCAAATGCGCTTTTCATGCCCATATGTTTAATACACAAAAACTATTTGAATAAATCCAGAATATTAGGCCTTACATGGCCTGAAGTGGTTTTATGTCATTTAAGAAATTTCTTTATCAAAAACTGTAAATCCCATAGCCAACAATGCTAACAGTAATTTCAACTTTTCAGTATGATGCACATAAGATAGCGCAATTAATCTTGGTAGAATTATTGCCAGGCATGATATCTAGCATGAAAAAAAATATTAATGTTCGATTATTTTCCTGGACCCTGTATTGCTAAAAACAAAAAGTGCTATTTTTGATAATAAATTTAAAAAAATATAATTAACTTTTTAAAAAAATCCTAATTAAGCATTAATTAGGCCTTTGTCTAAAGTAATCAATAACACAACTTTAAAATCTCTCACATTTCGTTCAAAAGTATACTAAATTTTCAAGTGCAGCCTGTGTAAAAAAAACATCAAAAATGTGTTCTCTTAATTATCTGCTTTTCCTTCTGTGCTTCCTGTTTTTTCACCTAGCTAATCTATAGACGACTAGTTGACCGGCGGCCTAGCATACTCCGCTATTTTGCAGAACCAACCTTAGGACACTGCAACCTATGCGACCACAGTGGGCCCAGCACTTATAATTATTAAATTAAACTGTTTTATAACTTATAACAGATTTCCCGCCGCCTCCTGTCAATTTAACAGGAGGTTCTGGAAATATTCTGAAATTGCAAAATAAACGAAAAAGTCCTTGGAAACATCCTGAAATTATTAAAACTTTTGAAAACTCATACCAATCTCCTGAAATATACAGACGAAAGTTGTCTTTTTTTTTTCACTCTTAAATTACCTAGGATAATTCCCTTTGTCCGAGTTGCAAAAATAAAAGAGTATATCTTTCCGTTGTGTCCAAACTCTTGAGCGTGCTGTCGCTTCAATAGTTACTACAGAGTAGATTTCTTCCCCCCCCCTTTTTTTTTTACGTGAGGTAGAAATAAAAAAAAAAAGAGTGATATTGCAATGGTCCTGCCCTGCTATCTTGTGACTACGTGTTCTCCCCCCCCCCTCTTGTTTTCTCGTAGACTATCTGCAGAGTGAACTTTCCATTACTCCTTACTACTCGTTTAAACTGTTGAGGGAAGAAGAGAATTATGTATTTTATATAGATACCTATACTATATTAATAAGTAACTATATATATAGTCTATAGGCTGGTACTAGATTAGTTACTAGGGGTTCTGTAATAAAAATTAAAATAGCTATATATATAATAATAATAATCTTTATTGTCCGTATGAAAATTTGTCTTACAATTTGTGCATTACACCAAACAAAAAACATTATTACTATAAGAAACTAAAGTGTACATTCACACCAGACTCACTCATAATTTACATATGACAAAGTTTATACCAGATTGTTTTTCTTTAATGATTTGATTGCTAGGGGAACAAAAGAATGTTTGTGTTTGTTTGTCTTTGCTATCAGTGTCTTGTATCTCTTTTGTGATGGGAAAATCACAAAATCCTGACACAAAGGGTGATTCTTTATTTCGAGGATCTTGTTAGCTTTTTTTTTATAGATGTTTGTCTCAAACAATTGCCCAAATGGGGTTTGTTTTTTGCCAATGATTTTACCAGCAGCATTTAGGATTCTAAAAAGTTTATTTTTATTTTTAATGCACAGATTGCCATACCAGGCAGTGATATTGAAACTTAAAATATTGCAGATATGAGCGTGATAAAACATAGCCAAGGCCTTTTCGCTAACATTAAAATAGGACAGTTTTCTTAGTAGTCCTAATCTTTGCTGCCCTTTTTTGCTGATATAATCAGTATTTGCAGTAAAATTTAGTTTATTGTCTAGGATAGTACCAAGGTATTTATAGGTTTGCACAATTTCAATAGTCTCTCCAGCTACAGAAACGATATCATTTTCCTTCTTTTCCCTACAAAAATCGATTATCATTTTTTTGTTGTTTTTTTTACATTTAATAATAAAAAATGATCTTTACAGTATTTTTCAATGTGTTCTATTTCTTTGAAATACTCATTTACGTCTGAGCTCTCTGAGAGCAGGGCAAGAGGAGCTGAATCATCAGCAAATTTTGTGAAGGAGCAAAAAGGACTATTGGATTGAAAATCATAGGTGTACAAAATGAACCATGGCGATGTCACAGCCCCCTGGGGCGCCCCTGTGTTAACTATGCGTTCATTTGATATAACATTGTTTACCCTAACCCTCTGAGATCTCTGGGTCAAAAATTCATTAGTCCATAGTATTATGTATGGACTAATCTTCAATATATATTTATCTATTTACTTATATGTAATGAAACCACTATAGTGTCTACATCTAAATATTAGAAGGAAGTTATTTAAATATAAATGACTCAAAAAAGAATTTTGAAAATCTGATAATTAGACAATTAGTTCAAAAGTTATACATTTTATAGGTAATTATTTTGACCTCTCCTTATTAGCTTTCTTTGTGACAACTTTGTCATATTTTACTAATCAATTTCTTTTTTTGTCCCACTTTGGCTATTTTGTCATTGTCACTATGAATTTATTTGTTTAAAATCTAGATATATATAATTATTATTTAGCTTTTTAAATATGTATATATATATATATATATATGTCATTTTAAATTACACTAAAATAATAAAATTAATATTCCTGTGATTTTTGTTTTGTTATTTAAATTTTTAATTAACATTATGTAAAAATATTTTAAGTGAGAAAATACATTCACATATCTGTATCCCAAATATTTTAAACATTGACTTTCACAATTTATTAAAATTTGTATAATTACACCCTCTCTTCTGAAAGGATATATTCAAAATTAACTTTATAAAAACATTTTTTATAAATACCTGGAAAGATTTTAAGCATTTTTATCTATTGAATAAGATATAGCAACAATCGAGGGTAATAAACGGGGAATGTTTGTTTCTATAATGCTTTTTAAAATGGCAATTGATAAATTAAATAATTCACATTTTGAAGTGCGTTTATTATTATAAAATATCCATTTTTTTCCACTCTTTGAGAGCCTTACAAAATATGCATAGCTCACATGAAATTTAGGTCTTGACCTGAAACTGCCAGTGGTAAGGAATATAAATCTAATATATGGATTACCAAAAAAATATAAACCACACATGATCTGTGTCTGTCAGCCATCCAATTTTGTTAATCTTAGAATGTTACTATCTTGATCTAATCTGGTTGGTACATAGCATTCAATATTTTAAACAAATTTTTTTTAACCTTATCAGTGACCAATTTAAAAATATTCTCTCTCTCTCTATATATTTTTAACCTTATCCAAGACCAATGTAAAAATATTCTCTTTACCGGTATATTTTTGTTTAAGCATCTGAAGTTTTTATTCAAACTATATTTATTATTTCAGTATATCAGAGACTGATAAATCTTCTTGACAAACTTTTATTCTGACTGCTAATGTCTATTATATTACATTTTTTTTTTCAGATTAGCTTGAACTTTTAAATTACTGGGAAAAATTTCATTTAAAACATGGGTGTTCATAACCTTTGGTCCTATTTCATGCAAAACGAGGCAGAGACTGTGGCTTATTTTGATCTGATTGGACTAGCAAAAAGCTACCCGGAAAAGATGAACATACTAATAGATTTTTACTGCTTCGAACACTTTCTGACAGAAAAGTTTCTGGCAAGTCTAGGAAAGGCCGACATTGACAGTTTGATCTACGCTGGAGGAGAGTATAAGCTGATGGACAGAACTTTAAGATGTTTAATACTGGAACTCAGAAGAGTTAATATAGAGCCAATCTTCTATCTTGATGGAGCTAAAGGCAGTGCTGACATTTCAACTAAACAAAAGATGCAGACTTGGAAGAATAAATATGTAGAATCACAAAGAGGTCTTCAGAACGTTTTCTTTTACCTTAGGGGTGAGGTAATAATTTATTATTTTTTAGCTTATTCAAAGCTTGATGTTTCTTTTTTTTTTTAATATCTTAACATACACACAGAATAAATTTCAAATTACATTAACTCAAAAAAGTTACTGCAAAAAAAAAAAAAAAAAAAGACAAAGATGATTTTGTATAATACTGGTTCCTATTCTGTTTTATTATATTTTTAGAGACCATTGACAGATGTTAACTTAAGTCGGTTAACTCGACCATGTCTTCAAGAGATGCAAAATGTCCTAACACTACAGGACATAGGCTGCAAAATTATTAGCATAGTATCAGGTGAGAAAACGTTTGTGTAAATTACTGCTACTTATATTGAAAATTTATATCTAATTTTAATTTTAGTGTTATTCTTTTTAGCACATTTTGTTTAAAATTTATGATTGAATGTGGATTATAATGTGTATTATTGCTTTACACATAGTGTTCAATCTGTTCATGATTTTTCCTTATCTTATATAATACAGACATTATTTAAAAAAAGATGATTACATCCTACGCGTCATGCATTTAGTCATGCATATTAATCAATGACTTAAATTCTGCCAAGTCACTGGTTTTCCTGGCTAGCTCAGGCAACCCATTCCATGCTCTAATAGCACTAGGGAAGAAGGAGCACTTGTACAAATTTATCCTTGCATATGGGACGAGGAATGTGCCTTTATCTTTGTGTCTTTCAGAGTATTTTATTAAATTTTGTTTTTGTATTTGAAGATTATGGTTCAGTGCTTTATGTATAATCGCTACTTTACTTTTGAGTCTTCTTTCATGAAGGCTTTCTAAATTTAGTGATTTTACTAAAGGTGTTACTCTAGTCAAATGGGAATATTCGTTTGTTATGAATCTCACTGCTCTATTTTGTGTCTGTTCCAGTTTCTTAATGTTTTCTTGAGTTGAGGGGTCCCAAACGGTGGATGCATATTCTATTATTTAGTTTTATGTTCTTATTTGATTTATAGAAATTTCTTTTAATAAACCCTAATGCTTTGTTTGATTTGTTGATAGCTTCATCAATATGGGGATTCCATGACAGTTTTTCATTTATCATAACACCTAGGTATTTTGCGTTTTTAGTCTGTCTTACTGGTTTGCCATGAATAAGATAAGTGGAATTAATTTGTTTTTGTTTTTCTGTTACTCTTAATAACTGACATTTTTCTGGGTGGAAAGACATGCTCCTATTGGATTCCCCTTTCTGTAATTCATCTAATTCTCTTTGTAAGATTTTTGTATCTTGTGTTGTTTTTATTGTTCTATATATTATGCAATTGTCTGCGAATAATCTGACTTTTGTTCCTGAACTAATGCAGTGTGGTTAATCGTTAATATAAATTAAAAATAGTAGTGGACCTAAGACTGTTCCTTGAGGTACGCCTGAGTTTATTGTTATTGGTGTTGATTTAGAGCCATTTATTAAGAGTTCATTCTCTCCCTATCAGAAAATCTTAAATCCACTGATGCAATGGACCATCAATGCCAAAATATTTTAATTTTGTTAGGTTGAATTTGTTCCAGAGGAAGATTTTTCTTTTGGGTTTTATATTGGCTACTGCTTTTATCTGACTGTATTTTTATGATCTGTGGTCTGATAGACCAGGGATAATATCATAATCAACTACTAATCCAGGTCTATTGGTTAAGAAGAGATCTAATGTGTTGTTTAATCTAGTTGGCTTTTTAATGATTTGATCTAAACTTAGGTTGTATAAAGTTTCTATCAAAAGCTCATTTATGTCCTGAAAGTTTTTGTGTTTATCTATGGTTAGTGTTTTCCAATTTATATCAGGTATGTTGAAATCACGCATAATAAAAAAAACTGCATTTTTATTTGTCTCTTTAAGTCTACTTTACAATTCTAAGTTTGTTATATCTTCGCCTACACAAGGGTCTCTAGGTTCATTAGTTCTGAAATTACCAAGACATATGTTACCGGTCAAAGAGAAAAATTAAAGACATCTGGTTTCTGGGCATTCCAAAAAATGCTATTGGGTATACATTGTTAGAACAAAATGAGAATTTCACAAACTGTAGCAATTAACATAAAGACAATTTTAAAAGACAACTCCTACTTTATGAAGCTGATGACTATTTGTAAGAGCAATAACTTTGCTCTTAATAACTTATAAATGATAGATATTTAAAAATATAAATAAAAAAGTTGTGCACATATAAAATTTCTTGACAGAAAGGATATGCAATAGAATCTGCCTTTAAATATTTCTTGACAGAAAGGATATGCAATAGAATCTGCCTTTAAATATTTCTTGACAGAAAGGATATGCAATAGAATCTGCCTTTAAATATTTCTTGACAGAAAGGATATGCAATAAAATCTGCCTTTAAATATTTCTTGACAGAAAGGATATGCAATAGATGAGAATCTGCCTTTAAATATTTCTTGACAGAAAGGATATGCAATAGATGAGAATCTGCCTTTAAATATTTCTTGACAGAAAGGATATGCAATAGATGAGAATCTGCCTTTTAATATTTCTTGACAGAAAGGATTTGCAATAGATGAGAATCTGCCTTTAAATATTTCTTGACAGAAGGGATATGCAATAGATAAGAATCTGCCTTTAAATATTTCTTGACAGATGGGATATGCAATAGAAAAGAATCATCTTTTTTTTTTCTGTTTTAGGTGAGGCAGACTACATGATAGCTAAAGACTTGATGGAGAACCAGAATGCCTTCTGTGTCCTCAGTAATGATACTGACTTTACCATCTTCCCTGACAGTGTTCTCCTTCCGCAAGACATGTTTGACCTTGCTTTTCAACTTGGACAGGGACTCAGCTCCTTTGAGCCCAGAGTTCCAAAGAATCTAATCTGTGGCATTATTCGTACAGAAAATGTAATGAATCTGCTGAAGGTAATGTTCTGGAGAAGCAAACTCTTCTTCATCTGTTCCTGTCATGTGTTTGTTCTGTTTTATTTTCATATGACATACTTTTCTTTCATTTTTCTTTGTGAAACAGAAGCTTACAATGCCTTCCTGTTTTGAGTAAGCCACTTTAGTTCATAGCAAGCTTTATTTGTTTCTTGACGACACTCACTTTTCCGAGTTCACAATTGTCTCTGTTTCCTTCCTTTTTCTTGTTTCTTCTTTCTAGGAAGGGACATAGTGGGTGAGTGGTAACATACTTATAAACCAAGTGGTTTGGAGTTTGAATCCTGGTGAAGACTGGGATTTTGAACTTCAGAAGGTTTAGGATGATCATGAGTCCACCCAGCTGTAAGAAGTACATTACATATTGGGGATGTAAGGGTATCTGGTCATAATGCTGGCCAGATGGACCACCAGCCATAGAAACATATGTTGGGAAATAAATGCGGCTGATCATTGAGCTGGCCACAGTACACCCTTGTCAACCATCAGCCATAGAATTTTACACAAAATGTTTTCATATCATACATATTAACCAACATTTGTCTACGAAGACATAACACATTTTTCTTGAAACCTCTGATACAATGTCAGTCACATTTATTTTTCTACAGCTACCTAAGAACTAAACTTGAATAGTTCATTGCCATCTTGGCTTATGTAGGAGCAGAGAAATGTTTCTAGATTTTAAAAAATTATTAGAAGATGGTTGTGATTTTTGTTATGCTGATATTAACTCAACTATAGTCTTTCTACTCTACTTTATGAGTGTGTGTATTGCAGTTGAATTTTATTAGAGTTAGAGTTTGTGTAGAAGAATCATACAAAACAACATTACACAATGATTAAGTGTTAAAACATTGTATATCAGGGATGTAATGATTTATAGGCCTTTTCTATGCAAATGTACTAAAATATTTGTAACTAATTATGTGCTTTTTGTAGTAACTTTTAAGTAAAAACCTTTTGTTGTCTTTTATGGATATTTCAAGAGAAGTTCACTCAGTTTCATGTTGATTCAATTTTCAATTTAACAAATGTTAATTTGTACAGTTTAATTGTTTAAACATTTTTTTTTTTTGTATTTGTTTCTGTTTTAGCTACCTGATCACCGGTCACTGATTGAGGTAGCCATAATAGGGGGAAATGATTTTACAATGCCAATACTGAGCAAGCACTCCATATTTATGCATCACTACAAAGGAAATTTCAAAAATTTATCTTCACTAATAAATCAATCAGGCAGTATTGAGAAATGTGATTTCTTTGGAGAGCTGATGGTAAGCTTAATTGAAACCTAACTATATGTTGTGCTTACACTGAACTCAATTTAAAACTGAAATATCTATAATTAAAAAAATAATTCTCAAATAAAACTAAATTTTCCAATTAATGCCACATGATATGCAGTTCAGACTGTCATCATGATGGCCTGAGTTCAAACGCTGCCTGCCATCATCTCCTGCTCTTGAATTGGAGGCAATGACCTTATAACCTTCTTTTTTGAAAGAACATCAAAACATTTTTTTTTTTTTAATTTGAAATAGCAAAAAGTTCTTAGATGTCATTTTGCATACAGTACAGAAATAAAGTTTGTTCAAGAGAGATACTATTGTGCAAAAGATTTGTGAAGAAGTAAGATTTATTTTAAAGTTTTTTTTCATTCTCTCAAAGTTTACCTTTTGTGCAACAGTTATTAGAAAAATTTTAAGAATAGGAGGGTTGCCTCATAACAATAGTGCATTTTCTGAGAAAGACTATGTTGTTTTGACTGGAATAACACAATAACCAAGAAACTGACATTTAATATCCATCTCTGTGTGCTTTAGTCTATTCTACAATCATAAAGTCATACGACTAAACAAAATCAGGGCCAAAGGAAGATCAATACATATTTGGTCACAGGACAGGTTTTTAGGAAATATTTATATCTTGAATATAATTTTAATTATAGAATTTTAAAGGACTAAAATGTAAGAATCAAGCAAATCAATTTAACATCTTATATAATACAGACGTTACTTCAAAAAAGAAGATGATTACGTCCTACGCGTAATGCATTTAGTCATGCATATTAACCAATGACTTAAATTCTGCCAAGTCACTAGTCTTCCTGGCTAGCTCAGGCAACCCATTTCATGCTCTAATAGCACTAGGGAAGAAGGAGTACTTGTACAAATTTATCCTAGCATATGGGACGTGGAATGTGCCTTTATCTTTGTGTCTTTCAGAGTATTTTATTCATCCGTGTGCTGCTGTTTTGAGAGACAATAAAACAAATATTTATATTGATCAACTCTCAAAAAGCCAGCACTATATTAAGTAGTATAAATGGAGTTTAAAGCTTTAAGCTGAAACATGTGATGAATAAACATGTCTTGTAACATACATAAGCAGCATTAAGTTTCAAAGGTTATTGGGAGAAGGTAATAGAATATGATGAAACATTGATAAGCTTCTAGGAGGACATAATTCATGGATTACCAAACGGACTCTATCACCTATCATGGACTTTAAATGTGTGCATTAAAACCTGTGTTTCTCTTTTTTTTTCCCTCTTATTTATTGTTTAAAATTTCTAATGTCAAAGTACAATTCTTAAGTTTTCTAAATACTCACCAAAAAAACAATAACATTTTTCTAATTTTAAAGTATTGTCTATTGTTACTAAAGTTTCAATACAACATCCTTAACATAACAAAAAAGCAGATATGAAACAGAATCACAATGGCAATATAACCTTGCTGGCCTGTGTCAAAAAATGCAAACTAAAACTTTATGGCCATATCGCAAGTTCCTCACCGCTTGCCAAGACCTTCATTCAGGGAATAGTACTAGGAAAAGAAAGAAGAGGCAGACAGAGAAATAAATGTGAAGACAACATTAAAGAATGGGTGGGCCTGTCATTGAAAAAGGGATGGATGTGATCCTCAACAAATTTATTGAGTGCTCTATAAGAATCTAAAACAGACAACTCTTGATAAATATAAATATAAGAATCTCTGTTTCAGGTGAATGATGAGAATTTCCGCAATGCAGTTCAGCACTCACGCCAGTTTTACTCCTTATCACTTCCAGATGAGGAAGAGTCTGAGAAGGGGTACTCCTTCAATGTAATAGCTGACAACATTAGGCTAGGGAAGTTTCCCAGCACCATTGTGTCTATGCATCGTGGGATATATTGGCACCGACAGGTCATTACTGTTTGCCGGACTATATGTGTATACATAGATGTGTAAGGGATTTTTGTTACCTAGCTATTGTAAGTTCAGGGAAGGTTTCCCTTCTGTATCATTTGCATATGTCTGTCAGCTGCAAAGAAGGCAGCATGCAGGAGAATAATTTGCTTATGTAATGAACTTAAAATACTTGTAAGATATAAAAGTCATCTGGTGTTTTATCTATTTTATGTAGGCTCAATGGTAGATCTGTATAGGGTCATCATTCAGTCCATCCATCCATTCCAGTGGCGCTACAGCCCATGGAGGGCTCTGGCCCGCTTCAACACATCCTTCCATTCAGATCTCTCCTGGGCCTTTCGTCTCCACGCCCTAACCCCAAGCTGATGCAGATATGCTTCCACATCATCAATCCATCGCATTCGGGGTCTGCCTTTGGGTCGCCTGCCTTTTGGTTTTTGCCTCTATATGATTTTCCCTCCTCTGTTATCTGACATTCTTTCAAGGTGACCTGCCCAACGTAGTCTGTTCTTTTTAGTTCAGTTACCTAGCAATAAAAATATTTCTCATTTTTTGTTGTTACCCCTGTTCTTCTCCTTTCTTTGAATTGGATCACAAACAGAACTAAATCACCAGTTGCTGTTGAATGTTACTTATTGGTTAGAAAAAAAATCAACATTGCACTCTTACTTTAAACATTTTACTGGTGGCCTATAATATATTTCTTTTTTTTAAACCAGATATTAGAAGATCCTGGTCCAGAAATGCCAGTAGCAGAAATAGTTTTGACACAATTGCGTGCCTACATATACAAGATCCTCTTACCCCATGATAAAAGCTATGCTGTAGAGACTGGCCGCACTGTATGTAAACTACTTACAGATGTGAAAGTAAGTAAGCCTTCACTAGAGCTCACTCTTCTATTATTGTATTACCAGCCGGATATGACCTGCGACCTGCAAGCCTTAGTTTAGGCATTACTTATCTAGTGGATCAAATTTAGATCTATGTGAAACATGAGAGATTGTTTCTTTCACATTTTTTTTAATTTTCACATGAAATTAAAAATAGATGGTGAAAATGGGCTTATTCTGTTTAGCGTCATAGTCATACAGATATAAATTACTGTGAAAACGGGTTTAACTGATTTGTTTAAAAGTTTCATTCATTAATAGAGATAAGTAGTAGTTATTTTGGGGGCCCTTTGGTTGTGGGAAGGGACTTATTTAGCGCTTTATATTAAAACATTTACAAATATTGTACATCATTTTAGTCATAGTGTGTCATTAAAAATTTCAATAGGCTTATAAGCTGTTGTGCACTGCATTTAATTTTGGCATACATTCTAAGTGTTAAGGTAGGTATGTTATAATTCTACTCAGTGGCTTCAAAAGTTAAACATATTGTCTACTATTTTTTGGCTCTAATGGGATGTTATTATTCTGGTATTCCAAAATGACGTGTTGAAAATTTAAAAACTTGTATGGCCTCTAGTAACAAAATGACTATGCTCTTTCTGACAAAATAGGATTTGCGATAATTTATGCAACTTATTGAATTTTTAAAAACCTTCATCGTGTGAAATACTTGTTCATGGATTACTCAAAACAGAGCTACCTTGCTTACCAAATTTGTTCAGTGAAAAATACATTTGTAAACAAGTTTTTCTAAACAGCTTTTAAGACAGTAGCCTACTTTTACTAAGTGCAAAACATTATAAAAAAAAAGTTTGTAGTAATGTCAATGTTTGAAATCTATTCCAGTGTGATCTGTCACATTCTCCTTACACGCTTTAATCACCATAAACATTAAACACAGTGACAAAACGGCCTTCATTTCTCTCCTGCATAAAATACTAGAGCAAAGTTTCAATGTCTTCCATGGTACTGTATCATGCATTGCCACTTGCACCATCCTAATACAGACATCACATTTATTTTCCTGGTCTGTTGATGGAGTCTAGCAATAATGACAGTGTCTTAATCTACATTTTTATTATAACATTGATATCCAATTATTGACCTGTTGAATTCCACATTTCTGACAAAGCTTCTATCACATCACTCCGTCTGTCTGGGTGGATTCTAATACAGTTTTTGTCTCCCACGTCTTATTCTCATTCAGATTCTTATTCAGATCAAGTTGAAATTTTGAACAAACACTCATTGTCAAGGGCAATACATGAATCAATGAAAAAAATTAGCCTATAATTTGTCAATAAATGGTAATTAATTACTCTAGCTTTATGTAGAAAAGGGTAGATAAACCTTGCATTATTGAGATATGGCAGCAATTGAAGGATGCTCTTATTTGACTGAATATTAGCTTGGTTTTTAAAAAGGGGTTTTTTTATTCTCTGTATTTTTTTCTTTGATCCAATTAAACAATGTATTTCCATATAAGTGGATATCATTATTTATACACAATAGGATTTGATTCAGTACTTTAGCATTTGATCTGAATAAGTGATTGGTCTGATGTGCCTGTGCCAGTTGTTTAATTAACCAGAGATTCAACTAATGTTAAATGCATGGGTTATCAACAGTTCTGGTGTACTTATGATACACCAAAAATATCTAGCTATTTATAGATTTGACTTATATATAAAAATCTCCAGTATCTTACAGTAGTTTGAAGTTCTTTATCTCTTGTTTTTCTCCAGGTTTTCAAAGCGACAGATGACAGAATCCCTTCCCTTGCTGAAGTGACCAAAAACACATTTTCCAGTAATCTCAGGTTGTTTGAACTCATTATTCAGCATCAAGAATTCAACAAGTTTAAATGTAAGGGTTGAGATTATAAAGAAATAGCCTGACATTACCCGCAGCCTGCAGGCCTTAATTTGTGTTTACTAATCAAGTGAATTGTATTTAGATGTATGTTAAACTCAGCTAATGATCCTTTCAAGTTTTTCTCTTTCTCTACGAAAATAAAAGTAGTTTTGCGAAAATGGGTTTAACCGAAGCCAATACATTATTAAAAACGAAAGGAGCGATAGATGAATAGGATATAAAGTACAATTAAAACGGGTTTACCTGATTTGTAAAATGAAAGGGATTATAAAGTAAGTCAGGACGTCTGAATTCGCAGATATATGGAATGAATTAATGTAAAAATGTTTTTGAAACACAAAATTGAAGGTTAATTTTATTACGTAATGAAATCAATAGACTATATTTTGTATTTTCATGTGTCAAAGTAAAAAAACTATCTGCGCAAAGTGTAGTTCTTAAAATTAGATCTAGTTTTATCAAGATTGGTCAAACTATTTTGGAGTTCTATCTAACTATCCGTAACATACATGCATACGCCCTACTTTCTACTTTGTAATATAGATTGGCCCATTGTTGTTTACATAAATATCAGAGAGTTAAGTTCCATTGAGGTGTCAACACAGATGTGTTTATTTGGTGGTGGGTCGAGAATATAATTGTAAGATGTGTGTCTTTTACAATATAGAAAAAAAAAAAAATTATCTTCAAATGATTAAAAAAGGGTAATTAATTAAAACCATAGTGTAATTTTCGACATAGTTTTGACACACGGTTTGAAGATGTGAATATTATGTAACTGGTCTTACATCAGTTAATTTGTTCAATTTATCTCATTTGTCGCTAGACTTGTTTCTGTTCAATTATTTTCTTGTAATGCTTAGTTATATATCTTTTTTTTCTTTCTTTTTTTTTTTGAAAGAAGGTTGTATTCATTGATAGACATTTACTAAGCTGAGGACCATAATTGTAGGTTTACCCTTGCTGCCTTTTTAAATTCTTGTTTGGCTTAAAACTAGTTGTTCCAGTTACTCAAGTTTTTATGTGGAAAGTTTCAGCAGAACACAATATGCCTTGGTACTGTACAAAATGTTTAAAGGTTTTAGCTTCTTTGTGTGTAGCAGTGTTAAAATAATTGACTTGGTCCTGTTATTCTCCTATTCTTAGTCTTTTTAACTCCCCGTGGAGCTTAGGGGCTGATGGTACATCACCATTGACTTTGTATTGAACAACTTCCTCTCAGTTGGGTCCATGGGTCCATCTTCACTTTTTGATCTCCACCAAGTAGCCGTACACTCCTTCCCCTCTGGGGCTCCAGTCCAGAGCCTGCTTTGCAACATTTTCCCTTGTTCTTTGCATTGTTTTGTCCTGTATTGGAATTCTTCGAGTTAGTATCTCAATGGTTCTCTTGATGTCTTCCTCTGTTGGTGTATTCGCTTATACTGTGCGAGTTTTTTAATTAATACAGCGCACAAGTGTATTCTTTAAATGACACACTGACTTGGTGTAGAGTTAAATTGATTGAATTTTTTTTCTTTTAAAAATTAAATTTTGAAAATCCAAATAATTAAATGAACTTAAATAAGTAATCATACAATTAACTGACACTAAAAAAGAACAGCTTTTCAATAGCTGATCAGTAGAACTAAAATAAACTGATTATATGACCAAATGCATAGGGGAACATTACTATGTCTTTAAAAAGACAACTCAAATGCATCTTTACAGTATTAAACAATTTACATTTGGGCTTAATTGTCAGTTAACCTCTATCCTAATGATCATTAGCTATGATTCATTATTTAGTTTGCTTGTATATCTAATTTAAACTATTCATTCTATTGGCTGTATATAATAATAGTTGTAATTATCCAGCACAGTGGTTCTCAAACTGTGATCCGCAGACCCCTTCTTGACCGCAAAGGGTCTGGAGATAGTTGAAAATTGTATACAATTAAAATAATTTCTTTGTTAAAAGGCAGTTTATCTGATGGGATAATTGGAATAATAATCAACTTGCCATTCACTAATGTTTAGTATGTCTATTACAAACTATTATATGACGACTCAAACCAAAGATTGAAGACAATCTTCACTTAGATATTCCAGACTGTATATCGAGCACTTTTACCCATAGAAAAACTCAGATCTCAATCACAGATTAATCCATTTTAATACTGAATTATCCACATACGAGGAATTTAAAACTGATGTTTAAAGAAGAAAACCACAAATTCTGGTTTCCAAAACAGATTCCAATTTCATTTCCTTCACTATGAGTCATTTTACAGAAGTAGTTTGCTGTTTTCTTGTCTTCTTACTTGGTAGAATGTTGTTTCTGTGCCTAATCAATCTTGACAGATAAAAGAAATCGGCTAGAAATTTGTGCACTTGGATATTTATGGTTGCTATTTACAAACACTCAACAAAATGATTTTTTTTTTTTTTTTTTTTTTTTTTACAAATGAGTCCTCGATTCAAAAAATTTTGAGAACCTCTGTTCCAGCACATTAGAATGTGCTAACACTTAATTATCTCATCTAGGGGAATCCTACTTTAACCAGTTTGGAATTCAGCTTGGATTTATAGGACGACTTCTACGCTACTTTCTTTGCCTCAACTGGAATCAGAACCTCTACATTAGTCCTGAAGAGCTTTATGTCCTTGTCGCCTGGATTTTGGCTGAGCATGATACATTTCACTATTACAAGCTACAAATGAAGCCCAGTCCTCGGTGTATGACTATGGCCAGTTGGTTTCAGGTGAAAAAAAACAAACATTTCTGATAATGTATAAATAAAAAAAAAGGAGACAGGACTGGATGCTATAATGTGTGGTGGGGGCATTGAGGTACATACATATAGACAGCACTGTATACATTAACATGGGGGACATTCAAGATACATACATACATATAGACAGCACTGTATACATTAACATGGGGGACATTCAAGGTACATACATACATATAGAGAGCACTGTATACATTAACATGGGGGGCATTCAAGGTACATACATATAGACAGCACTGGATACTCTACTGTAGGGCACATTCAATGTACACATATAGAATAAAGACAGCACTGGATACTCTAATGTAGGGGACATATAGAGTACATCTGTCTGCAATGGGTGTGATCATTGTAAGAACATCTGTTAAGTAAGATTTCTTAATGCAGATCTTTTTCTTTTGTTATGCAAAAATCGGCAACAGATGTTTAACAGTTGTAAAAATGTGATTGCTCTAACATGACCAAGTCAAAAAGAAGCACCTTTGTGGAGACATTGAAATGTCTTCTTTTAATAGAATAGTTTTTGAGTTTATCTTTTTGCAGATGGCTCTGGTGAATTTACATTTTATAAGGTCCTACTTAAGTGATTAAACAAGGTCTCTTAAACTTTTGAAAAATTGTAATAACCTCATTTTACTTGGTTGATATTCTAACATAGATTATATTAACTTTAGACTTAATTTGGAAAGACCTGCCTCATAATGCGCCTCCGACATATACACACTCTCATATTTTGGGCCTGTTAATTTTAGTAGCACTTTTACTTATTTCCCCCCCTCCATGGCCGCCAACAACAAAATGATAGCCCTATGTACACATTCCTATTTCCATTTCTGCATTAGTCTTGGTATTTTGTTGTCAAAATAAAAAGCAATATCAATTCAGTTTTATTAATTGTAATAGATTATTTAACCCCATTTGAATGTAGCCACTTGACAATAGATTTAGATTTATCTTTTCAATGCTATTAGAATTAGTTATTTTTTGACAGTGTTACAAAGTACCAATTTTTGCTTTCTCTCTCTTTCTTTGTCTCTCTCGAAAAAAGAAAGAAGACTCTAGATCTATCTCGTTAATCCTATTAGGATTGTTTTTTTGTTTCTTATTAAGTTTGCATCTAAAAGGAAGCGTTAAAAAATAAGAAGACTTCGGGAAATAGAAAAAAATTGCTTTAAAAATATGGAATTTTTAAATTCATTATATGTAGACTAGGGCCTTTTAGGAAAAGATTTAAAAAAAAAAATACAAAGATTTGATAGAAAGCTTGCCGTTTTTTTTTCACAAATAGCAATTGATATATTGCAAATATGTCAAATCCGGTTCTTGCTGGGCACGTAGGAGTTTTAGGAATCTGTGTAAAAAGTTTTATCCGAATCCATACAACAGTTTAAAAGATTTCTTGATCAAAGAGTCAGTCATTTATTCAGTCATTTATAATGATTGATTTAGTTCTTTTTTTTTTTTTAATTCTATTTTGTTGCTAAAGAAATACCTACACTGACGAATCTTATTTCTAAAAGCTAGCAGTAAATTAGCAAATAGTATCAAGCTTTTGAGTACCCCGTGAAGGAACAAAGAAAATCAAGGTTTAAATGTATTGGAATCAACATTTATTCAGACCCCATCACTAAAGCACTAAATCATGACTTTAAATATGTACATGTTCAGTAGAACCAAACATTAATTAATTAATAAGTTTATAGTCAATGATAGACAAAATGAGAAAGATTGTTTCCTCTAATTGCAACTCATTCATGTTTCTATTTTTCTACTGTGTTTTTTTTAGGCACTGTACAGAAATGCTTACGCTTTTCTGGGAAATATCTTAGACGTATCTCATGAATTCCCTTCTCCTAGAGATTTGTTCTCATTTTCTACCTGGGTGGCACTGTATACATCCTGCTTTCTTACACGTAAGTTAAATGAACTTTAGAAAGTAAATTACCTTGAGTAATTAAATGAACTTTAGTAAGTTAAACAAACTAAAGTAAGTTAAATGAACTTAAATAAGACAAATGAAGTTTAGTAAGTTAAATAAACATAAGTAAGTAAGTAAGTTGAATAAACTTAAGTAAATTAAATGAACTTAAACAGAGTCTAGTCAGAGTTCATACAGGCCTATATGCATGTCAGGTTAGTTTCATACAACAAAATAAGGCGGATGGTTATAATGATTAACAATTGTAAGTTAACTATGCCTGATAGAGCATATATGAGGGCACTGGATCATGTCCATATGGAAGTCACAGTGTGTAAAGATAGTTTCTACTGTATGCAAGTGCCCACCATATTTCATTTAGGCCACCAAAGTCACTTTACCTAGGACCTCGGCTTATTCAAGGCTGGCCCAGCTAAATGAATAGTGTGCTCTATTGCAAGAAAATATTTCAATATCATCCTGTCCGACCTCTTTTTTACTTAAACCTTTTAACATAAGCTCTTTTTACTATGAGAAAAATAGCTCTGAGGCTCAGAACCCAGGAAAACGCTTGGACACTTCCTTGTTCAATGGAGGGAAAGCTACTGCCTCTCCATGAATATCTTTAGAAAGAAACGTTTCTAGTATACAAAACACTTCAAATTACCTACTTTTTTATATTAGATTTGTTTATATTTTATCTATTTAAAAAAAAAAAGATAAAATAAACTAGCTTTAATAAACATTTAATTAAGAATTAAGATTCTAAACATATTGTAAATATTAATACAAAATAAAAATTGAAACTTGTATTACAATTATGCATTTAAGTTTCTTCTCTTTTTCGTAACATTCTCAAAGCCTCCCCAGACCCCATTGTGATTGCCTATGCGCTCCCAATAAACCCAAAGAAAAGGGGGGTAATTATAATTCTTCTCATTTAGATTTAGGGGAATACCACTTCTATGTATTTGCACATTATGAAAATATATTGGCAAAATGAATAATAGCTCTTAAATAAATTTCAGTGACGTTAAATAAGTTTTTGAATTTTTTAAAATGATTTATAAAATAATAATGCATTTCTTCCTCTAGATCCTAACCCAACATTTCGCCTCCCTTGTCCTCCTCATGTTTCTATTGAAGAGATGTTAGCAGCTCGTCTCGTTGTGGTGGAAACAGTTCAAAAATACAAAAACTTTGTGACAAGACTTATTGATGGGTTCTTTATCTTTGACACACGCATATTAAGAGGATAGAAAAGTTAACTTGTAGATAATTCTTGGAGTAAGTAAACATTGACCTGATATGTTATGAAAGCTAATTTTTCTTTGGCTTTGGACCCAGAAGTATGAAATTTTACAATTGTTCATTGTTGATACTGGTACTTATTCTTATGAAGACAATTAAAGTTTGTTTCTAAATATTTCAATTTTTAAAATGTGTAAATGTCTAGGTCATTACTCCACAGTTCCTTAGATAAAATTATGTTTTTATTTACATCAAAAGCTTTTCACGTATTAGCTTTTTAAATTAGGAAGTTCTTTTTTTTATTATTATTATTCAAGGCTGGCCCATCTGGTATCTTATGATTCTAAAATTGAATTGCTTGAAGTGTTATAGCTCACTAACAGGTCTCACTGATTGACAGCTGTCACTGAATGATGGTCACTGAGTGACAGCTGTAACTGATCTAATTGGTGTTATCTGAAGCAATTATTTGTGATTTTTAAAGTGTATTGCAAACTTGGCTTCAACCCAGAGTTCCTTCTGCCCAGTTTGAATTCGAAAGAATCTTTTTTGTCATATGGAGAACTGCTGGTAGTATGCATTTCTTTTGTTTTCTGTGTAATGATCACATCTAGGTTTGTTGAAAAGGGCATTAATAGTTCAAGTACTGTTTGTCTTATTGGTCCAGACTAATTATATATAAATATATAATTAATTATAGTGATATATATATATATACCACTTTTATAACATAATACCAATTGAGATCTGCATTGCTTATGTTTAACTTCATCTCTTCTGTACATTGGGTCTCATTGAGGCAATACATTGAACCAGACCTGTGGTGCTATGGAAATGTGTCATGATGGTGTCTAAAAGTTTATGCACACATATGTAACACCCTGTTTTGTTTTATTTCTGTTGCATACTTTTGTAGTTATTTTACTTTTGTTATATTTATGAATTGATTTGATTCTATTTTTAAAATAATTTTATAAATTAATCATGTTGCTTTTTGTAATTAGTATACTATTATCATTTTAACAGCTTGTTAATGTGTCATTAACTAAAAGCAACTGGTGCTTGAAATTACTTTACATATGAAACAAGGGAGTTAAGCAGTCATTGAAGTTTTATGAATTATCGTTCATTACTACCATTTGATAAACTTATTGTTTGAACTTCATTCACGCCTTACTGATCAATCATTTCCGAATAAAAACTGATATGACGTTCTGAATTATGTTTGTTATTGATTTTTCTTTTTTTTTTTTTGCTACTTATAATTTATAGTCTATTCCTATGTACTTTCTTTCGGCACACAGGAGGTAAGTTCTCTCTACATAGATCGGTCAGCATCTTCCCAGCTAGTGCCCACGGAGTTTCAGTCTTTTAAGAATGTGCTAAACCATGCTAAATTTCATGTTTTCAAGATTTTCTTTTCGGCGTCCATGTTATGGCTGACTTAGGTCCACCTGTTTAGTCTTGTCTAAGGATAGGCCCTTTGTCCCTCCAATCTGATACAGCATTTTGTCTTCACTTCCCTTTGGAGGCGAGTGCCTGTGCAGGAAAAGCTTTCTCTGTTGGTGACAGGATCTGGATAGTTTATTTCTCAGTCATTGCTGCTGAGACATGTTTAACCTTTAGGGATGACTTCCATGGAGGGGACAAAGATTAAGGCGTTGAATCTTGGTCTTCAGGCCTAAGAATTGTTTGATCAGATAGGTGTACTTTTTTTGAAAGATGGCAACTGCTTTCCCGATCCGACATGCAGCATTATTAAATGCATCTCCATCGCTTGTGTTAACGCTGCCTAAATAGGTGAACTCCTATTTGCTTAAGTTATTTATAGCCCAATGTTGACTAGTACTTGCTGGCCTATAGCCAATACACATAACTTTAATTTGATCAAGGTTTATATTAAGGCTGATTTTGAATGCGTCTGTAACGAGGCTCCAATATGTGATACTTGTGCTGAAAGGGATCTGGAGAAGTTTTTCAAAGAGACACAGAACTTCTGAAGACAAACTTACCACAACCATGTGCAACGTTTTCTTTAGCCTTGCAATGTTATAGCTTCAAGATTTACTTAGAATGCTTTTAAACTGAAAATGAAGTCCAATGTCCACTTCATTCTTGTCTGATCAGAAAGTCAGAACACGCTCTTGCTGCAGACCAACATTAATATTGTTTTAGGTATGCCTTGTTTAATTCTAGAAGCCTCAATCCACGATGTTGAGGTTTCATTCTTATTTGCAGGGGATTGTATGAAGCCATGGATTATCTCAGTGCTAGGCATCTATATAAAAAATTAAGTTTACAGTAACAAAACCAACTATTTTCTTTTTTCTGAGTTAAAATAACCAATGAGGAATTGCTGAGAAGAGCAGGGTGCCAGGACATCCGAGCTGTTACCAGACTCAAACGCCTTGGTTGGCTAGGTCTACTCCCACAAGATATTCTGTATGGTGATCTAATAGAAGGAAGGTCGCCTACTCTTAAGATATACCGTTGTAAGCAAACACGACCTGAAGTTCTGCAAAGTCAACACTAAAAGCTTCAGAAAAAGGCACTAGATAGATGCACATGGAGAGTAGGCATAAAGGAAGGCTCCTGGATTACAGTTGGCATACACACCAGAAGAAGAATGAAGGGAGAAAGTGCTAAAGCGTCTTGTGATTACAGATGTGACTGACTAGTGACCGCAGCTGTGTATTAAGGATTGGCATGAAAAGTTGCAAATGAAAAAAATGTCTCACGAGACCTACAATGCCACAAATTTGTACAAATACTCCTTCTTCCCTAGTGCTATTAGAGCATGGAATGGGTTGCCTGAGCTAGCCAGAAAAACCAGTGACTTGGCAGAATTTAAGTCATTGGTTAATATGCATGACTAAATGCATGACGCGTAGGACGTAATCATCTTCTTTTTTGAAGTAACGTCTGTATTATATAAGATAAGATAAGATAAGATCTGTGGCAGCTGTTGGTAACTTAACTTGTTGAAAAGTTAATATATAATGTAATAACTTAAGTGAGGCAACTCAACGAGACATAGACGTTTATTTATCTTCTCTTAGCACTGTCTCTCCATATTGGCTCTCAACGTGGGCGGAAATCGTTCTCTTTCTAATGTTGACATCCTTTTAGGCCTAGTCTATCACAGTGCGCACCTTCTAGCACCAGTCTGGATGGCGGTGCGCATTGCAGAGTTATAACAATAATTTAACGGTACTCGAATTCAAAATAAAATGTATCGATTAGAAATTCGTGTGTGCGTTTCTATGGTGACGGTGAGATGCTAGCGGTTGGTTGGTGGCTATTTAGTGTAAATGATACAAGATAAACGGTAATGCCGTAAGATGTCTTGAGAAGACCAGACGATCCAGAGGGCCAGATTGAAAAGACGTGTTTTTTGTAATAAGCTACATTTTATTCAAAATACAAATTTATATTAGGCCTACTGCTAAAGTCTACTACATTAACTTTATTCTCCTACTGCTAAAGTCTACTACATTAACTTTATTCTCCTACTGCTAAAGTCTACTACATTAACTTTATTCTCCTACTGCTAAAGTCTACTACATTAACATTATTCTCCTACTGCTAAAGTCTACTACATTAACATTATTCTCCTACTGCTAAAGTCTACTACATTAACTTTATTCTCCTACTGCTAAAGTCTACTACATTAACTTTATTCCATCTCAAGTTGATCTTATCTGTATAGTAATAAAAGGTATATTTTTATTTGGGTTTACAAAGAATTTTTTCAAGGCACCGTACCGGTACTTAAAGTTTTACAAGTTAAGATATACTACGCCTTCAGCCGTTCAGTTGTCTACTAGCAGTTTGGGGCTACAAGTCAACGACCGTCAACACAATTTGACCGTACACTGCCTGCCTCTGGAATTAGTTTTATTCAGCTTTGGTTATCCTTTGTCAAAATCTTCAGAAGTGATCTGTTTTATAAAGGACACCACTGGTCAATTTTTTCTCTTATCTTATTTTATATAATACAGACGTTACTTCAAAAAAGAAGATGATTACGTTCTACGCGTCATGCCATTATGTTGATATTGAACATAGGAAAAGTAGAGAGACTTTAGGAAATGAATTTTCTCGTTCATAATGTGTGAGACTATATTTAAACAAATAAAACATCTTATATTACAATGTTCAATCATTTATTCTAATGAATTGGTTACTATTAATCATTTGTGTATGTCTATGTTAAATATACTGGCATTGTGACTTAATATGTCGTGGTCTATCATTTCATTAAGATGTATGATGTAAATATTCAAGTCTGATCCTTACAGCTATAATTTACATGGTGGACTTAAATCCAAGCCTATCAGTGCCTGTGTCATTTGATTTGCGTCAGATTAAATTTTTGATGTTACGAACTAAATTCACTTAACTTGTATTATAACCTTCTAGCACTCCAGCATTCTGCAATTTGAACTCAAGCGTCCGATTTTTTTTAGCTTTTACAAAGCTTTTACAAACGCACTCTATCTGGTAAAAAATGTTTCTATACATACGTATGTTTCATGTTTTTTAAATACGAAGATTCTCTAATGACACTTAAAAACTTATTTAGTTAACATAACAAAAATGCTTCTTGTTTTCGATGGATATTAAAATTTGCCAAAAGCCAAAAGGCTTTCTTTATTTTAAAATTATCTTAAAAAATAAATGCGTAAAATTACAGAAGCGTAATAACCGCGTGAAAAAGTCTGTAAGAATAAATTTGGGATCATATTTAGTGTATAAGAGTCCATTAGAAACCTTTAATTTATTGTGGGTGTAGGGCAGTATAGAAAAGTATTTGGAGATACCATACCAGACTTACATACAAGTACGAAGAGGATGCCACAGACGACACTGTTACCGTCAGATATTACGTAGACCTATGAGTTTTATCGTGACATTTGATTTTATTGTAAAGTTTGTCTGTTTCCCCCTTTTTTCCAAATGCATCGTAATTTGCCTGTCGAGTCACTCTAGTCTATTATGCTCTTATAGCCGATTAATTATCCTGATTGGGTGCCAGATTAAATCTTGTTGTAGTTAAAGTTCAAATTTCAACTATTTTTCTAATTTTTAACAAAGAACTAACAAAATTTCAATTCAATCTAAAAACCTTCGAAAATGAAAAGTTTAATCTCTTACATTGTGAACTTCAGTGGAATGAAGAGAGCAGACTTCCAAACCAATTGTCATTGTTTGTCTCATTCAGAAACCACGCTGTTTAGTAGATTTGATAGAAGAAAACAAAAAATCCCTCCAGAAAGCATGTACGTCTAGCATAGCTCAAGTTTCTTTGAACACCAAAAAGTCCTAAAAATATTTTCTTAAAAGCTTGTTGTTGTTGTTGTTGTTTTCACAATTTTTGTGTGTCCCAAGCCCATCACTATATAAATATAACCCCTTCCCACACCCAGCCCACACTATTCTCGCTCTACCCTCATCCGAGTTCCTTTTAGCGCTTTTAGTATCTGTGTATCACTTACAGGGTCTGTAATTCTGTTAAAGGTCTGGCCGTTTCCAGCCCACGCTAAAAGACAACACCTTGGTGTTTTGTTTTCTTTTTCGTGAGGGCATCGCTAGGGGACTGTGTACTCATAACTGGCTTTCTAACGTATGGTACAGCTACAGAGTATATAAATCATAGAAAGTAACATCGATAATTTCCAACATATCGGTATTACATATTGTTGAGGCTCCATAAATAAATTTATTAAAAAAAAACACACTCTCCCCAATTCCTCGGGATTTTGTGTAACATTTTTTGTTACTTATAATGCATTACAGAAGTCATTGTCAATAATTGTATGGAATGAAAATGAGTTATTTTCATTTTCAAAAAGTTGAATACATTTAAACGTTGATTTTTTAACTATAAATATAAATTTACTTTATAAATTTCAAAGCCCTGATGACTGACAAAATTATAATCACTAAGGGTTATAAGTTTAACGTGATCATGGCCGGCTCTAACATATTCGGGGCCCTATGCGGAATGGATTGCACTTTTTCCAGTCAAGATAGGGATTAGGATAATAAGTGAAAATTAAGATTTTCTATTAGATTCGTCTTTGCGTTACATTTTATTACATGAAAGCTGACAAAGCGTTTTTTTTTAAATCGCGCATAGTATTGGTGTTTACTTTATTGAATGACACCCTAAAATGACAGTTTTGACTATTTTAAAGATTTGTATGAGTTTTCAGAAGATTTTAATAATTTCAGGAGATTTCCAGGCCTTATACTTGTTCGTATTTTGCAATTTCAGAAGATTTTCAACATCTCCTAGACAATCAGGAGGCCGCGGGAACCTTTGTTAAGAGTAATAATGGTTTAATTTAATAATTTACACCTAGTATTAGCGCGTGGCGTATGAAAGTGCGAGGCCCACTGCGTCGCATAGGTTGCAGTGTTCTAAGGCCGGCCCTGATCGTAATATATGGACGCCAAGGGTTGTCTTTGACGATGGGAGAAATCTTCGTGCCAGCTACCGCCCGTCTTAATCTGGACAGCCCCAATCAGTTAGGTGCTGATCCACCACAGGCTGCCTGCTCTAATAGGTGCTTAGAGCTCAGTTTAAAACGACAAAATGGCTGGAAAATGAAAATGAAAAAAAAAAATCCTGTCATGCATCTGGCTACTTGGAATGTCTAATATTTTCTGAGTGCCTCTTCACCTAATTAGCTCAACATAGTTTAGAAGCAAATGTTTAAGTCTGATGCCAACTTGTCATAAGTCTTTTCCAGCCGACTCGGGTCCAATCTACGAATCTTACTTGGGCATTTGTGGTTACGTAATTATTATTCAGAAAGCATGCAGTGATGTTCTGTTGTCATGAAGTGTGAGCTTCATTGTGATCAAAGCTAGTCAATGCACCTAAATTCTAATAATCAAATTTTGTATTATCAAATTTAGCTTTAAAGAATATGCAAAACGAATTGAAAGAGGGCAGGGGGAAATTGTATACAGTTAGAAAACAAGAAAAGTGCGTTTATTTAGTTTAGTCTTGTCTATCTCCTGGTTCTTAATGACTAGTAACCAAACGTACTATCATTGATAGATACTTTAGAATAACTTGACAAGTCTATCTATCTATCTATCTACATATATAGATAGATAGATAGATAGATAGATAGATAGATAGATAGATAGATAGATAGATAGATAGATAGACTTGTTAATGGTGTGTTTTTGCTGTTACACCTTTAGTTCTAGCTATCAGATTATTTGGCCTTATCAAATCCCATAGAAGGTGACATCTGGATCCCGCCAGCTACGCCTATATGAAAACCTGAAACAATATGAACATAACATAAATGTTAAACAGAAAAAAAAAACAACTTTCTCTGAAGCAAACTAGCTGAACAAACTCTCCGAATGAAGAGAACAAATTTGGGCTCTATTGAGGTCGTGTCATGCGCTGCACCATTGATCTGAACCCCCGTAACACAATACTGGGCCCTTTTGTAAACGTCAACTCTCTCCATTCATCCCAAACGGCTGGAAAGATTACGTCACATTATCAACAGATACACTTTTTTTAGACCATTTTTTTTTTTCAAATGCCGATTGCATTACCAGCACCACCTCGGCTAGGCTTAGAGCATGCGCAATGCCTCAATTCTCCATAACTGATGCAGCTTCCAGTTTAAGACCTTGCATAATGAATAAATTACTTTTGCAAATTATAACTCATAAATGTCAAAGCAAAGAAAAGCAAAAGAAAATAATAATGATATAACTTTCGTTTTAAACAAATTCGTCTCCCATTTCCCTTGTTTTGGCCAAGCACCTTTCCAAAGTATGAACAACCTCATTAGCTTAGATTTAAAGACTTGTGTTAGGAGTGCGCCTGGTTTAGTTTATTTCCTCTTTAAAGACGATCTTGTGTCGCAGCAGTCGCAACCTCACAGACCATGTGACATGGCGACTTTATCACCGGGAGAGCTCAATAAACCACAATTTCCTCTCACAGTTGAGGATTCACCCTCTCTCTCTCCATCTCTCTAACCCTTCCCCCCCCCCCCCATCCTTACTTGTCATTTAACTCACTCTCAACGCGCATCTGCTAGCGCTCAGCCAACAGATCCTCCCCCCCCCCCTTTTCCCTTTTTGCCACTCCCTTCTTCTAATCCGATATAGATATACAGCTTTTTTTTTTCATCTTCTGTTCTGCGCGGGCGGATCACGATTTGGTACTGCATGGGTGCGCCTATATAACTGTTGACTGGACCATCTCTAGGGGGAATTTCATATAAAACATAACACTAGTTGAGAACTAAGACTGTTATTTATAATGAGTGCTATTTCATAATATTTTGTGAAAACTCGAGGCTAAAGCATTATACTTCCCCGCGTGACAAGGTAACCCAAAACCAATCGATTGAACTTTTTAAAAAGATCATAAAGTAAGTACTAGATTTAATAGTAGCTTGACATTGGTTACGCTATATTTTGTTCTTCTTTATTTTCATGATATATCTAACTATGCATTCCAATAAAGAAAAAACATGTATAGAATGAACTTTACCAAACACACAGTTGCCCAGTCTAGACTTTAGGCGCTTTGAGAACAAGCGTTAAATAAATTAAATGGCGAAACAATGTAAGCATAATTTGAGCAGGCATGTTTCTTATATTTTTCCTGAGCCTAGTGATGTGAGCTGTCTTTCCTAGTTCAATGTGAACTTGTTCTAAGCCTTTAGTCCATCTTTTGTAAAGGACCCTCACATTTTGAGGGGGGTGAAGCTCCAACTAGGTAGAAGACGTAATGTTGAGATATCTGAGGGAAATATAAAGTAATCACTGCAATAATCAATGATGAGCCTAATGATTAATTATTAATTATATTAATCACCATTTTTAACTGAATATTTAGTTTCTGTAGTATCGTGGTTACATTGGCGCGCAAAGTAGACATTACATTTTTTTAAAATACTAAATTGTCGATGTTTTATTTTAAACTACAAAATCCATAGTAGTAAACAAAATCTATTATTAAAGAATAGAACAAATATAAAAATTAGAAAAAAAGTTGATAATGTTTTAAAAGATTGAAAAACACACTATTAAAAAGAGAAAAAAAGAAATTAAACGTTGCAAAGTTGGCACGTCGAATGCAGCTAAAACTTTGTGGTCTGTTCTTGTCTGCACTAAAGTACATTTAAAGCAGTAGCGGCCCTAGGGGGTGGCAAGTGGGATGCGGCCCTAGGGGGTGGCAAGTGGGACAACCGCTCCAGGCCCCGCGCATGATGGGGACCCCGAGAGAGGAGATTCCAATGTCACCAGTTTCGAAAACCAGACCAGTTCTCATAAATTAGGACTTGTCAATATTTCCTGGCAGCTATATGATACCAATTACAATGTTAACTCTTAACTCGACATTTTTGGTTTCGAAATATCCTTCAGTTTCGGTAAAGACAGCATCTTATGAGCTGTACAATCTAAGCGGCTATTACTGTTTAAAAGCGTTAATTTCGTAAATAAAGAGTCATAACATACTGTTATGTCGCATTACAGTTTAAAAAGAATAGGTACGTATATAGTAAATATTCCGTTACTTTAGTCCGACATAGTCCAAAACAAAAAAAGGGACGAGGGTGTGTGAGAAGGATTCATTGTTTGGTACTGTGGCCTAGCTTGTATTGTTAAATTGGCCAATAAGCATTCAGAGAGTTTGACGATGACGTATTCACTTTTCCCCAATAGGCTACTGTGCATATACATTGGGAGGCCATGTTTCAGTCTATAAAAAAAAACGCGCATGTATTTTTTTCATTTAATTGCGAATCTGCGAAAGTCAAAGAATCACTGTAGCTCCTATCGTACACTTTGTTCTTACACCAAAGACTAAAGACTATGTTTATCCTAGTAAGTTGTTTGGCACAATAGCTACTGGAGGCAAATCGGCAGGGTATGAACCCGGAAGCATCGAGACGACCGAACAACAGTCCAGCGCGCATACCGCACGGCCATGCAGCCATCCAGCGTGGTTGGATTAAGCTCTGAGAATGTCCAGTGGCAATAGTGAATAACTTGATGCTAGAACAAATTAGAATAGAGATAATGCATTGACACGCAGTTGTAACAATTCTAGCGATCTTTCAGTACCTTGCATACAAACAAAATAAAGGACAGAGAAGAAGAACAGAGAAACATTTTGGGGGGGGGACTTTTGAGCAGGATCAGACTTCCTAAGCTTGTTAGAAAAAAGTTATTTCAATACTAAAGGAAGCACAAGACTCTCAATCAATAACAATGACCAAACTTGAAACGGATTTGAAAACCAATGTGTAGCCCATGGATAGAATTGTACATTTTCAAATTAGAAGCTAGAATAGTGTGACGACTTTGGAGTAGACTAAAGACAGTGAACTCACCGATTGTCAGGTCGCCGATATCGTTTCTGGTTGCAGAAGCACAATCCACTACGAACAGTCAATAATGAAATAATCGAAATAATTTCACAGTTCTCCTAATCAGCTATTCACAAAAACCGATTCAAGAAAAGAAAAAAAACAATCCTCCGTTGAAAAATCCTCGATCATAACTAAAGTCTCTTAACACATTTTACCATAGTCAAGGTCAGTTACGCCCAACAGCATAAACAAAAATCACCCTACTTTGCACGTGGAAACAAAAGACAAAAGTCAGGGAGGAACAGGGTTACAACAGTATGCATGAACAAAATGACACTAGACATTTTAGCTCTACTTTTTTTTTTTTTTTGATTTAGTTGGCAACATTAAGATTCCATTTAGCAGCTTTGAGGTTGTTTTGTTTCTCGTGAACATCTCCAGTAAGTGTCACACCTTCCATTGGAATAGACCACATCCTAAACATCCTGCAAGGGATGAGGACGTAGATTTAAGCTCAAGACCATCACCACGTCAATTCCAAGCGTATACCACACGACCAGGCAGCCATCCTAAAATAAAACAAAAAAAAAAAATTTTTTTAAAAACTTCCTAAACTTAATACATACGTGTTTAATTAACATATGGAACACCGAAATGTGGATGAACGAGTCAGAAAAACGATGATTTCGTGAAGTTTCTTCTTCTTCTATTGCGTTTTCATTATCAAGTTGGCAGGTAGCTGGTCCTAGATCTGATATGAACTGCGCGGTAATTTCAAATGGGCCAGTTCTTAAAATTTTTCTTTCTAAAAGTTTGTTTTGATGCCAGTGACTTGTTCGTGCCTCTCGATAAAGTTTGCTGCTTTCAACGACACTCAGGTACCACTCCACAATGTTTCGTGGGTCTAGATTTCCGCTACATTGTTGTGTGCTGTTCAGGGGAGACACATTATCTTTGATGAGATAAATACACATGTGAAGCTAGGTGCGGAAAACAATGAGTGATGCAATACGTATTGGCATAGATGAAGGGGGAAAAAGGGAAAATATGGTGAGTTGAAGCGGAGCTAAACAAGGCCTGTGGCCATGACAACTGGGGTGTTGGCTGCATGCTTAGGAAGTGCCTTGGATCAGAGATACCTTTGTTTTGGACATCTCTGTGGTCTGGAGCCTAGAGGTTTGTTCACTTGGCACTGTGTTGCTGCTAGGTGGTGTCACCTTATCAGAAGCTTAAATGTTCTGGTCGGTAAAGTCCTCTACTGCGTAATATTTAATTAATGAAATACATAGTGTCGGCATTAACTCCTGAGTGCTTCTTTTATAGTACTTTATACATGTTATATATTAGGTGTTGAAATAGTGTTAATAAACACCATTTTTCCTGTGACTTAGCTGAGACCATTTTTTATTTATACATATCATTTAAAGCTATAATTGACATGGTTAACTAATTAAGTATTCCAAAGTACTTATTTAAATCCTGTCTTTGGAAATAAAATACATAAAATAGTGTTATCGTTTGTTACTGTTACAAACTACACATTTGAAAGTCAAATATTAAGAGGAAGTTCACAGCAGATGATCGAAGGGATAAGCTGCACATCACCTTTTAGTAGGTGGCTGTTGTGTCCATGAAGTGGGGATGAGGTGGCCGAGACTACACATTAGTCCCTAAGGAGATATCGTGCTCCAAGTTCAAATTAATAATTAAAGCTCTGACCTAAAGACGGTCACGTGGTGATGACTCCAGTTCAATGGCACATTCTCAGACACATGCAATGTATCTTTTATCTTAGCCAAAGCAGGGGATATTAGAACATCAGCAGAGATACAGAAAAATAAACCATGAACTCCTATCTGAAAATTTCAATTAGCACTGGAATTGTGAAAGACATTTAGAATTTAAAATATTCCAGTTTTTAAGAATTTAAAATATTCCACTTTTTAGAATTCAAAATATTGAAGTGTTTAGAATTTAAAATATTCCAGTCAAATGGAACTATACCTCTGCGATTTCATTATGTTGTGGGCCGACGTTTCTCAGTGCCGGCTGTCAGCTTTCGGCGGGCTGGTAGAGGACCTAATGTTAGAATGCTGGCATCAAGGCTGGGTTTCTAAACTCATTGCTTTCGTCTTCTTTGTAACACTAAAGTCATGAGAAGATTTTAAAATTAAAAACAATAAATAAAATGTTTAGACTTCACTAAACATCTCTTTTGAAACCTTTAATTAAGTCAAGCAACTTTTAGTTTCCTTCAGTCGTAGAACGACTTTGGTTCATCTCGTAGAGTCCTATTCCATGCGACTAAAGAGAACTATTCTAAAGAAACATTCCCGGTTCACGAGCAAATTAGGTAATGGTAGTTTTTGCTTTGTTTATGGAGTTGTTTTGAGGTCCTGATTGATTACATCCACATATCTGAGTTGAGGGAGACCTGTTTTTACTGTGCCCTTCGCATGTTTCTAAAGAATACTACTACTTCTTCCAAAGAATACTACAACTGTTTTCAAAGAATACTACTACTGTTTCCAAATAATACTACTACTGTTTCCAAATAATACTACTACTTCTTCCAAAGAATACTACTACTGTTTCCAAATAATACTACTACTGTTTCCAAATAATACTACTACTTCTTCCAAAGAATACTACTACTGTTTCCAAATAATACTACTACTGTTTCCAAATAATACTACTACTGTTTCCAAATAATACTACTACTTCTTCCAAAGAATACTACTACTGTTTCCAAATAATACTACTACTTTTTCCAAATACTACTACTGCTGTTTCCAAATAATACTACTGCTGTTTCCAAATAATACTACTACTTCTTCCAAAGAATACTACAACTGTTTTTAAAGAATACTACTACTGTTTCCAAATAATACTTCTACTGTTTCCAAATACTACTACTACTGTTTCCAAATAATACTACTGCTGTTTCCAAATAATACTACTACTGTTTCCAAATAATACTACTACTGTTTCCAAATAATACTACTGCTGTTTCCAAATAATACTACTACTGTTTCCAAATAATACTACTACTGTTTCCAAATAATACTACTACTGTTTCCAAATACTACTACTACTGTTTCCAAATAATACTACTACTGTTTCCAAATAATACTACTACTGTTTCCAAATAATACTACTACTGTTTCCAAATAATACTACTACTGTTTCCAAATAATACTACTACTGTTTCGAAACAATACTACTACGATTTTCTCAACCAGGCCTTCTGTAAACACTGCTCAACACAACACATCTAACACAAGTACTTGACAACTAGAGTTCCTAATAATCTGGTACTTTAATGAGTAGGTAAAAACAGCCAATACGACACAATTGGCAACACAATAAACTGACTGCAAATGTTACACTGTACACCACCGTACTGCCGTATTAAACTCTACTGCAGGGGTTCTCAATCTGTGGCTCGCGACACCCTTGGGGTTGATTGACGATTTGCCAGGGGTCGCCTAAGACCATCAAAAATTATGAATTGTTAAAAATGTTATTGTCTTTTCTTCTATTGCTGTATGTGTGTGGGCGGGGGTCGCTGGAGAGTGAGGGAATGTAAAAAGGGGTCGCCGAGCATAAAAGGTTGAGAACCGCTGCTCTACTGTCTCTCATTCTGGACTCGTACTGCTTCACTTGAGGACTTCGCCAGGACCGACTTCATGGCCGACTAACAGTCCCTGTCTCCTCACTGTCCTGTACTGAACTCAACTGCCTTACACACTCTGTCTCTGGTCCACCAGGCTTCTCATCACATGACCATAACAGGGTCATATTTACGCGCATTCCAGTACTGTCCCTTGTCCATCGACAGCACGCTAAACTGCATTACTGGCCTGTGTCAAATGTGTCAGCTAATCGTACACAGTTAACTCTATAGCCTCGCCAATAGGGTAACAACTTTACAAAAATACTAAGACAAAACCTGGGCTTGGAAAAAATGATATCAATATCGAAATCTATTCATGGTGCAATCTATTTAAGCTAATTAACCTGATTTCTTATCACACAAAGTTCCGACCAGTCTGGAATATGGAATATAAATGGTGTCAAAACACTATTTTCACTGCACCTTCAAAGATATTCAAAGTTCATAAGTTTTTTTTAGAATTTTCAAATAAACATTTGCCTACTTCATTAAGTATTAACGATGTTTGCCATTAAGTGCACTGATCTTTTTAAAAAAAAAAAAAACGCCCATGACAATCCAAGCCGTTTAGCTTCGTAGGAAACGTAAAAGATGGAGGGTGCACTTTAGCTCTGTGCTCTTCACAAATTTGTTTCACAATCTTTCAGCGTACCGAAAAACTATTGAAGATACACAGAAAAGTGCATAAAAATGGAATGTGGAATAGAGATGGTAAGATTATATGTATCATCTACAAAAACTGCTTCACAAATGAGGAAATCCGAATCAGGATCATTGAAGCGATTGGGCCCCGCGATGACCTACTGGCCGCTGTAAAACAAAAAAAATAACGCAAACTAAAAATAGATTTCCCTATCACGCGTTTCTCAGGGCTAGCAAAGTCAGTCCCATGGAAAAACAGAAGAGACAGATTTATAAAGTGATGGGAAGACCATATGAAAGAATGGACGGGCATGTCAGTGAACGATATACTAGTCATGGCAAAAGTCAGGACTGGAGAGAACTACAATCATGTGTGGTGCCCCAACCGAGCAACTGACTAGAGGATAGGTTAAGATGAAGTGGTCCAGAAACAAATGAAATGATCTTAATAATTAATTTGACTATTGGTTGACTTCTCTTTGGTTTCGGATAACTCACAAACAAATGAAGTACAATCTAATGCAACACGAAGTTGTTTTCAACATCGGCACGTCAAAATAAACCAAAAAAAAAAAAACGGCCATCGAGTACAAACTAAACACCCTGTGGGATCTTCACCTTCAGTGAAGTCCAGTAGGGCGTCGGCGCCGTAGGCGCCATTATCCCATTGGTCGTTAGAAAGGCTTTTATCCAACAACCAGGCCTGGACATAGGGCTCTTCACCCCAGGCCTGTCTGAAGGCTTCTAACGGTAGACGGCCATTTTGATTGAATGGGCCAAATCGGACCGTGCCGTGTACACAGCGCACCGTCCCCGTTCTTTAGACCCACTCGCTATAAGTGGCCGAGAACAGTGCTAACTGCAGGGAGCTTGTCTCATATTCCTATACTGTAACCGCCACTGTTCTGTGCAGGGACCGCCACTCCAGCCACGGGTCTCTGATGACGGTCCTGTTTGTGGAACGGCGAGGCGGACTTTTTGGACTGGGTCCCGGGCGTTTTTTCCATCCCAACCCCGAGTGAGAGAAAAAAAAAATAAAAGCTCGCCCAGGGAAGCTCGGCCGGGCCTGGTTCACTACTCGTACTTAGCCTATCTAGTTTCCACTACTAGACGTTTCCACCGGAGGCGCCACGCTGAGGCGAAGGGTAGTTCCGGTGGGATCAGATATAAACGTTTCATTTAAAAAACAAAACACTTTAATTTACATTTTCATACTTTTTTTTAATTATTATTTTAGTTTTCATTTGACTTCATTCAATACGAATGACATTTTTACGATGTCGCAAACAAGAGAGAAAAGCTATGGATTTTTTTGACATCATGATTAGAATTTCGTAATCTTTACTTTTTCAATCTTGCATCTTCTTTCCCGACCTCTTCACATTGTCTGTACACCATTAAATGTCATGACTTTTAGCCACTATAAATATTGCACTATATCATTTTACATCGACTTAAGATTTTAAAGCTTTTTATCATTGATAGATGACTATACATAGCAATCTTTGCGTTCTTGTTATTTTAAGACATGTAAATTTTCTTGTTATTTTACGACATTTAAATGTTCTTGTTATTTTTAACGACATGTAAATGTTATTGGGTTTCTCTTGTTATGATATAATTAAGAATTTGGCATGAAAAAGTATTTGTTTCATAAAAAAAGAAAGTTTTGATTTAGACACTGTGACGTGAATAGTAAAACCAAGATGAGGATTTTGGTTTATAGCGATGAAATTAAACACAGATAAGTTTTGGCAGCTCTAGAGTCATGTCGGCTTTAGTTTCTAAAGCAGATATTTAAATAATTTGCGACATTCGACAGTTCACTTCCTAAGTATTTAACTTCTTGTTCGACATTGTTTATCAGCATCGACTACCTTTATAGTGTTGGCCTTACGCCTGTTGTTTAGTTATTTGAGTGTTAACTCTGTTTAGACTTACATCACAAGAACACAGCACGGAGGCACCTAACATTCAACCTTGCATCTGAAGTATAATTTAAATACATGTTATGTCATTGTGTAAAGAGTCGTATTTTCTTTTAAAATTTGGCATGTCCTAAATCACACAAAAGTTGACTTATAAAGGCACAGCAAATTGGTGAATACTTCGAATAGATGGTCTAGCTCAACAAACGGGATTATCTCACCATTTATCAGATTGTCTTTCAATTCATCAGATTGTCTCTCCAATTATCAGACTGTCTTCCCATTCATCAGATTGTCTCCCGATTTATCCGATTATCTCTCCGTTCATCAGATTGTCTCCTTATTTATCAAATTGTCTTCCCCTTTATCAGATTGTCTCCCCATTCATCAGATTGTCTCCCCATTTATCAGACTGTCTCTCCTTGTTTCACGTTGGTTACTCATTTATCAGATTGTCTCCCCATTTATCAGATTGTCTCCCCATTTATCAGATTGTCTTTCCATTTTTCAGATTGTCTCCCCATTCATCAGATATTTTCCCCATTTATCATGTTGATGCCCATTTATCAGATTGTCTCTCCCTTCATCAGATTGTCTCCCCATTCATCAGATATTTTCCCCATTTTTCACGTTGGTGCTTATTTATCAGATTGTCTTCCCATTTATCTGATTGTCTTCCCATTTATCTGATTGTCTTTCCGTTTATCAGATTGTCTCCCCATTCATCAGATATTTTCCCCATTTATCACAAATTAGATATACTTTTAGCTTTCTCAATACGCAATGATTGAATTACTTGTTTGGGTGTCACCCCTCCCCATCAACTTTCTTGAAATATGTTCCAATGAACATTATTGCTAGTTTTTGTTTTTGTTTTTGAATCAGTAAAGTGAGCTCATTACCTGCTTTTATTGATTTTTACTCAAATGTAAAATCCCAATGTTTATTACACTTATTCAAATGTTTTTACAAATTTTACAATAGTATTTAATTGAAATTATAAACAGACTTAACATCATATAAACATGTTTCTTTTGTTATACTTTAAATGGTATAACGTTGTGCTGTATTATTTACACCTAAACTACCATCTAGATGTATCAAGGCATATTTGGGCATATATCTAGAGATTATATTATTATCTTTTCCCAATGTGTCTACTTTTACCAAGTTATAATTTTCCAACTTGGTTGTCACCACCAAAATGGTGTCGACTAGTGCGGACCGAACTCCTCACACCCCCTCTCCCCAGTGACGCCACTGCTGCAAGATATATCTCGAGATTTTATTAATATCTTTTCCAATGTGTCTGCGTTATAATTTTTCTACTTGGTTGTCACCCCCAAAATGGTGTCGACCGGTGCGAACCGAACCCCCTAGTGACACCACTGCTCCAAGATATATCTTATTATTATTATGTCAGATGTGTCTGCTTTTGCCAAGACCGCACCCTTGTTCCCCCCCTAGTGACGCCACTGCTCCAAGTGACCTACTTTTTCCCAACATTTTTTATTAATAAATTGGAGTATACGTTGTAAGAAATTAACCAAAATAAGCCCGCACAACTAAACAAGTTTCCCATACGAACAGTATAGGCTAATACACCATTACCCACTAGTATGCCTACTAATCCTGATCATAATCGCTCTATTTACCTAATAAGTCTAAACTAGTTCCAGAATATAAAATATAGAGACTAGTTCTTGATCTAGATAGAACTAGAATCTAGAATTAAAATCTAGAACTAGAATTAAGATTAGAGCTAGAATTGGAATCTATGCTAGAATTAGATTTCTAGACTAGTTCTAGATCTAGATCTATTTTAGATCTGGAGCTAAACTCTTGATCTAAACTAGATCTAGATCTGATCTAGAATTAGATTTATCTAGATCTTGATTCTAGATGTCGATCTAGAATCTAGACTAGGACTAGGTCTGGAAGCTAGATCTAGACTAGGTTTAGGTCTAGATTCTAGATAAAGATTCAGAACTAAATCTATAGCCTAATCTAGACTAGAATTTAGACTAGATCTAGAAATCTATAAATAGAATCTAGATCTACTAGAGATAGATCTAGGTCAACATTATGATCAGGATTAGTTGGCCTACTACTGGGTTATAGTGCACTAATGCTGTTCGCATCAGATTCACTTCTTGATGCTTACATAGTAAATAAATCTGCACCCGTAAGCTATTAGAAGATAAACTGTTTTTTTAATAGATTATAAATGTAAATTTTGCTCAAATTGTTTAATACAACTAAATCTAAATCTAGATCTATATAAGAAGTTTTTTTTTAAAACTTACAATTGAAACAAAGTTCGTATTAAAATTCTTTTAAAAAGCAATATTCGAATCAGTATTCTATTCCATGAGTTAGTTAATAAATGGAAAATCTATTTTATAATAATCGATTGATACTTTTTCCATTGTGATCTTGAATGCACATTTTATTTTTTACCAATACGAAAATCTATAAATGAAGCTTGATTTATTAATGAAGAAGCCTATGACCTTTTTAAAAGACTTACTTCCCCTGAAGTTTTTCATTAAACATGGTGTATTTTTTTTTTTAAATATCTGCTTGCATATATAATTTAAAAAAATTAGATGGTTCACTTTCAGAAAAGAGAAAAGTAACCGTTGCATCAGAACTTTGAATGATCTAAAATTTCATGATATCCGATTTTCAGTTTCTCTTCTAGTTTCTGAGATCTAAACGGGACGGACGGACAGACAGGCCACACAAACTAAAAGAGTCTTTTCCCCTTTCGGGTGCCGCTAAAAATTTAAAGTTGCATTTAAAACCTTTAATGGTGTTTTTTCTTTATTTTCATTGAATAGATTTTTTCTTTTAGTATCATCTCCTGTTTTCAAAGTGAGGCTTTTAAATGCTGGGGTTTTAAATAGATCTAAGATGGTATAGAGTGTATTCAGAAAGTGAAAACATCCATTGAGATGTTAGGTATGCTTCCAATACGGTAATTAGTGTTTCAATGATTATTCTGGAAGTAGCAATAGAAAGAAAAGAATATAGACAAACATACATGACAAAAAACACTGAGGACTGGAGAAAGTCAAAACATATGACGTCATTAAGTAATAGATACAAACTAACGCATAATTATAATAAAATAAAATAAATTATAAATTATGGCTTTTATATAGCTCTACTTTCATGCTCAGAGCGCTTTGGTCTAATCTCAGTTGTGGACCAGTGGGGGGGGGGGGGGGGAGGGGTATCTAGTAGAAGGTTTTTCCGTGCTGCCTTTAGGCGCTCAGTAAACACAACTCTGCCCGAGTCAGGTGACGAACCTCGAGGCCCTCTCATAGGTAGCCAAGCCAAGTTCAAGCTTCCCACATAATTAATAGAGCCTTCGGTAAATCTAAAAACCTAATTTCTATATATTTATTGGAAGTTAAAAAAAAAAAAAAAGGTAATATATATATATATATATATATATATATATATATATATATATATATATATGTGTGTGTGTGTGTGTGTGTATAATATACCCTCTTTCTACTTTAACTTCCAATAAACGGGACGCATTTCTAACAATTTTTTTAAAATTATTGTTTTTGATGCAACGAAAAGAAACGGCCCACTCTCTTTCTCATTACTTTTTTCTTTCTCTTTCTCTCTCTCTTCTCTCTCTCTCTCCTTCTCTCTCTCTTTCTCTCTCTCTCTTCTCTCTCTCTCTCTCTCTCTGTAACCTCTTTTGCTCTCTTTAAGCCCATCACTTTGTTCTTTTACAATATGATTTGAATTGGAAAGACCAGCTTTATAACGCCACCCCCCACATGCACAAACATGCTTTTAACCCGTGAATTATAGTATCACTTCTACTTATTCGCTCTTCGCCTCCCTAATGGCTGCTTTCAGGTTGCAAATCTGTGCTCTCTCTTAGCGAGCACATAATAGATAAGAGAATCCTGAGTATGAAAGTACAGCTTTTTGCGATTGGGCCCCTCACTAATAGAGAACTACATAGGTCGTTGAAAGATAGTTGCTTATTACCTTCAAGAAGACCCACATGCATACAGTGTGATGATACTATTAAGTGTAACATGTAACTGAATTGAGATTATGGACATCTTGTAAAAGGTGGTAAATACTCTGGACTGTCATTTTGTAATTGTAGTGATAGAAACACTGAAACATGATGAGTTGATTTGGTTTGTGTCAAACTTTGTTTAGCTAAGGGAGCCGTAACTCCTTTGTCTCAGAAGACAATGGATGCGCCCAGATGAGTCGCTGCTGAAAATCCTGAACCCGAGCCTACAAATACCTTACTACGTCACTGGCCTGTAACCTGGTTTACGCCTTTTTCCGCTTGTATTTCACTATTCGTGCTACATCTGTTACTGTTACTGCGTTTTTTACGATGTAATGTGTCACAACAAACTTTGTTTACAGAAAGGCAACTGCAAGAAATTTATATTGACCTCATTTAACCACGCAACACTTGCGCTGGAAAGCAAGCGCAGGCGTAGTCAGTGAACTAAAAAACTTTGACCTGGCCGAATATAATAAAAAACCAAACTCAAATTAACACGGTGGACATTTTATAACAAGTGTGAGTCTCCCCTTCCTTTAAATCAACCATACAAATACAGTCTAAAATTCCCGAGTAAAACAAACACCAGCTCTGATTGCAACCATGTATAAAAAAAAAGGTCCAGAAGCAAACAAAATCGACAAAAGCTGTTTTTCTAATGCTTCGAGTCTAGCCACAGCGTGCTACGCGACATGCTGGTGAGTCCATGAGCAGTTCCATTATCTCTTGCCTAAAGTTTTTTCTATCAAGTGCAACCATCCGTACACATTTTTTTTTCAACAGTGTATTGCTATTGAACGTGCTGCTTTTCAAGGAAAGTGGCAAGGTTGGCAGCAGGCTGATGAAAAATGAAACAGAACTGGCGAGAGAATATGTGCAAGTATGTTTATTTGTTATGCCTCTTCAAAAAGTCGATAGATAGCTTTAAAAGCCTTTGTTGCAACTTCTTCAAGTTGTAGGCTTGTTAGACACTAACCGAATGGGCTAATCGATTGATTGCTTCCAGCACTGAGACGTTGTTGGACTAAGTAGTTAGATCTATCCAGACAGAAATCACACAATAAAGATAAAGGGAGCGCAACATTCACCAAAGAAAGTATCTACATTATAAGACTCTTCGAGGCATAAGACACGGAAAGGGGGGGGGGTTGTGCAAGGCATAGACGGATGGAGAGGGAATAGTGCGAGGCGCAATTATGGGGGATGCCATCATAAAACGTGAGCAAGGTAGTTTTAGTTTTCAATGAGCTTGCCACCACGTGATATCTGACAAGAAGTGAAATCAAAACTGAAGCATACACGAGCACATGCATTCTAGAAAAATTAATTGCTGCGACCTTGAACTTCATTGAGCAGGTCGTTGGTGGTGGATGGGTAGTGATGTCATTTCAGACGTCTAATCCTATCTACCATGTAGGCGTATGTATTAACATGACATACTGATTTGAACAAAAGGCTGTAATCCTTCTTTACAACAACAAAATAAACTCAAAATGTATTGACTAAACATCTAGAGGGAGCATCGTTGAATAACAAGTGAATATGATCTATTTATAAAATAAAAAGGGGCGTACTGGCTGAGTGATAAAGCGCTTGGCTCCAAACCGAAAGTTTCCAGGTTCGAATCTCGTTAAGCTGGTCACATGACACCTTCGTTAACCGTGAGCCACAGAAACATCATCTGCCCCATATAGATCAAGGTATAAAAGGGAACTTTACTTTTTTTATCTAGAGGATTACAATGCCTCTGTAATATCTGTTATAGAATGTATGTCCGTGTCTGTGACGTAACCATGAGTAAATCAGGGCGGATGATTCGGTTGTGTAGGCTGAATAGATTCTGATAAAACCACGTGGTGGTCTGTCATAGGTCAAGGTTAAAAAATAGGGGCATGAAGAAAAAAAAATAGAAGGACAAGCGAGGGACGTGAGACAGTAACAGGTGTACGTTTAATGATATCCAGTGCTTTTGTTGTGTCGGTACGCACCGGTACGGCGTACCGGCACCTATTTCAACGAGGGGGAAAAATTATTACTTTTCTTGTATTTTAACGTTTATTATACATTTATTTATATTATTTATTAAAGAAAGGCAATCCATCACTGAGTACCGGCACTTCATCACTGAGTACTGGCACCTCATCAGTGAGTACCGGCACCTATTTTTTTTTTTTTTTACAAAAAAAGGACTGTTTATATCCATAAACTCCATAAAACAGTTTCAACTAATTCCTCTTAATCCATAGACGTTTATTAAAGACCTGCAATTATGGCATTTCTAAATATTCTTTGTATTCTGAACACACGTTTCTACAATCAAAGTGCTCCTAAGTGGCAAGTGCCCTCAGTGTTCAGAGAGGGGAAACAAACGTGAAATGAGTTTCTCATTTATTTTTTTTTGCGATGGAACTTGGTCTCAGTGTAAAATATAAATTGGCGTTTACATAAATATATGTTTTTTTTTATATTACATGACAACTAGAGTGTATTTTATAGAACTGCAGAATCAAGTTTCTTAAAGCTTTTCTGGTAGTAACTTTTATGGAGCTGGCAATTTTGAAGTTCAATCTATCATCCTTGACATTGTTGAGTTGATTGTGGAAAATCTCAAACAAAACAGGAAAAGTTGCAATCAATATTATAACACAGAAAGATTTTTTTTTTAAATTGCCATGAATCAGTTAAAATAACTATTTTAATCTTGAAAATAATTCAACAAGCAAAAAGTATGGAAATGTAGGTGTAAGTGTTTCAGATCTTAATTGTCCTTACAAAGGACATATATATCAACATCCCACTACAACATCACAGGGGTGTAAAACCAATGACATATATGTATATATCTACAACAGCACAGGGGTGTAAAAGAAATGACATATATATCTACATCACACTACGACAGCACAGGGGTGTAAAAGAAATGACATATATATCTACATCACACTACAACAACACAGGGGTGTAAAAGAAATGACATATATCTACATCACACTACAACAGCACAGGGGTGTAAAAGAAATGACATATATCTACAACAGCACAGGGGTGTAAAAGAAATGACATATCTACAACAGCACAGGGGTGTAAAAGAAATGACATATATCTACAACAGCACAGGGGTGTAAAAGAAATGACATATATCTACAACAGCACAGGGGTGTAAAAGAAATGACATATATCTACATCACACTACAACAGCACAGGGGTGTAAAAGAAATGACATATATCTACAACAGCACAGGAGTGTAAAAGAAATGACATATATCTACAACAGCACAGGGGTGTAAAAGAAATGACATATATTTCTATTTTTTTTTTTTTTTTTTTTTTTTTTTTTTTTATTTTTTTTTTTTATTTATTTTTTTTTTATTTATTTATTTTATTTTTTTTTATTTATTTTTTTTATTTTTTATTTTATTTTTTTTTTTTTACTAATGGAATTAATTGCAAACAATTACAGTAAACAACAACAACAAAAACCAACAACAACAAAAAAAAAAAAAAAACCAACAACGAAATAAATTAAATAAAAAATTAAAAAACTAAACAAAATAAAAAAAATATATAAAAAATAAATTTTAAAAAAAATTTTAAAAATATAAATAAAAAAAAATAAAAAAAAAATAAATAAATAAAATATAAAAATAAATAAAAAAAAAGGGGGGGCGGGGAAAAATAAAAATAAATAAAAAAAAATAAGACTTTAAAAAATAAAAAATAAATAAAAAATAATAAAAATATAAAAATAACAAAAACCCCTACCCCCGCTTTTCTTTATTTTTTTTTTACTTTTAATTTCTGTTGCGCGAACGTACAAGAAAACGTTTTAGTTACTTTACTTAAAAGAGACACGTTTTGAGGTCGAGAGTCGAAAAGATTCTTGATCCGGCAAGTGTGTTCAGTGTGTCATCAATACGGGGAAGAGGATAACTGTCTTTCTTCATGATACTATTCAATGTCCGGAAATCAACACAAAATCTCAAAGTTCCATCTTTCTTTTTAACCAGCCCAACCGGTTAACACCACGGGCTGTTGGACGGCTCGATGAGTATTTGTTGTTTCATACGTTCCAGCAAATCGAGGGCTTCTTGATGTTTCCTTAGCAGTAGACGGCGCGGTGGTTGTCGAATGTGTCAATACGGTGTTGCACAAGGTTTGTCCTCCCAAAGTCATTCTCGTCATTGGACATAATGTCCATAATTTTTCGGCCTTGTTATATTCTTCGATCGAAAGACTTTCTTTCATCTTGATAAGAAGTTTATGTAGATGAATTTTGTATAGGTGCCGTGTTTGTCAATACCTCTGCGTCCAGACATTGTGTGATCAGATCTAAGGAGTAACAGTCCGCTCTGACACTACCCGCTCGTAACTTTTTTTTCCTTAGAGTAAAGAGTAAAGATTCATGACTCTCACTGGGACCTTTCTATCATCAAAACTGACCACTAACGTCTTTCTTACAGCCAGCCTATTCTTTGTTCCTCTTACTGGGACAATTCTATCATCAAAACTGACTACTAAGTCTTTCCTAAAACCAGCCTATTCTCTTTTCCTATCACTGGGACAATTCTATCATCAACACTGACCACTATCGTCTTTCCTACAGCCAGCCTATTATTTGTTCCTCTCGCTGTTTCTACGAGTTTCGTGCTAATCGTTTCAAAATTTCCTTCAATCTTTCCTCATATTATACACTCCGATTGTGCTGGTATGGTCGTATTATGTGCCAACAAAATTCTTCTTACAAGACCTTCTCGGTATCCTCCTCGAGTAGTGGAATCTACTACAATGACAACCCGAATACTTGCATAAAATCCAAACCAAGGATACACTCGACGAAGAAATCATGATTGAATGCTTGGGTTTCAATTTTGAATTTTAGTCTAACCTGTCGTAACACTGGTATTAGTTCAACGCAGTGGCGTCACTAGGAGGTTGCGGTTAGCACCGATTGACTCCCGTTAGGTGTGTGACACTAAAGTGAAAAAAAAATGCACTTTTGTCATAACTGACAATTTTAAAAAAAAAGTGTCATTGACTAAATATTGGAACATGCTATTCACAATTGATAAAAAAGCTCTCTATATATTTTTATAAATAGTTCAGCTAAAAATAATTTAATTCTTAAATGAAATTCTACAAATAGTCGAAAACGTTACATCATACAGTATATTAAAAGCAGATGTGAAACCATATTTTAGATGTATATTAGCTGCATGTATATAAACGCTGCATTGATTTTCAACAAGGTCCATATTGAAACTATTGAAATAGTAGCTAGCATCGTAATGTCAAAATGCCAACCCAATAGTCACTGACATTCTCCAGGCACATGTAAATTTGTAGAATAGGAAATAATTAAGCAACAATTGAGATTTCTGAAGTTGATGTAATTTCAGAAGTTGAATGTAAAAGAAACCCCAGGCAAGAAGAAGGAAATGTTAAAATGAATCAGTGGAATGGTATAGACTTCTATATTTTCTTTTTTCGTGTGCCTATTTCCCATAAATTGCACAGAAAATTATCCCGAGCTAAAGGAAAAGCACACCAGTTGTTAAAATAATGGCTGTGGTGCTTCCTATTGAGTCAGTAAATAGTAAGAAATTGTATGTCTTTTGTTGTCAATTATATTCAACTAATTCTTTAGAAATTAAATACAAATTAGTTACTTAGTAAGTATTGGATATTAATATAAAGTCCGATAATTGGAAAGCTCCATGAGCCTCTCCAATCTTCTTCCCTATGTAACACCTCCAATCTGTCAGGCTCCTACTTAACAAAATTACACGAATAATAATAATAATTATTATAATTTAAAAAGCAAAGATATACTAGATAACTATTGATACCATCAGAGACAGAAAAAAAGACTAGCATATCAGCAAATAAAGAATGACTAACCAAGAATAAAGGTAAATACACACCAATATTTACATCCTAATACATGTATAAACACATACCAAAACTTCACATATCCACACAATCATCTTAGATAAATACACACTATATCTTGTACATGGACCAAAGGGGCTACAAAACAAGGTGTCGAAGACTTCTGAGGGAGCAGTCTAACACATTAAGTGACTACCCAAGAACACATACAAATACATCCCAATACAAGCCCGACAGTTATTTTGTGTAAATAATTCTATTAAGTCAAATCCATTTGCAATTAGGAAACCTTTACTGTGGGTTAAAGTTGTCTGCATTGAATTATTTTTTCTTTGGTCGCAACCAGACCGGTCCAGTTGGTACCAGCCCACCGGGCATTTGCCCGTTTGCCCATAAAGCCATTCCGCCCCTGCTGCAAACATATTAAATTAAATAGTACAGTACCACTTGTGTTTATACCAAATTATGGCAAAAATGATGCCTCGGGTTGCACTCACAAGATGTCCCATACAAGGCTAGCTCAAGAAAGCAGCAGACATTTAAAATAATTAAGAACAACAGAAGATTCATGTCTCCTAAAAATCAAAACAAACTTTTTTTTTCGTACAAAAAAAAAAAAAAAAAGAGTGAGAGCCCTAACATAGGGACAGGTAAAAACATTTTTAATTGTGGTTTTCTACATTCTTTGTCTGATGTGGGGGGGGGATAACACCATGTCACAGGCTTGATCTGGTCAATTGGTTGTATTTTGGGCATCACATGCACTATTTCACCAATTACTTTTAGAATAGGAGACTATATACTTCTCTTAAAAAAATAAAAGTGGGACTGAAGGAAACAAATAAAGCTTAACAACTTTTACAGAATACAGTCTAAAAATAAAGCTCTATACCTTTTGACATTTTTTTTGTTTTACCTTTATTGACTCCTGAGCATGGTGCATATGAAAGTTTCAAGTTCAAGGTTTTAAACTCTTTAGTATTTAGTTCATGGAAAGTATACCGAACAAAAGACACTTGGTTGTTCTTTTTTTTCAAAATGATTTCTGCGACAGTTCCTGATGAGCTTATATCAAGGCAGGTAATAACTGACATCACAGCGTCATCTGATGCACAGTCAAACTGACATTTGGTCTCAGCAATATAGTGGTCATCCAACAAAAGCTCATAGTGCAATGCCATCGGCACTGACCTATGTCCAGTATATAAAGTGAGTTCATTGCCATGATTTTGTGCAACCAAAGCAAAAAGGTGCCGGGGAATGCTCAACGTAGGTGACATAAGAGGTCCTTGTTCACTGTTTTGTAAGCAAAGCTGTTCAGTCAATGACTTAAGCAGACGCTCATTCATAGATCCTACCAAAAATAAACATTAATCTTCACATTTTATTTTGATACAGTTTGTAAAATACCATTATTGTTAAAAAATACATAAAAAAAGGATTTTAAACTTTTTTTTTACATTAAAAATCATAAATATAATTTTCTTTTCAAAAAGCACTCACTGATGCAGTAGCTGTTTATATAAATAGTTTGACTTAATTTCATTTCTAATAATAATTAAATCCAGTAACATAAACATAGTACTTCCAAATAAATTTGCATTACTGTTTTCTTTTTACCATTTTATGAATGAATGAACAACACATGTACCGGAAGCTCAAAATTGGAACCAGTGAAATCTGCCCATGTGGAGTATCACCAGAGAATGCCGACCACGTCCTCCAAAACTGCTCTCTTTACCAAGAGGCCCGTATAAGGTACTGGCCCCAAAACACCCCAATAGAAAGAAAACTATATGGAGAGCTCCCTGATTTGGAAACCACTGTGCAGTTCATCTCATATATTGGTATAGTCATCTGAACGCTCCAACATAATGAGAACGAAGAAGAAGAAGAATGAATGAAAGCATTAGGGTAAACATCTGATATCATACAGTTGCAGGTTTAGACAAACTAATGTCAAAGAGAACTACTATTATCCAATGACTGTGCCCTGAATGTATCAAGTGAAACATTTACAAAAGCAAAAACCATTTCCCCAAGGCTTGCAAAACTTTTGGTATAACCATAGACAAAAAAAAAAAAAGAATGCCTTTCCGCCAGCCTTATACAAATTCAAATACATTAGCCATAGAACTGGAAATACTTATTGATGGTGGGAAACTACCAAAAGCAATAAAGTTTAACTAATTAGAAACAGAAGCAGATGACCTTTACATCATCTGCCTTATAGATCATCAGGTCTGAAAGAGGGAACTTTACTTTTTTAATTAGAAAGTGCCATAGCAGTAAATGATTCTCGATGTGATGATGAGTCAGGCTTTCATAATACAGAGGTTGTGCCACCTTAGCATACTCTGACCTATTTAATGAATTGGCTTTTCAAAGCAATCATTGTGTTTAAAGAAAAATAAACTTTCTTATCTTTGACAATGAGCAAGGAAATTCATTTTGATTTAATTCAATGCCATAATTGTCCAAACAATTATTTTGTCTCAATTAAATTTAACTTTAAAATACTTAAAATGTGTATATTAAAATCTTTGTTAATAAAGATTTTTGCTCTAAAATAAAATGTTAAATAGCTGTTTATTTTGCTGTCAAATACCATAAATGTATAAGTAGTAAAACATTTACAGGCAAGAGTCTAGAAAATGTTTAAGGTGGCCTGGGGGGTATAAAATAAAAACTAGCAAACAGAGTAAACATAGTGGTAATCCCCCATGGCTTTAATTCCTAGAAAAATCTCATTCTGTCAGATTAGGTTCAACCTAGTGCATTTGATGAGAACATATGCTCTAAGCCATTCTAACAAGAAACATATTAACTCACAACAGTCACAACGGGACCACTAACAGTATATTACATTTTTAAACAGGATTGTCAGAAGTCACTGACATTTTAAGTAAGAACTCTCATTTGATTCCATCTCATATCCATCTATAGGATATTGAATCTTCAAAAGAAATCTTAAAAAATGAATGAAATTAAACCTACACTTGTATCAAAAATAGGTTACTGTCTGAGAAACAAGAAAAACATTATACAAAATAAATTTTGTTGAAGACAATCCCTCCATTATACAACTTAAAATAAAATAAATATAAAAAAAAGGGTATTGAACTCATGCTTTCGACCCCATGAGCTCTATGTACAAACAATGCTACCCATTAGGCCAGCAAGCATTGAATAATGGAATAATTATTTTTTAGTCTAGATCTAGTTCTACATCTAGAATCTAAATGTAATCTAATTTATATTTATGTTAAAATATAAACAAGGCTTAGATAAAAAAAAAAAAGTAAAAAATTCTCCCTTTCAGACCATACAGTCTATAGGCCAGATGATGTTAAGGTCATTTGTTTCTTTGGCCAATGGTTAACGAGTAGGTTGTCATGTGGCCAGCATAACGACCAACAGCCACCACACCACCCAAAGCTTAGATAATCTATCAATATACTTTAAACAACCTTAAAATCAATAAACAATTCAGTTATCGTTACACTATGGCTGACTAAATTTATTTTTTTACTCCAATTATGGCCAAATTTAAAGTTATTTCTTTTTCTACTTTGAAAACTTATAACGGTCAAATTAGAGGTTTCCCTGTGTTACCAACGAGCTAGTAAGTAATTCTTTTCTAAGATATATGCATTAACTGTCAAACTTCTAGAAAAAATTGTTAGAGCTGTTTATGAGATCAGCGGTCAGATTCTGCCCACCCACCCTCCTTGAAGTTCAGACTTGAATAGAGGTATTGTAAAAAATACATGAAGCATAGAAATAATTGACTTTTTGCTCCACTTGATGTATCCCTCTTACCATCTCTTTCTGAATATTAAAAACAAACATGACAGCTACATGTGTTGTATAGTCTGATGATGGAATCTCAATGTGTCTTTTTAGGATCTTTTCTGTGGAGCCATTCTGTTGTGATTCTGAATTAAATATATAATAATATTACAGATCTTAAGTATGGAATCAAACATTCTACAAGAAAAAATTGTATTTGAAACAAAAATTCAACATAAAAAAAAGAATGATGCTGTTACAAAAAAAAAAAAAAAAAGAATCTATTACATTTTATTATTTATGCTACAAAAAAAAACAATAAAAATTCTATTATAAGAAATATTGCCTAAATTAAGGCCCCATTGTTACATAAAGTAAAAAAATTCTCCTTTCAAACCTTACCATCTATAAGGCCTGCAAGACGACCAACCGCCTTTACTTTCCCTAACTTAAGTCAGGTACCCATTAGAGCTGGATGGACTCAGGGGTACCCTAAAAAACCCGAAATTCTAAATCCCAGTCTTCACTGAGATTCAAACCCAGGACTCCAGGTTTGGAAGCATCCCCTAAGGTCCATAGTTAGAGTTACATAAATGAGAGGTTGACTGGCATAAACTGCTTGGCAACTAGCCAAGGGGACAAGAGCCAGCTCAGTTGTGTTTACTGAGTGCCTAAAGACAGCATCCCAACTTTCTCCCAGATACCCCCTCTCCCAACAAGACAACATCCCAAGTTTCTCCCAGATACCCCCTCTCCCAACAAGACAACATCCCAAGTTTCTCCCAGATACCCCCTCTCCCAACAAGACAACATCCCAAGTTTCTCCCAGATACCCCCTCTCCCAACAAGACAACATCCCAAGTTTCTCCCAGATACCCCCTCTCCCAACAAGACAACATCCCAACTTTCTCCCAGATACCCCCTCTCCCAACAAGACAACATCACAACTTTCTCCCAGATACCACCTCTCCCAACTTTCTCCCAGATACCCCCTCTCCCAACAAGACAACATCACAACTTTCTCCCAGATACCCCCTCTCCCAACTTTCTCCCAGATACCCCCTCTCCCAACAAGACAACATCACAACTTTCTCCCAGATACCCCCTCTCCCAACTTTCTCCCAGATACCCCCTCTCCCAACAAGACAACATCACAACTTTCTCCCAGATACTCCCTCTCCCAACTTTCTCCCAGATACCCCTCTCCCAACAAGACAACATCACAACTTTCTCCCAGATACCCCCTCTCCCAACTTTCTCCCAGATACCCCCTCTCCCAACAAGACAACATCACAACTTTCTCCCAGATACCCCCTCTCCCAACAAGACAACATCACAACTTTCTCCCAGATACCCCCTCTCCCAACAAGACAACATCACAACTTTCTCCCAGATACCCCCTCTCCCAACTTTCTCCCAGATACCCCCTCTCCCAACAAGACAACATCACAACTTTCTCCCAGATACCCCCTCTCCCAACAAGACAACATCACAACTTTCTCCCAGATACCCCCTCTCCCAACAAGACAACATCACAACTTTCTCCCAGATACCCCCTCTCCCAACTTTCTCCCAGATACCCCCTCTCCCAACAAGACAACATCACAACTTTCTCCCAGATACCCCCTCTCCCAATAAGACAACATCCCAACTTTCCCCAGATACCCCCTGTCCCAACATGTCCACAAAAGAGATTGGACTAAAGTGCACTGAGCTTGCTGCAGCATGAAAGATGCGCTATGCAAAAGCAATATAAAAACATTGTTCTTTAATTTTATTAATACTGAAAAGATCTGATTTTAATCAAGACTTCTCATTACCTTGGAACTGAGCAACTATTTCCAAGTCAAGGACATGCAGTTCCTGGATGCGTGCTCCAGGAAAGTTGTAATTGACAAAGGAAGTTCGTTTGTTAGGTATCTGAAACAAAATTTCTACATCTGTCCCAGTGTCTGAGGATCGAATAATGGTGACAATTTTGTTTATATAGGTACTGGCCCTGCCATTGACACCTGTATTGACCTCATACAGGTCATCCAACTTTAAAGCATAGTGCAGTTTCTCTATAATCTGATCCCTTTCAAGGTAGTTCTGGTTATTGTTAATAAAGATGGAAGGGGGGTGTTTTCTTTTTGACATCTTTATTTAAAATGTTTTAAGTTCAAATCTGCAAAAAAAAAAAAAGAATTAAAAAAAAGGTATACCATCTGTTAATTTTCTAAAGTAGTTATGTGCTTTATATTTTGTTCAATGGTAAATTGTTAAAACACTTAGTCTAGTTGCATGCTAAATATAATAAACATATTCACTTCTAAATATTTTTGCAGTATCTAGTTCTTTTGTATTATTTCTGCAACCCGTATCTATTGCTGTATTTTGTTTTTATTTCTGCTGTAATATTTGCACATATTTTTTAACTCCATAAAATTCAGGTTTATAGCTGATTTAAACAAGTGGAAAAAAATATTTAAGGCAATGTCTTCCATTCCAAAGATCAAGGATGAGTGCAAACCCATGTGCAACACTTGGTGAGGTTGTGACTGAGCGTCGCATTAGGTTTGCGGGACATGTTCTACGTCGAAATGAATTACACACACCAAGAGTTGCGATAACATGGAAGCCAAAACAAGGAAAGCGCAAACAGGGACACCCTCGTATTACTTGGCGACACACCTTCATGGAGGACCTCAGAACAGTGGACACCAGGTGGGAGGAGGCTTCAGACATTGCCAGTGACAGATCTTTATGGAGACAGCTTTCCGTCCAATGCGCCGAACGGCGCCGGAGGACCTAAGTACTAAGTAAATTGCAACCTGCATATTTTTTTCACATCTGATGCAGACAAAGCCATCATCTGCCGGTGGTCTATTTAAGTTTTCTTTATGTCTTCTGCACCTGTCCTCTACAGGGGCTTCCTCTGGGCCTCATATGTGTGTCCTGCAGCCTTTATGAGAGCTGTCAGTCTCTTTCAGCTATTTTTCTTTATGCCATTCAGGGATGACTAGGCTGTGCCTGATTCACTTTGGTTTGTATTACCTTTGAGATCTTTAGGCTAATCTCTTTGCTTCATAATCATATCACCAACACTTCAAACCATGAGGATTGATCTTGCTCTAATGCTTAGAGGTGTTGATACCAATCCAGGAGACAAAGACATATTAATAACTTGAAACAAAGTAGAAAACATTGGAGATAAAAAAACAAATTGGTTCCAAAAACTATTTGCCTGCATAAATAAACAAAGCTTCTGGACCTGATGATATTCCATCTAGATTGCTCAAAGAACTAAGCCAAGATCTAGCACCAGTGTTCAGAATACTTCTACAGGTATAACTAAATCAGGGCAGGGTACCAAGGGACTGGAAAGAAGCTAATGTCGCTCCTCTGTTTATGAGAAAAATCTGATCCGGGGAACTCAAGACCAGTATCACTCTCCAAGATCACATGTAAGATAATAATAATAAGTAGCAACATAAAACACTTCTAAAGATAAATATAATGTCCTCACTCCATACCAACATGGCTTTATGAAATATAGGTCATTTGAAACTCAACTAATAGGATTAATTGATGATTTTTCAAAGGGAAAGATAATCGTGACCAATAGATCCAATTTTATTTGACTTTTCTAAGACATTCAACAAAGTTCACCACAACAGCCTACTTTTAAAAAAATAAAATACTTTGGCATTAATGGTTCATTACATCAAGAGATTCAGGATTTCCTAATAGGAAGAGAACAAACTGTAATAATAAATGGCTCTTAATCAACACCAATAATAGTAAACTCAGGTGTACCTCAAAGAACAGTCTTAGACCCATTACTGTTTCTAATTTAAATAAATGAACTACCAAACTGCATTAGTTCAGGAACAAAAGTCAGATTATTTGCAGATGATTGCATAATATATAGAATACAAGATACTGACATTTTACAAAAGAATTAGATTTCAGGAATGGAAATCAAATTGGAGCATGTCTTTTCACCCAAAAGAGTAACAAAAAAAAAATAAAACAAATAAAAAGTACTTACTTCATTCATGGTAAACCAGTCACACAGACTAAAAACTCAAAATATTGAGGTGTAATAATACAAGTTATCATGGAATCCCCATATTGATGGAATTATTAAAAAATCAAGCAAAACATAAAAGTAAAATGCTAATTAACTTTAGTTAGGCCAATATTAGAATATGCATCTTCTGTTTGGGATCCCTCAACTCATGAAAACATTAAGAAACTAGAACAAATACAAAATACAGCAGTGAGATTTATAAAAAATGAACATTCCAATTTGATTAGAGTAACACCATTAGTAAAAACACTAAATTTAGAGATACTTCAGGACTTCAGAACAGAAGAATAAAAATTAAAGTAGCAACAATACATAAAACACTGAAACATGACTTACAAATAGAAAAACAAAACCTAATGAAATACTCAAAAAGACACAAATATAGAGGCACATTTCTTATTCCATACTGTCAGGTGGGATTTCAGATTAGCTAGGGTATGATATGATTTTACGGTCCCGTATCCCCAGCCTGAACAGAGTAACACAAGAACCTAAAGATAATAGCATGTAAACTACAAACATTGCATAACAGTTATTCAACTGAACATTTAGTGAATAACAACAGTTGTCAACAGGAACAATATTTAATTAAACTTAATTGTAATTTTCAAACATATTTGCATGTACATCAATATCATTGAAGTTAGCATTTGATTACTAATTAGTCTAGTATCACATCAACAGGTTTCCGTAACACACCTTCACGATCACACTCCATCTCGGCGCCCAAGAGAAGCTCAACTACCTACACCTCAACACCGATAGTTACTACACAACTTCAAGGGCAGAAAGACACTTTCCCATAGCCCAAACCTAACACACTGAAACGAAAAGAAAACCTAGATCTAGCGCTGCCGCTACAAGAAAGAACTTTTCAAAAGCGACACCCGTACCGAAAGATCAGCGTACTTAATAAAACTATGTCCTTACGTACCCTTACAAGGGGAATCAAAAACCCAGCTACCCAGCTCACAAAAGCAGCTCTCTCTCTCTTGCGGAAACTAAGGATGACGTAAACACACACACACAATATTCTAGACAACAAAACGCACTTAGAAGAAACTACTTCCTATACGTTAAAACACCAAGATTAAATGCAAAGAAAAACTTCAAAAGCGCACGACACATACGTTAGAACAAAATCATACAAGTCATTGATTAACATGCATGACTAGATTACATAGGATGTAATTATCTTCTTTTTTGAAGTATTGACTGTAATCTATAAGACACTGTTATCTGTAGGCCTACGCTGCTATCTGGCATGGACATATTCACAGAATCTGAGAATACCACAAGGTCGACTTTCACAGAGATTCTGTATGGTGATCTGATAGACGCAGGTCGCCCAATTGTAAGGTACACTGATGTATTCAAATGCAACATAAATATGAAGCTCCTCAAAATTGACAGTTGGGAATAAAAGCATCCATATGGAGAGCTAGCATATTTATATAGGAAAGGTCGTCCTGGCTTGCAAATGGTGTACACACCAGAGTAGAAACAAAGGTGAAATTAAAGAATTAAGTGCTACATTGCCCAGATGCCCAACCTGAGACCGCAGTTGTGTATCACAATCAAGGATTGGTCTCTATAGTCTTAAGTCAAATGAGAAGTTACAAAGGGAAAACTTGTCTTTCTTAAGTCAAGACATAAACTACCACGGAGATCTAAGTCTAAGATCTAGACAGATCTAGATATCTCATTCAAATTTGTTTTGCAACAATTTCTTCACCATTACTGATATTCAAGTGGTTGAGCTTTGACATTGACAACAAAATTTAATATAGTAATCTAGAGGTACTCATTATCACTCATTCAGTCATTCTACTGATCTTGTAAATAATTGTAGATTTAAATTTAGATCTAGATGTACAATCAGACATATTAAAAGTTTATAATTTTAGACTAGACAGAGATCTCAATGCGTTTCAAGTAATTTGAAAGTGAATTGATCTGTGTAGAGAGTCTATGTATTGTATAGTGTCGCGTATAGAAATAGAGTAGGCTAGATCTAGTCCATATATAATTATATTTAATATTTCATAAAATATGATTAAAAAATGATTAGATTCTATATCAGAATTCTATTTGAAATAGATCTAAATAAGATATTGCAATATGCTTAAGAGTTAACTAACAGGATATATTTTAAGACAGAAATAAATAGATTATACTATAATAGATTATCATTACATTAGATGTTGTCTAGATCTAAATCTTAAAATGTATTTCTACATCAAATCAGTCCCTCTTGTCTTACACTTAGATCCAGGCTTAAGCTTAGGGGATTCCCTCTTCATTCGAATATTCCCTGTTCATGTAACATTTTGATGTCAATAATGCTATAGGTAGAGCGACAAAAAGGGAGGCAATTATAATTTTGCTGTAACCCAGAGATTGGAGATTAAATGCATTATTTCATGGTCTTCTTCTTTTCAAGCTATTGTCGTTGGGGCCAGAACAAAAAGGAAGGGAGGGGTATGTGAAGGAAGCTAAGTAAATCAAAAACTGAATTATTTCATCTTTTTTTTTTTCAACAATTTTTGAACCAGAATTTACATTATTGAGAATACAATTTTGATGTTTATTTAAAAATAATACATAGTAGTGCCGATGGTATAGCTGTGAAATTCGATGATCATGATTTCAATATTAATTCTCTTTATTATAGCTCTTTGTTCCCACAAAATACGAACTAAAAACATGCAAATAAAAACAATTATTCATTTCAACAATTGTATTTATTAACACATAATATAAAAACATATTAGAAAATATACAAATAATAATTTGTGCAGACCTGCCTATAAAAAAAAGTCCAAATGCGCAATGCTGATGATCAAAATGCGTATTTTGGCACCAGAATGCGTAACACTTACGCGATCCACTATTTTGTCATATATCTATATTATAAAGTAGAATGTGAGGTGTATGTATGTATGCTACTTATAGACATCAAAACCGCTTGACCAATCTTGATAAAACTAGGCAGGAATGTTCCTTGGGTACTAACTTAGACCGTAGTGTATGTATTGTAGCCCTAAAACAAACTTAAGACCCTCAAAAAAAAAAAAAAAGTTGTCCGACTCTTATTACAGCTTTAGTATTGTATGGATCTAGGCCATGGTTAACAATGTTGACATGAGAAAAGATCGAAAGGATTTAGACCTAGATCTAATTTTAAGAAATACACTTTGCGCACATAGTTTTTTACTTTGACACATGAAAATACAAAAGACGATCCATTGATTTTATTATGTAATAAAATTAACCTTCAATTTTGTGTTTCAAAAGCATTTTTTAACATAAATTAGTTCCTGATATCTGTGACTACAGATTTCCTGGCGAACATTCTTTCACTAGACATTACCAATTGGTTACACATTAACACATCTCTCTACTGAGTCTATTCCTAGGTCTAGGTCTAAAACTCTTATTGAACTCTAAGAGGATAAAACTTCTTTTCGCAAAGATAGTTTTGTGCTTTAACACATAAACATACTAATTATTGTACATTCATTTGATATTTTAATCAATCGAACATTCAAATTTGTTTTTCTAAAGCATTTTTAATACATTCATTCGCTGCTCGCTAAAGTTGCGTAGCCGTGTTGAGATAGGCCTATATTCATTCATGAAAAAAGGGCACGCCTGCGCAACACAGAATGAACTCTATAAAAGCCAATTTTTAACTCTAGCGTAGTGTAGATTCAGATCTATGTCTACCTCAAGATCTACTTTATACTTTAACACATGAACATACAAAATTCAGTCTATTCATCTCAAATTTAATCAAATATATGTAGGCCTACAAACAAATGTTTTAATTTGAAAAAATGGATTTAAGCGTATATCGACAGTAATGCGCAAATAAAGACCCGCGGGTAACATATGTCTAGTTGATATATATATATATATATAATATTAGATCTAGATGCCATGATTAGATCTACAATCTAAATCAATACGACAATAGATATATCTAGACTAGATCTATGTCTATATAATGAATATAAATATATATGCGCAAATAAAGACCCGCGGGTAACATATGTCTAGTTGATATATATGTATATATATATATAATATTAGATCTAGATGTCATGATTAGATCTACAATCTAAATCAATACGACAATATATATATCTAGACTAGATCTGGATCTATGTCTATATAATGAATGTAATCTACTCAAGATCTGGGCTCAAGACTGTTACCGATGCCGTGGATCCGCTACAAACGTTGGTCTACTCCGAACTTTCGTAGGCCTACCTTCATCCTTGATCTATTCTATACTAAGACTAAGAATCTAATCTAGATCTAGACTAGATGGTAGTAGATGTTATCGATATAGATCTAGTCAATCTAAATCATACTACAACTAAATTGGATCTAGATTGTAGAGCAGTAGAGAATCATGACATAACGTAATGACTAGCTAGATCTATCCTGTATAACAAGTTATCTAGATTATAGATTCTAGATCTAGTTTCCAGAACTAGATCTAGACTAGATATCTACAATGTCAGTCAATGTGTTTTGAATCGATAGCACTTCGATATTTTTTTCTATACAAATGAATACGGGAATCAGGGATTTAACATAATTAATTTCTACTAATAAACTTATAAAAAAAAAGTCACGTTGGTGTATCAGCTAACTGACGGTACCAACCCGCCACCCCCTCACTCTCGCGTTCTTCATTTCTAGACTTTTCTGTCCCCCTCCCCCCCCCCCCCAACAGGACGGCTTAGCGTGACCTTAGCGAGAGAGGGAAAAAAAGGATACGAAATGTGTATTTGCGTACTGACGGTAATTTTTGGGAGATTTTGCGTAACTAATACGCATTTTGCGTAAAGGTAGGCAGGTCTGTTTGTGTTATTGTAACACTTACGCATTTGGCCACACCCCACACTGTAACTTCACGTGTAACAAAGTTTCAATAAATCAGTTACACTACAGGATCAAAATTGCACAGCTACGTAAAGAGTGCTACAAATCAAAATGTCCTTTCAATAGAACAATACATTTATATCTGCAATTAGTGAATAACAGTGAGATCTCAACAAAAATTGTTGATTTGTAAACTAAAAAATATTGAATCACTCATTGGCTGCAGGATAGGAAAACTTTGTGGAATATATGTGGTTTGGTTTTAAAAAAAAAACGCAACAACAAAATTGATATTCTAACATTCAAATTGTAACATTTAACAATTTTGCAATATTTTGCTATAATTACAATGATCTCCAATACAACAAAGCATTATAAAAGAAACACAGTTTTCATTACAGTCATTTTCCATGACACTTGGTGATAAACTACGGCTTGCTAATATAAACATTTGGTATAGTGTTATCTAGGGTAGTGGTGAGGATAACATGTTGTCATCATTATTAAGAAGAGAAGAAAGTATTGGTTTGAGACAGAGGGAGGGGGTTAAATGTTCATTAAAAGTGCTTTTACAGTTAAGATGGGTAAAAGAAGCAAAAAGAAGTTAAATAGATTATTCTGACTGTCACTCAAGAACTAGCTAAGAAAGAGAAGCAATTATATCCTCTTTCAGCAGAGATGGAAGTAGATATAAAATATGACACTAGAGTAGTACACATGGGAATTTTTTTGGATATTCATCAGTTCACAAACTAGGTGGGGAAATATAAATGTGGATAAAATTGTAGTTTGGGTATTACAATACTCATATGGAAAATCTAGATATCTGTCAATAAAAACTTATTTGGTTGCAAATTTAGATATATCTGTCAATAAAACTTATTTGATTGCAAATCTAGATATATCTGTCAATAAAACTTATTTGGTTGCAAAAATGATTTGAGCTTTAATTTAAATATATTTGTATGACATTTTACATATGAGATTGGATGAGCTTTCTGAAGCTAGCCACAATCTTTCTGCAACAAATATCAAGCAATTTTATAAGAGGTCAAACCAGTGTCATAGCTAGGGTGGGGGTGGGGAGAATTATGTAATAACCTCGGGTCACCAAATGAGTGCAAAATGCAGGGGCCCTTAAACAATGGAAAATTCCTAGCTACGCCCCTGGGTCAAACCAATTGTTGCTGCACCAGATCTCACTGTATGTGAAGCATGTGCAACAAGAGAGATTCCTGCCTGCAATGTTGAGACTTTCATCCACTCATGGGAAACAACTAAACTGAGACAACAGTGGTATGAAGAGAGAACAGCAAACTGTAGATACTAAAGCTCGGCATTCCAGTACCACCTCATCGTGGTTGTCGGGTGAACACTCCGCTCTTTTGGAGTGGCCAAGAGTACTGGTTGCTTGCCGCTGATGGATGAGCAGCCGGCAAGTGTAAAAGGAAATCAAAGGGGTTATGTCCAGCCCCCCCCCCTGTGGGGCCCCGGGGCAACGGTTAGTAAGAGACTCACGGGTTCTCCGAAAAGCGGACAGCGCTGGACACCAACTCGAGGGTTGGTCGGGTTCTCCTGGGACTCGGCTGATTCGCGGGTCTCTCTTTGGGTAAAGACTGGACTGACTGGTGCGGCCTTAGCGGGCTGCATCGGGCGGACCGGTCAGCGCCCACGAGCTAGGCTCTATCTAGCCCGTTCCCTGGCGCGCTAGTGGAGGAATTCGCCGCAGCCAATGGTAACTCTAACACTAGGAATGTCGAGAAACGCGTGCCACCCCACTCCTGCCTTGCAGGAAACTTATATGCCAAACTGTGGTGGTGATTGCTTGGGCAGGTTCTTACCTTGCCCTTAGTGGCGACACAAGTATAGGCCATGCACGCTGCTGCATTAGAGCAGTAACTAAGGCCGCCAACGGCCTTAACCATACAATTATGATAGACACAGACACAGAAAAAAGCGGGCACGAGCAAACCCGAACAGGCTCCGTGCGCCGGGTAGTGGGCGTCAGGCCCCGCGACCTCGATGAGGGGGAATTTGTCAGGTCGTGAAAAATTGGCTAAAATTCCTCCACCAAAGTCCTCTTCTCAACGAACACTGCATTCGTACCTCCTTCGGAGGTCCGATCCGAACAAGATTGATGGAAGTCTGCCACAACCTCCTGCCGACCTAGATACACGGCAGGCAAATATGAATGGAAGCGAAATAGTGACGGGAGCCTCCGACCCCAAACAACCCAAACTGACAATAGTGGGATCCAACCCACCACAGGGACTAGGCCCATAAACACTAGGTCCCTCCTGATCTTACAAATTAACATCTGTGTGGTAATACCCAAAGTGTTAGAGCTCTCAAAACTCCTCCACGAGAGGGCTAAAGACGTGGCTTTATTACAAGAGACACTAACGGGCAAATGCAATGCCAGTACCACCGGTTATACAGCATTTAAGTGCAAGTGCACAGACTGCCGGGGGATCATCACTTACGTACGCAACAATCTGATTGCTACACAAGTCCCCGGTCCACGAGTGCAAGGGCGTACCGACGCCATCACCCTTGAAGTACATAAACTCGGGCGTAAATTTACGGTAACTAATCTGTACAACCCCCCCCCCCAAGCACGAAATAAGTCTCGAATATGACTGTACCAATATCAATACTCACAACGTCATCGCAGGAGACTTTAACGCTAAGTCTCAACAGTGGGGCTATGATTCAACCGACTCGTCGGGACACAAAATCCATGAACTCCTCAATATTTCTAATTTGTTCTGTCTGCAAAATAAACATACTCCTCCAACCTTATATCAAACTGGAAATGGCAGCCAATCTAGACCTGACCTTACCTTAATTACAGCCAATTTAGAATCTCACACACACTTCCAAGTCCTGGACGACATTGGGAGCGACCATAGACCCATATTGGTCACAATAGCCCTCTCAGAGGCCAGAAGTGGAGTTACACCAAGGCGAACTGGCCAGCGTACGAGGCAGCAGTCGACACTGCCCTTATGAATATAGCAGTGGAGGATAGTGACGTTGATAGCATAAACGGCGGATTAACAGCAGCTATGTTGGGTGCGGCCAAGAGGTTTGTCCCGCGGACTTACCCCGGCGTAAGGCAGAAACGCGTGTGGTCTCAGGAATTGAATAAGCTGGTCCTGAGACGTAAGCGAGCCCGGAGACTTGCTGAACGGAAGGGTACCCCTGAAATCCGGCGGGAGTACAATCGGCTCTGCAGAGCCACGAGTGAACTGGCCCGACGTGTCCGGTCGGACCATTGGAACGCTGCCTGCGCCGGGATGGATCTTCGGGACTCCTCGAAAGCCTGGCGACTTCTGCGAAACCTAGAGGCCAAAGACACAGCGCGGACGGCTGCCCCTCTATTGTCACCCAGAGGGCCAGTCTCTACGGTAACCAAAATGGCCGACTTGCTGAATCGACATTTTGCTAAAATCAGCAAGCCCGAAAAGAAGTCAGCCACATCCAAAGCCCTCAACAAAGAACGTAAGAGGCTCGAGAGGGAGCCAGATGAGCCTGAAAGCCAAGCAACGTGCAATGCGCCCTTCTGTCGTGCTGAGCTGGATAGAGCGATTGCAAAGTGTAAAAACAGAAAAGCTCCGGGGCCAGACAAGTTTACCCCCGAGATGGTAAAACACCTTGGGGGCATTGCAAGAGGTAAACTCCTGGAGTTTATGAATCGAACCTGGGCAGAGTCCAGACTGCCCGGGGCCTGAAAGAGTGCTATCATTGTGCCAGTCCTTAAGAAGGGAAAAGACGCGACTAACGTGGAGTCCTACAGACCCATTTCACTAACCTCAACACTTGGCAAAGTTGCTGAGCGAATGGTTAACGAGCGGCTAGTTTGGTCCTTTGAGAGTGCCGGTATCCTGGCGCCAGAGCAGGCCGGCTTTAGGGCAGGCTTGAGCCCGATCGACCAGGTCACAACATTCGCACAGGAAGTGGCTGATGGGTTCCAGAGGGCCGAGAGCACATACGCTGTATTTATAGACCTAAAACAGGCTTACGACCGTGTGTGGAAGCAAGGCCTCTATCTAAAGTTAAGAGCCATGGGTGTGCGGGGCAAGATATACAATTGGATACAATCCCTTCTGTTTGGGAGGAGCACACGTACAAAATAATAGCACTCCCTTAGCAAAGCCACAACAACAACTCAATGGCCTGCCTCAGGGCTCCGCCCTGTCCTGTACACTTTTCATGGCCTTTCTGAACGATTTGCCCAGCTCACTGCGGTCAAAAAAACTGCTATATGCTGATGATATTGTCCTCTGGTCAACCGGAAAGAAAGCCGACCAAATTCAGGCGGCACTTCAAGCAGACCTCCATACCATCTCCTCGTATTGCGACAAATGGCAGATTCAGATAAACGTTGCCAAAACGACCTGGTCCCTGTTCAGCCTAGGGATCGACATTCTTAAGGCTCCATTCGAGCTTCAACTCGGTGGGCTGCGGCTCCAGCGTGAAAATACGCCAAAATATCTAGGGGTGACCCTGGATAGAAAACTGTCAATGCTCCAGCACGTCCAGGATGTTGAAAGAAAAGCCTCGGAGAAGTTAGTGTTATTAAGAAAGCTGACATGCTACGCATATTGTACTTAGGGGCAGTCAGATCACAAATTGAATACAGCTATACAGTTCAAGTATATGCTAGCAAAACTGCCCTCGAATCACTCGATCGAGTACAAGCACAGGCTCTAAGGTTCATTAGTGGCACCTTTAGGACAAGCCCAACAAACGCTGCTGAAATATTTACAAACGTGGCACCCCTATATCTTAGGAGGGAGAGGGCAGTACTCATGGCCTATGAGCGCTATTAAAGGGGCGACTCTAGGCTACCCACAACTATATTAGTGCGTCAGTGGAGAGTGAGGAACCGCATCAAAATGCGATCGTTCCTCCACATAGCGGCCAATTTGTCTAAAACAGCTGGACTCTCCACTGACAGAATACCTATTAGGAGAATACGTACATGCCCCCCGTGGAGGAGATTTCCGGCCCCACACATAAACCTGTCCCTTTTAGGGCAAGAGGGAGCCACCAAGAGGCGATTAACACCAGCCATACTACAAAATTTGGCATCTATAACAATTAAGTCCTACCCATCGGATGCCATTTTATAATACACTGATGGGTCGGTAATGAGGGACCCCCATATATCGGGGTATGGGGCCCTTATAGTATACCCCGACCGGACTGAACAAGATAGGCTCTCTGGTCCATGCGGCTAAGCTGCATGCTCCATGGATGCCGAATAAAGAGGGATAACTAGAGCGTTCGAGGCCATTAGGGCCCGTATGCTCCAACGCGAGACTAGCGCCACTACGGTGGTGCTGGTCACCGACTCTCGATCCAGTCTCCAAGCTATGGGTGGCGGCGGGTGAGGGTCACCCGTAATAGAAGAGGCAGTCGGCGCCGCAGATAACATCCGCCGGGCTATTGGAGCTGTCGTTTTTATGCAGTGGGCGCCTTCACATTGCGGCGTGAAGGGCAATGAAACGGCAGACGCCCTCGCAAGGGAGGGTGCAATGGCAGCCACACACCTCGAAGCACCAAGCACGTACTTACAAGCAACGGCACAAATCCGAGCACTCATTTATGAGAAGTGGTTAAAGTCCTGGGAGGAATCCGACAGAGCACGTGGTGTCTAGCAGCACATGCGTCACCCAGATCGCGACGATCCATGGTGGCGACTGAAGAGGTCAGAGCAATCGATTATTGCACAATGCAGAACGGAACACTGTCCTATAGGGCATATTTTGCCCGGTTCCGCACGAACTTTGACTCCCGATGCCGCCACTGTGAAGAGAGCGCTGAAACAGTGGCGCAAGTCTTGTACGAGTGTCCCCAGCTCCGCGAGCTAAGGGGGGACCTGTCTGTGCAGTCACTCGACTTGTATGGTAGCTATGAGGCACTACGCCGGACGGCTAAGTTTCTTGCCAGAGCACTACGGGAGGACTAGTCCTTCCTGCTCTGATTTTTCAATAGGAGTTCCTCTCAGGTAGATACTAAAGGGAGAGAGCAATTGAAGTACAAATGAAGGAAAGTGGTTAGAGATGGTAAAGAAGAGAGCTTTGGAGGTTGTTGAATAAGACTGGGAGGTACACAAGTAACAGTGAAGATCAGCATTGTTTTAAACAAGTCTTTGTCCCATAAAGAGCATACAGAATAGATGGTGAGAACTTTTCTAACACCTGAGAACAAATGAAGACAGAATAAAATCTTTAAACACAACAAATAGAGAAGGCTGGTCTAAAAGACACACAAGAATGTTCCAATGTATAGCTACCAAGATGTATAGGATACCAACTATTGTAAGTGTTTGATAAAACTTATTAACATGTACATAAAGTATTTTGAGTCACACAAAAAAAAAAAAACTAATTGTAGAGGAACAACTTTTTCAGTAGATTAACAAAAGCTCTATTCTGTAAGTCTACCAAATAAAAATAATTTATTTTAATCTTACTATTCACCAACATATGTAAAAAGAATACATACATATTTATATAAACAGGATATATACATATTTATGTAAACAGGATAAATACATATTTATACCATAAATTAATGATATAAAAAAACAACTTAACTAAAATGTAAACAAATCAAAGGATAAAAAGACTGAGGCACAAAGTCAATGAATCAATATTTCAAATCTTTACTTTACTGTTAAGCTAATGAAGGGCTGGAAGTCTCACTAATGTAAGATTGGACTACTTCCTTACATGGGCGCTCACTGGGAGATGCAAGGTGGTGCACAACCCAGGATTCTGAGAAGCCAAATTCTAGCCATTTGTTTTTGCAGCCTCAAATCAATTAAGTTATAAGTAGCATTTAAACATTTTCCCTCTTAAGTACAGTAAAGATAACTTAATGTTGTAGTAGACTTGCTGAGGCTTATCAAGAACTGATAGCTGACTATGTATGCTTTATTATAGGCTGGTCATTCTTTACACTATAAAGCGTGTGAAATATATATTCTAAAGCATGTTAGTCAAGACGAATTGTTTTCATTTTTCATATAATTATAGTAATAATTATATTTAGTTAAGGCCTAGAATATGATGTTTTTCTTTTGCATTGGAGGAGAAATCTTTGCCAGCTGTCTGTCAATGTGATAAATGTGAAAGTTTCTTTGAACAAGAGTGAAGAGTACAATCATTTTGCTAAATGTATTTAACTCTTGCGGAGTTGTGGTCAGTGTTAATGCTAGATAAAAAAAAAGCAGGTTAAACACGACCACCTGTTTACTTTAGCAGAGAATATATGTGTGTCTAACGTCATTGTAAGCAAATACATTATGTATATTATATCAATGACCTCAATGACATTTTGGATATACGTAATGCTGTTGGTGTTATCAAGAAGACTATTTCTTCTGTAACAGTCCAAAGAGAGAGCATTGGTGCTGAATTAACCTTGGGTGAGACACAATAGAAAGAGAAATAGGAATCCACTTGCGCTTTAAATTACAACTTTGAGATCTTTGTTTAGTGGATCATAAAATAAGTGAAGCCAGACTTACTGCACATGTGTAATCAGTGCCAGTACCTCATACATTTCTATTTGTTTTTTTTTATTATTGTCCACTTTTCATCTGTTATTGAACCAGTTTCCCTTGAATAATATTGAGTTGGTGCTGCCAAAAATTTGCAGTCTACAGACTCACTGAGCATTAGATTTTGGGAGTTATTACTGCTATTTTAATGGTTAGTTTTTTCATTTACATGTCACTTTTAAAGCAATAATAACACTCAGTTCAACCTGTTATGTTTTTATCAAAAACAATGCAAGAGCTGCAGCATGAAGAATAATATCAGCACTGTGAATGATAAGCGTTCGTCGCCAGCTTGTCCATCATGATGCTTAACTATTCATTAATAAAGTCATTGACAGCCACAGTAAACATTTGCAGTTTTTGTTTCATCGACCGAATGGGCAGCACGGATAAAATAAAATTATTTTATTGACAGTGCACTTAATATCACATAGGGATGGGGGAGGAGGCATCAGTTCTTTTCTTTAATATTCTCCGTAACAAGAAAGTTGAAGCTACAACTTTCAGCCAGCCTGCTAAAAATCCTGTGGGCACCACTGCTTCCTTAACATTAAGTCTGATTCGCTTTATGGATCAAAATATGTATTTAGAAAAAAAAAGATAATCCAGGCAACAAGCTTTTTTTTTAAGCTCGTAATTACAACAACAACATGTAGCTTTTACCTAATGTTGTGAAAAAATAAACAACAGAATTAAACTAACAACTTTGTTCATTTAAAAAAATACACTTTTACAACACACAACAAAAAGTTTGAAAGGATGAGATAAAAGTAGAGTCACAGTAGAGTCAATGTTCTGGACAGTGATTAGCTTACAATGTTCACTGTAAATTAAGCTAAGAAAAACAAAAAGAAAACTAGTTACACTTTCAAAGAATTTACTAAATACATTAAACTGTATAAGCCATCAAAAAAAAACAACTCAATGAAAACAATTTTGTTAGATGTTAATTAGAAGTTATGTAGTACTTTTTTTCTCAGTTGTAGTTTTTTCTGAATAGAGTTTAATAAATGATGAAACTGTGATGAACTTACATTCTGAAAAGTTTGTGCACTAAATTCAAATATCATATAAACTTTTTTTTAAAGTGAAATGACAAAACAGGCTAAATATTTGTTAAAAATACAATGGTTTTTTTTTAATCTACCTCAATTAGTTCATAATATTTATATTTCAATTACCACAAATAAGTCGATTCATCCCCATATAAAAAAAACTTTAAAAAAAAAAATGAGACAGGCTGCACTATGAAGAACAATCATTTAACATAGAACAAACTTGCTCATCAAAGTTTCAAGTATTCTAAAACAAATATAAAGAGGCTGAGTTTCCAAACCAGAGGGTACCGGGCTCAAATCTTAGCAAAGGCTGGGATTTTTTATTTTGGGATCTAATGGGTACATGATAGTTGGGGAAAAGTAAAAAGGCAGTTGGTCATTGTCCACATGACACCCTCATTAACCACTGGCCACAGAAACAATCTGCCCTATAGATCGCAAGGTCTGAAACGGGAAAACAAATATAAAATTATAAAATAGGACTTTATTTCAACATTTAAACTTCCATCAACATGGTATCAATATAATACAATGACTAAAGTGTATCCTGAGAAACAAGCCATTCTATAATTCATGGTATGTGCTGGGTATTTGGCTTAGGTTATAAAGAAAAAAAAATACAGAGTTCCAATCAAGGCTTTGTCTGGCTTAAAACAAGTTGTGAAACTAATAAAGGGTTAACAAGGTAATCCAATAACTAGATTGCCATTTAAAAGTGCAAGTTTCACAGGACCAGAAGAATATTCAATAACTTTTTTTTAAGTCTTTTTGTTTTATCCCTATAAAAAGTACAACAAGTTGATTGCATTTAGGAAAAACACATTTTTTAAACCTATAGACTTTCACTACCTCTTACCTTTTTGTTAATTTTCTAGGAAATAAAGTAATTTTATGTTTTTTTCTTTTTCTATCAAACTTAATAGTTGAAAGCTCTTGGCTTCCATCTTTCTCTTCTAAAGACACTCTCTCTAGTGCATTCGTGATTTCTAAGTCTTTCTTACTTGCCTGTCCACAAATGTGTACTTCCATGTTTGTTTTTTTATTAAAGGAATTAGAATTCAATAAAGCAGTGATATCTCTTTTCACTTTATGTGCCTTCTTGAAACTTTCTGTCTCATGACTGACAGAGGAAGTCCCTGGGAGCATGTGGTCACCATCAGTCTCTATGTCTGGAATGTTGATATTCCTGCCGTCAATGCATATAGTAAAGTTATCTTCCCCTTCACTGTCATCATATTCTCCAACAACGCTGACAACTGATGGCTGCATCAAACTTTCTTCTCTTTCAACTATTCTGCCATTGTCGCCAGTTAGGACATAAGTTGCTTTCTGTATGTTGACATTCTGAGCAGTGAGGTTGGTAAAATTTCTATGAAGAAACAAATTGAAACATAAGAAACTTGTTTTAAAATAAAAGATATAGCTATGATAGATAAATCTTGGACATAAGGAGATACACAGCACAAATCTTTGGTACCTGGAACTGAATTAAAAGAGTCAATGGATAGAGCATAAAGAAAAGTGTTAACTGAAAACTTGTAGCCAGCAGTTACAAAAACCCACATTTCTTGTTAAACTATAATTTTGCAATCTTGGCTGTTAGGAATAAAAAGAAAATTTACCTTAGGAGGCCAGTGTTGTGAATATGATTTCTGATTTCAATAAGATCTTGTATGTGTTCTATCAATTTGTCACTTTAGTTGCACTTATATGTAGTAAGTAAAAAAAAAAGTTGATTCTATGTCATGTGGCCAGCACAATGCTCAACTGGCATCACCTCCTCACATATGCCAGTTACCCATTAGAGTTGGTTGAACTAAGGGATGTTCTAAAAAATTTCTAAGTTCCAAATCCCAGTTTTTACCAGGATTAAAACATGACATGAGACCATCATGGCAGATTCTTTGGTACACAGCCTAAGTGTTTAACCACTCAGCCAACAAACAACATACACTTCTATAAGTAAATGGTGCAGCATGATGAAATGGCTTCTATGATTGTGAAGCTGTAAACAGCAATTTTGTCACGGAAGAAGCAGTGAGCATTAAAAATTAAGTCTAGTTACTGTGGATTTCAGTTTATAAAGTGCTAATGATTCTATTTCACTAAAACACTATTTTTGCCTGAAAATTACAAATTATTAGAAAACCTGTAGACCAAAATAAGAACATTTAAAGATTTAAAATGGGCACCTGTTTGTAAAGTAATATTTTGATCTCATTCCTTTTAGGCATGATAACAAACAAGAAGACTCAATGTGCCAGTATGTAAAATGTTAAAATAACTTAAGTTGAAATTGGAAAATGTTAAAGCTTTAATTTAGCGAATAAGAAAAATAACAGCATTTTAAGGCAATCAATCATCTTAGAATAGTAAGCCTTTTTCTTAACTCTTTTGACTCCATAAGGACGCTCCCAAAGTTAATTTTACCCAGCTATAAAGCTCTAATCAACACTGGCAATGTTAGTGTTTTAAAATTTATTTTACTTTTTTTTTTAGCCCATATATGTTTTTAATTGCTTAAATATGTTTTTTCAAGCCAGAAAACTTAAAGAATACATTTACAAAAGACAATACCTCCATTTTACAACTTAAAATAAAATAAAATATTTTTAAGACTTAATTAATTTTTTTAAAATCTTAAATTGAGGTATCGAACTCGTGATGTTGATACCATCCGCTTCTTGAACGATTCTACCAAATTAGGCCAGCGGGCATTGAAAAAGATACAAATTTTTGCGGCCCCCATGTGGTCTGTCTGTCTGTCCGTCCCGTTTAGATCTCGTAAACTAGAAAAGATATTGAAAATCCGACACGATATTTTAGGCCATTCAAAGTTCTGACGCAACGGCTCCTTTTTTTTTTTTCTCTGAAAGCGAAACATATAATTTAAAAAATTAACTATGCAAGGAGTTTTTTTTTTCAAAAAATACACCATTTTTACAAACAAATATTTACTATTAATAGAAAAAAAAACACGGTAGACGTTTTAGTAATAGGTATTACTATTTGCCAAATTTGTAACACATTTATGCAAATGTTTTTTTTGTTTTTTAATATTTTTTTTAATATGCTAGGACAAATATGTAAAAATGCGCCTTCTTTCCTAGTGCTATGACAGATTGGCAATGGTTGCCTGAGTCAGACAGGGAAACCACTGGCATCTAAATGTAAGTAATTGATTAACATACTTGAAAAGATTGAACTAGTAGGGTACTTATGACGTATTCTTTTTATTTTTTTGAAGTTACGTCTTCATTTCATAAGATTAGAAGAGAAGATGTAAAATGAATGTCCATGTGTAGAATGAATGTCCTCCTATATGTAGAATGAATACACTAGATGTAGAATGAACACACTAGATGTAGAATGAATGTCCTTATGACCTAGTTGTAAAATGAATACACTAGATGTAGAATGAATACACTAGATGTAGAATGATGGTCCTAATGACCTAGTTGTAGAATGAATACACTAGATGTAGAATGAATGTCCTAATGACCTAGTTGTAGAATGAATACACTAGATGTAGAATGAATACACATAATGTAGAATGATGGTCCTAATGACCTAGTTGTAGAATGAATACACTAGATGTAGAATGAATACACTAGATGTAGAATGATGGTCCTAATGACCTAATTGTAGAATGAATACACTAGATGTAGAGTGAATGTCCTAATGACCTAGATGTAGAATGAATACACTAGCTGTAGAATGAAGGTCCTAATGACCTAGATGTAGAATGAATACACTAGATGTAAAATGAATGTCCTAATGGCCTAGATGTAGAATGAATGTTCTAATGCCCTACATGTAGAATGAATACACTAGATGTAGAATGAATACACTAGATGTAGAATGAATACACTAGATGTAAAATGAACACACTAGATGTAGAATGAACACACTAGATGTAAAATGAATACACTAGATGTAGAATGAATACACTAGATGTAGAATGAATACACTAGATGTAGAATGAATACACTAGATGTAAAATGAACACACTAGATGTAGAATGAACACACTAGATGTAAAAATGAATACACTAGATGTAAAAATGAATACACTAGATGTAGAATGAATACACTAGATGTAGAATGAATGTCCTTATGACCTAGTTGTAAAATGAATACACTAGATGTAGAATGAATACACTAGATGTAGAATGATGGTCCTAATGACCTAGTTGTAGAATGAATACACTAGATGTAGAATGAATACACTAGATGTAGAATGATGGTCCTAATGACCTAGTTGTAGAATGAATACACTAGATGTAGAATGAATGTCCTAATGACCTAGTTGTAGAATGAATACACTAGATGTAGAATGAATACACAAGATGTAGAATGATGGTCCTAATGACCTAGTTGTAGAATGAATACACTAGATGTAGAATGAATACACTAGATGTAGAATGATGGTCCTAATGACCTAATTGTAGAATGAATACACTAGATGTAGAGTGAATGTCCTAATGACCTAGATGTAGAATGAATACACTAGCTGTAGAATGAAGGTCCTAATGACCTAGATGTAGAATGAATACACTAGATGTAAAATGAATGTCCTAATGGCCTAGATGTAGAATGAATGTTCTAATGCCCTACATGTAGAATGAATACACTAGATGTAGAATGAATACACTAGATGTAGAATGAATACACTAGATGTAAAATGAACACACTAGATGTAGAATGAACACACTAGATGTAAAATGAATACACTAGATGTAGAATGAATACACTAGATGTAGAATGAATACACTAGATGTAGAATGAATACACTAGATGTAAAATGAACACACTAGATGTAGAATGAACACACTAGATGTAAAAATGAATACACTAGATGTAAAAATGAATACACTAGATGTAGAATGAATACACTAGATGTAAAAATGAATACACTAGATTAAAAAAGAACACACTAGATGTAAAATGAATACACTAGATGTAAAATGAATACACTAGATGTAAAAATGAACACACTAGATGTAAAATGAACACACTAGATGTAAAATGAATACACTAGATGTAAAATGAATACACTAGATGTAAAATGAATACACTAGATGTAAAAATGAATACACTAGATGTAAAAATGAATACACTAGATGTAGAATGAATACACTAGATGTAAAATGAATACACTAGATGTAAAATGAATACACTAGATGTAAAATGAATACACTAGATGTAAAATGAATACACTAGATGTAGAATGAATACACTAGATGTAGTAAAATGAACACACTAGATGTAGAATGAATACACTAGATGTAGAATGAATACACTAGATGTAGAATGAATACACTAGATGTAGTAAAATGAACACACTAGATGTAGAATGAATACACTAGATGTAGAATGAATACACTAGATGTAGAATGAATACACTAGATGTAAAAATGAACACACTAGATGTAGAATGAATACACTAGATGTAGAATGAATACACTAGATGTAGAATGAATACACTAGATGTAGAATGAATGTCCTAATGCCCTAGATGTAGAATGAATGTTCTAATGCCCTAGATGTAGAATGAATACACTAGATGTAGTAAAATGAATACACTAGATGTAGAATGAATACACTAGATGTAGTAGAATGAATACACTAGATGTAAAAATGAATACACTAGATGTAGTAGAATGAATACACTAGATGTAGAATGTTCTAGATGTACTCACAATAACTTGGCTTCTACAGAATGAAATAAAAGGGAGGGGAGAGACTTCAGATTCATCTCAGCAATGTCACTCTACCCTATCTGTTTGAGCTGCTGACTCGTCTACTCCTTCCACCGTCCCAGAAAGTAGAGTCAGCCAACAAAAATAATGTTTAGTTCAAAATGAACTATTAACCTTTAACCTTTATGCATAAACAGTTGTTTTTTTTATACAGCCTTTTAAATTGAGCTCATCGGAATATTCTCTGGTAAGGCTTTTTGTTTTCTAATTTTTAAATTGCATTTTTACAGCTCTATCCGATTACTTGTTGCCAGCTTCGTTTAATTCTTCCACGTCAAGGGAGCAAACTTGGTTACTGATAATTGACACTATGAACAGTGTCACCAATGAATTGGCCTAAATGGGATTCTAACTCCTCAACAATCACTTTGATGACAAAACTGAGTAGGCACACAGTGTTCTCCCCGATATAGGTGTACAATAACCAAATAGAAACAACAACAGAGAAACTATTACAAGGAAGAAGACGAATTCTGGAAAGACAGTCGGTTTGTTTAATGACATAGACATTTGAACGAATACAGTGTATCCCAAACTGTGTTCCACGAGGCCTGAATAGGTGTTCCACGAACTACTGGAATAATTCACTACTAGGCCAACACGGGAATTAGTCTCTCTACAAAATAAAACCTATGTTTAAAACTTTTTTTTAGATTTGTTTGTCATTTTAATTCTCATGATTATGTTTGTAATGTTATCACAGCGCCTTGAGCCTACATTTCGTTTGTTAACAGCGCTCTTTAAATAAAATTATTATTATTATTAGAAATAAGCAAAGGGTCCCGCTAAATGCTCAGAATGTGTGAACTGTAAGGAAACAAGTATGGGAAACACTGAACTAATAGTTTGATCTTCCCCGCAACTAACTAGCCTCTTAGTGTGCTCCCTGTTACGGTTGCCAGACACATGAAAATCCAAAGGCGGACACATTTTTACAAAAGAGGACAACAAAGTAGAATTTCAAAACTACGCTATGATGAATGTCAATAAATAAAAGGCTGTAAACAAACATATTTCTGATGCCAAAACAACATTCATAGGATAAATTTACATTTGGGGCGACACGTTCTTCAGATTTAATGAAAAGATTCCTGCCGAATAATAGAAAACCTTTTTTGACCCATTTTTGACGCGATTGATCAGCCAAAACGTTTTTCTTTTGTCAAAAGAACAACTTCACAGATCTTTCACATAATCAGCCTTGAATATAAGAACACAAATTTTAGAGTAGGAGGTTGTCAATACACTAACACATCTTTCTGTCCTGCAAATAAAATCAAGTTGCAGTGGTTGGTGGTCAAGCAACCCAACGCACTTCAGATCAATAACCTGAGTGGTTGACAGGGTTTTAGTGTTTAAATGAATTCGATTCCATAATCTATATTTCCTTGAAACAACGGAATTTAAGTCCAATGCCTGCCGGACAGAGGAGGCCAGCACAAAGATAAAGATATGACCTCCTTTTATCGAACGTGTGGTACTCCTTGATTTAATACAGTCAGGCAAAGTGAGGAATAACTATACAACATGGAATAAAACAGTTTGGTTTCCGTTAGATTCAAGATTATTATTTATAGACTCTATAGATATAGGCCTGTAGAGGCCACTTTGGTTTTTAACTATCTGCCACTTCTTTCGGTTGGGCTTTGTAATATTACACCAAGCTTTTTTATTCTAATATTGGTACTGAGCATATTATGTCCCCTTAATTACAATTTATCGGACAAGGTCAAGACCCATTTTTGTTTAAGGGACAAACCACGGAAGTGACAAATACACACTGTAAACACACACACATCAAGCTCAGTCAGAAACAGGAGATCTACTTATCCACAAGATGGCTCGTTGCAAACATCTGGTTCTACACTAGACAAGAGGAATAAGTCACGTTAACAAGCACAGACATTTGAAATGCTCTTTAACTTTGGTTAGACCAATATTAGAATAGGCGCCCTTTGTTTGTAAAATGTTTTACATGTTTTGTCCGAACCTCCCATAGGACGACGGGGGATGTCAGAGGGCAAGGTATGAACCCAGAACAATCGAGAAGCCGAACGCGCATACTGCACCATCAGACAGCCATCTCAACTTAAAAAAAAAAGAAACTGGAACTGACACAAAATAGTCTTGAGATTCATAACAAACGAATATTCACATTTGATTAGAGTAACGCCATGAGTAAAACTACTAAATTTAGAAACCCTTCAGGACAGAAGACTATAAAATAAGGTAGCAATAAAACTTGCATTCACAAACACAAAACCTAATAAAATACCCAGAAAGACGCAAGATAAAGGCACATTTCTTATACCAAATGCTACCAAACAGGCACTACTATGATGCCATTAGACTTAGAGGATGGAATAGGTTGTTAAATCATCCCGTAGCACAGAGTTGTCCTCTCTTTTAAAATAACGTCTGTAATTTATAAGATTTGACTTATTCCTCTAGTATACAACCAAAACCAGATGTATACGATGAACTTACAAAAAATATTTCTTAGAGCAGAAGAATTACACTGTATAAGATAAAACGAAAAAAAAAACGGCTTCAATGTGCATTTCATCAATAGGTTATTTGAAACTCATGACAACAGAGCAATCCTAATGTTCTTCACATTTAGTTATGCTGTGTTGAACCAGAACCAACATTTCATGAACTAAACAGAGCATACATCAAGGTTGAAATGAAACAATACAAAGTGAAAACCACTTTTGGTTGGTCCCTGAAATCTGGGAGACTATTCTGACTCGATGACATTACACATCTCACAAAGTTTCACTTCTTTTCCCATCACTGCCAATGTTAGCAAAGAACATACAACTCATTTACCCAACTAACATAAGGAAAAACAGTGTGTATGGTATTGTAATAATGTCACAGTGAAGATATTTGTTTTCAATGAAATAAATATAGTTGTGATTCAGAATGGCATCATATGCACTTGAGACTGCAGAAATTAAAAAAAAAATAATTCAAAAAGAAAATGTTAAATGAACTATTGTAATGATGAACAAATTTCCTGCATACACACAAACACAGTTCTTACAAACAGAAACCATGAACAATAATGTAAATTAAAATAAATAAATAAAGTTCTCTCAGATAGCAGTAATGAGCAAAAGTTAACATCATTTCCAGGTTCACTGTTAGTATGTAGCACATCCATGCAGGCTAACAAAAGCATTTTCTTACTTTTTATTGCATAGAAAACACTTTGTATTAATCTTTCTCATTGTACTTCATTAGGCCTGTTCATCAGATGTTTAAATTATTTTTGGCTACTATAGTAACCTTTTATTCTAAAAACTTCATGCCATTGTAAACAGAAACTTCAATCAATACTGCTTTCAATTTCTCAAGCCATCATTTAGTCATTCTCACAAACTGACATACAAATACATGCCAACATAATTGAACACAAATTCCTTAATTCAGCCATTACTGCTGTCTTATGTAAAAATCACAATCATATTATACTCACTGTATCAGAAGAAGACAACCAATACTGAATTCATTTCAATTTATGTTAAAAAATCTCATAGAATCTTTTCTTATTTAAAAGACAAACCTCCAAAGAGAAAAACAACCAATAGTTTGCCAAGTTAATGTGGGGAAAAAAAACAAAATACATCAGTCATTGATCAAAATGTGAAAGACAATGAGTATCTCTTTTAGAATGGACTGCACATAAAGTGGGCGCTGTGAATCTGAAGGAATAAGGAAAGTTTAAAATATAAACCTTTGCTTGTAATCAGGGCTACATTTCAAAGAAACCCACAATACAAGCATATACTCAGAGATAGATCCTATCTTTTGTTGAGAAGAGTTCCTATCACAAGTTTATGGAAAGGAAAGAACCATTCAATCATTAATTACATTTTAATCTCACCTGGTGAATGTTGTCAAGTGTCCCTAACCCACAATCTCATCCAATCTCAATGGCTACTTAGGGCACCCAAAAATGTGCTGTCTTCCATTTTGGATTAAAATTAAAAATTTATCTAATTGTTTATTAACTAATAGAAAAAAAATATGTGCAAAATGAGAGAAATTTATGAGCTTGCCATAAGCACTATAAATTATATATAACAATAGTAGCATCTATATCTTTAAAAAATAACTTTCAAAGAAGGTTTTTATTACAAACCATTACTGTATTAGCAGAAGTATAGCTAGCCTTTTTTTTTTGACAAAGGGAGTCTAATTATGATTAAGTTCTCTTATTAATTTGGAGTTTGTTAAGTAAATAGGTCAGCTGTTATTCAAACTTGGAGGCGCAATGGTTAAATGGTAAAGTGCTTGGTTTATGAACCAGAGAGTCCAAAGTTAAATTCCTGGGATTTCTAATTTTAGAATCTTTAGTGTGCCTTTAAGTTCACCCAGCTTCAATGGGTACCTGGCATTAGTTGGGGGAAAAATAAAGGCTGTTAGTCGTTGTGCTGGCCACATGACACCCTTGATAACCATGGGCCATAGAAAAAGATGATCTTTACATCATTTGCCCCTATAGATCGCATGGTCTGAAAGGGGAACTTTTTACTTTTCAAACATACTACTTAATTCCATAATAAGAGCAAAGTAAGTTTTACACCACTTTACCAATGAGACAAGTCTATGTCATTATTAAATATACAATGTGTGATATTTAATTTCTAATTGCACTGTAGAATTAATTAACAATGTACACATTTAATAACATTTACATTGGAAAAAGAAAAAAAAATACATACTACCAGCCTACAAGGCCAATACTTGTCTCAATTGCCTGGTAATAAAATACCTCCAAATGAAAAAAAAAGGCAATAGAAGCTGTCACTACTTAGAGATGTTCCTTCTAAGAACCTAAAGGTTATCCTATCCTAACCTCCTCTGCAGAGTGGGAGGGCTGGAATTGACAGAAATTAAAGACTGAACATTTGAGTTGAAAATAGTTGGCCATCTGCATCATGTCACTTGCTTAGAATGGTGACATACATCAGGTTAAAAAAGAAAAAAAAAAAAGAAGACCAACAACTACAGGCAAGGAGAGAAGGGGGGGGGGGAGGAAACGTTTTTTTAAATCCTGTACAATCAAGAATTCTTTCTGTGATCTACTTTCAGCCACAACTACTTCCAGACATTTATGTGTCCATTTCTGGCTGCAGATATGACCAGGGTTTGTGTGCTGTGACACAGGGTCAGGTCATTCACAATGTCATGGTGACCTAACAGAGGAGCACTGTGCATGAGATGCATTTCACGTTCTGTCTCATATTTGTCTAAGGGCTCTCTATGAGTTTCTAATTCCTGTATGACCTCTGACCCTTCTATCAAGATAACCCTAACCTAATGTACAATACATGATTCATGATTTGCTAGCATCCAACAGATTCAGTTTTAGAATTGTATTTCTTGTGTAACACTTCAAAGATCATCCTTAGCCTTTTTATCTTGTACTCTAAATCAAATAGTAACACAAAAGTATTATCCCTGTCAAAAGTGTCATGTGATAAACTGATCAATTTCTTGAATTAATCCTAGCCAGCATAATATCTTTGTTTCTCCAAGAGAAACTATTTAAGCAATCAATTTATTTACCCGGTGTAGTGGCTGCAGTAGACAACAGTGTCTTAAGACTAGTTTCTGATTGACGTCTGTCAGGATATATTGACGAATTGGCTTTGGGTGAAGATGATAGGCTTGTGGCGTCTGGGTCATCATTACCAAACATTTTTTTCCACTCTAAATTCTAATGAAACAAAGGAATGCTATTACAATATGAACTAGCTGTTACACATAAACAGTACAACAGTATTTTTTTTTATTTCTGATCAAATATTAGCAAAGAAAATTGAAGATATAAAGTGCAAAGAAAGAGATACAATAACAAAGTTAAAAGAAACATGCTAAGGTCTTTATAATATTTGCAAAAAAATCAATCACTCTGCGTCCCTAGTTACTTCATTTTGTTATTCCAAGTATAGGAATTGATTTGTTGAAAATAATGCATTGGCCAAATAAAATTCTTATTAACTTAAGTTTACGTAATTTAGCCTAAATCTACAGAGGAAAACCAAGAACTGCTAATAAATCTGAACACCACTATTATACAAAATTTGAGATAAATATAGTTATCAGTGCCACTTTATAATTTGTAGCTAAAATCTTGGTTTTATTCATTATTAAATAGCCCCATCATATTTTGTCCTGAATTTCACCATAGATAAAAAAAAAATATGTAAACAAAGAATGAGGAAGAACAAATTAAACAGTGTTTCTCTGTTAACACCAGAAAATGAAAAGAAAAAAAAAATTACCATTATAACTGAGTCTTGCTTTTTAGGTTTCCTGTTTTTCCTGAAAGAATTTTTTTTTAAATATAAACGGTTTTACATTACAATTATTTATAATTATTTCAAATATATTGCAGATAATGATGTTTTAACAAAATTATTATTTCAAAACTTTACAAAAATATCATAAAAGCTATTTCATTAAAAAAACAACAATAAAACAGAGAAACAAGAAACAAAAATCTAAACCAACAATAGTAGAATTTGAAAAACAATAGTTAACATATAAAGAAATCTAACCCAGCAGCAGCAGCAGCCTGAACATCTCCAGAATCACGATTTTTGTGCAGGTCAGCATGTCGCCTCGTGATACCTCGACCAAATACTGCAATATTAATATTCCCTGGAGTTGAATGGATAGATGTTTTGTGGATGGACTCAGATGACCTGGGTGTAATACGAAGCACGGAAAACTTTCTCCTAGATACCCCTTCCCCCCACTGGTCCACAAATGATATTGGACCATAGCGCTCGGAGCATGCTATAAGCATATATAAAAGCTTTTTTAAAAAAGTTTTGCTTAAAATGTACCCAAGGCCCTAAGGCAACAAGTATCCTAGCCTGATTGTCCACTCTACAATATGAGCCATCACGTGGCAAACAAATAAATTAATTAGCTAAAAGAAAACAAACATCTAGAGATCCCAGTTTGCACGTATTTACGCAAGCTCGTGTCGACTATTTTTGCTCAGTATTCACGAGCTATTGAGTGATAAGAAGTTGATGACTTTGTACATTGACAACTAGCACTATAATGTACTTCCTGTTCCTATGTTTTGAATGTAAAATGTGTTTAAACCATTTACAGATATTTCGAATGCAGAAGCGTCACAAAATACAAGTGGGCCCGTGTTTAAGAAAATGATTGTCTTACCAAGTCCTCCTTGAGTGTAATAACAAGCATTTTTTTTAAATGTGCAAATTTAAAAAAAATTACTGTAATATATATTTATATATAAATATGCTGCAAAATTTAACTCCGTTTTGAAACAAAATTAATTTATTATCACTAATGAAGTAATTGGTTAATTTTTTTTTATTGACTTGTGTGTTGTTACCAACAATGAATAATTGTTCAAAGTATTAACTTGATCCGAGAATGGGAACTGAGAGAAAAAGATGTGTACATTTGTATCAGACGTATAGACAGAAGATTAAAAGCTTTATAAAAACCTAATCGAGTCATGATGCATTTATCAGTACACTTTTAAAAAAAGGCATTACAATGCAGGAAGAAACTACAACCTACCATCTGTGGCAGTGCTGTCAATTGAGTAACGATTTGTATGTAGTTAATAAGGCTTCTCTTCGAGTCTGAAGATTAATGAGGAATGCAGTATTTCCCGTGGTAACGATATCAATGTGATATAAATTCATTACATTTGAATTCTTTGTTTCAAGGGGCCTCTGTGGGCCTCTCAAAGTTCTGGGCCCGCAATGAACTCCATCATGCCATGAGAACTACGTCATTGTTACTATTTGGCCAAGGGAAAACTAGGCTATTTATTTCACGAAGAATATAATTCTGAAACTTACAATGCTTGAAGAGTTGTTAATTTTAACTCGATATATTACACAATAAATAGTTACATTATAAAATGAAAGGGGGCGCGGTGGCTGAATGACTAAGCGCTTGGCTTCCGAACATGGGTTCCTGGGTTTGAATGTCGTTGTGAATTTCGCGATTTTTTAGGACGCCTACGAGTCCACAAAAATCTAATGGTTACTTGACCTTAGTTGGGGAAAGTAAAGCGCTTACTTTCTGAACCGTGGGTTCCGGGTTCGAATCTTGGTGACGACTGGAATTTTTAATTTCGGGATCTTTCGGCACGTCTGAGTCCACCCAGCTCTAATTGGTACCTGACATTAGTTAGGGAAAGTGAAGGCGGTTGGCCCTCGTTAGCCGTACACTACAGAAACATCATCTGTTCTAGAGTCTAAAAAGGGAACTTCACTTTTAATTTTTTTAAAACAAACTTGAATATAACCTTTTATAGATTCAACTTGAAAGTAGCTGCATATAGAAACAAGTGAAAATGATCAAGAAAATAAGAAATATGTTTTATAAATAATTTTTTTTAAAAGCTTATATTAAGTGTAATTGTATCAATTAGTTCGATCAGTCATGTAATTAAATTTGTAATAGATCTAGACTAATAATAAATAATCAATGCGATTAGAAATATATATATATATATATCCATCGTTTTTGTTTAGCGCAATTTGATGCTTTTAGCTTTCTGAATACGCTATGATCCTCTCCCTGGTCTGGATCAGTTGGGGATGGGAGGGGAAAAACACCTGGGTATCTGGGTAAATAAAAATTAGCGCGTCTTGAATTTGATCTCAAACCTACTCAGACCAATACACTAACCACTGTGTCAGCAAAGTGCTTATGAAAATAAAAGGTTTCGTAGTTAGTTTAAGTGACAACCTACTTCTCTAGACTAGATTTTAGATTTTTTTGTCAAAATGTTTGTTTTTATATATTGATAAGTTAAGTAAGTTTTGTCATACTAAATATGACATTTACAACAAAAAAAAAGAGAGAGAGAAATCTATTTTGTATGCAGATAAGTGGAACATAATTTTTTTTAAAAGTTATTTATAAGTAGTTTTTCATATTATCGCGTGAACTGTAGCGCTGCAGCAGAGACACTTAACTAAATAATATTTTTTTTTTTTAAGGAAATATTGTTTTTTTTTCCTTGAGAAAAAATGTATTAAATATGTATATAAGTGGAACATAATTTAAAACAATTAATAAGTAGTTTTTCATATTATTACGTGAACTGCAGTGCGGCTCTATGGCCCTAGAACACTAAAGTAAAGGACATTTTCTGTTTGTTTTTGTTTTAGTTTTTTACGGAAATGTTTTTTTTTTCCTTCAGGCTTTGAATAAGAGATTGACCCTTTACAAAACAATTAGATCAATTAAATAATAACTATATGACATCAGTTAGGCCAGGTTCAAATCTAACTTCACTTTCAGCTATTTCTTGGTCTGATGGACCGTTGGGACTCAACGTAAGATCTGTCAACTGTCTCTCTCCCATTCTTCTCTGTCATTTGTCTTTGATATATTTTCATTCTGGTATTCTTTCTGAAAATATTGAAACCTGCCTTTTTACTTTCCTGGGTGGACCAGGGTTCAGATTATATGTTTGTGTTTCCACACAAACTAGTTTTGTAACCTTGTTTTTTTTTTGTTTTTTTTTGCTAAAAGCCTGAATCATATTGTTCTAAGCTGGGATCCTGGCGAGGTTCATCTAGCTCGAATAGTATGCCTAATTCTTAAGTTTTACCAGGCCCTGACTTCACCTTTATTCTCTTTAGTCTGCTGAACCGTTGGTGCACATTATATGATCTGTCGACCGTCTTTCTCCACTCCTCTCTGTCTTCTACCTGTCCATTCCTTTGTGTTGAATTCCCATCGCTTTCTCTATTTATCTCTTCCTCTTTTTCCTGGTAATTTTCCTTGTAAGAATTTCTTTTCGAACCGTAAGGACGTTTTGATATAGCCAAAATATTTTAGTTTTTTTGTGTTGTTGTTTTTTTACAGTGGTAAGCAGTTTATCGTAGGGCCCTATTTCCGTTGCGATCCCGTTTCTGATCTTCTCATTTGTGATTCGCCTTGTAGGTGATACCTAGAATCCTTCTAAAGCATCAACATTACATTGCTATGACCCTACTCTATAGCAGTGGCGTCACTAGGGTGGGTGTCACACGATGTGGTCAACTTATGGTGTCACCTTCCACATACAAAAAAAATGTTTCCCGTTGTTTTTTTTTTTATTTAGTTGGACTATACTAGTCAATATTGAGCTAATTCTCTTCATCCATTGGTGGTTACACAATTATAAAATGAGTATCCGTTGTATTATAAATGTTCGTTGTTTATGACAATTTATGAATGTTATCAAATTTAAAAACCTTCTAAAATAAAATTGAACTGTCATGTTTGTCATGAAGAATGAAACAGTTTAAACTGTCGTAATCTACATCAAAAGGTGCAAAAAATGTTTATAAACGTGATAATTTAAAGTGTACAAAATCTAATAGAACGCTCTTAAAAATCAAAACTTTTCCTAATTTCAAACTTGCAAACTTATTAACAACTTCATCAAACGTTTTCACTTTCAATAGACAGAATTGTTTGATATGAAAGTTTCGTGTTTGTCCCTTTGTTGATTTCAAATAGTTCTTAATGAATTTCAATTTTAACAAGCATTTATTCACATGACGCCACAGACTGTAAGAAACAGTTGAAGGCGTAGTGAGAAGATTGGCAGAGATTATAAAAAATACCAATGGCATACCATGTGTAAAAATGTAATTAATGCACAGTTTCTTGAAGATTAACTTTTGCTGCCTATCTTCTGGTTTGTTATTTCTATTTAGGTTTCGTGCTTTGGTAAATCATCAAATACAGCGACTTGTTTTGAAACAAATAAAACGTAATCGGTTGCTTAAATATAACTATTTATTTGTTATAATTGGCTACGCTAATGACATCTAGTTTAAGTCGAAGCTTCAGCATAAAAACTATCAATGCACTCAAGCACTGACCTTTGTTTCTTTTCTTGAATAGAGAGCCCAGAATCTTAAGACCAACACTTTCTTCTTGTTTTTTTTTTGAGAACCCTCTGAATGGGAATTTTTCCCACTTGGGTGTCACCCCCTTTTGGATGTCCCCCATGCGGCCCAAATCCCCCCTCTCCCTTCTAGTGCCGCCACTGCTTTCTAATTCTGCAGTCAGCGTTCAAAATTCGCAAGCATGTGACCATGACCAAGGACCGTATCAGCAGGCACTTGGGGGCGTGCAGTGTTTGCTCAAAATAAATACCTTTAATGGCCGTACGATGACCACCTTCTCTATGACGACAGCTTTGGGTTTGTCTTCATCTTCCGCTCCCATGATCCTCTAGAACTGCGAACAAAAGAAATATATTGAAACATTATTTCTACCACACCCATTCTCTGATCAAGTTAAAACTTTGCATAATTATTTATTAGCAAAGACAATACATGAATAAAAAAAAGGTTGCAAAGACAGTTTGTGTGTAGACACAAACTCAAAATCGCCCCCCGATGTGGTCCACCCAGGCAGGTAAAAAGGCAGGTTTCAATATTTTCAGAAATAACATCAGAATGAAATTCTATCAAAAACAAATGACAGAGAAGAATGGAGAAAGAAGGTTGGCGGATCTTGTGTGATGCCCCAGCGGTCCAAAGACCAAAGGATAGGTGAAAGTGAATGTGAAGCTAGATGTGAACCTGGCCTAACTAATGTATTATAATGAATATATAATTGCTATAATTGTTTTGTAAAGGGACAATCTGTTATTCCACAAGAAAAAACATTTCTTTTATAATTTGTAACTGTTGCGATATATATGATGACATTTTGAATATGAAAAACCACTTATTAATTTTTTTTTAAATTATGTCCAACTTATATGCATACTAAATAGATTTTTTCTCTTTAAAAAAAAAGCAAACATTTTTTTGTGTGTAAATGCAGTAGTTAATATAACAGAACTTACATAACTTAGCAATACAAATGTAAAAAAAAAATTGACAAAAAATCTAAAACCGTTTGGATAAATGTGTTAAAAAATATGGTTAATTGTCATCTCCCCTACAAATAAGCCTCCAATGTTTGTTACTATTAATAGTGAATAGTTGTAAAAGTGGTGTATTTTTATGAAAAAACTGCTTGCTTAGGGGATTAAAAAATTAGATTTTTCACTTTCAGAAAAGAAAAAAGTAGCCGTTGCATCAGAACTTTGAAAGGTCTAAAATATTAAGATGTCGGATTTTCAGTATATTTCTAGTTTACGAGATCTAAACGGGACGGACGGACAGATGGACAGACATTCCACACAAAACTAATAGGATCTTTTCCCCTTTCGGGGACCGCTAAAAAACAATTAGTCAATTAATTATTGGTAATGAATTCAATGCTTCAGTATTCAAAGATATGTTTAAATATGTAGGGTTTTGTCCCCTTAGACATCGTAGACGTTATTTCTCCCACACATTTTCTCGGATCAAGTTGAAATTTTAAACAACTATTTCTTGTACCTAACAAAACCCGAATCAATTTTTAAAAGTTAACCAATTAGTCAATTAATTATTGCTTATTAATTTCATTTTTTTAAATATCTTAAAGGCAAATATCTTCTAGTGAATTCTACATTACTGTGAGATATATTTGTAAATGTGGAGTTCTTCCTCGTGGATAGTTTTGTTTATCATTATTATTATGTCTTTTATGAGGTATTTTTATATTTTCCCTTGTTGTTGTTTGTATGTTTGTTCTTGTTGTTTTTTTGTTGTTGTTTTTTTGGATGGAAAGCAAGCTGAATATTTTGGTTCTAAGTTTTTTAAATATACAACTTAAACATGAAAATGGTTTAATAAACAGCTGTTTAATAGAAGGGGGGGGGGGGGATTCCCATAGATCAGACCAGTACCTAATAAGTGATAAGCGAGGTGTGGATAGGACTTGCACAAATAGGAAGATTCTTTTTATGAGGTATGCCTCTAACGTTTTTGGGTGTGTGGCACGAGTGGTATAAACCGCTTGACTACCAATCATGAAGGGCTGGAGTTCGAGTTATGCATCTCCTCCCCATATGCCCATATAAGAGAAAGTTTAGTAAATGACATCGTGTGTTATCACAAGTCTGCACAACGTAGCTATTGGTCTCCACTGACCAAAGGTTGCTACCTTCCAGGTCAGTGTTCAGATGTTCAAGTGTTCAGTGTTCAGGTGTTTATTTTTCTCGATTGGATTTGACGACGTTTTGCGATGATGCCCATGACTAGGCAGTCGGTAATGAATATAGCCGAGACCAATCGTTACAAAATGCCTGTACACTGACCTGGGAGGAGGCAACCTTTGGTCAGTGGAGACCAATGGCTCGTTGCCACGTCACATGTCTGTTTTCAGGTCTACCATAACGATTGGTCTCGATATAGCCGCCCCCATGATGTAAAATATTGGGAAACACTGTCCTAGAGATGTGTTTTTGTTTTTTCTGACAGACAAATCAGACTACATTAGTGTATATAGGGGTGAGGGGGGTGATGCATAAGGGTGGCAATCTGTGTTGCGGAATCCAGTCTAGCGGTATAGTAACCTGAACAGCTTAAAGGCCAACCACTCCAGTGATAAGCAGGCGCGAGAGTTATTAGTCCCTGCCCACCTCTTTAAATAGTAAATGGCAACAAACAGCTATTCTCTCTTATTGTGACTTTTAAGCGACCACTTTTCATCTCTATCTACTATACTAATGATCGATTTACTGTATAATAAGAAATCAGTTCCATTTCAATACTTATATTATTGTCTAGATTAGAATACCTGGGCCGGATTTGAGTAAGATGAGACCCAGAGACGTCAGCATAATTTTATAGAGGCCCATAATGTCTTTAAAAGATTCTAATAATACTAAACAAGTAACATAAAACAAATTAATTAATTAATTCCTCATTTATAAAGCTTGTGGTAGTCAATAATTTCTCATTCTATTTATTTCTAGTAACGCTTTAACATTGCCAGAATTGTTTCACTGTATGAACGATTCGGGGATTGTTTCTTTTCTTTTAAAGATATACCTACACCGTCCAACTTTTGGGAAAACCGTTAGACAGGTCCAGTTTCCATCGAGTTTCCAACTATCTCAAAAGAGCTAGCAGTGGCGTAGCTGGGGAGGGGGGTCAAAATTTACCCCCCTGGGGCCCCAACTTGAGGGGTCCCCCAAATAAGTGTCCGAAATTTTTGACATTAAATAAAAAGCAAATGCTATTTTATCTTGCTATTCGTGTTGTTATGTAAATTAGTGACCATGCTGCATGTATTCCACACATTAGATATATTTATTAATTACATTATCTTATTATATCGAATATCAAAATGCAAGTGCCCCTTAAAAGGCAAGCCCCCCCCCCACGACCTCAAACTCCTTGCTACATCATTGAAAGTTAGCAAGCCATTAGGAAAAACTGTTACAAAAAAAGGTGTGTATATATATATATATATATATATATATATATATATATATATATATATATATATATATATATATATATATATATATATATATATATATATATAGATATAGATATAGATATAGATATATATATATATAGATGAGATCATTTAAAGAAATCCAATTTATTTTGTGGACCAATATAGGGGGAGGGTGGCGGGAAAGGGTACCTGAGAGAAGGTTTCCGTGCTGCTTTTTAATTTGCTTGAGTCTAAATTCGACTCGGGCTCCAGAGCCTCCATAATGGAAGACCTACGCGTTAGCCACTGACACTGAGTTATACTATTTAAAAAAATGGAAGCTTTTATAATCTAATAAGTCCCAAAAAGCTAGTGGAATCTGGGAGCGCATGAGGCGCCCTGACCGCACTTCCCCGTAGTGGAGGCTGTCCAGGCCTAAGCAAGCTTTTATAGCACAGTGCAGGACATGCCATTGTCCTGTTGGCTCATATTTCTCACGGCTATGGCCAAATTTCGATTCACGGTGCCCCCGCTGCTGGGAGGAAGAGGAAACCATATTCTGTTGGACTGTCCCAGACTTGTTGATCTCCCCTTGACTTGCTGATCTCCGTCTCGACAGGTCTGGGAAACCAAAAATTCTCGACCTGTATGGCGACATTTATGCACTACGCAAGACAGCAGGGTTTCTGTCCAGGGCTTTTGCAAGAGAGGATTTATGCCTCTCAAGCCCTCACTCTAATGGAGTTTGATGATGGTGATGATAGTATAATAAAGTCTATAGTTTAAACCTTTTTAGCGAGCGAATTCTATACACAGGACCTTGTCTTTATACATTTCTATATAAAACAAATTTAATTAATGACAACTAACTGATTAAATAATAATTCCATCGTTGTCATCGACAGTGAATATTTGTGCAAAGTTTCAACTTGATTCTAGAATGGGAAGTGGGAGAAATAAGGTGTACAAGATTCCAACTAGACAGACAGAGTAAGCTTTAAAAAAAAAAGAATTAAACTATAATTTTAGTTTCAAATTTTTCATTAAGAAACAGTTTTCTAAGCTCCATCATTTCTTTCACAAAATTATTTCAGTGAACCGTAAGCATATTATACTTTCACTCTAGGGCTTACAGGCAATGGAAATGTATTCGATCCCGAAGATTAAGAGGGCAGTCTTTCAAATGACTACTCAAACACGGTCTAGAATAGCCTATGGATTAAAACTTAGTCAAAACCAAATGAGCAGCTTATTGGTAATAAAAGAGATCTGGTACGAATTTCAACTGCCAACTGAAATATTGTTATAAATTATAGATCAATTATTTTATTGTTTTAATATTATTTAATTGACAGCAGTGATGATTAATATAGCCTCTTTCTTATTGTCTAGTTATCGTGAAAATTTGAAATTAACAAACTTGAATAACGCCAAACCAAAATTATTACAATTTTAGAGAAATGTTATGAGCGCAATGAATTGACACTTAAACATGCACATGACTTGACACTAGACATGCATATGACTTGGCACTAAACACATTCATGACTTGACGCAAAACACATTCATGACTTGACACTAAACACATTCATGACTTAACACTAAACATGCATATGACTTGACACTAAACACGTACATGACTTCACACTAAACACATACATGACTTGACACTAAACACGCACATGACTTAACACAAAACACGTAGATGATTTGATTCTTAAACACGTACATGACTTAACACTAAACATGCATATGACTTGACACTAAGCACGTACATGACTTGACACTAAACACGTATATGACTCGACACTAAACACGTATATGACTTGACACTAAACATGCATATGACTTGGTACTACACACATTCATGACTTGACGAAAAACACATTCATGACTTGAAACTAAACACATTCATGACTTAACACTAAACACGTACATGACTTGACACTAAACACGTACATGATTTGACACTAAACACATACATGACTTAAAACTAAACACATTCATGACTTGACACTAAAAACGTACATGACTTGACACTTAAACACGTACATGACTTAACACTAAACATACATACAACTTGACACTAAGCACGTACATGACTTGACACAAAACACGTACATGACTTGGCACTACACACGTACATGACTTAACACTGAACACGTACATGACTTGACACTTAAACACCTATATGACTTCACACAAAACACGTACATGATTTGTCTTCTAAACACGTACATGACTTAACACTTAACATGCATATGACTTGGCACTAAACACGTACATGACTTGACACTAAACACGTATATAACTCGACACTAAACACGTATATGACTTGACACTAAACATGCATATGACTTGACACTAAACACATTCATGACATGACGCAAAACACATTCATGGCTTGACACTAAACACATTCATGACTTAACACTAAACACGTACATGACTTGACACTACACACGTACATGACTTGACACTAAACACGTACATGACTTGACACTAAACACGCACATGACGTGTCACTAAACATGCATATGACTTGGTACTACACACATTCATGACTTGACGAAAAACACATTCATGACTTGAAACTAAACACATTCATGACTTAACACTAAACACGTACATGACTTGACACTAAACACGTACATGATTTGACACTAAACACATACATGACTTAAAACTAAACACATTCATGACTTGACACTAAAAACGTACATGACTTGACACTTAAACACGTACATGACTTAACACTAAACATACATATAACTTGACACTAAGCACGTACATGACTTGACACAAAACACGTACATGACTTGGCACTACACACGTACATGACTTAACACTGAACACGTACATGACTTGACACTTAAACACCTATATGACTTCACACAAAACACGTACATGATTTGACTTCTAAACACGTACATGACTTAACACTTAACATGCATATGACTTGGCACTAAACACGTACATGACTTGACACTAAACACGTATATGACTCGACACTAAACACGTATATGACTTGACACTAAACATGCATATGACTTGACACTAAACACATTCATGACTTGACGCAAAACACATTCATGGCTTGACACTAAACACATTCATGACTTAACACTAAACACGTACATGACTTGACACTACACACGTACATGACTTGACACTAAACACGTACATGACTTGACACTAAACACGCACATGACGTGTCACTAAACACGTACATGACTTAAAACTAAACACATTCATGACTTGATACTAAACATGTACATGATTTGACACTTAAACAGTACATGACTTGACACAAAACACGTACATGACTTCACACTTAAACACCTATATGACTTCACACAAAACACGTACATGACTCTACTCTTAAACATGTACATGACATAAAACTAAACATGCATATGACTTGACACTAAGCACGTACATGATTTGACACTAAATACGTATATGACTCGACACTAAACACGTATATGACTTGACTCTAAACACGTATATGACTTGACACTAAACACGTACATGACTGGACACTAAACATGTACATGACTTGACATTAGACACATACATGACTTAACAGTAAACACATTCATGACTTGACACTAAACACGTATATGGCTTGACACTAAACACGTATATGACTTAACACTAAACACTTATATGACTTAACACTAAACACGTACATGACTTGACACTAAACACGTATATGACTTGACACTAAACATGTATATGACTTGGCACTAAACACCTACATGACTTGACACTAAACACGTATATGACTGGACACTAAACATGTACATGACTTGACACTAAACGGGCATGTTACTTGACACTAAAGAAGTATATGACTTTACACTAAACATGCATATGACTTGACACTAGACACATACATGGCTTGACACTCAACACATTCATGATTTGACACTAAACACGTACATGACTTAAAACTAAACACGTACATGACTTGACACTTAACCCATTCATGACTTAAAACTAAACACATTCATGACTTGACACTAAACACATACATGACTTAAAACTAAACACATTCATGACTTGACACTAAACACATACATGACTCTGCACTAAACACATTCATGACTTGACACTAAACACGTGCATTACTTGACACTAAACATGTACATGACTTGACACTAAACACGTACATGACATTACACTAAACACGTACATGACATAACACTAATCACCTACTTGACTTGACACTAAACACGTACATGACTTAACACTAAACATGCATATGACTTGACACTAAATGCGTATATGACTTGACACTAAACACGTATTTGACTTGACACTATACATGCATATGACTTGACACTTAATACGTATATGACTTGACACTCAACACGTATATGGCTTGACACTAAACACGTATATGACTTGACACTAAACACGTATATGGCTTGACACTAAACACGTATATGACTTGACACTAAACACGTACATGACTTGACACTAAACACGTATATAACTTGGCACTAAACACGTACATGACTGGACACTAAACATGCATGTGACTTGACACTAAAGACGTATATGACTTTACACTAAACATGCATATGACTTGACACTCGACACATACATGACTTGACACTAAACACGTAAATCTCGTGACCATTATGACTAGAGGCGGATTTAGCAGTGGTTCCTGGGCTTCTGTCATAATGTCACACAAATATTTATGCGATGATCTAACGGTGACCTAAGAATACTGCAGGGCCCCCCTAAGGCACGGGGCATGAGGCGCCATCCCCTAAGGCCACCTGTCTCTTGACGCACTGACGACAGTCCGAAGGTTTACCACACGCCCAGGCTAACCAGCATATATTGTATACCTAATGTTTAGCATGTATCTAAAGCTAAGTACCCGTTTCAAGTTGACATGTCTTTGTCGATGAGCTAAATAACCTAGATAATTTCGTTAATTGGCTCCTTAAAAAAAATAATAATTTACTTACCGTGAGAAATTAGCAGACAAGAAAATATTTACAGAACTTAAAAGTTTGAGAGTATTAATTTCGGTTACACAAATTGCCACTAGCATTAATCCAGGATTATTTTGAGCTCAGCTCATGTTCCACAACTCCTGTTGCCTGTGTAGGCCTACATCGTCAGAGGTTTCGTTGGCTGTGTGTGGGGGGGGGGAGAAGAATGAGGACAAAAAAACACTTGTGTGTGCCTATGACGTAAGAGGTGATAGCGTTTCACCTTTATGCATGGTGAGTAGTTAGGATCATTTACCTGTTGATGTGAGTAATGCGTATCTGCACCAGTTTCCAAACACGGCACTAATCCAGATAGCTTCCTCTCATATTTATGCACTTCTCATCTGTCAACAAATCCCCCCCACACACACTTTTTTTTTCAAAACAGAACACAAGCTCCACTTTCCACTCACACTATTCACCAGCCAAATAACAAACCACTTACTAAACACACTCCACCGTGTACACACACACATTTTTCTGCATATACTCCACCGCCAAATAACAATCCACTTACCACACTAACACTCCATCTTTTACACATAGCCTACTCCATTTTCGGCACATACTCCATCTTTGACACATACACCATCTTCCACACGCATCATATTCCACTCACATTCCCATTTCCAGCCATAGTATATCAAAAACACACAGGGCCAGATTTAAGTATGTGGAGGCTCCGGGGGAAATATTTTTGTGGAGGCCGCTACACTTTTTAGAAAGCGTTAATTAAAGATCCACTAATTACTAAAAAATACTTATATCTAAAAGCGAGCTGTATTTTAGAAGAATGAAAGACTTATATAAATTGAATATAACTTTCCATGTAAAAAAAAATTACTGTGCATATTTTAGTTTTAAAAAGGATACATTTTTGAGTCTGTGGAGGATCGGGCCCTTTGTTGACGCACTGCCGTAAATCCGGAGCTACATGTCCTTATTCCAAGCATGCTACAAATGTACTCTCTTTAATCGAGTCGCATTTGCCAACCGTAAAAAAATGCGAACAGTTTTTTCAAAACTAAAAGTTTCTGACCAGTGGAAAATTCGGATATATTTGAATTGTATTTTTATAATTATGAATTCATGCATTCGCTTTACTTAAAACATTATTATTTTCTTTAATTGTTTCTAATACACTATATCAGTGATTATATCAGCGATACGCAAGTTTAGAACCGCAACAGCGTGTAATATCTGGCTAGTATAAGATAAGATAAGATATCGACTCATTTAATTGTGAAATCTTTTCGTTAATCTTCCAAACACCTCAACTTAATTTAATTCATCTAACTGTCGCAGCTGACTGACTATGACTAATTCTCTTTAACTTACTAACTTTATCTCTCTCGCTATCTTAGTACTTACTAACTTTATCTTATCTTATCTTATATAATACAGACGTTACTTCAAAAAAGAAGATGATTACGTCCGACGAGTATTCAGTCATGCATATTAATCAATGACTTAAAATTCTTCCAAGTCACTGGTTTTCCTGGCTAGCTCAACCCAAACCATGCTCTAATAGCACTAGAGAAGAAGGAGCATTTGTACATATTTGTCCTAGCATATGGGACAAACTAAAAAATGTATACTTTTTAAAACTAAATATCTCTCTCGCTATCTTAGTTTCGGGATGGGGGTGAGTTGCTTTTTTTTTGTACAGATATCGTACTATTTCGTGGTAAAATTACTTTCCATTCTTAATGATATATAATTGATATTTTAACCAATAGCTAACATATTATTCACTCTCCACTAATCTAAATATCAATCATTAGCAGATCTAATGTTTTATATATAATTTTAACTAATTACTGTATTATATAGCACACCCACACCCCTTTTGATTTTCTAATCTAAAATTCTATTAGCAGTAAATAAAACTTTAAATAGAGGGTGCTTCAGGGAGGTAAATGCAATACACCTCTCCCCCCTCCCTTTCCACCAACCCTAACACTTAAAAAGAAGGGGCGGGATAATTATGTGAAAGGTCACAAACGGTGTGTACTTGTTAGGCTACCTATTTTAATAAAACATCCTTCATGTTGATAATTGGACATTCTATAGTTTTTTTTTCGTTCTCCCCCCCCCCCCCCCCCCACTTTTTATATCATAATTGTAATTAAAACTCAATTACGAGTAAATATAAAAATGAAGGGGGGGGGAGAGTTACCTGATAAAGAATACAATAATAGCAGCATTGGCGAGTTGGAATGGAGATGGGCGAGGGGGGGGGGGGGTTAGTGCAATATCCCCTTCTATTACCGACCCTTACCTGGGGGAAGGGGGAATATTTGAGAAGGGAAATGAAATAATTTGTGTAGAAAACCAGTTCTTAATTTAACTTATATATGCTGCATAATACATTAAATTATCCCCCTCTCTTTCTAATCTAAAACTCAATTATTAGTAAATATAAAATGGCTACAGGTGTTAGCGTTGGCTTCCTGGTCTTGGGTTTGATTCTTGGTGAACACTTGGGTTTTTAGGGTGCCCTGACCCCATTCAACTCTAACTTCAGTTAGGTTAGTCAAGGCGGTTAAATTGATCGTTGTGCTGGCCACATGATGGACACCCTGCTCGTAAACCGTCGGCCAAAGAAATGGATGACCTTAACATCATCTGCTCTATAGATCTTTTACTTTTTACATATAGGTCTAATATTTTCATTAGTTCTACACTTAAACAGCTCTGGAGATGTAGATATCATTTTATGGTATGGGATAAATTTGTATAGTTGCAGATTGTTACATTTATTTGTGTATTTATGTTTATGTATGTTGTGTGTGTGTTTGTTTGTTTTCATGTAGTCTCCCTTGTTCTACTGTTCAGTATGTTCACGTGTTCACGGTTTACTCTTAAGTGTGTCAGTAGTGTGTATTCACTGTGTATTAGTCTCTGCTGGTTGGTCTCTCCTTGTTTTCACGTTAATAAAAATGGAGTGTAACTTTTAAACATCAGTATTGTTAGTGTGTATAGTGATAATATAACATGGTGGCAGCTTTCTAAAAGTTCTAAAATGGAAACTATAAGTAAAACTAACTTTAAACCAAGAATTAACCCTCCACCTCCTTTAAATGTGAAGAAAGGGTGTGAGGAATGGAAGCTTTTCAAGCAAATGTGGCTGAACTATTGCACTATAGAGAGAATAAACGATATAGATGAAGAGTATGCCAAAGAACTGTTCTTGCACACTATCGGCCCAGAGGCGTTGGCAGTATACAACAGTATCACCTTTAAACCAAAGCACAATGTTCAAGACATAATATGTGCATTTGATGAGCACTTCATTGGTTTAAAAAATGAAACTTATGAAAGATATTTTTTCAACAACAGACAGCAGAAGCCACAGGAAACCGTAGAGGATTACCTACTAGCTCTACGCACACTCGCTAAAACCTGCAACTTTTGTGACCATATGGAAGAGTCATTAATAAAGGACCGAATGGTGGTTGGCATCAGAGACACAAGAACAAAGAAAGAACTCTTACAAGAACATAAACTAACACTCAAGACTTGTATGGAAATCTGCAAGGCAAATGAAGCTGACAGGTAGGCCTACATCTGATTCCTCACCACCTCAGGATGAGGCGTTCGCTGTTTCGTCTCGCAAAAATATTCTACAACAAAATGCTGCTCATAAACAGCGCAAATGTAAATTTTGTGGACAAAACCACCCGTTCAAAAAGGAACTGTGTCCTGCGTGGGGTAAAATATGTAATATCTGTAAAAAAAAATCATTTCGGCATTCAATGCAACAAAAAGAAACTGCAATATGTACATGAAGACAGTGATGATTGTTATTCGTTATCTTCTAATGATGAGGCTGTGCTTGCTGTACAAGGTGGACCAAACAATAAAATCATAAAAGCTGAAATGATCATAGTTGGTGAGAAGATTGTGTGTCAGACTGACTCGGGTGCCACTGCTAATGTCATCCATAAGAAGCTTATTAAATCTGCACAAATCTGTCCCACTCAAAACAAGCTACGTGTGTATGACGGTAGCACACTCATACCTATTGGAAAGGTACAACTCGTAGTATAAAATCCAAGGACCAACAAGAGATATCGTGTTGATTTCGTGGTTGTGAAAGATGACTTAACTCCCCTGTTAGGGAAGAAAACGTCAGAAAAAATGGGACTAATTACAATTAACTATCATACTTTTGAAAGTTTTGACAAGGTTGAAAGTGTTAAGCCTCTACCAAGGTTATCGACAAAAATATTTGAACAGTTCTCTGATGTATTTGATGATCAGCAGGGTGAATTACCTGGTGTTGTACACTTAGAAGTGAATCCTGACCAGTTACATGTCCATCTGGTCGTGTACCTTTAGCTATGCAGGCTAAAGTACAGTTTGAGTTAGAACTGCTAACAGAAAAAGGAATCATTGAGCCTGTTGATAAACCTACTGAATGGGTCAGTCGAATGGTGAATGCAACTAAAAAATCTGGAAAACTCCGTATCTGTTTAGATCCTCGTCCACTCAACAAGGCACTTAAAATAGAATGTTTTTCCATTCCAGTAATGAAAGACTTGCTTCCTAGATTATCGAATGCAAAAGTGTTTTCAAAACTGGACCTTGAAAATGCATATTGGCATGTGCATCTGGATGAAGCATCGAGTTTGCTCACAACTTTTCAGACACCCTTTGGACGTTACAAGTGGAGAAGATCACCATTTGGAACATCTGTGAGCTCAGAACTGTTTCAGAAACATTTAAATGCTTCTCTTGAAGGTCTTGAAGGTGTGATTGGTGTAGCTGATGATATTATAGTTTATGGTTCCGGAGACACATGGGAAACAGCTTCCCATGACCATGACAAGAATATTACAGCATTATTTGAGAGATGTCGCTCTGTGGGAATTAAACTGAACAAAGAAAAAGCTGAGATTAAAATGAAAGAAATTACATTTCTGGGACATCTAATTACAAGAGATTGTTTAAAGATTGATCCTGAAAAGGTAAAGGCTGTTAAAGAAATGAACAAACCAACAAACGTTGAGGAAGTTCGGCGCTTTTGTGGGTTTGTGAACTATCTTGCTAAATTCCAACCCAAACTATCCGACGTCATTGAACCAATTCGGCAGCTACTTCATACAGATATCCCTTGGTCATGGTCGAGAAAACATGACAGTGCATTCTGTGACATACAATCTATGGTGACTCAAGCTCCTGTGCTAGCATTCTACAATCCACTTAAAGAATTGACCACTCGTAAAAATAAAGATCAGTTCATAGCTTTACTTAATCATAGAAGCACACCGAATAAAACTGGTACTAGCCCATCGCAGGCACTCTTTAACAGAAGAATCAGAACCTTGCTGCCTAAAGCTAAAAGCCTGTTGAAACCTCAAGTTCTGGATCCTCAGAAACATAGAAAAGCACTGAAAGAAAGCCAGAGGAGATCAGCGATTTACTACAACTCCCACGCTAAAGATTTACCTCCCCTTGCTAAGGGTGAAGAGGTGAGACTAAAGTCAAGGTCGCGTGGCCATGAGCGTTGGCAAAAGGGAGTTATATCTCGTCAGTTACAACAACGGTCGTATGAAGTTGAATCGGGCGGAGGAGTTTATCGCCGAAATAGACTTCACTTACGAAGAATCCCACTGCCTGCTGAAACGAATGCGCCTACACCAACAGGTACGACCGAGCCAGACAACCCCGCACCTGTGGATGCACCCAGCACAGATGAAAGTAGGCCTAATGCTCAGAGACCTGAGAGCCATATAGAAGACGGGTCTCACAAATCGACAACCTATACAACTAGTTCAGGCCGAGTGGTCAAATCCACAAGAACTAGTGACTATGTATATGACTAACCTCAGACACCGGAGGATGTTACATTTATATGTGTATTTATGTTTATGTATGTTGTGTGTGTTTGTTTGTTTTCATGTAGTCTCCCTTGTTCTACTATTCAGTATGTTCACGTGTTCACAGTTTACTCTTAAGTGTGTCAGTAGTGTGTATTCACTGTGTATTAGTCTCTGCTGGTTGGTCTCTCCTTGTTTTCACATTAATAAAAATGGAGTGTAACTTTTAAACATCAGTATTGTTAGTGTGTATTGTGATAATATAACACAGATGTGTACCTATATGAACCTGAATAAATATACAAAGCAATGTAAAATCTCATATATATGTGTGTGTGTGTGTTTTAAACTAGATCTTGACTCCAGATCTAGATCTATATAGCCTATTTGTGTAAATTGTATGTTTGTCATTTTCGTTTAGTAGCTCTTTTAAAATGTTTTTATCATTTAGTAAAGTTTAGTTGATGAAGAACTCGTGTCTCAAACGTCCAGATGGGGGCTCTTGTGTTTTAGTCATGCCCAAAATACGGCCCGCGGGCCAGCCCGCTACATTGTGTTATCTGGCCCTTTGAAACATCGGACAAAAATGTAGAAAATCACACACAAAAAAGTTGAAAAAAAAAATGTCCCCATGTTAGGTCTCTCACAGTTTCTTCCAAAGATTTCATTCTTCGCTATTCTAATATTCATTTTATTTTTCTTTATTCTTGCAAGAAAAAAAGAAAATCTTTTTTTTTATTTATATTTTTAGGCGACATGAATCTTTTATTTTTAATTCTTTGAACTGTCCGCTGCTAGTGAGCTAGTCTTGTGCAAACCAGTGCATCATTTCAGAATTACTTTGGGTCATCTTTTGGAATCAACGCATATGGTGCTGTACCATTTAAGATGTGTGCGTAAATGAAATGGGAGATCCGAAGAAAACTTAAAGTTGACTGAATGTAAAACTATGAAGAAAAGTGGAAAAGTATGTATGGATGTCACAGAGGACCGTCAGAAAGAGTTATACGAAAGTTGTCAATTCATTTTTTTATTTATTTATTTTGTTGTGGCCCGCGACATGAGTGTTAGAAAATTATAATGGCCCGCGGGTCGATCTAGGTTGGGCATCCCTGTTACAATGTATTTTATCCATATCGTCGGGTAAATAGCGAAAGTTCTTGAAAATATTACCTGCTTCATCATTAGCTAGTTAGACTTTTTAATTTTATTAGATGTTAGTTTCCTCCGGAAGTTGAACTCTAAAAATAGCCGCTATGTGCCTACTGCTGCGATTTTCAAAAATAGAACTTTACGTGTTATCAACGTAGAAATAATTGTAGCCTAAAATTTGTCTAAATATTGAAAATTATTTTATTCTAGATTTTGTTGGGATCTATTTTTGTTTATATTTATAATGTGGAAAAGTTGGAACCCGTTTAAAAGGAAACAGAAAGAAGATAATGATACAAATAATGGACAAAGTGGTAAAGAAAACGTCAATGGGTTGAACATCATTGAAGACAATCTCGACACGGGCAAAATGAGCATCAAAATGCTAGATCAATGTTCGATGATTTGGATGGCAGAAGCCATGAATCTCAAAATTACAATGGAATTGGATTAAACCAGAATTCATCTGTGACTAATAAACTCCAGGTCCAAGAAAATGATCTGAATTTGCTTAGGCTGAGGTCTCCTTTGCGACTTAGTTCAAAGAATAGGTCGGCTGCAGGGTTAGCTAAACAACACAATGAATCAAATGATACCTTAAATAACGGAACATTTTCAAAATCTTTAGAGGAATGTAACAAAAGTTTTAGTGGTGTTCTTGTTTTGTTTCTTATAAAAAAATAAAGTCTGGTTTGTACTTTCTCGATAAGTGGACTACGTATTTTTGTTTGTTTGTGAGTCCATGAATGTTAAGGGTCAAAAGCGTGGTGTCCTCCATGATTATGTATTTAAGTGGGTTTGTTTGTAACTAAGGAGTATGTGTGTTATTATCTGTGTGTGTGTGTGTGACCTTGAATTTGTTGGACGTCTGTCTTCTGTAAGTGTGCGTGTGTACGTGGTCTCCTATTTGTTATACTTTGTGTGTTATGAGTTAGAGTGCGTTCTGGGGTCCCCCCCCCTCATCTATGACCAGTGGGGTTGGGGAATCGGGGAACTATATCTCTATCTTTCTTTCCTCCTCTGTCTCCAAGTCCACGCACTGGTCGTCGGAGGAAGAAGAGGAGGAGGACGATTAAGTCCTTTGCCTTTTCTTTTTGGTCGGAGAGTTAGGCTCCGACCTTATCCTCCCTTCTGGCTTCAATTTATTGTGGGAGTTTGTACCTCCTGCACTATTTCTCCTTTTCCCTTTTGTTGGGGAGGAGGGTGGTGTTTTTCCCATCTTATTATTTTCTTGAGGTTTCTCTTTCTTTTTCCTCACCAAAGTAAAACCATCCTCCTTTGCCTCCGCTTCTGCAGTTTTCCTTGGGCTAACTCCCTTCAGGGCCGTTGCATATGTTGCCTTTGAGGACTCTTGGGACTTCCCTGTTTCCCTTTTATTTCCCCTGGGGGCGGCTCTAGTCGGGCACTGGTTTGACCAGTGGTCTTCTTTCTGGCAGTACCAGCACTGCTTCCTCCTCCCCGGAGTTGTGACCAAAACCTTATAGGTTCTCGGATCGTCTTGGTACCTCAGCTGAATGTAGTGGGGTAGCTCCGCGCCCTTTCTTGGTTTAATCCAGCTCACCCACTTGTCGCTGCCTTCTACTTTCTGGATTTCTACTTTGGTTCCCTCCTCCGCCATACTTCCAAATATTTCCTCCATTTTTACCTTAGATATGATGGGGGACACCCAGTGGAGAGTGACCTTGATCTTTTCCTTGTCCAAGGTGGTTACTTCTACCTTGAACGTTTTTTCTTTTCCGAAAACCCGCCCCAGGATCCTTCCCCTCACCACGGGTGAGGAGACGCCCAGAAACCATAGGTACGGGTTTTCGAAACGGTACAGGGGACCCACCTCCTCCGGCCTAAGCCCAAAGGCGGCGACGATGGACGCGATCGAGGCTCTGACTGCCCCCTGTCCGGAAAGTTTGAGCAGCAAGGTTCCTGTAGGGTGGACAAGGCCTCCCTCCAAGTCCTTACGCTCAATAAGGAATGTCTTCACAGACATGTTAGTAACAAACAGAGTTAGAAAATAAACAGGTGAAACACAAGACATTGAAATTTATTTTTTTTTAAGGATACCTCAGCTCTTTAGCTTTTGACTACAGTTGTCGAGCTTAGTACATCCTAGGAATCCTTGGGCTTTGCCTCTTTTTTGGGCGTTGCCTCTTTTTTGGGCTATTGGCCTCTTTATTGGGCTTTTTTTTTTTTTAATTCCAAAGAAGACACACAAAACATTGTTCTAAATTAAAAATAATACAAGGAAAATTTCATTGAGAACATCATATCAAAGTCATATTCCAGGATTTTCAGTATGATCGCGGAGTAGGCTGCAGCGAAGATCCATAAAATGGTGACAGCAAGGGGTCCAGAAAATGATGACAGCAGAAGTCCAATAGAATGATTCAGCAATGGTCCAGAAAAAGGTGACATCAAGGGTCCAGAATATTATTTTTGAAAGTGTTCCTTTAAATAAGCATCGTCCAAATTTTTTCTTTTTTTTTTTTTTTTTTTTTTTTTTAAGACATGCCCATTTATTCGTCACCCAGCAAGCAAGTAGAATAGAAAATAAAATAAGTTCGTGTCAAACGTTCAGTGTGTTGTTTAGTTCCACAACTTTGTGTTCACTCTAGATCACAATCATTGCTCGAATAAAACACTTCAAAGAATGCTGAAAATGCTTACGGGAAAAAGAAGTGAGGTAAACATCTTTCTATAGACCCGTATAACAATATAAATAAACTACACAATACATCACAGTTAAAAAAAATTAAAGCTCTGATTAGCCTATAAAGGTCAATGAATTCAAATATCTACCAACAAAGCATTGACCGCCTCTTCGGCAAGTTAAACAAAGCTTCTCAATAAATGAGCACATAAATAAATAAATATATATATATATATATATATATATATACATATATATATATATATATATATATATATATATATATATATATATATATATATATATATACATATATATATATGCACATATAAAGAAGTAACCTATTCTTAAAAGAAATAGGATCGTCTGCTGCAAGCACTTGTCCGAACATTAAAATATGATAGCTCCTTTCTATGAATACATGACCTTTGACTCCCCTCTCCCACCTAAACATATAGTTATATCAACATCAGATGTGCCAGGTCTCTAGCGCCACCTATTAACTTCAAGTTTTGATTGGCGAGAAAACATTGAACCCCTACGGAGCAAAAGGAATATCAACCAGTCGACATTCGTTTCAATCACTCAGCAGTGGACAACACATTCCAAAAACATGGATACAAGTTGTTGTTTTTTTTAAGAAATGGCAAATATTACAATAATATTGTATTTACAAAATATCTTGTTTAACACCCACCCAAAAAAAGATCAAGTTTGAGAAGATGTAGGGCCTATTACTTGAGACAAACATATATTTGAAAAGAGATGTATTACATGAGACAAACACAAAGAAACTTATGACCGGTATTCCAAAAATAAAGTTTTCTATGTTCTTTTCTTTTTAACTATTTGTTATACTTTGTCTTTTTCAAAGACTTGGAGATTTTGCGTTGAAAAAAAACAACAAATTAATAAAAATACAGTAGTTAAAAAAAACAATGGCTTAAGCAAGAGAAACAGTAACTATTAAAAGCTTTAAAACATTTCAATATTTTTCACCAAATAAATTTATTTAAAACTCAAAATTTGACAATTTAAAATTAAAATATATAACACTTACAGAGAAATATAGTATATATAATAACAACTATAACAATTCAGTTTACTTAATGAACTAAGTTGATACTGTTCAGTTTTTATTTTTTCTTATTACGTAGAATTAACTCCCCCATAGTTATTTTTAAATTAGATTTTCATTGTTATTGCCCTTGGTAAAAAAAACAACAACACTATCATAAAGTAGTTTATATATCTCTAGGTAACGACCTCCCATGTGCTTAAGAGTGTGGCTTTAAAAAGGCTCTATTTTCTTCAGATTGATGTTCCAGAAAGTAGTGATGTGGGATAATAAGCTCAATACAATCTGTTTATGTTTTTTTAAATGTTATATATCTGAAAATATAATAAATATGTCAAGAAAATTCTTTTTTTATTAATTTGGCTCATAATATATCTTCTAGATATAATACTATAGCTATTGACTTGCTTACAATGGTCAGTTTTAATTTTGTTATATAATACTTACATTGTTAAATAACCACATGAAATATATATATATAGTACTTTAAAAAAAAAATAGGTGCTGGTTAAAATCTTTTTATATTTTTTTTTTAGGATACCTCAGCTTTTTAGCATTTGACTTCAGTTGTCGAGCTTAGTACATCCTAGGAATCCTTGGGCTTTTGCCTCTTTTCTTGGCCTCTTTATTGGGCGTGTTCTGTACCTAAATTTGTTTCTTGTAAAAAAATAAAGTCTGGTTTGTACTTTCTTGATAAATGAACTACGTATTTTTGTTTGTGAGTCCATGAATGTTGAGGGTCAAAAACGTGATGTCCTCCATGATTATATATTTAAATGGGTTTGTTTGTAACTAGGGCGTATGTGTGTGTTTTTATGAAAATTGAAAATGTATTTGGTATTTGATTCCTGTAAGAATATAAAGTCCCGTATTCGTGTTTCAGTTGAGTGAACTATGTATTTTTGTTTGTTTTTCAGGTTTCGATTGTTAAGTGAAAGAATTGTAATGTTTGCCATGATTGTGTGTTGGTGGGTTATTGCGATGTGTGTGTGAGTATGACTCTGTGTGTGTCGGAGTCCTCCCCTTCATGTGTTTGGCGGTGCGTCAGGGTCCTCCCCCTCGTCAAGAACTAGAGGTGCAGGAGAGCTGGGGATATCTTCCAACACCACCATTTCCTCTCCCGTTCCCCTCTCACCTCACAGCCTTCCCCCCCCCCTGGTCATCCAAGGTAGAGGACAAAGAAAGAGTTCCTTTCCTGTTTGTTTTGCTTGGAGAGCTAGGCTCTGATCTAGCGTGACCGGTAGTTTTCATTTTTGTGTGTGTGTTAGACCCTCTGCTACTTTCGCCTTTTTTTTTGGGGGGGGGGGGGGGAAAGGGTACCCCTCCCACTGTCCATGCGTTTTTCAGGTGTTGTACCTTTTTTTTTATTTTTTACAGGTTCGAACCCGTCTTCATTTCCCTCGGGAGGTATAGCTTTGGTCTGCCCTTTTTCACTATCTTCTGGTTTTGAGCCTTCTGCGGCGAGGGTACTGAAAATCTCCTCAATTTTTTTCTTCGAGATGGTAGGTGACACCCAGTGAAGCGTCACTTTAACTCTCTCTTCCTCCAAGGTGGTAACCTCCACCCTGAAGGTGTCTTCACTATCGAACACCTTTCCTATGATCCTGTTCCTCACCACCGGTGAGGAAACACCCAGGAACCATAGGAAAGGGTTCTCAAACCGGTACAGGGAACCCACCTCCTCCGGCCCGAGCCTCAAGGCGTCGACGATGGACGCCATCGAGGCTCGAACTGCTCCCTGTCCGGACAGTTTTATTAGTAGAGTACCTGGATGGTGGACCAAACCACCCTCCAGATCCTTTTTTTTTTCTATTAGGAAAGTCTTAATAAACATAGTAGAATGAAAAATAAAATTAAAAAAAAACAAAAAAAAACAATAGAACACACTCCTTAAGAAGTGACTTGGAGACACAACACTCCTAACACTCCAAAAGAAAACACATGTATGAGCAGCCGGCAAGTGTAAAAGGACTCAAAGGGGTTATGTCCAGCCCCCCCCCCTGTGGGGCCCCGTGGCAACGGTGAGTAAGAGACCTAACGGGTTCTCCGAAAAGCGGAAAGCGCTGGACACCAACTTGAGGGTTGGTCGGGTTCTCCTGGGACTCGGCTGATTCGCGGGTCTCTCTTTGGGCAAAGACTGGACTGACTGGCTCGGCCTTAGCGGGCTGCGTCGGGCGGACTGGTCGGCGCCCACGAGCTAGGCTCTAACTAGCCCATTCCCTGGCGCGCTAGTGGAGGAATACGCCGCAGCCAATGGTAACTCTAACACTGGAAATATCGAGAAACGCGTGCCACCCCCCTCCTGCCTTGCAGGAAACTTATATGCCAAACTGTGGTGGTGATTGCTTGGACAGGTTCCTACCTTGTCCTTAGTGGCGACACAAGTATAGGCCATGCACGCTGCTGCATTAGAGCAGTAACTAAGGCCGCCAACGGCCTTAACCATACAATCATGATAGGCACAGACACGAGAAAAAGCCGGCACGAGCAAACCCGAACAGGCTCCGTGTGCCGGGTAGTGGGCGTCAGGCCCGGCCACGAAAAGTCCACTACTAGTCGCTCCGCGACCTCGATGAAGGGGAATTTGTCAGGTCGTGAAAATTGGCTAAAATTCCTCCACCAAAGTCCTCTTCTCAACGAACACTGCATTCGTACCTCCTTCGGAGGTCCGATCCGAACAAGGTTGATGGAAGTCTGCCACAACCTCCTGCCCACTTAGATACACGGCAGGCAAATATGACTGGAAGCGAAATAGTGACGGGAGCCTCCGGCCCCCAAACAACCCAAACTGACATTAGTTGGACCCAACCCACCACAGGGACTAGGCCCATAAACACTAGGTCCCTCCTGATCTTACAAATTAACATCTGTGGGGTAATACCCAAGGTGTTAGAGCTCTCAAAACTCCTCCACGAGAGGGCTATAGATGTGGCTTTATTACAAGAGACTCTAACTGGCAAACGCAATGCCAGTATCACCGGTTATACAGCATTTAAGTGCAAATGCACAGACTGTCGGGGGATCATAACCTATGTACGCAACAACTTGATTGCTACACAAGTCCCCGGTCCACGAGTGCACCGGCGTACCGACGCAATCACCCTCGAAGTACACAAACTCGGGCGTAAATTCACAGTAACTAATCTGTACAACCCTCCCAAGCACGAAATAAGTCTCGAATATGACTGTACCAATATCAACTCTCACAACGTTATCGCAGGAGACTTTAACGCAAAGTCTCAACAGTGGGGCTATGATTCAACCGACTCGTGGGGACATAAAGTCCATGAACTCCTCAATAATTCTAATTTGTTCTGTCTGCAAAATAAACATACTCCTCCAACCTTATATTACACTGGAAATGGCAGCTAATCCAGACCTGACCTTACCTTAAACACAGCTAATTTAGAATCTCACACACAATTCCAAGTCCTGGACGACATTGGGAGCGACCATAGACCCATATTGGTCACAATAGCCCTCTCAGAGGCCAGTGGTGTAACCCCAAAAATTCCGCGGAAGTGGAGTTACACCAAGGCGAACTGGCCAGCGTACGAGGCAGCAGTCGACACTGCCCTTATGAATTTAGCAGTGGAGGATAGGGACGTCGATACCATATACGGCGAATTAACAGCAGCTATGTTGGGTGCGGCCAAGAGGTTTGTCCCGCGGACTTACCCCGGCGTAAGGCAGAAACGCGTGTGGTCTCAGGAATTGAATAAGCTGGTCCTGAGACGTAAGCGAGCCCGGAGACTTGCTGAACGGAAGGGTACCCCTGAAATCCGGCGGGAGTACAATCGGCTCTGTAGAGCCACGAGTAAATTGGCCCGACGCGTCCGGTCGGACCATTGGAACACTGCCTGCGCCGGGATGGATCTTCGGGACTCCTCGAAAGCCTGGCGTCTTCTGCGAAACCTAGAGACCAAAGACACGGCGCGGACGGCTGCCCCTCTATTGTCACCCAGAGGGCCCGTCTCTACGGTAACCAAAATGGCGGCTTGTTGAATCGACATTTTGCTAAAATCAGCAAGCCCGAAAAGAAGTTAGCCATGTCCAAAGCCCTCAACAAAGAACGTAAAAGGCTCGAGAGGGAGCCAGATGAGCCTGAAAGCCAAGCAACGTGCAATGCGCCCTTCTGTCGTGCTGATCTGGATAGAGCGATTGCAAAGTGTAAAAACAGAAAAGCTCCGGGGCCAGACAAGGTTACCCCCGAGATGGTAAAACACCTTGGGGGCATTGCAAGAGGTAAACTCCTGGAGTTTATGAATCGAACCTGGGCAGAGTCCAGACTGCCCGGGGCCTGGAAGAGTGCTATCATTGTACCAGTCCTTAAGAAAGGAAAAGACGCGACTAACGTGGAGTCCTACAGACCCATTTCACTAACCTCAACGCTTGGCAAAGTTGCTGAGCGAATGGTTAACGAGCGGCTAGTGTGGTCCTTTGAGAGTGCCGGTATCCTGGCGCCAGAGCAGGCCGGCTTTAGGGCAGGCTTGAGCCCGATCGACCAGGTCACAACATTCGCACAGGAAGTGGCCGATGGGTTCCAGAGGTCCGAGAGCACATACGCAGTATTCATAGACCTAAAACAGGCTTACGACCGTGTGTGGAAGCAAGGCCTCTATCTAAAGTTAAGAACCATGGGTGTACGGGGCAAGATATACAATTGGATACAATCCTTTCTGTCTGGGAGAAGCACACGTACAAAATACCAGCACTCCCTTAGCAAGCCAAAACAACAACTTAATGGCCTGCCTCAGGGCTCCGCCCTGTCCTGTACACTTTTCATGGCCTTTCTGAACGATTTGCCCAGCTCACTGCGGTCAAAAAAACTGCTATATGCTGATGATATTGTCCTCTGGTCAACCGGGAAGAAAGCCGACCAAATTCAGGCGGCACTTCAAGCAGACCTCCAAACCATATCCTCGTATTGCGACAAATGGCAGATTAAGATAAACGTTGCCAAAACGACCTGGTCCCTGTTCAGCCTAGGGATCGACATTCTTAAGGCTCCATTCGAGCTTCAACTCGGTGGGCTGCGACTCCATCGTGAAAACACGCCAAAATATCTAGGGGTTACCTTAGATAGAAAACTGTCAATGCTCCAGCACGTCCAGGATGTTGAAAGAAAAGCCTTGGAGAAGTTAGCGTTATTAAGAAAGCTGGCCAGCACAAAGTGGGGTGCCAAAGCTGACATGCTAAGCACATTGTACCTCGGGGCAGTCAGATCACAAATTGAATACAGCTATACAGTTCAAGTATATGCTAGTAAGACTGCCCTCGAATCACTCGATCGAGTACAAGCACAGGCTCTAAGGTTCATTAGTGGCATCTTTCGGACAAGCCCAACAAACGCTGCTGAAATATTTACAAACGTGGCGCCCCTATATCTTAGGAGGGAGAGGGCAGTACTCATGGCCTACGAGCGCTATAAAAGGGGCGACTCTAGGCTACCCACCTCTATCTTAGTGCGTCAGTGGAGAGAGAGGAACCGCATCAAAATGCGATCGTTCCTCCACATAGCGGCCAATTTGTCAAAAACAGCTGGACTCTCCACCGACAGAATACCTATTAGGAGGATAAGTACGTGCCCCCCGTGGAGGAGATTTCCGGCCCCACAAATAAACCTGTCCCTTTTAGGCCAAGAGGGAGCCACCAAGAGGCGATTAATACCAGCCATACTAAAAAATTTGGCATCTATAATAATTAAGTCCCACCCATCGGATGCCATTTTCTGCTACACTGATGGGTCGGTAATGAGGGACCCCGATAGATCGGGGTATGGGGCCCTTATAGTATACCCCGACCGGACTAAACAAAACAGGCTCTCTGGTCCATGCAGCTACGCTGCATGCTCCATGGACGCCGAATTGACAGGGATAACTAGAGCGTTCGAGGCCATTAGGGCCCGAATGCTCCAAAAAGAGACTAGCGCCACCACAGTGGTGCTGGTCACCGACTCTCGTTCCAGTCTCCTAGTTATGGGTGGCGGCGGGGGAGGGTCACCCGTAATAGAAGAGGCAGTCGGCGCCGCAGATAACATCCGCCGGGCTATTGGAGCTGTCGTTTTTATGCAGTGGGCGCCTTCACATGTCAGACATGGAAAGTTGACTCCTAAGCTGGTCTTCGAAGCGTTTTTGTGGTGCGTAAAAGTAGATCTAGATCTAGATTAGATCTTAAGAGTACTAATTCAGAAGTCTAGATCTAGAACTATATTTCTATATTCGATTCTTTATTGTGTAGCTGACTGTAGCTTAATTTCTCATAATTACAAATTTATTCAAACTTTTAAAACTAGGAAATAAATAAAACAACTATAATATATATGTACTAAAGTTTTAGAGTCTTTTATCTGATTCTAACGATTGATGTAATTTATCTAGAGGGAGGATTTCCAAGTTAAATGCGGATTAAGAGCATTAAGCACACTACACTCACATTTAAAACAAGGAGGATGTTGGGTTAAATTTAGTTTGAAACCCAACAAAGTTTCCCTTGACAAATTACTATTATGGTTAAAGATTAAGTGGTCTTCTTCTAATACATAATGGTTCTTTTTAGGGTTTTATATACCTCTTTTTTGTTCTCTCCTGACTCTTTTGTGGGTTTTTTGTTTTAATAAGTTCTCACATTTCACAAATATTAAAGTATAAAGATTTAAAATTAAACTTTGAAATATGATTAATCCATAAGATAATTCTCTACCCTTAAATCACTAATTTTCCTAAATGTCAATTCTAAGTGATTAGGACCAAACACTTTATTATTATGTAGAGCTTTGAGCCAGCTAGCCCAAACAAGATTCTTGTATTCGGAAACAACAATCAAGTTAAAGTTAAGTATCATTTTATTTTTTACTTTTGGCAGCTTGTTTAAAACAATAGACAAGTTAACATTCACATAGTTGCCACAGTTAGCTTCTAATAAGTCAATTACAGTACTTTTCTGATAGGGAGAGAACAAACTGTAATAATAAATGGCTCTAAATCAACACCAATAACAGTAAACTCAGGTGTACCTCAAGGAACAGTCTTGGGTCCACTACTATTTTTAATTTACATAAATGATTTACCAAATTGCATTAGTTCAGGAACAAAAGTCAGATTATTTGCAGACGATTGCATAATATATAGAACAATAAAAACAAAACAAGACACAGATATTTTACAAAGAGAATTAGATGAATTACAGAAATGGGAATCAAATTGGAGCATGTCTTTCCACCCAGAAAAATGTCAGTTGTTAAGAGTAACAAAAAAACTAAAACAAATTAATTCCACTTATCTTATTCATGGCAAACCAGTAACATAGACTAAAAACTCAAAATACCTAGGTGTTATAATAAATGAAAAACTGTCATGGAATCCACATATTGATGAAACTATAAAAAAATCCAACAAAGCATTAGGGTTTATTAAAAGAAATTTCTATAAATCAAATAAGAACATAAAACTAAAATGTTATTTAACCTTGGTTAGGCCAATAATAGAATATGCATCCACCGTGTGGGACCCCTCAACTCAAGAAAACATTAAGAAACTGGAACAAACACAAAATAGAGCAGTGAGATTCATAACAAACGAATATTCACATTTGACTAGGGTAACACCATTAGTAAAATCACTAAATTTAGAAAGCCTTCAGGACAGAAGACTCAAAAGTAAAGTAGCAATTATACATAAAACACTGAACCATAATCTTCAAATACAAAAACAAAATTTAATAAAATACTCTGAAAGACACAAAAATAAAGGCACATTCCTCGTCCCATATGCTAGGACAAATTTGTACAAATACTCCTTCTTCCCTAGTGCTATTAGAGCATGGAATGGGTTGCCTGAGCTAGCCAGAAAAACCAGTGACTTGGCAGAATTTAAGTCATTGGTTAATATGCATGACTAAATGCATGACGCGTAGGACGTAATCATCTTCTTTTTTGAAGTAACGTCTGTATTATATAAGATGAGATAAGGAATAATGGACATTCCAAATACATATGTTTTTCGTTTACAGCATTTTCATGATGGCATAATTTACATTCAGGGTCATTTGCCTGTTTTTTGTAACCCTAGGGGTTAGTTATTTCTTTAGCTTTTGGTGTGATATGTTTGCTGTGTAGGTTTATGAATGTTTCCTTGAATTCTGTCACACCATGAACTTTCCTCCACCTTGTTATTTAAAAGAGCAGACGTAACAAAAGCTTCTGGACCAGACAAAATTAGTGGCAAGCTGATCAAGCTATGTGCGGAGCAAATCTCTTCTATCTTCTGTCATATCTTTAACCAGTCATTGCAAACGTGCGTAATTCCACACATCTGGAAAACTTCAGAGATCATACCAGTGCCTGAAAAAAAAATTGCTTAAATGATTTCCGCCCAGTAGCACTAACACCTATTGTTATGAAATGTTTTGAAAAATATATGCTAAAACAACTTGTAGCAAAAGTCAACAACAGCCTAGACCATCACCAATTTGCATACAAAGCAGCTAGAGGAACTGAGGATGCCATTCTATTGCTTTTGGACCAGCTTTATAAGCATCTCGATATACCCAAAACATACGCACGAGTCCTCTTCGTAGATTTCTCCTCGGCTTTCAGTACCATACAGCCACATCTAATGATAAACAAACTGAGTAACTTAAATGTAAGCCCTTATTTACAAGCATGGGTTCTAATTTTTTTAACCCAACGGCCCCAGTGTGTTAAAGTCAACAACACCAAATCGTCAACTCGAGTACTATGTACGGGTGCTCCACAAGGTTGTGTACTTTCTCCTGTACTATACACTCTTTACACTAATGACATAAGAAGCATCTATGACTCAGTTAAACTCATTAAATTCGCTGATGATACTGCCATAGTCGGTCTTATTTCAGGAGACGAAACTCAGTATCGAAGCTCGATAGAAGAGTTTACAAACTGGTGCACCGACAACTTTCTAGAACTGAATGTAACAAAACTAACTAAATGTAACTAAAGAGCTTATAAAAGATTTTAGAAAGAAAAAACATACTATACGTGAACTGCAAATAAACACTACATCTATAGAACAAGGGAAGGCATACAAATTTCTAGGTGTTATCATCAACAACAAGCTTTCATGGGAAGACCACCTTGGAACTCTGACAAAGAAGGCAGCCCAGCGACTCTTTTTTTCTATACAAACTCAATAGCTTTAAACTAAGCAAGAAGATCCTTGAGAAATTTTACCGCGCAACTATGCCGAGTCTGCTAACATACGGAATAACTTGTTGGCAAGGCAACGCCTCATCTAAACTGTTGCGACGTCTAGAAAAAGTCATTAAAAATGCATCAAAAATTACACTCACAACATTACCACATTTAAAGGAGCTTTTTGAACAAAAGTGCCTAAGAAAAATCGAAAAAATCTTGGAAGACAACGGCCACCCGCTCCATCAGAACTACGACAGGTCGTCGCGAAGTGGGCGACTGCTGTCAATCAAAACAAGAACAGAGCGGTACAAAAACTTGTTCGTACCTCACTCGGTCAGACTCTATCACCGCCACTCATTGATCAGGGAACATAAAATGCACCAAGATACCCGTGTGTAGTCGCTGAATGAACTCTTTATGTTGTCTGTTGTATTTGTGTGTATTTTTCTGTTGTGTTGTCTTTATATGAGAAAAGAGTCCTTTTAATTACAACAAATTTCCGTAAGGATCAATAAAGCAGTCTTAGTTTTAGTCTTAATTAATAATAATATTTAACTAGGCTTTCTTGTAACAGCTTTATAAGTGGTGTGTATAATTCTTTGGTTTTGTTGTGTAATAAGTGTTAATTACCAGGTAAAATTCTTGAGATAGATCTGTAAAATGAATGAGTGGCTGTACCAAAATAGTGAGAAGTATCATTATAGTAATTTGTCAAGGGAAACTTTGTTGGGTTTCAAACTACTTGACATACACATTTTAGCCTCAGCGAATGTATTTTTGTTTTAATATCCTCCTTGTTTTGAATGTGAGTGTAGTGTGCTTAATGCTCTTAATCCTTAATCCGCATTTAACTAAGATGTCAGGAGAAATCCTCCCTCTTTTTTTTTTTTTATTGTTTTTTTTTATTTTAAAAGTTCAGTTTAATAATAGAACAATAGTAATGCGATAACAAATATACCACTAGAGGAAGCAATAATATCAGCACTTTTTTTGGTTTACATCCTAGATTTAACTATCGGCCATCTTGGACTTCCTATAAGCGTGTGTCTGTCCTGTGTCTCATGGTGCACAGTCTCACACCTAATGACAGTGCGCAATGTAGGATCATAACATATATATTTTATTTGTCCTTGACAAACATTGTTTTGTATAAGGATCGAACCTAGGTCTTGTGTGTCATTAGCGAGTCGCTAAACAACAAATCATTTAATTATGTGCAGGACTTTATTTTGAAATAAATGATTCAGTCGTTAACCTTAAAATCAAACCTAGATCTGAATGTGTTAAACTGTTGTTTCTAGAATATATTTTATTTCTTTCCTATTCTGAAACATATTGTCAATCTGAGTTAGTGATTTTGCAGATTTTCACCTTATGGCCTCATGACTAATCTACCCGCTGTCTCGCGCCCCACAGCCCCATCCCACCCCCCGAAGTGCTGTCGGTGATAACGTTCAGGACCGTAGCGTGTAGCACAAAAGGTTGGTTGCCACCTAAACAATAAAAAATTGAAAAAAAAATAAGGACCGAAAAACACGCAATGAAATAAACACCGTCCTGTATCTATATCTAAATAAACTCAAATAAGCTTAATTCATATAGCGTCGATAGCACGAACGTGCTTCATGGACGATCCATGATCAGCAGAGTAGAAATAAAGTTTAAAACATTTTATCAAAAGCAAGAAACAATGGTCTTCTAGCATATGTACTCTAACAAGTAGAACTAACCATTCGTAAATAAACCTTAAATTTTATTAGAGACTTAAAGCTACACTAGTAGAGGGCGCCAAGAAGTTCTGATATGTTTGAGATCTGTTTCGTGTTTCGCAATTTAAAAATTTTATGTAAAAAATTCTTTGGGTTTTGTGCAAGGACCACACCAATAGGCAGTGGTATAGCAAGGTACCCTTGGGCTCGGGTTCAAGAACATCTTTGTGGGCCCCCCTCTAGCCAATAAGACAATTTTAGTGTGTAAGAAAAAAAAAGTATCTAAGTGTAAAGACATTCCAATGTAAAGATCGTAACTTTGAAAAAAAAAAAGTAGATATGTCATAACCAGAGGCGGACTGGCTATATGGGCTTTTGGGCTAATGCCCAGTGGGCCGGTACCCAAATGGACCGGTTGGGCCACCGAATGGTCCGCATGGATGCCACTAAGTATTAAATTGATAAAGGTTTTATAATATTCTCTTTAAAAAAAAAGCGGACATCTGAGTATCGTATTTAAAAGAAATCACTCTACAGTGTCATACTAATTTGTTCTAGTAAACTTTGTGAGATAACGTAATACCCTACATCCGTAGACAGCGCTACTAGTAGTGGGCTTCACACTGGGCTATTAAAAAACAACATAAGGCCCTTTTTCAAATACGGAGTTCACAATTATCGACACTCAAACTTAACATAATGATTTTGAGGACAGGTAGGTTTCTATTTGGATGCCCATCACGTGATAGGTCATTTATGGGCCCGATCGTATGGAAATGCCCGGGCCGATTTTAACACTCAGTCCGCCCCTGGTCATAACGTTTGATTCAGTTAGGATTGCATATAAGTAATAGTGTCTTAAAAGTCAATGTTTTTAGAACTTCTTAACAGAGTTAAACTACTTAAAAGTTTTCCAATAAACAAACAAATGTTCTACCTAATATTAAATGTGGGTCCAAACTGGCCATGAGACATTGGCTCAAGCGTAATGAACTCTTTCGCGCCATGTTTGCTAGGCGACAGCTGTGGGCCCCTATTGGTCTTGGGCCCGGCTTTATTGAACTCTTTCGCGCCATGGATGCTACGCCACTGCCCCTACTGTCGTATGAAACTTAGGCTAACTTGATATATTAATAAACATCAACTTTCCTCTATTTAATTATTTTCAATGTTGTTGGTTAACGCCTAGTTCTATATAAATATATCAATTTCAAATACAAATTTGTCTCATGAGTGAAAGATAGAAATTAAAATAATTATTAACTATTGTGTTTCTTTACTTTATCGTCATCTCTGATATTACCTTTATACATTATGGGTGACTTCAACCTACCTGATATAAATTGGAAAACACTAACCATAGATAAACACCAAAACCTTAAGGACATAAATGAGCTTTTCATAGAAACTTTACACAACCTAAGTTTAGATCAAATCATTAAAAAGCCAACTAGATTAAACAACACATTAGATCTCTTCTTAACCAACAGACCTGGATTAGTAGTTGATTATGATATTATCCCTGGTCTATCAGACCATGAGATCATAAAAATACACAGTCAGATAAAAGCAGTAGCCAATACAAAAACCAAAAGAAAAATCTTACTCTGGAATAAATGTAACCTAACACAACTACACCAAGCTGCATTAAACTTTCAACTAACATTCTTATTAGAAAAAGACATTAACCAACCAGTCGATGACCTCTGGAATCTCATTAAAAACCATCTTAAAAGCATTATAGAAAATCATATACCAACTAAATACACATCAAACAAAATAAATAAATGCTGGTTTAATAATAGACTAAAGAAGCTTTGTAAACAAAAGGAAAACCTATATAGAAAATTTAAAGAAACCAAGGCAGAAAGAGTTTACAAAAAGTATATAAAAATTAAACACCTAACCCAAAAAGTAAGCAGACAGCTGCAGAGTGAATACATAAACAATGTAATATCTAAAGATAACAACAAAAACCTATGGTCATACATTAAGTCTAAGAAAATGGAAACAACAGGCATAGCGCCATTAAAAGATGAACATAACATAATACATAATGATAATGAAACTAAAGCAAACATCCTAAACAAATACTTTGCATCAGCATTCTCAGCCCCAGGAGACAAAGACATATTTCTTAATTTGAACCAAGTAGACAACATAGAAGATTTAGTAGTACAAGAAAATGGAATTAAAAAACTATTAGCCAACACCAAACCAAATAAAGCGTCTGGACCTGATGGTATTCCAGCTAGATTACTCAAAGAACTAAGCAATGAGCTAGCCCCAGTGTTCAAAATACTCTTTCAGGCATCGCTTAACCAGGGCAGAGTACCAAAGGACTGGAAAGAAGCTAATGTCACCCCCCTATTTAAAAAAGGAGAAAAATCTGATCCAGGAAACTACAGACCAGTATCACTTACCAGCATCACATGTAAAATACTAGAACACATAATATGTAGCAACATCATAAACCACTTAGACAAACATAATGTCCTCACCCCATACCAACATGGCTTTAGGAAATATAGATCATGTGAAACACAACTAATAGGACTAATTGATGATTTCTCAAAAAGTTTAGATAATAGTGAACAAATAGATGCTCTCTTACTAGATTTTTCCAAGGCTTTTGACAAAGTTCACCACCATAGTTTGCTTAAAAAATTAAAATATTTCGGCATTAACGGTCCACTGCATCAGTGGATTAAAGATTTTCTGATAGGGAGAGAACAAACTGTAATAATAAATGGCTCTAAATCAACACCAATAACAGTAAACTCAGGTGTACCTCAAGGAACAGTCTTGGGTCCACTACTATTTTTAATTTACATAAATGATTTACCAAATTGCATTAGTTCAGGAACAAAAGTCAGATTATTTGCAGACGATTGCATAATATATAGAACAATAAAAACAAAACAAGACACAGATATTTTACAAAGAGAATTAGATGAATTACAGAAATGGGAATCAAATTGGAGCATGTCTTTCCACCCAGAAAAATGTCAGTTGTTAAGAGTAACAAAAAAACTAAAACAAATTAATTATACTTATCTTATTCATGGCAAACCAGTAACACAGACTAAAAACTCAAAATACCTAGGTGTTATAATAAATGAAAAACTGTCATGGAATCCACATATTGATGAAACTATAAAAAAAATCCAACAAAGCATTAGGGTTTATTAAAAGAAATTTCTATAAATCAAATAAGAACATAAAACTAAAATGTTATTTAACCTTGGTTAGGCCAATAATAGAATATGCATCCACCGTGTGGGACCCCTCAACTCAAGAAAACATTAAGAAACTGGAACAAACACAAAATAGAGCAGTGAGATTCATAACAAACGAATATTCACATTTGACTAGGGTAACACCATTAGTAAAATCACTAAATTTAGAAAGCCTTCAGGACAGAAGACTCAAAAGTAAAGTAGCAATTATACATAAAACACTGAACCATAATCTTCAAATACAAAAACAAAATTTAATAAAATACTCTGAAAGACACAAAAATAAAGGCACATTCCTCGTCCCATATGCTAGGACAAATTTGTACAAATACTCCTTCTTCCCTAGTGCTATTAGAGCATGGAATGGGTTGCCTGAGCGAGTCAGAAAAACCAGTGACTTGGCAGAATTTAAGTCATTGGTTAATATGCATGACTAAATGCATGACGCGTAGGACGTAATCATCTTCTTTTTTGAAGTAACGTCTGTATTATATAAGATAAGATAAGATAAGATAGTCCAAGTAGTGAGAACCTTTCTAGCCATCAAGAGCTGCTATCAAGTTCTTGACAGAAAACACAAACTCTCGTTTGTACTTTTGTAGGTAAGACTTTTAAACCGATAACAAAAAACAAACAAACTTCAAATGGATGGTTTTGAGGTCATACGATGAGAATTCGTCGGATTGGCATCGTATTGGTTTCAAAATCAACCACCGCAAAAAAACAAACAAATAAACAAATAAAACAACTTCGAATGGATGGTTTTGAGGTCATACGATGAGAATTCGTGGGATTGGCATCGTATTGGTTTCAAAATCAACTACCGCTAGAAAATAATAACTAACAAACAAACAAATAAACAAACTGAGAATGGAAGGTTTTGAGGTCATACGATGAGAATTCGTCGGATTGGCATCGTATTGGTTTCAAAATCAACCACCGCAAGAAAACAAACAAATAAACTAATAAACAAACTTCGAATGGATGGTTTTGAGGTCACACGATGAGAATTCGTGGGATTGGCATCGTATTGGTTTCAAAATCAACCACCGCAAGAAAACAAACAAATAAACAAATAAAGCAACTTCGAATAGATGGTTTTGAGGTCATACGATGAGAACGATTGAGATTGGCATCGTATTGGTTTCAAATTCAACCACCGCTAGAAAAAATATATAACAAACAAACAAATAAACAAACTTCGAATAGATGGTTTTGAGGTCATACGATGAGAATTCGTCAGATTGGCATCGTATTGGTTTCAAAATCAACCACCGCAAGAAAACCAATAAATAAACAAACAAATAAACTTCGAATGGATGGTTTTGAGGTCATACGATGAGAACGATTGAGATTGGCATCGTATTGGTTTCAAAATCAACCACCGCTGTAATTCACTGTCGGAATAATTTATATCGGCACACTCTGTACCTCCAAGTAAACATTTAACATATTGCTGTAACTAAGCCAACAGAGAGCCCGACAAACCATAACGAAAGGGATATATCAAAACTACAGTTTAATTATAGACTAAGACTAAGACTAAGACTGCTTTATTGATTCTTACGGAAATTTGTTGTGATTACTAGGACTCTTTTCTCATATAAAGACAACACAACAGAAAAATACACACAAATACAACAGACAACATAAAGAGTTCATTTAGCGACTACACACATGTATCTTGGTGCATTTTATGTTCCCTGATCAATGAGTGGCGGTGATAGAGTCTGACCGAGTGAGGTACGAACGAGTTTTTGTACCGCTCTGTTCTTGTTTTGATTGACAGCAGTCGCCCACTTCGCGACGACCTGTCGTAGTTCTGATGGAGCGGGTGGCCGTTGTCTTCCAAGATTTTTGCGATTTTTCTTAGGCACTTTTGTTCAAAAAGCTCCTTTAAATAAGGTAATGTTGTGAGTGTAATTTTAGATGCTTTTTGAATGATTTTTTCTAGACGTCGCAACAGTTTAGATGAGGCGTTGCCGTGCCAACAAGTTATTTCGTATGTTAGCAGACTCTGCATAGTCGCGCGGTAAAATGTCTCAAGGATCTTCTTGCTTAATTTAAAGCTATTGAGTTTGTATAGAAAAAAGAGTCTCTGGGCTGCCTTCTTTGCCAGAGTTCCAAGGTGGTCTTCCCATGAAAGCTTGTTGTTGATGATAACACCTAGATATTTATATGCCTTTACTTGCTCTATAGATGTAGTGTTTATTTGCAGTTCACGTATAGTATGTTTTTTCTTTCTAAAATCTATTATAAGTTCTTTAGTTTTTGTTACATTCAGTTCTAGAAAGTTGTCGGTGCTCCATTTTGTAAACTCTTCTATCGAGCTTCGATAATGAGTTTCGTCTCCTGAAATAAGACCGACTATGGCAGTATCATCAGCGAATTTAATGAGTTTAACTGAGTCAAAGATGCTTCTTATGTCATTAGTGTAAAGAGTGTATAGTACAGGAGAAAGTACACAACCTGGTGGAGCACCCGTACATAGTACTCGAGTGTTGTTAACTAAAACATACTGGGGCCGTATGGTTAAAAAGTTTAGAACCCATGCTTGTAAATAAGGGCTAACATTTAAGTTACTCAGTTTGTTTATCATTAGATGTGGCTGTATGGTATTGAAAGCCGAGGAGAAATCTACGAAGAGGACTCGTGCGTATGTTTTGGGTATATCGAGATGCTTATAAAGCTGGTCCAAAAGCAATAGAATGGCATCCTCAGTTCCTCTAGCTGCTTTGTATGCAAATCGGTGAGGTTCTAGGCTGTTGTTGACTTTTGCTACAAGTTGTTTTAGCATATATTTTTCAAAACATTTCATAACAATAGGTGTTAGTGCTACTTGGCGGAAATCATTTAAGCAATCCATTTTTGATTTCTTAGGCACTGGTATGATCTCTGAAGTTTTCCAGATGTGTGGAATTACGCACGTTTGCAATGACTGGTTAAAGATATGACAGAAGATAGAAGAGATTTGCTCCGCACACAGCTTGATCAGCTTGCCACTAATTTTGTCTGGTCCAGAAGCTTTTGTTACGTCTGCTCTTTTAAATAACAAGGTCACTTCATCCTCAGTTACAAAATTGACATAGTGCTCTTGTTTTCCTTTGGACAGAGTGTTGAAAAGTTATTTGTGTAGATCAACAAAATCTTCTTTGTCAAAACAAGAATAAAAATAATTTAGTATGTTGGCGAATTTCTCATCATCAGCCACTGAAATGTGTTCTCGTTTTTAGGCGCAGCCTGTTATTTTCTTTAATCCCTCCCAGCATTGTTTTGAGTTGTTCTTTGCAAAGAAATTCTATATTTTTTCTTGGTATGTTGTAGAACAATAGTAATGCGATAACAAATATACCACTAGAGGAAGCAATAATATCAGCACTTTTTTTTGGTTTACATCCTGGATTTAATTATCGGCCATCTTGGACTTCCTCTAAGCGTGTATCTGTCCTGTGTCTCATGGTGCACAGTCTCACACCTAATGACAGTGCGCAATGTAGGATCATAACATATATATTTTATTTGTCCTTGACAAACATTGTTTAGTATAAGGATCGAACCTAGGTCTTGTGTGTCATTAGCGAGTCGCTTAACAACAAATCATTGAAATATGTGCAGCACTTTATTTTGAAATAAATGATTCAGTCGTTAACCTTAAAATAAAACCTAGATCTGAATGTGTTAAACTGTTGTTTCTAGAATATATTTTATTTCTTTCCTATTCTGAAACATATTGTCAATCTGAGTTAGTGATTTTGCAGATTTTCACCTTATGGCCTCATGACCAATCTACCCGCTGTCTCGCGCCCCCCAGCAGATTTTCACCTTAAGGCCTCATGACCAATCTACCCGCTGTCTCGCGCCCCACAGCCCCATCCCACCCCCCAAAGTGCGTCGGTGATAACGTTCGGGACCTTAGCGTGTAGCACAAAAGGTTGGTCGCCACCTAAACAATAAAAAATTGAAAAAAAAAATGAAGACTGAAAAACACGCAATGAAATAAACACTGTCCTGTATCTGTATCTAAATAAACTAAAATAAGCTTAATTCATATAGCGTCGATAGCACGAATGTGTTTCATGGACGATCCATGATCAGCAGAGTAGAAATAAAGTTTAAAACATTTTATCAAAAGCAAGAAACAATGGTCTTCTAGCATATGTACTCTAACAAGTAGATCTTACCATTCGAAAATAAACCTTAAATTATATTAGAGATTTAGAGCTACACTAGTAGAGAGCGCCAAGAAGTTCTGATATGTTTGAGATCTGTTTCGTGTTTCGCAATTTAAAAATTGTATTTAAATAATTCTTTGGGTTTTGTGCAAGGACCACACCAATAGGCTGTGGTATAGCAAGGTACCGTTGGGCTCGCGTTTAAGAACATCTTTGTGGGCCCCCCTCTAGCCAATAAGACAATTTTAGTGTGTACGAAAAAAAAAAGGAATCTAAGTTTAAAGACATTTGTATGTAAAGATCGTAACTTTAAAAAAAAATTAGTAGACATGTCATAACCAGGGGCGGACTGGCTATATGGGCTTTTGGGCTAATGCCCGGTGGGCCGGTACCTTAAAGGGGCCGGTTGGGCAACCGAAAGGTCCGCATGGATGCCACTAAGTATTAAATTGATAAAGGTTTTATAATATTCTCTTTAAAAAAAAAGCGGACATCTGAGTATCGTATTTAAAAGAAATCACTCTACAGTGTCATACTAATTTGTTCTAGTAAACTTTTTGAGATAACGTAATACCCTATATCCGTAGACAGCGCTACTAGTAGTGGGCTTCACACTGGGCTATTAAAAAACAACATAAGGCCCTTTTTCAAATACGGAGCTCACAATTATCGACACTCAAACTTAACATAATGAATTTGAGGACAGGTAGGCTTCTATTTGGATGCCCATCACGTGATAGGTCATTTATGGGCCCGATCGTATGGAAATGCCCAAGCCGATTTTAACACTCAGTCCGCCCCTGGTCATAACGTTTGATTCAGTTAGCATATAAGTAATAGTGTCTTAAAAGTCAATGTTTTTAGAACTTCTTAACAGAGTTAAACTACTTAAAAGTTTTCCAATAAACAAACAAATGTTCTACCTAATATTAAATGTGGGTCCAAACTGGCCATGAGTCATGGCTCAAGCGTAATAAACTCTGTCGCGCATGTTTGCTAGGCGACAGCTGTGGGCCCCTATTGGTCTTGGGCCCGGCTTTATTGAACTCTTTCGCGCCATGGATGCTACGCCACTGCCCCTACTGTCGTATGAAACTTAGGCTAACTTGATATATTAATAAACATCAACTTTCCTCTATTTAATTATTTTCAATGTTGTTGGTTAACGCCTAGTTCTATATAAATATATCAATTTCAAATACAAATTTGTCTCATGAGTGAAAGATAGAAATTAAAATAATTATTAACTATTGTGTTTCTTTACTTTATCGTCATCTCTGATATTACCTTTATACATTAGATTAGTCCAAGTAGTGAGAACCTTTCTAGCCATCAAGAGCTGCTATCAAGTTCTTGACAGAAAACACAAACTCTCGTTTGTACTCTTGTAGGTAAGACTTTTACACTAATAACAAAAAACAAAACAAACAAACTTCGAATGGATGGTTTTGAGGTCATACGATGAGAATTCGTCGGATTGGCATCGTATTGGTTTCAAAATCAACCACCGCAAGAAAACAAACAAAAAACAAACAAACAAACTTCGAATGGATGGTTTTGAGGTCATACGATGAGAATTCGTGGGATTGGCATCGTATTGGTTTCAAAATCAACTACCGCTAGAAAATAATAACTAACAAACAAACAAATAAACAAACTGAGAATGGATGGTTTTGAGGTCATACGATGAGAATTCGACAGATTGGCATCGTATTGGTTTCAAAATCAATCACCTCAAGAAAACAAACAAATAAACAAATAAACAAACTTCGAATGGATGGTTTTGAGGTCACACGATGAGAATTCGTGGGATTGGCATCGTATTGGTTTCAAAATCAACCACCGCAAGAAAACAAACAAATAAACAAATAAAACAACTTCGAATGGATGGTTTGAGGTCATACGATGAGAATTCGTCGGATTGGCATCGTATTGGTTTCAAATTCAACCACCGCTAGAAAAAAATATATAACAAACAAACAAACAAACAAACTTCGAATGGATGGTTTTGAGGTCATACGATGAGAATTCGTCAGATTGGCATCGTATTGGTTTCAAAATCAATCACCTCAAGAAAACAAACAAATAAACAAATAAACAAACTTCGAATGGATGGTTTTGAGGTCACACGATGAGAATTCGTGAGATTGGCATCGTATTGGTTTCAAAATCAACCACCGCAAGAAAACAAATAAATAAACAAATAAAACAACTTCGAATGGATGGTTTGAGGTCATATGATGAGAATTCGTCGGATTGGCATCGTATTGGTTTCAAATTCAACCACCGCTAGAAAAAAATATATAATAAACAAACAAACAAACAAACTTCGAATGGATGGTTTTGAGGTCATACGATGAGAATTCGTCAGATTGGCATCGTATTGGTTTCAAAATCAACCACCGCAAGAAAACCAATAAATAAACAAACAAATAAACTTCGAATGGATGGTTTTGAGGTCATACGATGAGAACGATTGAGATTGGCATCGTATTGGTTTCAAAATCAACCACCGCTGTAATTTACTGTCGGAATAATTTATATCGGCACACTCTGAACCTCCAAGTAAACATTTAACATATTGCTTTAACTAAGCCAACAGAGAGCCCGACAAACCATAACGAAAGGGATATATCAAAACTACAGTTTAATAATAGACTAAGACTAAGACTAAGACTGCTTTATTGATTCTTAAGGAAATTTGTTGTGATTACTAGAACTCTTTTATCATATAAAGACAACACAACAGAAAAATACACACAAATACAACAGACAATATAAAGAGTTCATTCAGCGACTACACACAGGTATCTCGGTGCATTTTATGTTCCCTGATCAATGAGTGGCGGTGATAGAGTCTGACCGAGTGAGGTACGAACGAGTTTTTGTACCGCTCTGTTCTTGTTTTGATTGACAGCAGTCGCCCACTTCGCGACGACCTGTCGTAGTTCTGATGGAGCGGATAGCCGTTGTCTTCCAAGATTTTTTCGATTTTTCTTAGGCACTTTTCTTCAAAACGCTCCTTTAAATGTGGCAATGTTGTAAGTGTAATTTTAGATGCTTTTTTTAATGATTTTTTCTAGACGTCGCAACAGTTTAGATGAGGCGTTGCCGTGCCAACAAGTTATTCCGTATGTTAGCAGACTCTGCATAGTCGCGCGGTAAAATGTCTCAAGGATCTTCTTGCTTAATTTAAAGCTATTGAGTTTGTATAGAAAAAAGAGTCTCTGGGCTGCCTTCTTTGCCAGAGTTCCAAGGTGGTCTTCCCATGAAAGCTTGTTGTTGATGATAACACCTAGATATTTATATGCCTTTACTTGCTTTATAGATGTAGTGTTTATTTGCAGTTCACGTATAGTATGTTTTTTCTTTCTAAAATCTATTATAAGTTCTTTAGTTTTTGTTACATTCAGTTCTAGAAAGTTGTCGGTGCTCCATTTTGTAAACTCTTCTATCGAGCTTCGATACTGAGTTTCGTCTCCTGAAAAAAGACCGACTATGGCAGTATCATCAGCGAATTTAATGAGTTTAACTGAGTCATAGATGCTTCTTATTTCATTAGTGTAAAGAGTGTATAGTACAGGAGAAAGTACACAACCTGGTGGAGCACCCGTACATAGTACTCGAGTGTTGTTAACTTTAACTTACTGGGGCCGTTGGGTTAAAAAGTTTAGAACCCATGCTTGTAAATAAGGGCTAACATTTAAGTTACTCAGTTTGTTTATCATTAGATGTGGCTGTATGGTATTGAAAGCCGAGGAGAAATCTACGAAGAGGACTCGTGCGTATGTTTTGGGTATATCGAGATGCTTATAAAGCTGGTCCAAAAGCAATAGAATGGCATCCTCAGTTCCTCTAGCTGCTTTGTATGCAAATCGGTGAGGTTCTAGGCTGTTGTTGACTTTTGCTACAAGTTGTTTTAGCATAAATTTTTTAAAAACATTTCATAACAATAGGTGTTAGTGCTACTTGGCGGAAATCATTTAAGCAATCCATTTTTGATTTCTTAGGCACTGGTATGATCTCTGTGGAATTACGCACGTTTGCAATGACTGGTTAAAGATATGACAGAAGATAGAAGAGATTTGCTCCGCACACAGCTTGATCAGCTTGCCACTAATTTTGTCTGGTCCAGAAGCTTTTGTTACGTCTGCTCTTTTAAATAACAAGGTCACTTCATCCTCAGTTACAAAATTGACATAGTGCTCTTGTTTTCCTTTGGACAGAGTGTTGAAAAGTTCTTTGTGTAGATTAACAAAATCTTCTTTGTCAAAACGAGAATAAAAATAATTTAGTTCGTTGGCGAATTTCTCATCATCAGCCACTGAAATGTGTCCTCGTTTTTAGGCGCAGCCTGTTATTTTCTTTAATCCCTCCCAGTATTGTTTTGAGTTGTTCTTTGCAAAGAAATTCTATATTTTTTCTTGGTATGTTGTAGAACAATAGTCATGCGATAACAAATATACCACTAGAGGAAGCAATAATATCAGCACTTTTTTTGGTTTACATCCTAGATTTAACTATCGGCCATCTTGGACTTCCTCTAAGCGTGTATCTGTCCTGTGTCTCATGGTGCACAGTCTCACACCTATCCTCCCTCTAGATATATTAATATATAACACCGTGACACAAATAGTGTTTATTTTTTTAAGTGTATATATTTAATTTGTATTTACCATTTTTTAGTTACTGAATAAATTTGTAATCCTGAAAATTTAAGCTTTATATATAACGATGACATTATGGACAATTAAAATAATCTATTTATATATAATTCTCTTCTCTCCCTGGACAGTTTGGACGATAAGAAATAAAGGAAAGATCACTCTCTTATTTCTGCGGATAGTGAACGAGAAAACAAAGTAGTGTTCACACTACGGATGACTGGCTGTGCGCTTGACTGTCATTAAAATGTATCAAACTCTGCCCGCTGCCATCCCCCTTTGTCCTGCGGAAGGTTTGGTCTAGGAACTAATCTGTAATCTACAATATATATATATATATATATATATGTAAATAGCAGGGCCGGACTTAACCATTGTAGGGCCCTATGCGAAATGGATTTCGCAGGGCCAAGTTTGGGTAGGAAGCGGATAATAAATGAAATTTAAGAGTTTATATTAAAAAATAAATTCGTCTATGCATTTTATGCATTCTTTACTACGTACGGAATTACTTGACGAGCCTTGCATGTAGCGAAGTCATACAGTATATCATAAAAATTCTATTTCCTACATAGATCACGCTCAATAGCAAGAATTACCAAATGTTTCAATCAATCTACTAGAATTGTTGACCTAGAGTAATTTTTCATTAGCATGAGTCGCGAGAAGCATACTTTACCAGTTTACACAATTACGGGTATTGGACAATACCGTTTTTTTTTAATTGCGCGTATGATTGGTGTTTTCCATATTGAATGACACCCCAAAAATGACAGTTTTGTCAATATTTCAGGAGATTTTTATGAATTTTGAAATGATTTTCATAATTTCCGAACATTTCCAGGACTTTTTCGTACATTTTGCAATTTCAGAAGATTTTCAGGAGCTTTTAGAATGGTTTAATTTAATAATTTACACCTTGAATTAGCGCGGGTCCTACGAAAAAGCGGGACCCACTGCGTTTGTATAGGTTGCAGTGGCCTAAGGCAGGCCCTGAAAAATAGCGGCGTATGCTACGCTGTGGGTCGACTATTTTATTTTATTTTTTAACTTGAAAAATGAAAACAGTCAAAGTTTTCAACGTGTAGCCAACGAGCTAGTAATATTTTTTTCTTAAAGCTATTTTTGAGCTCACCGTTTAAGTTCCTCCGCCATCCATAAAGTTCTTGCTAGAATTTAGGTATTTAAATAAAAAAATATTTTAAAATCATTCGGTTTTCTTCGGCGGCGGTAAGTGCTGACCTAAATGTTCTTTCCGAATGACTATATTGTCAGTCTGCCTCTTTGGGGGGGGGGGGGAGGAGGTCAGCGTGAAAACAAAAAAAATGTCAACAAAAACAAAAGCTGTTATTTAGGCCCGAAAAGATATATCACGTGACTGGTTCAGCCAATGAGCGCCATCCGTCAAACCGCCCAAAGAAATCTATTCGGAAAGAACTGAAGTGTGCAAAGAAAACAAAATTAGATTCACGAAAAAGTGGACTCTATCAAAATGTAATCATAGTCATCTCCTCCCTATTCCCCCCCCTCACCACACACACACACACACACACATATACACTCTCACACCTTTTCCGCTCTTGTCACTTCCTCCCTCCCCCTCACTCTTTCTGTCCGCCACGAGTATGCTTGAGTCAAAGATTTCGCCCCGAGATCTCGTGCTCCGCTGATGGCGTCGGTCGTTACGAGTTTACTTAGGAAACAAACAAGACCTGATTGGTCAAAGTTGGACCTTTATCTCTTCCCTCATTAAAACAAACAGCTTTCTGTTGAGCAATATTCGATACATGTAGGTTAATTGAAAACGTCCGCGTATTACTCTACAAAAATGTCACCTTTTCAATAATAATAATAATCTTTATTGTCCGTGAGGAAATTTGTCTTATAATGTGTGTATTACACTAAACCAAACATTATAACCATAGAAGACCAAAATGTACTTTCACATCAGACTCACTCATAATTTACATTTGAAAGGTTTATATCAGATTTCTTCTATTTAATGATTTGATTGCCAGGGGAACAAAAGAGTTATTGTGTCTGTTTGTCTTTGCTATCGGTGTCTTGTATCTCTTTAGTGATGGTAAAATCACAAAATCATTACCCAAAGGCTGATATTTTTATTTCTAGAATCTTTTTTAGCTTTTTTATGGCTGTTTGTCCCAAATAGCTGTCCCATGTTCCAGAAGTCACGCAATAAGGCTTACTCAGCCCCAAAAGATCACCTTAGATGGAATAGCACACTTCACAAATCTAAGAAGTAAAGTATAAAAAGACGCCTCACTTTTAAGGGAAGTTGATAACTGTCTGGCCTGGGCCAGTAGAACTTTTCGACGCCCTTTGGCGAGAGTTTGTCAAAATAAATCGCTCAGTCTGCCTATAAAAAAAACAATGTCTACCAAGCGGTGGTTCTCTCAACTCTTTTAAGTGGATCTGAGACATGGGTATTATGCAGAAAGCAACTAAAACTACTTAAGCACTTTCACCAAAGATTCTTGCTTTCCATCATGGACATACGGTGGCAAGTCCTCAATACGCACAGCGATATCCTTGCAAACGCCGGTATGGACAGTTTCGAGGGACTTCTAATGGCCTGACAGTTTTAATGGGCTGGGCACGTGTCCCATATGGGAGACGAACGTATGCCAAAAGCAGTCGTTTTTGGTGAGCTAAAAGGTGGTCGACGTAACAGAGGTGTCCCACGGAAACGCTCCAAAGACCACCTTAGGCGCAGACTTGCCTTAGCTGACATAGGAGAGAGCACCTGATTGCATGCGGCCTCAGAACGAGACAGTTGGAGGTCACTCACAAAGGCCACAGGATATAAATTTAAGACCATTGAGAATTTGGGGAGCGTGGTCGAGAGGCCAAGTACGCTTGCTTTTGGCTACTTATATAGGGGGCTCGAGGTTCGACACCCGACTCAGGCAGAGTTGTGTTTACTGAGTGCCAAAACGCAGCACGGAAACCTTCTCTCAGATACCCCCTCACCCACTGATCCATAAATTAGATTGGACCATAGCACTCTGAGCATTCTATAAGCTATATAATAGCCATAGCGAAAAGAAAATCCGCTGCCGAGGACAGACGTAGACGGCAAAAAGAAAATCTTAATCGACCACCGGTGGACAATGGTTAGGCTTGTTCTGTAGTGGCAAAAAATGTAGGTCACATCTGGGGCTGCGTAGTGTTCAGGCTTCCGCGCGGTGTTGATGCTTGTAGATAGATCTAGTGTAGATCTACGTTTGACTGGAGGTACTACCGAACTCAAAACTACTTCAGTAACACCGGCGAAAAGCCGAAACAAACAAAATATGTAGTCGACGCTGATGCTGTTTACAAATCCATTTAATAATTAAGAAGGGAATCGTCCTATGTCAGCTATGTCCGTAAATCCGTATCTATATTCTACTGCTCTACACAAAGCATCCTCTTTCTAGCGTCACTAAGAGCGTTCTTATTTTTTAAAGATCTGTTACGTCATTTGTCGCTAAGTAAAACTTTTCCCTTATTCCCGAAACAAATAACTAATTCCTTATCATGTCATAACAACTCCTCCCCCTCCCGCTAAAAAAAATTGCCAGTCAATTTTTTATCTACTGTCTTAGTCTTACATTGTGCAAGGGCCAAAATGTAGGGAAACATAAAAGACAACACAACTTGAGTCTTGATTTCGGTTTCAACTTCTTCATCATTGTCCCAAACTCAAGTTGATCTGAAAACCTATTTCCCTCAAATGTCACAACATGATACTGTCCAATGTGATGTGCCATAGGTGACCGCAGACATAGGTGTCCAGCTATACTTTATCACATCACGTTCCAGAGGTTACACCACTTTCCCTCACACGTCAGGACAGACATTTTACCTAATATGACAAATTAACATTTATCAATAATCGTTCTCCCACTATACACCTAACGTTCGTTCGGGCATTTACAAGTGTATTTTATTTCCTCTCTCCACTTATTTGTCCCAGCGCGACCTAACTCTTTACTGATGTATGATCATGATCACCAACAAGGAATAACTTATAAAACTTACTTTCCCTTGATATCAATACCTCGTCGCCTTATAAATGCCCTATCTATTCATACTTCCATACATACAATTCATACATATTAAATAACTAACATGAGTCAATCTAATAATACCCAATTGCATGTATATTATGACATAATATCCTATTCAAAATACCTTAACATAACCTAATACCCGTCTAGTTATGACTACTAGTTAAGTCAATGAATTAAGAATAAACAATTTAAATAAAATCCAACTTATTTACACTACGGTTGTATAGTGTTATGTTTCACAGGCTATCTACACGACCCATACATTTGTTCTCTCCAACTGGAGTTAACATCTCTTCTTACACCACTATAGCCCGCGTGTGTCCTTCTTCCTCTGTATGACGTGCGCTTACCGCTACCACAGTCATCGCTTCTATCATCAATGTCGGATACAGACCTGTGCCTCCTATCCGAACTCGCAATCTTCTGTTCAGATTGTTCTGCCCTACTCCAACAGTCTTTAGCGATGTGCCCATGTTTATGGCAGTTAAAATAAATTCTGTCCTTTCTAAGTTTGTTTCGCCTCATGTTGCCATACCTGTTTGTCCAACTTCTAACCTGTTTGTCAGTAGCGCCTCTGACACCTGCTACATTTCCAAGTAAAACATCTCTAGATAACCTCGGCATGGCTACCCCTTCACAATACCCTGTATACAATGGAGATCGAAGGAACACTTTGCATGCTTCGAACCTCATAACTGCGCCGTCTGCCAATCTGACTGATTTGGTATAGCCTAAATAATCATTGGACTTAACTAATCCCCCTCTAATCGCGAGTGTACTGCTAGCTGTGTCCCGGATCACATTTATCTGTTTATTATTTATCATGCCCGGATATAATTTAAATCTATCTTCCCCACAATCAACGTAGTTAATTTCTTCATCTGGTTCACTATCTCCATTATCCTGTTCCCTACCTTGAATGTTCCTCACAAAATTAACCCTATCTGGTGGCCGATTATCCCTCTCTTGTCTACGGTTTCCTTGATTACCTCTCCTATCACTAGTGCCACTATTATCCTGTGTATTCCTATTGCCAGCTCCATTCCCTCTATGTTTTTTACATTGATATGCCATGTGTCCCTTTTCCTGACAGTTAAAACATGTAACCTCCCTAAGGTTTCTATCACCCACTTTAGGTCTATCTATTCTCCTCTCATAACTTTTCCTGCCATTGTTTTCATTTTCCCAGGATCTATCCTTTATGCCATCATAACTATTCCGACTATTGTTCCCACGTTCCCTGGACCTATCATTTCTCCTACCATAGGTGTCCCTATCACTAACATCATTCCTTCTACAATACTCCCTATCATTGCTATCATTTCCCTTTACATAATTTACCAGGTCAATAACTTTTTTGTGGTCTCTAACTGAAAGTGGGTTGTTTGGATAAGCATTCTTAAAGATCCTAATAATTTCTACCAAGTCTTCAATTACCTTAGGGTTTCTTTCTTTTATAAAAGACTGTAGCTGAGGGTCGCATTTATTGATAAAATTGTCAATTAGAATAAAGTTCCTCAACCCCTCGGAGGTGTTCTCCACATTCTCGAATCCGAGCCATTTAGTGAAGAAGTCCTTCTCTGAGTTGATAGTTGTTTGTGGATCAACTTGGCTGGATGGAGTGTTTTCGTAATACTTCTTTCGGAATGTTGCCGCGTTGTGCCCGTATGCGTTTAGCAGTTCCTTCTTTAGCACCTGATAGCTGTTTTGCATCGAGTGATCGTGGTTCTGGCAAATCGTGAGGGCTTTCCCATGCACGAAGTCCAACAAGATTTCGGACCACTCCCTCTCTTGGACATTAAACTTTGCTAGTTTAATTTCAAAGCGTTTAAGATAGTCGCCGATGTCGTCCTTGTCTTCCGCAAAAGGTTGTATTTTTTTTTTCATCCATGCGGCGCTACTATGGCTTTCTATATTGGCACTATTGTTGCTGTTCCCTTCGATGGGCACACTTACACCAGCCTCTATCCTCATCTGCTCAACTTGAATTCTCACTTTTCTGTCCGCCTCTTCTTTCTTCTCCCTCTCTACACGTTCCGCCTCTCTAACCTTTTCCCGCTCTATGCGATCTGCTTCTTCTTTTTCCTTTTCTCTGCTTCTAGCTTTCTCTCTTTCCACCATTTCTGCCTCTCTAACCTTTTCCCGCTCTCTGCGATCTGCTTCTTCCTTTTCCTTTTCTCTGGCCTTTTCCGCTTCCCTAACCTTCTCTCTCTCTAGGCGTTCTGCTTCTGCCTTTTCCTTTTCTCTGGCCTTTTCCGCTTCCCTAACCTTCTCTCTCTCTAGGCGTTCTGCTTCTGCCGCCACCATCTGCTGCACATAGGCAGTTAGTTCTTTGCCTCGCAGTTCTAATTCTGTCTTGGCTTCATGAATTAGCTTTTTTCTAAATTCTTCTAGGTCGTAACCTGAAGTAGTTGCCATATTCCTTATTTGTTACTTTATCCTACTTTATGGTACCTCTTATACCAACAAACAAAACCCTTGGCGTCTAACTACCAACTTAGACTAATAACCACTTCTACCCTTTCCCAAGATACACTTAGTATCCTTGGTACAAGTGTGTAGGCTACACTTTGACCCGACTGAATACGCTGTGCGACACACGCACCCTCAACCGACAACGTGTTACTCAACACGAGTGGCCGGTAAATAGACCAACCTGTCTATTTACAAATACCAAAAATTACAAATGGGCAATCAGGATTCACCTCGATTGTTCCCCAGATCTAGTCTAGATTACGCTAGATCTTAGTTACTTCTTACCTGCTTTCACAGCCAGGAGTGTATATAACTTACAACTCATACAAATAAACTATGAAAATAAACTTAAATACGATAAACACCAAACTATAGATCTAGTTTTAATGAATGAGACTTTCGTCTGGCAGTAAGACTTAAGACGGGAGTATTGCAAACAATTAATACATGACGTTACTAAAAAAAAATGCTTAACTAAATGATTCACACTCACATACAGGACGCATTAACAGCTAAACATATATATGGACCTCTTGCTAGATTACACCTAATTTTAAGGATATCCCCAATCCACCACGATTTAACCTGGTAGTGATAATCTAGCGAGTGGTCACTTCCCTACAGACTCTCATTATTCTAAGGAGAAAGTAGTTAAATAACACTTGACTTATCTGTCTAAGAAGCGGTGATAACTCCACAGTCAGTCTCGGGTCCACTCTTCCTACGCTAATGTCTGTCCCGGCGGCAAGGCTCACGGCGATGTCTTCCCTAGCGGTGAGACAAGAACAACGAACGTTTCGGCTCTCCAAGGTCCTCCGGTACTGGTCTGCAATGGCTCCGGTTCTTCGGTGGTACAGCGTCTGGTTCTGGTGTTCACGGTGATCTGTCGTCTGGCTCCGGTTCGTCGGTGGCGTAGAGTCTGGTTCCGGCTGCTGGTTCCGACGCAGGTACGGTGGTTCCAGGTGGTCGTCTGTGCAAAATGAATCTGGAACGGTCCAACTATTGACACAGCGACAAAGTCAAAGTCCAGTGCTAAACCACCGGTTATCTGGCTATCTAACGTGAAGCACAGAATTCAGCCGAGCTGTAGATCAAATTAGCACTACTGTACTTAAGTGCCGTAAGCAGTACGATGTCTCCTACGTCAAAAGTTCTTTGGCGTGACCCCAACGGTCGATCTTGGCCTTGCAGAGGTGACCTTCACGTTCGTTCTCACTATGCCGGGCAGGCGATATCTCTTCAGTACGGAATCGACAGGACGGTTTTCTTCCCTCCACAAAACTGTAGCCTTCTCGATACAAGCTTCAATACGATGCCACAAGTATGGGCACTTACAAATCACAACTGTAGATCTAGATCTATATTTCGTTACCTCCTAGTTCTACGAGTCCAGGATCTCACTGGCTTTCCTTCGCCGACGTAGCTGTATAATCAGGGTCTAGCTGCAGACTAGGCCGATGACGTTAACTTCTGCCTCCTCCTAACAGAGGGCTTCTATTCTTCTTGATGTTGCTGCCAGTAAGCTCCGAGTCGGGGGTCGCCACGTTGTTCAGGCTTCCGCGCGGTGTTGATGCTTGTAGATAGATCTAGTGTAGATCTACGTTTGACTGGAGGTACTACCGAACTCAAAACTACTTCAGTAACACCGGCGAAAAGCCGAAACAAACAAAATATGTAGTCGACGCTGATGCTGTTTACAAATCCATTTAATAATTAAGAAGGGAATCGTCCTATGTCAGCTATGTCCGTAAATCCGTATCTATATTCTACTGCTCTACACAAAGCATCCTCTTTCTAGCGTCACTAAGAGCGTTCTTATTTTTTAAAGATCTGTTACGTCATTTGTCGCTAAGTAAAACTTTTCCCTTATTCCCGAAACAAATAACTAATTCCTAATCATGTCATAACAGTAGCCACGGGAAATACTGCATTCCTTATTAAACTTCGGACTCGAAAACAAGCCTTATTATTAATAATAGTCGACCGAAGGGGTTGCATACACCACTATTTTGCAGGGCCGTTTTTAGGCCACAGCAACTTATGCGACCGAAGGATCCGCACTTTTATGCGACCATCGCTAATTCAATGTGTATAAATTATTAAATTAAACCATTTTATTACTTAAAACAGATTTCCCGCGCCCTCCTGTCGATTTACCATTAGCTCCTGGAAATCTCCCGAAATCGCAAAATATACGAAAAAGTCCTGGAAATATACGGAAATATAAGAACAAAAATTGTCATTTTGGGGTGTCATTCAGAGACTGAGGAATGGAAGAAACAGCGCTAAGAGAGAAAGAAATGAAGAGAATGATTGTGCGGGACAGACAGGGAATAGAGAGAAAAAAAGAGAGGAAAGATTTGAAGATAAAGAAAGAGAGGGTAGAGACCGAACCACTGAGCCAGGAAGAGTAAGGGAATGAGATAGGCAAAGAGAGAGAGAGAGAAATGAAGGAAGAGATAAGAAGAGAGGGGGGAGAGAACGAAAAAAATAGAAAACAAGAGAAAGGGAGTGGAAATGTATAGTGAGAGAGAGAGAGAGTGATAGAGAAATAGAGATAGAGGGAGAGAATTAGAGAAACAAAGAGAATAAGAGATAAAGTAAGAATGAAGAACCAGGCTATTAAGTACATATAGATTATGCCAAGAGAAAGACTTGGTTCAAGTAATCAATTCATAGAACTGAGCAGTGCGAAAGAGAAAAAGAGAGAGACCAAGAGACAGCCTAGGACGCTAACAAGTCTGATTACCCAGCAGTCTATGAAGATGACCAGGAGTCATGACAGATGACTAATTTTATATTGACGGCTGTCATAGCGCACGAGTTCCAGAACTATAGACGGACTTATTTTCCTATTTTGTTTCTAACTTCATCAGCTGTTGGTGAGAGTTACTGCCCCCAAACAATTCTAAATTTAGATTTTGATTGGCACGACTCCCCTCAGATTTGAGCGATCTTTTTCCATTATGATTTGCATACACAACTCCTCTGTCTCAGTCTGTCTTGTGTGTGTGTGTGTGTGTGTGTGTGAGAGAGAGAGAGAGAGAGAGAGAGAGAGAGATGGGGAGTGAATGTTTACTTTTTTAAAAATGTGTACATCTATGTATGTATGTATGTATGTATGTATGTATGTATGTATGTATGTATGTATGTATGTATGTATGTATGTATGAATATGAATGTATGTATGAATGTATGTATGAATGTATGTATGTATGAATGTGTGTATGAATATGAATGTATGTATGTATGTATGTATGAATGTGTGTATGAATATGAATGTATGTATGAATGTATGTATGTATGAATGTGTGTATGAATATGAATGTATGTATGTATGTATGTATGTATGTATGAATGTGTGTATGAATATGAATGTATGTATGAATGTATGTATGTATGAATGTATGTATGAATGTATGTATGAATGTATGTATGAATGTATGTATGAATGTATGTATGTATTTCTCTCCAGTTCTATCCACCTATCTATCTATCTATCTACCTATCTATCTATCCATCTATCCATCCAACAATTCATCTCTCTCTCTCTCTCTCTCACTCTCTCACTTTTTCACTCTCTCACTCTCTCACTCTCTCACTCTTTCACTCTTTCACTCTTTCACTCTCTCACTCTCTCACTCTCTCACTCTTTCACTCTTTCACTCTTTCACTCTTTCACTCTTTCACTCTTTCACTCTTTCACTCTATCATTTTCTCTCTTTTTTTTTCCCATTTCTCTCTCAATCCTTACCTTTCGCATCCCTTTTCTCTCTCTCTCTCTTTGCCAGACATGCTACATTCCGTTAATGATTTTCTTAAGTGATGTTGATTTGGATAACTTTCACCTTACAGTCCAAGTGAGATAACTCCCAGTGTTGATCTCTTCCAGCCTTCCGTCAGCGTTCTTCCAATCAACTGGACTACGTTCAGTTGTGTGAACATTACGTCAAATTTCTGGAACTTTTTTTTCTAGCGCATGGATGAAAATGATGAATACATAATTATTTATGAAAAGAAGTTCTGTAAACAATATACCCGGTGCAGGCAGACATGCGGTTGTTACGTTCGCACCAAGGATGCGTGTTGGAATTAAAATCGATGATTGAACACCCTTCATGGATGAGTTCATCTTCAGCCTCCTGGCAGCTTCATGTTTTTTTTTTGTTGTTTATATTTAATGAAGTTGCGGCGACTGAAGGAGAGAGAGGACACCATGCCCTGAATTAAGGCTTCAATAACAATAAACTCCCTGCTACGACAGTTTGATTATCTCCCCTGAGTCTATATGCATACTATTTTATTTATTATGTCTCTTGAGTATATTGTTTGCATAGTTTGAATTATAGAAAAACAAAAAAAAATATCATTCCCCCAGATTGCATTTATCATATTCTTTCTTACATCTTCCCGTCCTTTAAGAGAATTATAAATCAAAAAAAAAAAAGAGAGAGACTTTATGTTTTCAAATAAACTCCGATGCGGCCCCCCGAAAAGGTGCCCATCTGTTTGGCGAGCAATGCAAGTAAAAATGCAAGTTTCAATCATTTCAAAATAACGAAAGCTCTGAAACACAAGTTATCAACAGCCCTAACCTTACCTCACCCCATACACAATAGATGTGTGTCTAGTGCACAAAATGTGTTGAAGAAGTTGGTATACATATTATTAGTTGGCGCATATTTTGTTTTCTATATTTACAATGTTAGGGTAAGAGTGGTTTCATTAATGTTTGTCAGTTATAATAGATTTATTGTTTTCACTTTCGTACTTTAGATGTTAGTTATAGTGGAAGAGATAGATAATACATATAGTTATAGTGGAAGAGATAGATAATACATATAGTTATAGTGGAAGAGATAGATAATACATATAGTTATAGTGGAAGAGATAGATAATACATATAGTTATAGTGGAAGAGATAGATAATACATATAGTTATAGTGGAAGAGATAGATAATACATATAGTTATAGTGGAAGAGATAGATAATACATATAGTTATAGTGGAAGAGATAGATAATACATATAGTTATAGTGGAAGAGATAGATAATACATATAGTTATAGTGGAAGAGATAGATAATACATATAGTTATAGTGGAAGAGATAGATAATACATATAGTTATAGTGGAAGAGATAGATAATACATATAGTTATAGTGGAAGAGATAGATAATACATATAGAAAATACAAGCAGCTATTTAAACGTTCGAAATAAAACAATTATCAAATAGCATTAAAATCATAAGCCTTGGTATACATATCATAAGCCTTGGTATACATATCATAAGCCTTGGTATACATATCATAAGCCTTGGTATACATATCATAAGCCTTAGTATACATATCATAAGCCTTGGTATACATATCATAAGCCTTGGTATACATATCATAAGCCTTGATATACATATCATAAGCCTTGGTATACATATCATAAGCCTTGGTATACATATCATAAGCCTTGGTATACATATCATAAGCCTTGGTATACATATCATAAGCCTTGGTATACATACCATAAGCCTTGGTATACATATCATAAGCCTTGGTATACATATCATAAGCCTTGGTATACATATCATAAGCCTTGGTATACATATCATAAGCCTTGGTATACATATCATAAGCCTTAGTATACATATCATAAGCCTTGGTATACATATCATAAGCCTTGGTATACATATCATAAGCCTTGGTATACATATCATAAGCCTTGGTATACATATCATAAGCCTTGGTATACATATCATAAGCCTTGGTATACATATCATAAGCCTTGGTATACATATCATAAGCCTTGGTATACATATCATAAGCCTTGGTATACATATCATAAGCCTTGGTATACATATCATAAGCCTTGGTATACATATCATAAGCCTTGGTATACATATCATAAGCCTTGGTATACATATCATAAGCCTTGGTATACATATCATAAGCCTTGGTATACATATCATAAGCCTTGGTATACATATCATAAGCCTTGGTATACATATCATAAGCCTTGGTATACATATCATAAGCCTTGGTATACATATCATAAGCCTTGGTATACATATCATAAGCCTTGGTATACATATCATAAGCCTTGGTATACATATCATAAGCCTTGGTATACATATCATAAGCCTTAGTAAACATATCATAAGCCTTGGTATACATATCATAAGCCTTGGTATACATATCATAAGCCTTGGTATACATATCATAAGCCTTGGTATAAATATCATAAGCCTTGGTATACATATCATAAGCCTTGGTATACATATCATAAGCCTTGGTATACATATCATAAGCCTTGGTATACATACCATAAGCCTTGGTATACATATCATAAGCCTTGGTATACATATCATAAGCCTTGGTATACATATCATAAGCCTTGGTATACATATCATAAGCCTTGGTATACATATCATAAGCCTTGGTATACATATCATAATCCTTGGTATACATATCATAAGCCTTGGTATACATATCATAAGCCTTGGTATACATATCATAAGCCTTGGTATACATATCATAAGCCTTGGTATACATATCATAAGCCTTGGTATACATATCATAAGCCTTGGTATACATATCATAAGCCTTGGTATACATATCATAAGCCTTGGTATACATATCATAAGCCTTGGTATACATACCATAAGCCTTGGTATACATATCATAAGCCTTGGTATACATATCATAAGCCTTGGTATACATATCATAAGCCTTGGTATACATACCATAAGCCTTGGTATACATATCATAAGCCTTGGTATACATATCATAAGCCTTGGTATACATATCATAAGCCTTGGTATAAATATCATAAGCCTTGGTATACATATCATAAGCCTTGGTATACATATCATAAGCCTTGGTATACATATCATAAGCCTTGGTATACATACCATAAGCCTTGGTATACATATCATAAGCCTTGGTATACATATCATAAGCCTTGGTATACATATCATAAGCCTTGGTAAACATATCATAAGCCTTGGTATACATATCATAAGCCTTGGTATACATATCATAAGCCTTGGTATACATATCATAAGCCTTGGTATACATATCATAAGCCTTGGTATACATATCATAAGCCTTGGTATACATATCATAAGCCTTGGTATACATATCATAAGCCTTGGTATACATATCATAAGCCTTGGTATACATATCATAAGCCTTGGTATACATATCATAAGCCTTGGTATACATATCATAAGCCTTGGTATACATATCATAAGCCTTGGTATACATATCATAAGCCTTGGTATACATATCAAAGTGGACAGAAAAGAGAAAATGTTAAAGCCAGAATAATCAGAGTATTTTCCAAACAAAAGAATTCCAATCAAAATTTATACTACATTGTAAAAAGAAAAACATTTAAAAAAAAATATTTTTAAAAAAAGACAATACCACCATTTTAAAGCTTTAAATGTAATAAAATACTTTTAAAAATAAAAACTAAAAATTTTATTGAACCCAGAAATCGAACCCGTCATCTGCTAGATCAGTGATGCCCAACCTTGCTGGACTTGCGGGCCATTTTATTTCCAACACTCGAGTCACAGGCCACATGAACAAAAAGAGAAAAAAAAAACTAAATATAATTAACCTGAAACTATTTGATAAGAAACCCGTGGATCTAGTACCCGTAGTTAAACAATCTTTTATTCACGGCTCAAATCAAGAATGCCACCATATTTGTTTTAAAATGCCATTTATATTTTGTTTTTTTCGAAAGCCAAATTTTTCTAATGAAAGAAACATGCTAGCGTATCATCATGTTCCACACACACACAAAAAGTAAAGATACATTCACTTTTCCTGGTAGATTCTCATTTCAGAGTCCCATTTCATAAACACGCAAATGTTACTAAAGGACATGGTACCAACCCATTAGAGAAAACATGAGGACCCTAACGTAGGTAAAGATACGTCTTTTAATCTTATTTTTTTGGAGGGTTTTTTTCTACACTTTGTGATGACGTTTTGGCGGGCCGGATGGAATCGCTTTGCGGGCCGGATCTGGCCCGCGGGCCGTATTTTGGGCATCACTGTGCTAGATTATACGCATTTTCCGATTCGAGAAGTGAGGAAATCATACATCTGTGATTATTTATTGGTGTGTATATTATTAGATTCAATAATAGAGCTAAAGTTCGGATTAAACTCTAGTCTAGAACAAGAATCTAGATGTAATCTATTATAGATTTTCGCACAAATAAAAGCAATAAAAGTAAATATTCATAAAATTGAAGCAACTTAAAATTTACTCAGTTATCGCAATTATTGTAATATGATTGACAATGCCATGTTGTCTCAAGGCTAAATATGGTTGCTTGTAGATGTGAAAATAGCGTACTTGTTGAATTGTAAGTTAAGGCATGCCTAGTAGCCGTTTCTAGCATTCTAGCCTCGTCCTTTGTAGAGTGAGATTGTCTTCTCCGGTAACCACCCTCTAGTAGTGTTGAATACTAGATCAGGTATAATGGTGTCTCCATGAAACGTTTTGCCAGATTGCTGTTTACATGTAGCAACCAAATGACTGGTAAAAGTGTTATTCTTTCCATTAATATAAGTAGCCTTGAGTGTGTCTCTGGTCATCAAATAGGACGACGCATCATTGATTACCATGCAAAGCGAATATGATATGTAATTTTTAAGATTATGTGTTTGGGTTAATGTTGAGATTGAAATTTATTATTCTGCAATGGATAGATTGTTCAGACCGAACAAGTTGCGCACTGACCCAAGTACTCCTTTGGTCTCAAGAAAATGAATTGAATGTGGTGACACATTTCAGAATTTTCTGTCTTCCATCAAAGATAATAACAAATAGTTAAATAAAAACAACTGAAGTTTCTGCTTAGTTGCACCACAAAAAATATGTACATTACAATAAGGTTACCGTTGTACCTGTGACATTACTTAATATATATGGACCATATGCCAAAAGCGATCTTTTTTTTTGGGCGAGATTAGTGAGGGACGGGGCTCAGTGGCTAGGTGGTAAGGGACTTGGATTCTGAATAGGGTGTCTCGGGTTCGAATCCTGATGAAGGCTATGATTTTAATTTCGAGATCTTTAGGAAGGCTCTGTGTAAAGACAAAAAGTAAGTTAGTCTTTGTGTTGGCCACGTGAAACCCTCGTTAAATGTGGGCCACAGAATCAGACGACATTTAATCATCTGCCCTATACACCGTAAGGTCTGAAAGGGGAACTTTACTTATTTAACTTAAAGGTAAATGGCGCAAAAGAGAAATCCTCCGTAAGCGCTATTAAGATCAAAGCAGGCGTCATTTCGACCTCGATAAGGTAGACACCTGGTCAGTAGGCACATGGTCAGTTGGTACCTGATAAGTAGACACCTGGTCAGTAGGCAACTGGTCAGTAGGCACCTGGTCAGTAGACACATTTGACTGCGTAATAGGTCTTAACTCCATGTGTATTTTCATTTGCACAGTATATCAACATTAGTACCAGCCCCCCCCCCCTCCTCTGTATCCGCCAGTGTAATCCAGTCACGATAAACTGTATAAAGCCCAGGACAAAATTAACTAGTGTAGAAGTAAAAAAAAAAAGTTTTTTAATTATTTATATTCTGAAATATGTTTTAAAAAGTTGCCTAAAAAATGTACGTTTTAATAGTACTAGCTAGCTCTTTGACTTTGAATTATATATATATATTTCTTGTTAGCCTCTTTAATGTGTTACATAATTTCTCATAATTACAAATATACACAAACTTATAAAACTAGAAAATATTTCTAACAATTTTGATATAGATAAGCTAAAGTTTTAAAATCTTTATACTCTATAGTGTGTACATATATCTAGAGGGAAGTTTTCTCCTGACATTCTATGTATTGGTCTCTCTCAAGTTCCCGAGTCAACGTGCTGCAATACTGTTCAGTGGTGTAGCAAGGTATCCGTGGGGCCCCTTTTTCCCATAATAAGACGAATGTGGTTTGTGACAAAACAATTGAGTAATATGAATGTATTGGCACATTTACCAAAAGACATTCCAAACCCTAGTGTAGCTTTTTTTTTAATACGTAGGCCTTATTATGTCACTACGTTTGATTCTGTTAAGACTTCAACAAGTTATGTGTATTTAAAGTCATGTTTGTACAATTTTCTTAGCAGAATTTAAACAACCTAAAGGTGTTTCAAATAAATAAAGAAATGTTTTATGAGTTCTATTGCTGGGAAGCTAAGTAAGATTCAACTTGGCTTAGATTGGCTACCTATGAAGGGGCCTCGAGGTTGGACTCGAGCAGAATTATGTATACCAAGCGCCTAAAGGCAGCACGGAAAACCTTCTCCTAGATGCCCCGTTCCCCAACTGGTCCACAAACGAGATTGGACCAAAGCGCTCTGAGCATGCTTTAAGCATGAAAGTAGCGCTATATAAAAGCAATATTTTACTTTTATTATAATAATGTTTTTCAATTTCCCACTATACACATTTTTATTACGAAAACACTAGTATGTGTAAATTATCAAACATTGATAGAAACTATTGTCTGATTCTACGTTCATTATTTAACAGAAAATAGACCCAACATTTATTTACTAACATTTTTCTGGCTCTCTAAGTAGAAAGTCAGTAACAAGTCAGTCTAAACGTTTGCCTTTTTCCCAATGGCAAGAATACCAAGCGAAGACAACCTGCTCTGTATCATATCAATTGTACTATAATTTTTGATCAATCCAAATTTCGAAAATGACCACTATGCTGAACAAACTGATACAGACAAAGTGAGAAATGAAGTCCATGTCAATAAAATGTTTGAAAAACTTGATGATAAAATGGAAAATAAAAAATAACACCAACAAAAAAACAACAACAACCAAATCCCATGTAGCTGTCATTTGAAATGTCGTTATGAAATGCTCCTTTTTAGGATTGCATCTTTAAAAGAACAATGTTCTATCGCAAAATCATCTGGGCCAGATGAGACTAGAAGCATGCTGACGTCATCCAACTCTGCCGTGTGCAACCTGAAATGAAAACTATGAAACTGGGCTTGAACGACTAAACATTTTGACATTTCTTGCATGCCCATGACATCGATTGTGCACTGCGAATATAGTGCATTAGAAACAATTAAAGAAAATAATGTTAAAAGTAAAGCGAATGTATGAATTCATGAATAAAAAGATATTATGAATGGAGCTAAAAATAGCTAATTAACCTGAATTCAATTTTTTATGAAAACATTGGCGACGAATGTAGATCTATGTAAAAATGCTTTAGAAAAACAAACAACAACAACAACAACAAAAAAAAACGCTACTGACAGTGAGAGAGATCACTTAGTACGTATTCAACACTACAACTTTCTGTGTACATCTGTGCTTCAAAACGAAACGTTTGAATTCTAGCAGGTTAATGAGTTACATCTCGGCATCAGCATGTGATTTCCATTTCACATTCTTGACACTATTCACGCATATGGTCAATTAGCGTCTTCTAGAGTGTTGTTCTACTTCACATTGCGAAATGAGAACTGTGCACTTTTCCTAGCTTTTCAAATGTTAACTCATCCTTGTTTCGATCTTTAGACTTACAAAACTAAAAAAAAAACGTAGAGACAACAAAAAAAAATATTTTTTTTTTACGAAACAAAAGTTATGTTGTATCAATTAGTTTGGATCAGTCATGTAATTAAATGTTTAATAGATCTGACTAACAATAAAAAGCAGTTATAAAAATAAAATGAAAGAGGAACGACCTAAATTCAGACAGAATGGATCGAAGAATGGAAAAGGCAAACCTAGTATAATAATTTAAAACCAATAGTTAATTCACTAATTGTTTTTTTTTATTGATTCTTATTGATTGTTGTCAGGTAAAAGAAATAACTATTCGAAATTTCAGCTTAATCCGAGATCGGGTGTCGGAGAAATAACGTGTGCAAACTTTTGACCAGACAGACACACAGACACAGTGAACTTGATATAAGCTTTGTAAAAAAAGTATTTGATCATTGTATTTGCTTCATGACACCCTCGTTAACTATCGGCAATATATAAAAAAAAGTTGGAGTCTACATCGTGCATCACATTGTGTAAAAGGGGTATTTACAAAACGTATGTTAACTCACTCCGTCTGTTTGTCTGTCTGGACTCACTCCGTCTGTTTGTCTGTCTGGACTCACTCCGTCTGTTTGTCTGTCTGGACTCACTCCGTCTGTTTGTCTGTCTGGACTCACTCCGTCTGTTTGTCTGTCTGGAGTCACTCCGTCTGTTTGTCTGTCTGGAGTCACTCCGTCTGTTTGTCTGTCTGGAGTCACTCCGTCTGTTTGTCTGTCTGGAGTCACTCCGTCTGTTTGTCTGTCTGGAGTCACTCCGTCTGTTTGTCTGTCTGGAGTCACTCCGTCTGTTTGTCTGTCTGGAGTCACTCCGTCTGTTTGTCTGTCTGGAGTCACTCCGTCTGTTTGTCTGTCTGGAGTCACTCCGTCTGTTTATCTGTCTGGACTCACTCCATCTGTTTGTCTGTCTGGAGTCACTCCGTCTGTTTGTCTGTCTGGAGTCACTCCGTCTGTTTGTCTGTCTGGTACAAACCTTAATCACATTATTTCTCCCACCTCAAAATCAAGTTTAAATTTTGCACAATTATGCCTTATACTGAGGAATGAAGTATTTTCCGTGACTGCGAAGTCCCAGCTGTGACCTACATATTTTGCCATTCCAAGGCAAGCATAACCATTGTCCGCAGGCTGTCGATTTAGATTTTCTTTTCGCCGTCTACGTTTGTCCTCGGCAGCAGATTTTCTTTTGGTTTCAAATGTGTATCCCGCTGCCTTTGTGAGTTACCTCAAGCTGTCTCGTTCTGAGGCCGCATGCAACCAGGGACTTCTTTTAGTATGACAGTTGCGCTGGGCAGGGCACGTATCCCGTATGAAAGACGAATGTATGCCAAAGGCAGTCTTTTTTGGTGAGCTAAAAGGTGGTCGACGTAACAGAGGCGCCCCACGGAAACGCTTCAAACTACTACGCATATGATGGCAAAAAATGTACATTTTTGTGTACTAATAGGTAACGGTAAAAGTAATCGGTCTCTTACTTAAAAGGAAAACATTGTTGAAGGATTACTAACTTAGATTTAGATCCTCCCGAGCCGTTCGGCGAAATACCAAGACGTCTCCATAAAGATTTGTCACTGGCAATGTCTGAAGCCTCTTTCCACCTGGTATCCACTACTCTGAGGTCCTCCGTGAAAGTGTGGCACCAAGTTTCTTGATCCCCTTGTCGTGTGTGAGTGTGAGCGTGATATTAATTAGTTTTATATGTGTTATCAAGGCTCACAGATAGACTTGGCAAATACTAAACAAAGGTTTGGTTGTAGACCGACTAATACGTAGGTCGGGACCGACACAGACAATTATTAATGTTAGTTTTAGGCTTGGGCTAGATACTCATCCTATATAGAGAGAAGTTGGGGGCAAACCTGGAAACAGCGCCATTTGGTGTTAACAGGAGCGGGCATCGTGTGCTAGAGATTCTGTATCATGTAGGAATTAGTTTTAAAAGACCAGGAGTGACAGTCTTTGCAGGGACAGTATCTGGAGGGACAGTCTCTGAAAGGACAGTCTCTAGAGGCACAATCTCTAGAGGGACAGTCTCTAGAGGGACAGTCTTGAGAGTCCTTGAAGTCTTGAGCCAGTAGAGATAGCTTGAGTATTTTATGATGGGAATCATCGACGACACTAGATAGAAGCTAGAAAATGAGCGACAGACGATAGTCTACACAAATGACAGACAGACAACACATGTTGAATTCCTGTAACCTTGTATTGCTGGATCCAGGAGCGAACATTGAGGATGAAACTTGTTGGTCTGGCTGTGCATGGGTGTAAAACTATTTCTCTTGTTGTTGCATGTTATGCATTCTAGTTGTATTATTTTATCATTAACCATACATGCAGTCATACAGTATTTAATTAATCAATTACTATTTGGGGGTGTTTTGGGGCCAGTGTCTTGTACGGTCCTCTTGGTAAAGTGAGCAGTTTTGGAGGACATGTTTGGCATTCTCTGGTGAAACTCCACATGGGCAGATTTCACTGGTTCCGATTTTGAGCTTCCGGTACATATGTAGAAAGATAGAAAGGAGACTATATGGAGAGCTCCCTGATTTGGAAACCACTGTGCAGTTCATCTCATGTATTGGTCTAGTCATCTGAACGCTCCAACATAACAATGAGAACGAAGAAATTACATTTACTACATGATTTTAATGCGGCCGTTGATGCCTTAAATAAAGTATTCAATACTAGTCGACCAGAGGCGTAGCATACGCTGCTATTTTGCAGGGCCGGCCATATGCCACAGCAACCTATCCGACCGCAGTGGGCCCCACACTTTCATAGGACCCAATTTTTTTGTGTAAATTATTAAATTAAACCATTTTATAACTTATAACATTTCTCGTGGCCGCCTGATTTACCAGGAGCTCCTGGAAATCTCCTGAAATTGCAAAATATTTGAAAAAGTCATGGAAATCTCTAGAAATTATTAAAAATCTTTTGAAAACTTATACAAATCTCTTGAAATATGTAGACAAAAATTTGTCATTTTGAGGTGTCATTCAATATGGAAAACGATTAAATATTGGTTTCAATTTGGGATTGACATCATGGGTTTTTATATATGGTGTCCTTTGATGGTGTAAATAAATAAATACATTGTAAAGTAATATTGGTTAAAAGTACTGAGTTATTATTCAAAGTAATATAGTCAATATTGCAACAAAAGTAATTACTCACACAATATAAGATAATAATACAGATATATATATTGAAGTCAAGTCAAGTGGGACGTGAGGTGAGGGGGGGGGGGGTTTCAATGCCTGATTCATTCTATTGGAAGACCATTGCCGCAAACGTCATGCGATGCTCGGTCACAACCTTATTAAGTGGTTGAGTTCGGCAGTTCTTTGGTCGAGACCTGATCTCTGTAACTGAACTCTACAAATCATTCTTAGACAATTTTGCTGAGCCACATTTTGTCGTTTCTCCATTTTTGCTGATGACTTTCATGTCGCTGTTGGGAGGACGATTCTGTTAAGTAGGTGGATTTTCGTCTGAAGTCCAATAGCTTGGCTTGTGCAAATAGGCCGAAGCATTTGGAAAATGGTCCCTGTAGGCACCCCTGAAAAAATTCATCCAGATTCTACGACACTTTAAAGTAAGGACATACGTAGAAGAAGAAAAAACAACCTGAAAATATATAAAAATACTTAAAACAAATTTTCAATAAGTGGAAGAACTACACATTTACAGCCATATATATATTGTTTAAAATAGTTAATTTCCTCTTTTAAAATCTTGCGATCTATATATAAACACTTTTTAAATATTTTAACAGTTAATTTTGAAAAGCCATAACAAAGTGTTATATACATTTTCATTGATTATGATTTTAAAAAAAAATTATTACTAATGCAAGGAACTTTAGCAATTGAAACGTATCATCGATTTGAATTCGATGAAGCGGGTGAATAAAGGAACTTCAAATATGAAACTTCTATTTTGTGTTTGTTTTACAATACTTTGAATTGTAAAGATTTCTCCATCATTCTAGCTCTGTCATGCATACATACACCAGTGAAGTGAATGATTGCATCAGTGAGCAGTGATGAGAGCGGCATTGAAAGCACACATCTAAACATTTCGATTGAAATGAACATTACAGCCTGAGACCAGTCGTTATAGAAGGCCTGAACACTGACCTGTGACGTATCAAACATTGGGCCAGTTTGAACCAATAGCTCGTTGCCACGTCGTACAGATCTATTAGATTTCGTTCAAAATACCATTTTATATTATTATTAAAGTCTAATATATTTCTTGCATTTCATTACAAGTTGATTTTATCTGTATGTTCATAAAATTTATCTTTAGCATTGTTCAGAAAAGAAGTTATTCAAGTGAGTTCAAGTTTCAGAAGTTAAAATATAGTACGCCTACAGTGGTTTAGTTGTCTACAGGCGTTCTTATGCCACCATCAACAAATAGGCGCGGACTAATGCGTTTTTTCTGAGAGAAGGCTCTGTTCCCGATCGGAGCTCATGTCTCAGGTGATTTTAAATGCAGAACTTATGACAGTGTTTTTGTCTCAATCCGCCTCCTTAGTCACATGGGAATTGCGCGGGGAAAAAAAAATCGTCTCTCGAGACTTAAAATGCCACAGTGTGGTAATTATTATTTTAGTGCTTCAGTAAACATCGCTGCCTTTATTGGTGAATGCGTCAATAACCAAGTGTGAAGTTGATGCCAACTAAAAGCGATTAAGAACTTCATAAAACTCGAATGGGGGAGGACATGCTCTATAAACCCCAGTAAAGACTCTAAATACACCCCCCACGGTTGCTTGTAATTTATTCAGGCCGACAGTTCAGCCCGAGAATAAATGTTTTAGTTTTTTACAGGTGAACGAACTGTGCAGGTCTAACGAACTGTGCTGGTCTAACGAACTGTGCTGGTCTAACGAACTGTGCTGGTCTAACGAACTGTGCTGGTCTAACGAACTGTGCAGGTCTAACGAACTGTGCTGGTCTAACGACCCAGTTTGTGTTTGAAATGAACTTCAACAGAATTTTGTTAACAAGTCTTCTTGTAAATTACCCTCCTGCTGGTTTGGAATAAACCCTCCTCCTCCGTGGTCGACACCTCCCTTTCCCCTCTCTTGTCCCCCTCTCTCCTTCCTACTCCTGTGATCGAAGAGTCTTTTTCGTACTCTTATTTCCTAGAGTTAGCAATAAGAGAAAATACTTGACACTTTCCCCACCAAACAGACAAAGTATTAAAGACGAATCGCTCATGTCTGTTAGCTTCTCTTGTTTCTCTAGTCCTAAGACAATATCGGAACACGCAAAAAGCAGTTATTTTGGGTTACCAAAAAAAATGTGTAGCTTCTAGCTTAAAAAAGTAAAAGTTTCCTTTTCAGACGCTGCGATCTATGGGAATGATGATAAGGTCATCTGTTTCTATGGCTAACGGTTAACGGACAGTGTATCAAGTAGCAAGCCCAACGACCAACCGTCTTTACTTTCCCCAACTAAAGTCAGGTTGTATGCAGTGTTGGGTGGACTCAAAGGTGCCATAAAAATCACGAAATTTAATGTCCCGGTCTTTACCGAGATTCGAACCCAGGATCCCAGATTCGGTAGCCAAGCGCTTAGTTTGCATGAGCTTCTTAAGACTGAAAAAAAAGGAAGTTCCTAGGCGGATTGAATTTGCGGATTTCTAAATTGTTATTGGAGATTATTTTTCTACTTATAAACAATGTGAAAGAAGCTAAATTTAACTTAAATATTAAAATTCTCTTTTCAGGCCTTGTGGTCTGTAAGGTAGATGATGTTAAGTTTATCTCTTTCTTTGGCCTACGGTTAACGAGGGTGTCATGTGGCCAGCACAACGACCAACCGCCTTTACTTTTCCCCAACTAATATCAGGTACCCATTAGAGCTGGGTGGACTCAGAGGCGACAGAAGATCCCGAAATTAAAAATCCCAGTCTTCACCAGGATGCGAACCCAGGACCTCGGTTCGGAAGTCAGGCGCTTTACCGCTCAGCCTCCGTATTTCCTTTTAATAAATAGAATCTCAATCTGTATAACTGACTGGCTATATTTATTTTATTTAAGTCTTCTATCAAAAAGCTTAGACTCAAAGCTGTAGGATGTTATCTTCATGCACAGTAAAGATCCTCTCCTTCAGCGTACAGAGACAATCCACAATTAACCAGGATTAGCAAGGATTTGAGTTTTCGTGACACAAAATCAAATTTAGAATATTTTAGACGATTTTGATTATCTGAGTTTATGATCCATGCAGCCAGCAATCATTGACCTGACAGTTTTATTATTTTATTTGATTCTTTCGTAGGGTCAGTCTTTTTACCAAGCTTATACCAAACTCACTCCATCTGTCTGCCTGGTCTGGTACAAATGTTATACACATTATTTTCTCTTCTTCCCGTTCTCGGATCGAGTTGAAACTTTGCACAACCATCCATTAGTCCCTAACAACGTATGAATTGATCAATTATTTTATCAATAAGTCTTTAATTATTGATATTTATGTAGCGAAAGGGAGTTAATTCTTGCAGTATTGAGAAGTATGGCAGTGTTTTTGCGTTTCTTCCCTTTATATAAGGTTTATTTTTAATTATTTAATTTCTATTTATTTATATTTCTTTTTTACTTACGCTGCATTGGTGGTAAAATTAACACAGATTGAAAGCGCCGTCTACACCAGGGGTTCTCAACCTGTGGTTCGCGACCCTCTTGGGGGTCGAATGACGATTTGCCAGGGGGTCGCCTAAGACCATCGAAAATATGGATTGTTATTGTCTATTCTTCTATTGCTGTATGTGTGTGGGGAGGGGGGGCGCGGCAGAGTGGGGGTTTATAAAAAGGGTCGCCAAATGATTTTATATTATTACAAAGCTTATACTAGCTCACTCGGTCTTTCTGTCTTTCTGTCTGTCTGTCTTTCTCCTGTCTCTCTGTCTATCTGTCTGTCTGTCTATCTATCTGTCTGTCTATAGTCTGTCTGTCTGTCTGGTAAAGAGTTTGTAAACGTTATTTCTCTCAAACCCATTCTCGGAAGGAACAGAAACTTTTGAACAATTATTTCTTGGCATAGACAAAACATGAATTAACGAAAATAAAGTCACCAATTTATCAATTAGTAATGAATTATTTTATTTAATATCAAAAAATGAAAATAACTTCTACATTATTGAGCGATATAGTTGTAATTGCGAAGTTCTTTCCCATAGATAAGCTTTGTTTATATTAAAAATGATTTTTTGTATATTTCGCGTGTTTATTTACTATAGAAACCTATAAGCTTCTTTTCTTTTAGTGCCAATGAAACGGCTGCTCATTTATTAATTTTCTAACACACTTTTGGCCCATTATGTATTTAATTTTAACGCCCATTCTTAAACTAAAACCTATTCTCTCTTTCATACATCCTCTTCCTCTTTATAAATATAATACATAATGATATATTCCATTTCATGACGAGAAAGGTATGTATGGAATATGGAAATAGAAATATCTGATTTCTAAAAAAATACAATTCGAAATATGGTAACACAATTATCAAAGGTGATATATTAATGGCAAGTGGCGGACTGGCTATAAAGGCATTTGGGCTAATGTCCAGAGGGCCAGTATCCAAAATATGACTGGTAGGACCACCTAAAGATCCAAAGATCAGGCTTAATAATATTCTCTCATGTAAGGATTGATTTGAGCGTCATGTAAAAAAATCTTTTACGGGATGTACCATGTGATACAAGTTCCATTCACAACTCAAATAGTAAACATTTATATGATTAAAAAAAAGGTGTTGTAAATATGTATATATTTACAATTACTTTGCCCAATCTCAAATCAAATTTTAGTAGTCAACCCCTTCTCATTGGATAAAGCCCAGTATTTTCCTATGATCAACGTAATCAGTGTTTTTGAAGTTGTCTGCTCCTAAATAGTTCCCTCTTATATCCTGGTATCTGGGGCAATCAATGAGGATATGTAACAGTCTTCATCCGTAGACAGTGCTACCAGCCAGCAGGATACGTCCTATTAGCGATGAAAAGGCGATAAAAAGCAACATAAGGGCTATATAAACATAGGGGCTAAATCAACATAAGGGCTATAACAACATAAGGGCTATATCAACATAAAGGCTATATCAACATAAGGGCTATAACAACATAAATGCTATATCAACATAAGGGCTGTATTAACATAAGGGCTATATCAACATGAGGGCTGTATCAACATAAGGGCTATATCAACATAAGGGCCATATTTCTTATAAAGATATAAAACAAACGTACAGTTGTCGATGCATTATAGAAAAGTAAAGTTCCCCTTTTATACCTTGTGGTCTATAGGGCAGATGATGTAAAGGTCATCTGTTTTTTTGTGGCCTACGGTTAACAAGGGTGTCATGTGGCCAGCACAACAACCAACCTTTACTTTTCCCTAACTAATGTCAGGTTCATATTAGAGCTGGGTGGACTCAGGGGTGCCCAGAGATCCCGAAATTAAAAATCCCTATCTTCACCAGGATTCGAAGCTGTGATTTCGGTTCGGAAACCAAGCGCTGTACCGCTCAGCCACCACGCCTCCATCGATGCATTATGAGACAACATCATGATTTCGAGAATAGATGACTCTATAACTGGAGCGCCATCATATGATATACAATTTATGGGCCGTAGTGTATAGAAATGTCTGATTTTGACATTCAGTCCGGCCCTGTAAATGACATTACTCATTCAATAGTCGGAATTGTTATTTTTTTTTTTTAGCCTTTGTCTCATGCTAACAATTTTAATAAAGAAAATCATTGTGGCACTATATTTACCAAGCAATGTCTCCTAACACAATCAACTCTTTTGTATCACCATGTTGTTTTTCATTGGCATCATTGGCATATCTCCCATTGCATAGATAAATCTTATAACACGCCTCTATAGTGCGATTCTTTTTTTATTATTATTTTTCTGAACACTAGAATGACTTGAATTATGATTTATACACTAGGCCTAACCCGCTAATATAAGAGCAGATCAAAGCAATAAGAGCTTACGTATTTTTAAACAGATATTATGAGCATTCTTGATGATATAAGGTAAGTCAGTGACGCACAAATTACGGCCCGCGGGCCGATTCCGGAACGTGAAAGGGTAATATTTGTCCTCGAAACTTCTGCATAAGGTGCATTATGCAGTCCCTGAGACTGGCTTTTGAATTTTGTTATTTTTAGGGCTCTCAGAGTCCCCCCTAACCCAATGTGGAAAAGTAAAGGTGGTTAGTTCTCGGGCTGGCTATATGATACCTTCATTAAACGTGGGCCACAAAGAACGATAACATTTACTTACATTATGCATTACATTGATTTTAAATTGAGTTGGATTCTATTTTAAACTGCTCGACATCTTGCTATTACATTGTGTTCTACATTGAAATTTAGTTTTACTTTTACCAACTTCACCAATTCTTTAAGTCCTTTGGGGCAACACACGCGATCTGTCAACATTCTTTCACCATTCATCTCTGTCTTTTGCCCTAGTTAGAATCTTTTTTTTTTGTCTTCTCATCTCTCCGTCAGTCTCTTCTTTTTTTTCCTGGTACTGTTCCCCGAAGGAAAGTCATTCTAGCCCTGAGAACCTCGTCATATGGCAATACAGTTTTCGTTTGCTTTTTGTTACAGTGGTCATCAGATCAACATAGGGCCCAATAGCAGTTGTGATTCTGTTGCTAATCTCCTCATTTGTGATGAAGTTTTTGTAAGTGATACCTTCTATAGCATCTCAAATCCATTGTTAGAATCTTCTTTAGTTCTGCTCAAAGAAGTTCCGTTTCGAGTGTCGTTGAAAGCTGGAATATTGGACTTTGACTTTTCTAGGACGACCCAAATCTTAAGAAAATCTGACATACTTTTCTAAGATGCCCCAATTCTAAAGAGAATCTGACATACTTTTCTAAGACGCCCCAAATCTAAAATCTAAAGATAATTTGACTTTATCTGACATACTTTTCTAAAATGCCCCAAATCTAAAGAGAATCTGATATACTTTACTAAGACGCCCCAAATCAAAAGAGAATCTGACGCTTTGGGGAAATACATGCTGTATGTCGTTCTGCTTCTCACAAGAAACCCTTGTTAACCGTTTTCCTAAAAAACACATCATCTACTCCCAAAGATTGCAAAGTCTAACAGGGCTACCTTTACCTACACCTAGCCCCCATGCGCCCCTTCCAGCCTCTTTTCGATGTCACTTCACCAAAAAAAAAAAAAACAGTGTGTGACGTTGTCCTGGACTAAGAGATGGCTGTCTGGTCGTGCGGTTTGCGCGCTGGACTGTCGTTCAGATTTATCGATGGTCCCGGGTTCAAACCCTGCCCGCTCCCATCCTCCGTCGTCCTGCGGGAGGTTTGGACTAGGAAGTAAACTGTCTTCAACTCTGAAGTAACATCCGAAACACGTAAAACATTTTTACATTTTAGTATCGAGCCAACTGCCACGCTGGCTTACTGTCATTGTCAAATACTTTCAATTCATCATGTCAGATAAGATACAAATGTACTAGTCAATATTAGTCCCTATAAACATTCCCGTTTCACTGCCAGTACAGCATAAAGGGGGAGGGTGGGTGTGAGTGTGAAGGTCAAGGAAAGATTTGTAAATATCCTTGGACAAAAAAAAAGATGAATTTAGGTCAAGGAAAATTAACAGAAGAAAAAAAAAAAGCACCTTACCCAAATTCTGGCCTAATCGAATTAAAAATACAAAAATGTTCTTATAAAAAGATGTTTTTAATAGGCCTATTTAAAAAATCAATCGAAAAAATCAATGGCTTCATTTTTCGTTACGTTGGATTAGGTAAATTAAATTTATATTAAAAGCGATTTCTTGGATAAATGTGCTCATTTTCTATTCTTTTTTTCACTTCCTCTCGCTTTTTCTCTCTTTCTCTCTCTATCTCTCTCTCTTTCTCTCTCTCCATTTTTCTCTCTTTCTCTATTTCTCTCTCTCTTTCTGTCTCTCTTTCTCTCTCTCTTTCTCTCTCTTTTTCTGTATCTCTTTCTGTCTCTTTCTCTCTCTCTCATTCTGCCACTGTTACTTTTCTCTCTTTCCTCAAGCTTAAAGCCTCGTTTAAGACTTTTATTTCATTTGAAATGTTTCAATAAAATCTTATAAATTACAAAATTACAGAAATCATAAATTCAAACCTGAACAAATAACTTCTGGCCCAAACAAATGCACGTCTGCCTTGTTGTCTGAAAGGCGCTTTCGGACAGCTGTCAATAAGGCTCCCTAATTAAAACCCAAACGTCCTGCGGGACGTTTCAGCTAGGAAGTAGTAATCATATTAATTTTTGTTGCTTATAATATAAACATAGACCTATATATATAGACTATGAGGCGCGGTGGCTGAGTGGTAAAGCGCTTGGCTTCCGAACCATGGATTCCGGGTTTGAATTCTAGTGAAGACTGGGATTTTTTATTTCGGGATCTTTGGGCGCCTCTGAATCTACCTAGCTTTAATGGGTACCTGACATTTTACTTGGGAAAAAGTAAAGGTCGTTGTGATGGCCAAGTGTCACCCTCATTAACCGTAGGCCACCTGAAACAGATGACCTTTACATCATCTGCCCCATAGACCACAGTGTCTGAAAGGGGGGAATTAAAATAAAAATGCCTACAGACAGGCCCAACGTATAGATTTTGTTTCGCTCAAAGTTTTGACAGAGTTTTAAACTATACAGCAATTACCAGTAGTATAAAAATAGTCATCGCCTACATCTATATTTTAAGCTCAATAATATTTTTTTCTGTAGATCTAAAATGTCCTATTATGACAGGCGGCCATTATAACCATTGTAAAATTGTTTTGAGTTAAGCTTATTTAGGTGTTCTAATCAAAAAGGATTATCCCTAGAAACTCCAACAATTCGAAGTAAGGAAACGTCGGCTCTAGATCTGAGAAACTATTCTACAGAGATATAGGAAAGTGCGAAGTTCGAGCAGCCCCGATTTGTCAGGAGGTTCGAACAGTTCACTTTTTATTGCTATAACTTTTTTATTTGAATGTTTACCAAATTACTACTATATTGCTACTGCGTATGCACCTTTTTTCTTTACTTCCGACACATACTATTTTCTTTTCCTTGTAAAGGCTAAGTTCAAGGTGAGGTCAAACTCAGGAGGTGTGGAGGTATTCTTTTTTACTACCCGGTAGTGAAGGAAATGGGCAATGGGCTTAAGGGTATTTTTAAGTCTGATTGCTCATCAGCTTAAAGAGACTATTTGAAGTTGTGGAGGGTGGGAAATGGTGCAATGGATGGTGTTCTTGCGCTGGAGTAAAAAGAAAATGACTTTGTAGTAAAAATAAAATATTAAAACATGTTTTTAGATATATTTCCTTTGATCTGTTCGAACCTTCCACCAACCCGATCGAGGTTACTAACTGGGGAAAAATCCGCTCGAGGAAAAGTACGCTTGGCGATACTTACCCTACACCTCTTTGACTTCGTATTTAATTTTAACTAAGCCTAGTGATACATTAAATCCAATCTATTTTCATAGAAAAAAGGACGAGGAATTCAGAGATACTATCAGTTTTTTCATAGGTCAGACCGTTACGGTGCTATAAAAATCCAAACTTGAAAATTGCTGCCAGCGGGCTTAATGCGCTCGAACTTCGCACTTTACTCTAGATCTATATCAAGATTGAGTGACTAAATTTATTTTCAAAATTGAAGATCATATTTTCATACACATAAAAATGTGTCTTTCATCCAATGAAATCAATTCCTGACAACCATTCTATATAGTTTTATGTTTACGGGCACAAATAATTCAGTGTCGTAAATAAGAGTGTTTCTGCGACTAGAGATTTGTTTTTGTTTCCAGTGACCTGGCTCTTTCTTTAGAACAAACATCTCGGATGTCGATAACATCGCATGTTGAATGATTGGATGTTACAATCTTAAGTCGTCAACTCTCTGCTTTGTCTGACCACGCGATTACTTAGCACTCTTACGCTCAGAGGGATGTGTGGTGTGTGTGGTGTGTTTGAGTGTGTGTGGGGGGGGGAAGTTGCGGTCTAGAGATTCCCAGAGACAGATTTTGTAATTAAATTTATTTCAAAGATGTCTGTCAAGGCTGTGTGAGTTTTTCAAATCACTGACAATGCGTCGTACCGATAACCCGGTTTTGGTCAATAGATGATAAGTAAGATTTTGGTAAACATCCATACAGAGGCGGGCCCGGACGTTCTTTATAATTTGAGAGATATTTATTACAAAGGCTATATCAACTCACTCTGTTTGTTTGTCTGTCTGGTAAAAAACAATATGTACACGTTATTTCTACCACACCCAATCTCGGATTAAGCTGAAATTTTGCACAATTAATTCTTTAACCTGACAATACAGAAATTATATAATATATATATTGTGATGTGCTTGTTCAGACTGCCTTGAGGTCAACTAACGATGACTGTTGAATTTCAACCAATTCCTCTGCAAGCGTTTGAGTTTTATTGTTCGGGTGTATTCCGTGTAGTTGATCAAGCAAACTAAAACAAGACATCGATTTAACTAGTGAAGAGATGTGGTCAACACTGATGAACAATGTAACAGATATTTATTTCATGAAAAGGCCGCAGTAAAAGTCTCTGTCAAAATAAATACGTCTTTACCCTAGAGAATTCTATCGCTAACTGATTTTCCGGTCTCTAACCCAACATATCCCAAACGTCACTAGTCCCGTTCAATATACGTCTTCTATGGTGCGTCGCTAAATAACTAATACTCTAAATAAGGTGTCTAACAGATTCCTCCCCCCCTTGAAAAAAAAAATATGTCAATATTTTTCTACTACTGTCAAGTCTTACAAGGGCATTTGCAATTCATGGGGAAGACAACAAACATAAAATCTTGACATCTTCATCTTGGCTTGACAGTGTATGATGTTCTTGCCAATGTTCGTATCATCATCTTTGTTCAATACACAGTTTACCATGTGGCATCTCATGGGCACGTCATAACATATCACTTCACAAATGTTCTCCACTGGCAGTAATCTGACAAAATATAACATTTCAAAACAATTATAAAATTTATTTCCACATTCAATAAAGTTTTGTTTTTTTCTTACCACCCTTTTATACGCTTTTCGTCCATTTTTCTTTTATACTCACCCTTTTCCATCGACCTAACTTTTGTCAATGATATATGAAATGATTCACAAAAATATATCCATACTTACTTTCAAATGCTTAACATCAAATTTACTTATCTCCCTTTTCCATAACATATTTACAGCATTATCTCATCTCATTTCAATGTCATTCTAGATAACAAATCAGCTACAATATTCATAGATCCACTAATAGCTTTCACTTCAAATTTATATTCCTGTAGTGCTAAGAACCATCTATATACACGACTGTTTTTCATATTCTTTTGCTGTATATACTGAATAGGTTTATGATCAGTTAATAATATGAATTTTCTCCCTATTAAGTAACTCTCTAACTTAGTAATTACCCATATTACAGCTAATGCTTCCCTTTCAATGACACTATATTTTTTCTCTGCCTCTGATAATGTTCTACTTACATATAATATAGGATGTAAGTTATCATAGTTCTGCATTAAACAACCACCAATAGCATTACCAGATGCATCAGTTGTGACATAAAATATTTTGTCTTTATCTGGTAGTCTCAGTATTAATTCATGACTAAAAATATCTTTAATTCTGTCAATAGCTTTCACACATTCCTCATTACAGACTACTTTTTGAGGTTTTCCTTTTTTAAGTAAATCATTTAATGGATTCACTATTTCTGCTAAGTTCTTTATGAACTTTCTGTAATAATTTACTATTCCCAATATACTTTTAATTTGTCTTTTTGTTGTAGGTATTTCAATATTAAGTACTTTCTTTATGTTATCTTCAATAGGGCTAATTATGTTGTTATTTACTTTATGTCCTAAGAAGATTATTTCTTCCAATCCTATTTCCACTTTTTCTGCCTGAATTGTAAGTCCACTTTCTTGTATTATTTTGAACACTTCTTTTACATCTACCAAATGTTCTTCCCAACTATTATTAAAAATACATATGTCATCCAAATAACAAATAACATTTTCTTTATTTCCAATTATCAAGTTCATCATTCTATTAAATGTTGCTGGTGCATTTACCAACCCAAAACTCATATAATTCCATTGAAAAATACCATATGGTGTTACAAATGCTGTGTAAGGTTTTGCATTTTCTGTTAATGGTATTTGCCAATAACCTTTAGTTAAATCCAATTTAGTAAAAAATTTTGCTCCATTTAATTTATGTAAAATATCCTCTATATTTGGCATTGGATATGGGTCAAATTCTGTGATGTTGTTAAGCTTCCTATAGTCAATACATAACCGTATATCTCCGTTTTTCTTTTTGGCTATCACAATTGGTGAAGCATAAGGTGATGTTGACGGTTCAATTATACCTGATTCTAGTAAATTGTCTATTTCTTTTTTTACTTTGTCTTGTAAATGTAGAGGTATTCTATATGGCTTAAGATTGATTGGTTTTGGATCTGTTACTTTAATGTCATGTTTAATAATATTTGTTTTTCCTGGTATGCTGGAAAAAATTTCTTTGTATTCCTGTATTATTTTAGTTATATCTTTTGACTTTTCCTTAGTTAAATTATTAAGATTAATCTTTTGCCAAGTTTGATTCTCTTTTGTTTCTATTACAGGTATTTCCTTAATGTCATTTTCATTGTGATTTTCATTTGTTATTATCATCAAGCACTCTTCTCTCTCTGAAAACTTATTTTCTATTTCCTCCTGAATGTTTTGTATCAACTCATCTTCTCTATCATGATACAGTTTCAAATTATTTATGTGATATGTTTTAATTTTCCCATTTATTTCAATTTGATAATTTACATCACTAATTTGTTTTATCACCTTAAATGGACCTTTCCATTGTTTACCAATCTTATTTTTCAGGTTATTTATTAATATTAATACATTGTTTCCTACTTCTAGTGTTTTCAATTGTCTTTTCTTATTTATATTCTCATGAGCACTTTGTTTGTACTTCTTATTGTTGTTATATGCTTGAGTCCATATTTCTTTTAATTCTGTTGTGATTGTTGTTTCATTGTCCTTATTTAATCTATTCTCATTGTCTATTAGATTTTCTTTGAAAACATCTAATTCATCTCTGGGTTTTCTTCCATGTATTATTTCATATGGTGAAAATTGTGTTGCTTCATGGATGTTATTTCTATGAGCAAATAGTACATAGTTCATGTAATGATCCCATTTATTCTGATTATTCTGAATTATTTTTGTCAGTGATCTTTTCAGTGAACCACCATAACGTTCACATACACCGTTACTCTCTGGGTGGTAAACTGAAGAGTATATGTGTTGTATATTATATTGTTTAGTCCATTTCTCAAATTGTTTCTGACTTAAACTGAGATCCCTGGTCACTCAATATAATTTTAGGTATACCATGTCTTGTGATTACTTTTTGAGTTATGGCATTAATGATATTTTCTGTACTTGTATTTGATAATGGAATTGCTTCTGGGTATCTACTAAACATGTCTATTACTGTTAAAATATATTTATTATTATTTTCAGTTTGAATCAAAGGACCTATTAAATCAATAGCTATTTTCTGAAATGGTTCTGTAGGTTCATCCATTTCTTGAATGGGTGCTTTATTCACTAAACTTTTGTTAGATCTCTTTTGACATATGTCACATGAGTTTATGTATTTATTGATTGTTGCCTTCATTTTTGGCCAAAATACTTGTTTTGACAAATTCCTATAACATTTCTTTACTCCCCTATGTGCTGCTAAATTATTGTCATGTGTCATGATTAAAACATCTTTCCAATATTTCTGTGGTAAGACAAGTTGTTTTATTTTTCTGTTATCATTATTTGTTTGTCTAAATAATATTTTATTCTCTATACAAAACTTTTCCATTGGATTATTATTGTTTTTATCTGATATTCTTGAATATATTTTCCCAATAATATTGTCATTCATTTGTTCTAATGCAAGTTTGGGTAATGTTTCTTTTTCACTTTGAGAAATTTGTGTTTCAGGACTATTTTGTGTTTCATTTTCTATCTCGCTTTCCTTAACATCTGTATTTTCTATTTGTATTACATTACTGTTTTCTTTTTTTTCATCATTATTTATTACATTTACTGTATTTTCCTGTTTCTCATCTTGTTTATCCATTGATCTTGTTATTACCATACTTGTTATATTTTGTGTGTCTATGTTTTCATGATTACGTGTTATGTTTTTGTATTTGTTTTGCCAGTCTTCTAATTCTTTTCTTGAACATTCTTTTACTCCTCTTATGTTTCCTACTAACATATCATATCTCATTTCTGGTATTGCAATACCATCACAATAACCAGTGAAAAATGGAGTTTCAATGTATACCCTTATAGCTTTAAATTCCCTTATGGTGCCATCTGCTAATTCTACTTTCCTAGTAAACCCTTTATACCAATGAGGTTTGACAAATTTAGTTTTCACTGCCAAAGTGTTACAACCTGAATCTCTAATTAATTCCACTGGAATTCTATCTACAAACCCTGGGTACACTGCAAAATTGTTCCTATTTCCTTCCATGAAATATACTCTATCTGTACCTTTATTTTTGTATTCCCTACTGTAACTCCTATTTCTATAATTTCCCCTGTCATTCCTATCTCTACTCCTATATCTACTGTTATTTTGTTCAGTGTATCTATTTCTACTTCCAGACCTACTATTCCCTCTTCTACAGTTAGCTGCTATGTGACCTTTTCCTTGACATTTAAAACAGGTTATTTCACCATATTTTCTATTTCCACTATTTGATCTGTTTCTATTTCTACTTCTATCCACATTTTCTTTGGTGTATCCTATTAAATCTACTTTGCTCTTATCCCTATCAGAAAATGGTTTATTTGGATATGCATTTTTGTATATTCTCATTATCTCTGTTATTTCATCTATAGTTTTTGGGTTTCGTTCTCTAATAAAAGATTGTAATTGGGGATCACATTTATTCACAAAGTTATCTACTAGAATAAAATTTTTTAATCCCTCATAAGAATTTCCCACTTTTTCTAATTTTACCCATTTATTGAAAAAATCTTTCTCCATATTAATGGTAGTTTGAGGTTCTACTTCTAATGATGGTATATTGTCAAAGTATTTCTTTCTGAAAGTTGTAGCATTATGACCATAGGCATTCAACAACTCTCTTTTCAAAACTTGATAGCTATCATCAATATGATGGTCATGATTTTGGCATATTGTTAAAGCTTGACCATGAACAAAGTCTATCAGTATTTCAGACCATTCTTCTTCTGGCATATTAAATGTAGACATTTTTGCCTCATATCTTTTCAGAAAATCACCAATGTCATCCTTCTGTTCATCAAAACTTTGTATCTTCCTCTTTAGCCATGTTTGCGAATTAGGGTTGTCTCTTTGTGTGGTAGCATTATTTGAATTATTTGTGTTATTTTCTTGAGTTGTCTGTGCAGTTTGAGCTCTGGCTTGTGCTGCATCCAATCTCATCTTCTCCATTTTAGCCTCATGCTCTCTCTGCCTTTCTTGGTCCTCTTTTTGCTTCTCATATTCTTCCTTTCTGATCCTATCTTGTCTCTCTATCTCTTGTCTTTTTTCTTCTTTCTGTCTTTCTATCTCTTGTCTTTGACGTTCATCTTGTCTCTCTATCTCTTGTCTTTGACGTTCTTCTTGTCTCTCTATCTCTTCTTTTTGACGTTCTTTTTCTTCCCTCACAACTTGCTGTACATAAGCTGCCAAGTCCTTTCCTTTTAACTCCATGGCCTTTCCATCCTGCATGGCTGCTTCCTTAACCTCCTTAAGGTCCACATATGAGGATGTAGCCATTGTATTATATTTTCACCTCAAACTTATATATATTTTTACTTAGCCTATATTGGTTATGGCTATACTAAAACTTATTTTAGTTTTTTCACAATTTTATACAAGTTTTAAGTTTATGTCTCTATAGATTCAATAAACGAGTAAATCTAGTCTGAGTTATATTCAAATCCGTATATTAATGTCACACAAATTTAGATCTAATATATTATATTATATATAATAGTACCATTTAGATCCAGAGTTACCAAGAACACTATGACTATGACTGTATGAGTATATAACTGACCAATTTTAAATTTAATATGACTGAAGTGTCTAGAGTCTAGATTAGATAGATCTAGATCTAATCCAGAAATTATGGTTCTATTTAACCATATGAAATAAATATGCCCATACAATATGTATCAAATATATCTTTAATAAGATATATGTCTAGAATGTACTACCTTCATTTATCTTTGAAATTAATAATCAAAATCAGAGTCTAGATTAGTAAATGTAAATTTGTGGATCTAGATTAGCCAGACGACAATGTTTGACTATTATGCCAGTTTCGGCATTATTCTCATGGCAAAATCATATTTGATTTTAACCGCTCAAACTAAAAATGTATTTTAGTCTGATTCACAATAAAAGAATCGTACCTGCACTTTCTATCATTAAGTGAAAAATCAACAGATCTAATTAAAGTAATAAAAATAAATAATATAATATAATATACACAAATGAAATAATTAAATGAGACTATCGCTATGGGTTGGGATATGACAATATGGCACACATTGATAACGTCACGAAGTAACCAAGCAACAACGGATATGACGTTTACACAAACAAAAACAATCACTATCCTAAACGTATAATATAGCTTTTCATCTAAATTACGTCTTTTCCACGACGGTTTAAGGCGCACCACCTGATTTTACTCAGGCTAACGTACCAAATTTAGACGAAATCTATTTCTAAGGGCAATCTAAACATATACTAATAAGAAAAATGGCACTTAGCTTTGATAAGAAAGTTTCCTATGTTCCGAATCCCGAATATAATAGATCTACAGCAAATTCCACTGCCTCTCTTCCAGTTCTGACTCTGTTCTCCGGTACTGCCACTGGATACAATCCGTGTTGAGTATCCCACGTAATGCCCCAGATGTCTTGATATGCCACAGCAAAATGTTTCAGTTTCTTTGACGACTGTTGATGACCGTATGTAAAGTTCCGACGACTTTGTGTAAACAGTTACTGGCGAATATGTTAACGGTTCTCCTGACGACGACTTGATTTGCGTAGACGACTACTGGCAAATAACAGTCTCTTGACGGCAACTTGATCTGGGCGACTGACGAATAACGAATTTCTTGATGACTTGATCTGGGCGAGCGAATAACGACTTTCTTGACGATGACTTGATCTGGGCTGACGAATAATGATTCTCCAAAATAGTTCACTGCTTCTGCTGCTAATATGGTAGTACGACGAAGTTTGCTGTTGTATGCTACTTCACTAGACCAAAATGTCCGTAGTGTCCAATGTAGACTAGGTGAGACCAAGGTCACCTCCGACGACGTTCCGTTATACGATTAACGGTTTCACAAAAAAAAAACAAGTGGACGTAGCTGTTTCCACTACTTCAACACTAACAAGTCTCGATATGGTCTAGATCAACTCATAATCAATAGACCAACATTCAGCAACGAATAATGTGACTTCACTAACCTTCCAAAGGTTAAACGCAGTGACCGTTGAAAAGTGGCAATCAACCGGTTCAATGAGCAAACTGCTCCACACGAATCTCTCAAAGGGTAAGACAGAGCGATTTAGTTAGCTAACAAACTTGTAGTACTCACAATACTTCTTACAGCGGGCAAACTGTCCTTTTCAACTGCCTAGGTAAACTTGATATGCCTATGTGGCTCCTACGACGAAGAAAAAATATGTCCAACAGGTTTACTGACAAACTCTCACCCGTTATGAATGAACGGTTCCTCTGGCTTCAGGTTGATACAGCATACGAAGATCAGGCGTTGGTGATACACTTGTTGAGTAGACCAGACGTTGAGATGGTCACTGTCCTGACGAAGGTCACCCTGAGTTAACGGCTCGTCGAACGTGAAACTGACGACAAAATCTAGACAAAGTCACTCTGCAACGATGCTGTATTCAGCCGTACTGCGATGAAACTTTAGATCTTCGAGTGCACGACCCTCACCTGAGTAAACGTTCAGCTTCGAGGTCCGGTTCAAGGTTCGGTTTCGAGGTTCGGGGTCGCCACTGTGATGTGCTTGTTCAGACTGCCTTGAGGTCAACTAACGATGACTGTTGAATTTCAACCAATTCCTCTGCAAGCGTTTGAGTTTTATTGTTCGGGTGTATTCCGTGTAGTTGATCAAGCAAACTAAAACAAGACATCGATTTAACTAGTGAAGAGATGTGGTCAACACTGATGAACAATGTAACAGATATTTATTTCATGAAAAGGCCGCAGTAAAAGTCTCTGTCAAAATAAATACGTCTTTACCCTAGAGAATTCTATCGCTAACTGATTTTCCGGTCTCTAACCCAACATATCCCAAACGTCACTAGTCCCGTTCAATATACGTCTTCTATGGTGCGTCGCTAAATAACTAATACTCTAAATAAGGTGTCCTAACAATATATATATATAAATTAAACAATTTTTTAATTAACAATTAGTAATTAACTATTTTGTTTTTGTATTTTAAACAAGGGAAAGAAATCGTACTTGACAGATTTGGTGGTATAAGTTGAATTAGTCTCTTTGAGGAATATTGAGACCTGATTGAACATTTTTTATGCATTTAAAAAACGATCATGTAAACATTCACACAGATGCCCCCTTCTTCCCTCCCCCCTTTCCCAACTGGTCCAGACAAGTGATAGGGTCATTTCTGTCGCACAGATTTATGTCTAGATTAATCACACATAAGTGCTAAATATATGCTTTTTTAAAATAATTTTTTATTTTGTTTTTATGTCTTTATTGTTTTTCAAATTAATTTTACTTTACCGACGACAGACCACACACACGCACAAATACAACCATGCACAGCTCACTACTGACATTGACATTTGCACTTGGCCTATTGGGTTACAGTGTACGCCAATTATCTCCTCTTGAAATATTACGGTTACCATAAATATAAGGATTTTCTCCGAGCCCGGAGTGTCACAGTCTCAGTTGACACATTGCCTGATGTAGAATGAATAAAGTTGACTTTGAGTTCAGTCAGTGAAGTCAGTGAAGTCAAGCAGTCAAGTTAAGTTAGTGAAGTCAAGTGGTATTCTTTGGACCGAGTGGTCAAGTAATATTTTGGTCCAGGATGGACAGTAGCGACTTAGAAAAGTCGAGTTTTAATTGCAGTTAGAAAGTAACTTGTGGGCAGCTGTTGCCAGTGCTCCTATATGTATTATTATTAAGGATTATTCTGTACAGTGTTACCCTCTGAGATGCCGACGTGATTTGTAACTAACATATATTGGATACATTTGATACCGCTGTCATGCGGATAGGATTGTGTATTATTTCTTGACTTGTAGCACTAACAAGGAGTGCAGTATTATTATTATTGTGTTGTAAAATAAACTTAATATTTGTCTGCTGAAACGGACTTAGGTCAGTTTATAGTATTTGTCTAGTCACGTGTCAAGAGTACTTCAGGAAGCAAGAACCCAGCTTTACACGACATTCGCATTCTGCAACGTTACACCATTCAACATCATTTACACAGAGATTAATGAGAAGTACGGAGTTTTACGTTGCACGCAGTCCCAGCTTCGACCTACATATTTTGCCACATCCAGAGCACACAAAGCCGTTGTCCAACGATGGTCGATTTAGGTTCTCTTATCCGTCTACGTCTGTCATCGGCAGCGGATTTTCTTTGAGTTTCAAATATGTCACTGTCACAGTCTCAGTTGACACATTGCCTGATTTAATGTTCACATCATGTTAAGAGGTTAAAAGACACGTGGAATTCCTGATGTAGAAAGCAGGAAGTAGAATGAATACAGATGACTTTCAGTCAGTCAAGTCAACTCAGTCAAGTGGTATCCTTTGGACCGGGTGGTCAAGTAGTATATTTTGGTCCGGGACGGACAGTAGCGACTTAGAAAAGTCGAGCAGTATTTACAGTTAGGAAGTATCTTTTAGGCAGTTGATGCCAGTGGTCTTTTTGAGATATGTATTATTATTCTGGATTATTATGTACAGTGTTACCCGCTGAGATGCGGACGTGATTTGTAATATACTCTTAGAGAGTTTAACATATTGGATATTTTTGATACCGCTGTTATGCGAATAATATTGTTTATTTCTTAACTTGTAGCACTAACAAGAAGTGTATTATTATTATTGTGAAATAAACTTTATATTTGTCTGCTGAAACGTACTTAAGTCGATTTGTGGTATATATGTTTGTCACGTGTCAAGAGTACTCCAGGAAGCACGAACCCAGCATTCCACGACATTCGCATTCTGCAACGTTACACCATTTAACCTTTTTACAGTATCCCGGGGCCAGCTGTCTCCTTCGGAAGCCGGATGTCAGGTGCTTTCTTCTATGTCCGTTAAAGCAAGCTGGTGCCTAAGCTGGTCTTCAAGCATTTCTTGGGTCACCTCTGTTACGTCGACCACCTTTCATCTCACCAAAAAAGATTTCCTTTGGCATACGTACGTTAAGCAGAAATGTTGAGAGAACCATCACTTGGTAGATTTTTGTGGGCAGGTGGACCGATTTATATGGCCACTCGAATTCAGTGCTTTATAGTTTTAGTGTTAAACACAGAAATTCACTCACAACGGCACAACGCTTTGTGTATGGGCTTGAACAGGCTAAGGGGCTTTAGCTCCTGTGTTTGAATTCAGGTCGTTTACCCTTTTTTAAAAAAATAAATACGTTTAAAAAGGGATCAAACAAAGTCCCCTCCCCCCCCCCCCCATTCCTTTCCAATATTTGAATCGCACAGATTTATTATTGTTTACATCAATTACAAATTTCCTTACATGACTCATCCAAATAAATTGATGCAACGACGCTTAAAATAACTAATTTTTAGATGTAATTTTTAGTGTTTTTTTTTTTTTTTTTTTTATTCCTTTATGACCAACGCATAGGCGATACCAAACAAAAAAATATAAGCAAAAATCAATTGACTCCATTGAGTTTTTTTTCTCACAAGCTACTTTGGAAAGAAAAATTCGCTTCGTCTGAACAATACTCTTCTTAGTGTTTGTAATTTTATAGCCAATAAATTTACTGTCATGTTTCATCATTTAGTTTTTAAATTCTAATATGTCGGTTTTGTTTCGGTCCTTCTTTGTAAGGTTTTGTCCTCTATTCTATCTTTAGGTCTGCAGTTGTCTGGTATCCAGATGTTTAGATTGAGGAAAGTTACGATTTACTACTACAAATAATCGCCACAGGAGACACTGAAGTCTAGCAACGACCTAATCTACTGGGATATAATGGTAATGGTATTAAATAACAAGACAGTAGAATTAATAGATCTATATATTTTTTTTGACAAACAGATAACAATGTGAAATACTTATAGACATTTCACTAGTTCTTATAACCTGAGAAAAACTGACTTAGACAGTCAGGTATCCATGAGAGCTGGGTTGACTCAGAGGCGCCAAAAGATCCAAAACTTAAAAATCCCGAAATTAAAAATCCTTTTTACCAGGACTCGAACCCGGGAGCCCTGGTTCGGAAGCCAAGCGCTTTACCGCTCACCACCGCGCCTCCGATCATTATTGTACATACGTCTTAATTACATAGTATTTTGTGTATAATTTATTCTAAAGACTTTCTCTCTCTTCGTGGGTTCCAACAGTTGGAAAGTCAAACTTCTTGTAATTAGCGGATCTAGAGATTTTCACTGACATTTGACAATTTATGTAGAACACAGTTAACGTGAAAACTTTGGTCAGACCATTAGAATGTTTTCAGATTATTGTTTTTTTATCTTTACCAATCCCTTAGTATATAGGGCCGTTGGGGAACCATGGAAGACTTGTCGACCGTCTTTTTCCATTTCTCTCTCTCTTTTGCCTTGGTTAGAACCTCTTACAATGGCAAGCCCGTTCATTCTTTTATGTTGTCCTCGCATCGCTTTCTCTGTCTGCCTCTTCTTCTTTTTCCTGGTACTGTTCCATGAATGAAGGTCTTTGCGAGCCCCGAGATCTTGTAATATGGCCATAGATTTTTAGCTTGCGTTTTTTTACTATAGTTAACTGGTCAACATGGGGTCCAATCGCTGCAATAATCATGTCTCTAATCTTTTGGTTTGTGATGCGGTCTTTGAACGTGATACCTAGGATCCTGCTGTAATATCTCAATTCCATTGCTAGGATCTTCATCTCTAGCTCTGCAGTCAGCGTCCAAGACTCACAAGCATATAAAAATGTGGCCATGTGGTCATGACCAGGGAGCGCATCAGTCTGTTTTCGGTGCGAGGGCTAGGCCTTTGTCTTTCCATATTATTTTAAGTTTTGAAAGGCTGCTGTGGACTGTGCTATTCGGGCCAGTAGTTCAGGTTTCGTTCCCTCATCTGAGACAATAGCTCCGAGGTATTTGAAGCTGCTAAAACTAGTCAGCTTTTCACCTCCAATACTGATGCCCCTTTTAAAGATTTGTTGGCTATTTGTAATAATTTGTTTGATTTTTCGGCATTTATTTGGATGCCATATGCTGCGGAAGTCCTGTCAATGAACATCACCAACTCAGCTAGTTCTTCTTCTGTCCCTCCTAGGTCATCAATGTCATCTGCTTACAGTACCTTCATAGCCCTCAACGCCATTATCCTTTCAAGGAAGATATTGAAGAGTGATGGTGAAAGTAGTCAGCCTTGTCTTACCCCAACTGTGGTTTTAAACCCGTCCCCAATATTAGAGGTACACCGCTTTATTTAATCGTATTAAACATAATTTATAATTCTTCTTATCCATAAGCAAATGGAATTACCGCACTTGATTCAAATTCATTCATTCAAGAGTTGGAGAGTCGGCGTTGGCAGTGTCAGGGCCACGAATATGGGGACAAAATTATCTCATTTTCGCCCCCCCCCCAGTGGCGGGGCCTGGGGAGGTTGCCTCACTCGCCACCCCAAAGGCCGCCCCTGAGAGAAAAATAAATAAATAGACGTATATGAACCGTTTTACTGCGTCGGATGTACATGTACGCTTCAAGATTGTTTTGAAATATACACATTTATAAAAGTTTGACTTGATCTACATGATTGAGCTTGGTTCACTAAAATCTTGCATTCTGAGTATTTAGCGGAACACTTTGCCAATTTTTTTTAGAGTTATCAATTCACTTGGTGACCTTCTAGTTAATTATTCCAGCAGTTCGTCCAACACCTATCTAGGCAGGCTTCGCGGAACACAGTTTGGGAAAAGCTGCCTTAGGCTGATAAACCGTTGGGGCACCACACCTTCAGTGAAGTCTAGTAGGGCGTCGGCGCCATAGGCGCCATTATCCCGTTGATGGTTAGAAAGGCTTTTATCCAACCACCAGGCCTGGACATGTGGCTCTTAACTCTTGTCCTGTCTGAGGGCACCCAACGGTAGGCGGCCATATCGGTTGACTGGGCAAAACCGGGCCGTGCCGTGTACACAGCGCACCGTCCCCGTTCCTGGACCCCACTCGCTACAAGTGGTCGAGAACAGAGCTAACTGCGGGGAGCTTGTCTCATATTCCTATACTGTAACCGTCACTGTTCCTGGACCCCACTCGCTACAAGTGGCCGAGAACAGAGCTAACTGCGGGGAGCTTGTCTCATATTCCTATACTGTAACCGTCACTGTTCCTGGACCCCACTAGCTACAAGTGGCCGAGAACAGAGCTAACTGCGGGGAGCTTGTCTTATATTCCTATACTGTAACCGTCACTGTTCCTGGACCTCACTAGCTACAAGTGGTCGAGAACAGAGCTAACTGCGGGGAGCTTGTCTCATATTCCTATACTGTAACCGCCACTGTTCCTGGGTCCCACTCGCTACAAGTGGCCGAGAACAGAGCTAACTGCGGGGAGCTTGTCTCATATTCCTATACTGTAACCGTCACTGTTCCTGGACCCCACTAGCTACAAGTGGCCGAGAACAGAGCTAACTGCGGGGAGCTTGTCTCATATTCCTATACTGTAACCGTCACTGTTCCTGGACCCCACTAGCTACAAGTGGCCGAGAACAGAGCTAACTGCGGGGAGCTTGTCTCATATTCCTATACTGTAACCGTCACAGTTCCTGGGTCCCACTCACTACAAGTGGACGAGAACAGTGCTGACTGCGGGGAGCTTGTCTTATATTCCTATACTGTAACCGTCACTGTTCCTTGGTCCCACTCACTACAAGTGGCCGAGAACAGAGCTAACTGCGGGGAGCTTGTCTCATATTCCTATACTGTAACCGTCACTGTTCCTGGGTCCCACTCACTACAAGTGGCCGAGAACAGAGCTGACTGCGGGGAGCTTGTCTCATATTCCTATACTGTAACCGTCACTGTTCCTGGGTCCCACTCGCTACAAGTGGCCGAGAACAGAGCTAACTGCGGGGAGCTTGTCTCATATTCCTATACTGTAACCGCCACTGTTCCTGGACCCCACTCGCTACAAGTGGCCGAGAACAGAGCTGACTGCGGGGAGCTTGTCTCATATTCCTATACTGTAACCGTCACTGTTCCTGGACCCCACTCGCTACAAGTGGCCGAGAACAGAGCTGACTGCGGGGAGCTTATCTCATATTCCTATACTGTAACCACCACTGTTCCTGGACCCCACTCGCTACAAGTGGCTGAGAACAGAGCTGACTGCGGGGAGCTTGTCTCATATTCCTATACTGTAACCGTCACTGTTCCTGGACCCCACTCGCTACAAGTGGCCGAGAACAGAGCTGACTGCGGGGAGCTTGTCTCATATTCCTATACTGTAACCGTCACTGTTCCTGGACCCCACTCACTACAAGTGGCCGAGAACAGAGCTAACTGCGGGGAGCTTGTCTCATATTACTATACTGTAACCGTCACTGTTCCTGGACCCCACTCGCTACAAGTGGCCGAGAACAGAGCTAACTGCGGGGAGCTTGTCTCATATTCCTATACTGTAACCGTCACTGTTCCTCGGTCCCACTCACTACAAGTGGCCGAGATCAGAGCTAACTGCGGGGAGCTTGTCTCATATTCCTATACTGTAACCGTCACTGTTCCTGGGTCCCACTCACTACAAGTGGCCGAGAACAGAGCTAACTGCGGGGAGCTTGTCTTATATTCCTATACTGTAACCGCAACTGTTCCTGGGTCCCACTCACTACAAGTGCTCGAGAACAGAGCTACCTGTGGGGAGCTTGTCTCATATTCCTATACTGTAACCGTCACTGTTCCTGGGTCCCACTCGCTACAAGTGGCCAAGAACAGAGCTAACTGCGGGGAGCTTGTCTCATATTCCTATACTGTAACCGTCACTGTTCCGTGCAGGGACCGCTACTTCAGCTAATGGGACATTGATGACGGCCCCCATGTGGAACTGCGTGGCGGACTTTTAGGATGGGGCACCACACTAGATTTGTTAACCGTCTTTCTACATTCCTCTTTGTATTTTGCCTTGGATAGAGCCTCTTTCCATTGCGAGCCCGTCCATTCTTTTATGTTGTCTTCCCATCGCTTTCTATATCGGCCTTATTAAACGTGGGCCACAGAGAAAGATGACACAAACTTGCATTATTCCTCACATGATTGTGTAAGGTCTGAAAGGGGCACCACACTTGATATGTCGACCGTCTTTCTTCTCTTTCTTTTGCCTCAGATAGAAGCTCCTTTAATGACAGACCCATTCATTCTTTTATTTTGTCTTTCCATCGCTTTCTCTGCCTCGTCTTCTTTTTCCTGGTAACTTTCCCTGAAGGAAGGTCTTTGCGAGCCCCGAAGACCTTGAAATATGGCCATAGAGTTTTAGTTTCCGTTTTTTTTAAATAGTTAGTAGATTGGACCCCCCCCCTCCGATGTCCAGCTAACTATGGTAAGAAATAATAAAGAATAGAAAATCATTGACCACCGTTTTAAAAAATTAAGAGAAAAAAAATATCCATTTAGTTTTAAAAGTAAATTTCCTGATCTCTGAGAAGATGCTGTGCAGCATCTTGAACTTTCTAGAAGCCAATGTGTAAATAACCTTTCTTGCTTTACACTTCTCTTGAAACATTGACTTGTGCACCACGTGACATAAAGTTACACACGTGTATTTAAATACGAAATATACTATGTCATACGTGTATTTTTTTTTTCTTTAAAAAGGAAACCTCAGAATTTGCGCTATTCAATTTTAGCTTTATCATCATAGGAATCCTTGGGCCTTAGGCCTCTTTTCTTTTCTTTGCCTCTTTTTTGGGCTTTATGTGCCTCTTGTATGGGCCATCTTGCCTCTTTTGTGGGCTTTTTTTTTTCCAATATATTTTTATTTGTAAGTTCTCATAATTCACAAGTATTAAATCATAAACAATTGAAAATTGATTAACCTAAAAATACAACAATAGTAACAGAAACATTATTTAATATCAAAGACATACCACCTAACCATCCTGGCCATTGAATCCATAAAAGACAGAACAATGATACAAGTATCCTCTACCCCAGAACAATCAACACAATATCAAATATCCCTGACCCCCATCACCCCATTTCTGGAAAACTACCTGAGCATTGTACAAGTATATGAAAATCAAACTAGATAATTCTCTACCCTAAAATCCATTATTTTTCTTAATGTCAATTCTAAGTGATTAGGATGAAAAACCTTATTATTATGTAGAGCTTTGAGCCAGCTAGCCCAAACAAGGTTCCTGTATTCGGAAACAATAATTAAGTTAAAGTTATGTATCATTTTATTTTTGGTTTTGGAAGCTTGTTTATTTTATTTTTTTTAAAAGGAAACCTCAGAGTTTGCGCTATTCAATTTTAGCTTTATCATCATAGGAATCCTTGGGCCTCTTTTCTTTTCTTTGCCTCTTTTTTGGGATTAATGTGCCTCTTGTATGGGCCATCTTGCCTCTTTTGTGGGCTTTCTTTTTTTTTTTCCAATATGTTTTTATTTGTAAGTTCTTTTTTTTTAAGGAAACCTCAGAATTTGCGCTATTCAATGTTAGCTTTATCATCATAGGAATCCTTGGGCCTCTTTTCTTTGCTTCTTTTTTTTTATATATATTATATATAAATATGTTTTATTTGTAGGTTCTCATAATCTACAATTATTTAATCATAAACAATTTAATATTGATTAACCTAAAATTTTGGTCAGAATTAAGAGAGAATTAATTAATGTCAGAGGTAACCTTATTTCAATATCTTTTTTACGATAAATAATATGGTTAACAGATTATAGAATAAATGTCTTAATAAAACCTGTAAATAGAGCTTCCTTAAAAAAAATGAAATAAAAAAAAGAAAATGTTGATTAAAATAAAACTATTCAAGGACGTTGCAATAGAAAAATAAAACTCTCTTTGCCGATTAGATTGAATAAAATCGGTCACAAAGGGGGAGTATGAATTGCAATTCCGGTCCATTAAAAACTACATGACACACATCAAAAGTTACACCCCTTGATCTTTGAGCTAAATATAGCCTGAATCCATTTGCCATGATTTGTAGTTTAGTGACAAGACAGGAGGAACGCTCAGATAAAATAAAATACAGTCACCTAGAAGCACTAAGGGAGGTCTCCGAAGCTTCTTTTTTTTTGTGTGTGTATTTGTAGATTTTCATGGACAGCAGAGCACTTTGAAGATTCAGATGGACAGAATGCAGAATATGTCATTAAGACGAACGGATTGACATAGAAAGGGCCATTAAGAGAAACGGACAAAATGGTCACTACAAGATGAAGTAAAGGCGAGTGAGAAGAGAGAGAGAGAGAGAGATAGAGAGAGAGGAGTGAGGAAAGGAATTTAAGAGAGAGACAAGCCTAACTGAGATGTGTAATAGTTGTTATTTTACTGTGTGTCCGTCTGTGTGTCTGTAATTATTATTATCATCATCATCATCAACATCATTTATCATTATCAACATTTTCATTATCACCATCATCTACAATTTCTACATAAACATCATCATCATTATTGTCATCATCATAAGTCATTTTGCCTTGCTTCGCATTTGTTCAGTCACAATTTGCGTAACAAAATCTCTCTACTCTTCCCGGTAACCAGTTCTCCTTAGCAGATTGAGTCCTGTCCATTCTTTCACGTTGTCCATCCAGCTTTTCTTTGGATGGCCCGTTCTTCTTGCTAGCTCCACTGTACCTTGAAGGACGACTTTTGACAGTGAGTCTTACAATATGGCCGAACCAGCTCTGCTTGAGCTTTTTACAGTGTTGAAAAGTTATACCTGATTTTCGCTGGGTAGTTGTGCTGGAACCATAATACCCTCGTTAACCACCGGCCACAGAAACAGATGAGTTTTACCTGCAAAGTTCGCAAGGTGGAAAATGAGATACATATATTGTACTACTTACTAAAATGGCCATTATTTTGGCGAAGTTAGAAAAGAGTATCGCCCTAACCCGTAAAAACTAAAAACATCTAAAATATTATGCAGACTTAGACTTAGAACATCCCGCATTGGATAACAAGCTGTCTCTATAACGATATGTCGCTGGCAATGCCTGAAGCCTCTTCTCAGCTGGGGTCCATCGCTCTAAGGACCTCCATGAACGTGCGGCCAAAGTTAAACGAGGACGTCCCTGATTGCGCTTTCCTCGTATTGGCCTCTATGTCATCGCAACTGGTGGTGTGCGTAGTTCATTTTGTCGGAGACGCTCTATCACAACCTCATTAAGTGGTCGACTCACAGGATGCCATAGAGTTTCCATGTTTGAGGCTCCATCTCTATATCTAAGTACTAAAATCCGTCTTAGCCATTTTGGTAGAGCCACAATGAGTCTTTTCTCAATTTTTGGCAGATGACTTCCATGTATCGTTTGAATACGTGTCTGTTGGGATGACGATTATGTTAACTCTTTCTCTCCGTAATTATTTACCACATTCTGGTGAAATCAACTTTGGTATCGTCAGTTAGGAGAGAAAGAGTTAAGTAGATGTTTTTTCGTGTCAACTCAAATAGCTTGGCTTGTCCAAACAGACTGCAGCCTTTGGAAAATGCTCTTTGCCTTTCCTATTCAGCCCGCTACGTCATAGTAGTATCCCCATCGTTAGCTATGATGAATACCTAGGAAATATCATGCAGAGATAAAAAAAAAAAAACTTAACGTTTCCGTTTGCGTGGAAACTTTGTCTTGGAAAGCGAATATATTTATATATATATGCGCCGCCCCCCCCCCCTCCATTTCCAAAATATTTTTAATGCGGCCCTCGATGCAAAAAGTTGCCAACCTCTCTTCTAGATTTATAGGTCAGCCAAAACTAAGACTAGTTATCTATTGTTTTTTTTTCAAAACAAAACTTTAGGTTTGTTAAGCGACTTTCCTGCCTAGAATATGACGTCATAAGAATGAGCGATGTAGCCTGCGGATTATATGGAACAGACATTCAATGTAAACACTGCTAACATCCAATAAGCAATTTGTTTTTAAATTTCTGTTCTGCCTAGATTCTGATTAGCCATAGGGTCACTCAGAGGAGTGCGAATAGTTCAGAAACTTTAAACATTTTCGGAATATAACTTGATGTATTCAAGTATACACATAGCCATGCAAATACACTCGTAGGACAATAAGGAAAATGTTTACAAAGCTTGTATCAACTCAGTCTGTCTGTCTGGTACAGTTGCGGAGTGGCTATATAGGCTTTCGGGCAGATGCCTAGTGGACCGCTTATTGGCTGCTTTTAATCTTACAAAAAGACTGAAAAGATATTTCTCTCTAATTAAAGGAACCCATGGAGACTCGTTGACGTCCCTTTTCTACGCTTGAATTTAAAATCTAAAACATGTACACAATTCATCACGTTACAATTATATCCCAGTTTTATGCATTTAAACTCAACATATGTATGAGAACCGACACGAATATGTGTCCTTAGTATGGTACGTGATATGTGGACCGCACAGTATATTAATGCCAGGGCCGATTTCGACACCCAGCCCGCCCCTGGTCTGGTAATTTTTTTTTTACATGTTATCTTTCCCTTTCTCATTCTGGGATCAAGTTACAACTTTCCCACAATTATTTATTGTCCCTAACAAAGCTTGAGTCAATAAAAAAAAAAAGCCAATGAATTAATTAATTGAAAAACAAAAGAAGTTCCGATTTCAGACCTTGCAATCTATGGGGCCAATGACGTAAAGAACATCTGTCTCTGTGGTCAAAGGTTAACGAGGGTGTCATGTGGCTAGCACAACGACCAATTGCCTTTACTTTTCCCAAACTTATGTCAGGTGCCCATTAGAGCTGGGGGGGGGGGATTAAAAGGAAAACTAAAGATCTCGAAATTAAAAATTCCCAGACTTCACCAGGAATCAAACCCGGGACCCCAGGTTCGGAAGCCAAGCGCTTTACCAACTAGCCACCTAGCCTCGAATTAATTAGTGGTAATTAATTAATTTTGTTTCGTATAAAAAAGAGAAATAAATCTTTCAGTTTTGGGATATGTCTAAAAATTTGCAGTTCTTTCCTTTATAATAAGATTTTAATTTTTCTTTTAAGTTAGCTAGTTTCAATGAGGTTGGACGAAGATTTTTATGTATTTTTTAGTTAGAGCTAATTTCAGAAGACTAGCTTGCACTTAAGTCGTCGCTCGCCGTTAGGCTTTTAAGGCGGCAATCTCTCTCCAGAGAGATCGGTTGTAGGTGACTTCCACATTCTGGTAACGACAAATTTTAGCTTCAAGGGAGTTCCCCTTTCATACCTTGTGCTCTACTGGGCAGAAGATGTCAAGGTCATCTGTTTATGTGGCCTGTGGTTAACGAGGATGTTATGTGGCCTGTGGTTAACGAGGATGTTATGTGGCCTGTGGTCAACGAGGATTTTATGTGGCCTGTGGTTAACGAGGATGTTATGTGGCCTGTGGTTAACGAGGATGTTATGTGGCCTGTGGTCAACGAGGATGTTATGTGGCCATCACAACGACCAAAAGCCTTTACTTTTCACCTTCAGTGAAGTCCAGTAGGGCGACGGCGACGTAAAACCGCTAACTGTGGGGAGCTTGTCTCATATTCCTATTCTGTGACCGCCACTGTTCCGTGCAGGGACCGCCACTCCAGCCACGGGTCTCTGATGACGGCCCCCTTTGTGGAACGGCGTGGCGGACTTTTTGGACTGGTGTGCGGGCTACTTGTTCCATCCCTACCCCGAGTGAGATAAAAAAAAAAAAAAAAGCTCGCAAAGGGCCTGATTCGCTACTCGTACTTAACCTATCTAGGTCCACCCCTAGACGTTTCCAACGGAGGGCCACGCTGAGGCGACGGGTAGCTGGAATTCCATTAGAGCTGGTTGGACTCAGAGGCGCCCAATGATCCCGAAATTAAAAATCCCAGTCTTCACCAGGATTTGATCCCCCCGACCCCCAGTTCGGAAGCCAAGCGGTTTACCGTTCAGCCTCCGCGGCTGTAATGAGTAACTGATATTTGTTAACAATAAGTTTTTATTTTCTGCTTGTCAGACGACATTCTTGTCAACTTTTTGACAGATGAAACATGTGACCTTGACATCGTCTTCCCAACTAAATGCCAGATCTGGAGGGAGAAGTGTTAGAGAGTATATCTTGAGAACGTAATATAACAAATAAAAACGTCAACAAAGTTAGACATCTGTCTTAAGACGTCATCTGATACAGTCCACAAGTTATAGAGCTATATGTCTGTAGACGTCATCTGATACTGTCCACAAGTTATAGAGCTATATGTCTGTAGACGTCATCTGATACTGTCCACAAGTTATTGAGCTATATGTCTGTAGACGTCATCTGATACAGTCCACAAGTTATAGAGCTATATGTCTGTAGACGTCATCTGATACAGTCCACTAGTTATAGAGCTATATGTCTGTAGACGTCATCTGATACAGTCCACAAGTTATAGAGCTATATGTCTGTAGACGTATGATCGCACAAAGCCTGCGTCTTCAGGAGAATTCTTGTGCGCCTGGGCTTTATGGTAAACATTGTAGATAAGTAATGAGCTCACCTGTGTTTCTGAAGATAACACAAAAGATAACACCAAACAACACTTGGTCAACACAACATTAGAACAGACAATGGCGCTTTCTCATGCTATACACAATTTACATGCCGGCAGTTATCAATTGGGGGAGCGGTGGCTGAGTGGTTAAGTGCTTGATTTCCGAAACTGGGATCCTGGGTTCGAATTTCGGGATTTTTAGGGGCGCCACTGAGTCTACCCAACTCTAATGGGTACCTGACTATAGTTGGGGAAAGTAAAGGCGGCTGATCGTTGTGCTGGCCACAAAATACCCTGTTCGTTAACCGTTGGCCACAGAAACAGATGACCTTAACATCATCTGACCCATAGATGGAAAGGTTTGAAAGGGGAAACTTTACTTTTTTTAGTTATAGAATTAAACAAGGAAGATATTTTTTTAAAATCATTAAAAAAAAGAGAGAGCCTTTCTAAGGGTAAGCACTCCACACTTGCAACTCTATCTCTCAATAATGTAAAAGTCATTTCACTCACAATAAATAATTAATTGTCTAATTGCCCAAGTTTTTCATTTATTCATGTTTTGATAGGTGCAATAAATAATAGTTTAAAGGTTGAACTTGATCCAAGAATGGGCATGGGAAAAATGAGTGTTCAATTATCTAAGATGACGTAACCCGATATATTTAGTCATATCTGTGAACACTGAAGGATTAATTTTCCTTGTTGGTATCAAATAAAATGAGTAATTAGCTAATTAATTGACTAATTGGTTCATTTTGTTAATCATTCATGTCTTGTTTATATCAATGAATAATTGTCCACAGTTTCAACTTGATTCGAGATTGGGTGTGGGAGAAATAGCTTGTTCAAATACAAACTTTTACCACAGACAGATAGATAGACGGACAGACCGCAAGAGTTGATATAAGCTTCGCAAAACGTAGCTCCTCCTTAAACATTAACATTTTTTTTTTGTATTAATGATGTTATATGTAGTAGAATCAACTCCAACAGCGCTGCTCATTACCAATATTTCAACTGAGAAAACCTCAACACTGACCTGGTAACGTTGCAGGTCAGTGTTCAGTCCTGCTATAAGACATTGTCTCGGTTCAACCAACTCTCTAAATGATAAATATTTCCTTTCATCATCGAACCAGTAGGAGTCATTATAATAACAGCACGATTTGTCATGAACAAACTATTTCCTTAGCTGTACTGATGTGTTGAATGTGGATCGCCTCTATTTGTTCCATAGAATGCTCTTCGGTAGTTACTGTAGACAGAAACGTGAAGTTTTGAGTGCATTCCTCTACACTACAGTTTATTTTAAATATCATTATAAAGCTTATATAAACTAACTCTCTGTCTGTGTCTTTCTGTTTGTCTGTCTGTCTATCTGTGATTGCGAAAGAGATCATATTAACTCTTTATGTCTGTAGATCCGTCTGATACAATGTTTAAACACATTAGTTCTACCACTTCACATTGTCGCATCAAGTTGAAACTTTGCACAATTATTTATTGTCGCAGACAACACACGAATCAATAAAAAAAATTAACCAAATAGTTAATTAATTACTGTTTATTAATTGAATTTGCTTGATATCGAAAAAAAGGAAATAATTTTAGAGTATTGAGATATATAAGTGTAATTGTGGAGTTATTCCCTTAAGACAATTTTTTTATATTTAACTTGTTTAAAAAGCTTGTTTTATACATTTCGGGGGGGGTCTCTTACAGTAGGCTGTGTTCCAACTCGGGACCCAAATGACGACAGTCCTTAGCGCATACCACACGACAAGGCAGCCATCCCGGCCTTTTCTTTATATATCTAAATATAATTAAAATTACTTTTTAAAAAATACCCCATACGTTAAGAAAAAACATGTTCAGCGCTGTGTCACTATGACACGGCTAATGAATTTATATTTATATACCTGTTGAATAAACAAGTCGTTTATTTTCATTTTTTTTTGTACTTGTGCTTACTATTACATAGGCCAGGCCATATGATGATGGCTAGCAGATGTGAACACACACCTGTCGTCCCACTATCTCCCTTGTAGGCCCCACCCCCTTACAGACAGGTATGCAGATCGATGTGCCAATGTTTCTTTTCACTTTTTTGTTTTCATCAAGGAGGGGGTTGGGGAAGGTAGTTCACCTTTCATGCTTCCTGTAGCTGAAACATCAACATGTGTTCCCTAGTGAGCAGTAGGACATTGTCAACAGTGTTCGCGTTGTAATGAGTTTATTTATTTCCCATTTTTATTCTCACTTCTAAATCAGTTTGAGATGAAAAATTACGTCATAATCAAAAAGGCGAATGATTGCAAGTCCGTGGGTCAATAATGAATGTTGTTTTCAACTTGACTAACAAAACTATATAAGGGGAAGATTTTAATTTCGCCTTTTTGTTTTTAAACTGTTCGCTACTCAGTAAGTCTCTAGTGTACTCATTTCTAAAATCTTTCAGTTCTCGAGATTTTCTATCTGAATCCTATTGCTGTATTTTACTTTAAAGCCAGTATGACTAAAATGAAGTCATTGAAAAAGCAATAACATATTCTTTGCTGAAGCCACTTTTGCATCAAATGGTACAATCAAAGCAGTGTTTTGTTTATTTGTTTATTATGGAAAATTCACCAATAATATATATTTAATGCTTGTTAAATTTGTAAAATATTATTTTAAAATATATATATATATGCGCCATTTATACCTTCAGAAAGATACATGCGTAAAGGTCTGCTTTGTAGCAATGTAAATTTAATATTTCAAAATTAAAAGTTAAGTTTATTTTAATTAAAGTCTTCGAAAAATGAACCCTTAAAATTAATTATATCTATAAGATATCCCAAGATATCTGCAAAGGACCACTATTTTGATTTTGTGGTGGTGTTTTTTTTTACACAACTTATATCAGCTCGTTACTCTGTCTGTCTGGTACAAAGTTTGTAAGCCTACACGTTAGTTCTCCCAAAACCAATCTCGGATCAAATGACATTTTGCCTTTTACCTGACAATACAAAAAAAAATCAATTAAAAAAGAACAAATAATTACTTAATTATTGGTAATTAATTTGTTTCTTTGGTGTCTTGAACAAGGGAAAGAAATCGCACTTGACAGATGTGGTGCTATAAGTTGAATTAGTCTCCTTGAGATATGTTGAGACCTGAGCGAAAATTTTTTATGCATTTAAAAAAAAAATCATGTAAACACTCACAAAGATACCACTAACATATATAGCTACATGATTGAGGTAACATACTGTAAATTCCATCCCTCGATAACATTCTACAAAAAAAAAACTAATTGATATATTGACACTCAATGTGAGCTTTGTTTAGTATTATTATTTTTTGTTGTTGTTGTTATTCTTGAAGAAATAAAACTTCAAAATTCAGTAAATGACTTGGTGTTATTAGGCCTAATGAAAGATCATCGGGGCTGCACCTGGTCTATCGCACGTTATCCTTGACATCTGCTCTACATGTGGAGATTCTTAGTAGCAGTTAGGCTGATCTTAAATCTTTCTTAATTATACGTATCTGGCTCCTTCAGTATTGGCTTAAATTGAATTTATTTCAAGTTTGACTTCTGAAAACCTTTCCACGAGCCTCTTGATGAGCTTTCTACTGGTTGTTACACGTGATATGTGTGCGATGGATTTGATTGGCTAATTTTTTTTTATGCCTTCCCAGCGTCAGAAGTGATCGGCACCGAACGTAACAGGTAGGAAAAGAGATGGAGTGGGGGAGAGAGAGAGAAAAAAAAAGAAGGAGAAAAAGAAAAAGAAAGAGAGAGGACAAGAGACGAATCGGAAAAGGAAGGGAGATCTGTCACAGCATGGTTTGAGGATCACTGTGACATGCAGCGTTCACTACAAACTCATTGTGTTCATTTCACTTACTAATTTCTGATTACTCTTGTGTAATATTTTCGCAAATTTGCTGGAGCAGAAAATAAAATAAAAAGAAATAGAAGCGTTTGGCTTTCGAACCGGGAATCCGGGGTCCGAATTCTGAGATGATTAAATTCGGGCTCTTTGGGTGCCAGTTTTCATCTGACATTAGTTGGAGGTAAATAAATTAAGGCGAAAAATAAAAATCAAGTATGGCAACGGAGATGAGGCGCGGTGGCTGAGCGGTAAAGCGCCTGGCTTTCGAATCGGGGGTCCCGGGTTTGAATCTTGGTGTAGACTGCGTTCCTCTTAGTCCACCCAGCTCTAATGGGTACCTGACATTAGTTGGGGAAAAGTAAAGGCGGTTGGTCGTTGTGCTGGTCACATGACACCCTTGTTAACCGTAGGCCATAGAAACAGATTACCTTTATACTTGTGTACTTGTGTGTTTTCAATTTTAATAAACAGGCGATAAAGCGATATGGCCCTAGGTTGACTCAGATGTTATGAGGCCAGCACACCAACCATACTAAAATCATGTCAAATCTAAATGTTTTTCTTTACCCTATATGGTTTTCATTCGGGCTCCTCTGATAACTCTTTCACAACCTCCCTCCATCGTCCATTCTTCCATTCTCTGAATGCTGAGGAAGCTTTTATAATTGCAGTGATTACCTTCTCACATGTTTATATCTTCTGTCTCCTCTTTCTTCCACTAGTGTGTGTGCATTTTATGTGCGTTGTATTCGTCGGCATAATCAGTATAGTCAGCCAAAACGTCTTCTTAAACATGCGGTATAGTTTAAACTTTAGCACACAAAAAAAAACGGGGAAAAAATATGAAGAGGAAGGAAGTTCTCAAGCACTTAATTGGGGACGGACGGACGGACACACACACGCACACACACACTCACTCTCTCTCTCTCTCTTTGTACATTTTTTAGCTGCGGATTGGGGAGCTGGATATCCCTTTTGTCATAATAAAATCCGTTCTACTTTATAATATCTATTTGATTTTCTTCTTATCGTTAATCTAATTAAACAATGCACATTATTTTTTTCTTCCATAGCCATTATTTCCTATTGACCAGTAATGATAAGAACTACGGCCCGCGGACCATTTCCGGTACGTGCCGCGGTGCTTTCCCTTCCCTTGACAGTTCTGTCACAGTGAATCATAAAGAGATTTATGACGGAATGATTTTTTCAATCATAGATGATGCCCTTGGAAAAAATGTGTCGTGAAATTCTATGCCTCTGGGCTGGGGTAACCAGACGTCCGTGAAAAGGAGGCCATGTCCTGCGTTTTAAGGTCCTGTCCTTCGTCCTGCAGGCTTTGGCATAAAGTATAGAAATTTCCGGCTTAATCACAACAACTGGGTACTACCCATCCATCGGTTTTATTTTGTTTAACCTTCTGAATGAATTGCACCCAGCACTAGACAGTTGTAAGGGGATCATTTCTTTTTGACAAACTTCCTACCTGAACAAGTGTGAACCAGTGACCTCATAATACAGCAAGATCTGCTAGTGTTTATTTTGCATTCCAAGGCATAATAATAAAGTTAAAAACCTTTTTTGTTTGTTTGTTGTGGTGGTTTGTTTTTTTTTTGCTAATAAACATGCAGTGGGCAAAAAGGGAAACATATCCTCCAGTGAGAGGCACAATGTACAGTCGGAACAAAAAAAAATGTCATGCATGGAGTTCCACAAGTACGTTTGCGCCCTAATAATGTACAACTGGGAAACGAACTTTAGTATAGGATTCAAAAATTATATACTAATTATTTATATTTAAACCTATTTTTAGATTTTTTCGCCCCCTCTAGTATGGTGGCCGATTTGGTGGGGTCGGGGGGGGGGGGGCGATGGTATCAATCCCGCCCCCCTTACACTTTCGAGTGGGGGGCGGTCCAATTTGTTGTAGAAATCACAGCTTGCTAACAAAATCAATTAAATATCTATTTCGTCAAAACTTGTTATTGATATTTTAACCGATCTTTATATTATGTCGTTCCCTGCCGATTGGTGGGGGGGGGGCGAATACCTCTACTGCCTTTCCCATCTAAATCATTTGAGTGAGGGGAGGGCAGTCCGTTTTTATGGAGAAATCATAGTTTGTGAACAAAATTAGTTGAATTAATATATAATTGTATATTGTGTCGCTCCCTTTCTGGTATTTTGGCCGATTCGGTGGGTGAGGGGGGGGGCGATTGCATGTACTGGCCTCCCCACTCTAGCCCTCTGAGTGCTGGGGGGCGTTCCTATTTTTGTGGAGAATCATAGTTTGTGAACAAAATTAGTTGAATATCTATATAATATAAACTACGTATTGATATGGGACCCATTGTATATTATGTCGTACCATACTCTAATCTCAGATTGTATCATTGACTTAATCCTGTGCACTCCCAGGGGAGCATAGGGCCGCAACCACACCTCTCCACCGAACTTGGTTCTGAGCAGCTTTCTTCATCTGCTCTCATGTCATTTCAGTACCCTCAGCTTCACCGATGACTGACCACTTCCAGGTTTGCTTGGGTCTGCCCACTTTCCTCTTTCCTTGTGGGTTTCAGTCAAGTGCCTGCCTTGCAACATTAGTAGCTGGTTTTCGCAGGGTGTGTCCTATCCAGCTCCATTCTCGTTTTGTGATGTATTGGGCTATGGGCTTTTGTCTAGTTCTCTCCCACAAATCGATAGTAGTTATCTTTTCTGGCCACCTAATTCCTAATATCCGGCGTAGGCATCTGTTAACAAAGGTCAGGAGCTTTTAAATATTTGTTGTAGTGACTCTTCAAGTTTCTGAACCGTATAGAAGGACAGACTTAACGTTTTTATTATAGATTCGTATCTTGTTGTGTAGAGATAATCACTTAGAGCGCCAGAAAGTTTGAAGAGTTGAATAGGAAAACCTAGCTTTATTGATCCGAATTAGTATATCATCATCAACTCCGCCGTCTTTACCAACTCTACTTCCCAGATATGTGAAGTGGTCCGTATTAAGGATATTCTCTCCCTGTAGCATGATTGGGTTCTCTTGTCTGTTGTTGATTCTCATCCAGTGCTATGCACCAACAAATGCAGCACCAGAAGAAGAGAAAGAAGAATTTTATAACGCTCTACAATCAATACTAGAAAAAACAACTAAAAATGATAGCAAGCTTATTATGGGTGACATGAACGCAAAAGTAGGTACAAACAATGCTGGAAAGTAGCTCTACCTGGGTAAACATGGAGCAGGCACAAGCAATGAAAATGGGGACTTATTTGCTGATTTCTGCGCTTTCAACGATCTTTTCATAGGAGGAACCACCTTTCCACACAAAACTATACACTAGACAACATGGACTTTCCCAGATGGTAAAACGGAAAACCAAATTGACCATTTTGCAATATCTCGGAAATGGAGGAGAAGTCTCCTTGATGTTAGGGTGAGACGAGGAGCAGATGTAGCTTCTGATCATCATCTGCTAATAGCAACAGTGAGGATCAAACTTAAATCCTTTAAGGATTTTTCAGAGAGACCACACTACAAATTCAAAACTCAGTACTTAAATAGCGAAGAAAAAAGGTACTCTTTAATTGTGAGGTTAAAAATAAATTTGAAGTGCTTGCTGGACTAGTGACAGATGAAACCCTTGAGCAGCACTGCCTCACTCTCTAAGAGATATAGAAAAGCACATGTACAGACGTCCAGGGCAAGAAAACGAAACAACACAAGCAATGGTTGTCTGCGGAGACATGGGCCAAAATCCAGGAACGGAAAGAGCTAAAAGAAAAGATAAGCCAATGCCAGAATGAAGAACAAAAAGCTAATCTTAGAACCCAGTATGGTGCAGTAAACAAGTCTGTAAGAAAGAATGCAAGAGATAACAAAAAATGCTTCCTTCATGAAATGACAGTCGATGCAGAAAAGGCAGCAGAACAAAGAGACATGAAAAGGTTGTACGACATAACAAGAACCTGAGCAGGAAGAAATACCAACAACAACAAGCCAGTAAAAGACAAACAAGGAAAAATCATCACCAGTGATGTTGGACAGAAGGATAGATGGGCCGAACACTTTCAGGAAATTTTGAACCGACATCCCCCGAAGTCGATTCCGGACATTATCCAAACAACAGAAGAAATAGATGTTAACACAGGTCCTCCTACAGGCCTGACGATGATTTTGTAAATGGTTTTCTTTGTTTTCTTAGCTATAAGTTTACTTTTAATTTAGTATGTGTTGTGTGTTATAGAAAGCTCTGTTGCCTGCCGCTAGTCGTTCAACTACTTCTGACACTAGGTCAATGCGACAATGTGTCATGCTTCCTAAATATTTAAACGTTTCTACGTTTTCAAACTTGCATGCCTTGCCTATGGATAATGGATAATTGTGCGAAGTTTCTGCTTGATCTGCGAATGGGTGAACACACTTTTTACCAGACAGACAGATTGAGCTGAAATAAACTTTGTAAATATTTATAGTCTTTTATGGTATTCCTCATCCACATTTTGGAACACAAGAATCTTTAAACGAAATGAAACTTGAAACATTTACGAAAGATAAGGTGGAATTTCCATTGATGGTAGAGAAAGAAACCTTTTTTACAAATCTTCGATCAACTCACTCTGTCTATCTGACCAAAACTTTGAACACGTTATTTCTCCCACTATACTGACAATAATGTTTATACCAACAAATATAACGCACATAAAATGCACACACATAAAAAAAAATAAAAAATGCACACCCAATCTCGGATCAAGCTGAAATATCCTCAATAATATTTACCTGACAACACAAGAATCAATTAAAAAAAAAACAGTTAATTAACTATTGGTAATTAATTATTTTATTTGGTATATCAAACAAGGAAAAGATATAGTACTTGACTGAAGTGGTGGTATAAGCTGAATTATTCCCATTTATTTGAGCTTGTCTGAGTGAACACAAACATGAAATAGAAACAATCCTACATGTTCATAGCCACTCGTTGCTAGAAGAGTGGTTCCCGCGTTATATGGAATAGCCTCACAAGGCTTTATCCCACAAGTTCGAATTCAGGTCGCTCCATTTTATTTTAAAATATATTTAAAAAGAGATCACCCAGATACGATGTTCTTTCTCGCCCTACCCCTTTCTAAGTGGTCCAGACAAGTGATAGGATCATAGCGTACTGATACAGAACGTATACCATTCAACCAGGTAGCCATGTGCCATTGGTACTGTCAATAAGGTCTAGTATGTGAAACACTGCAATCATCCTTAATCTTTGCACTCGAAAGCATTGCCATTATCATTGTTAAGGTTGACTCTTATGTCGACCTATGTGTGTTATTCAATTAGTGAGGCACCTGGCTTGACACTGGTATTTATTATTAAAGGTACTGGACGAGCATAGACACGGCCGGTTTTAAGCGAGGACAGGCGGAGGGTACAGCCCAGGGGACATCCACACATAAAATATATCTAAATTTCTTCGGGTCAGAAACTTCCTTATTTATTTTCTTTTTTTTTTTCCGTATTTTTACACAAAAATGTGATGAAGAAGTGTACGCCAGTAGCATGTTCAGAATAAGTAAATACAGCTCGGGATTAAAGACCTTACTCTCCACAAACTCAAAAAATATACACTTTTTAAACTAAATTTTCATATTTAATTATTTTTTTAAGAAAATTAAGATTAAATTCACAAGCACTGTATTTCTTGCTTATAAAATATAGCGTGCTTTCAGTTGTACATATTTTCATCCATGAGTGGTGTAAGGGAACTCTGGGGTTGAGTCCTTTACTACATACATATGGCTCGATAATCTAGGGTATGATTCCCACATGCAGACCTTAACATGTGTAAATATTACAAAGTATCACTCAACGAAGAAGTATAAAATTAGTATTTATTTACAGCCAACAGCAAGTACACATATAATATTGAATGCGTAAATAATCAATACTGAAATACTAAAATGTGCCCAACTGACATACTACAGGGCGCTTAGACTAGATTCATTGAACAAAAGGCTATCAATGCCATACATAATATTACTCACAAATAATCAGTTCTCATACATCACAATGAATAGAAATATAAGTTATATTATCTCCTTACGCTAGGCATAAAACTGGTAAACAAAAAACAAGCACCCTACTCAGACCAGGTCAGCTCTCCAACTGCTAGACTGACCGCTAGAACCCTAATTGTCCCCCCCCCCTTGAAAATCCCGTGATAAAAACAATTCACACACCAACCAACAAAATAAACAAAACACACGCACAATCTCACACCTTACACACCCCCACTCTTGACAAGTGGATCTTTATTAAAGCATTTGAAAAATTGTAGGGGCCTGCCGCGGGGTCTCCACATACTTAAATCCGGCCCTGAACATAGAATTTGACTGATAACAATGTATTTTATAACATTATATTCTATATTATATTTGGCAGATTATACAGATATAAACTTAATTGTTAGAAAAAGCAATACAATTTATAACTTCAATATTTTACACTTAGCCCTAACTGATCTAATGGGACCTAAAAAGTATTGATCTCAAAGACAGGCGAAAACTTTGAAAATAATTGATCTAAAAGACAAGCGTAGTCTTCGAAAAGAGATCTTAGATATTTGAAGGTCCTTCTTAATTTTTGACTCAATCACTCATTAATCCTTGACTCAAAGACAATCCCGCATTAATCATTGACACAAAGACAGTCACTCATTAATCTTTGACACAAAGACAATAACTCATTAATTTCTGACTCCAAGACAATGACTAATTTATCTTTGTCTCAAAGACAATCACTCATTAATCATAGACTGAAAAACAATCACTTATTAATCATTGACTCAAAGACAATTACTCGTTAATCTTTGACTCAAAGACAATCACTCATTAGCCTTTGACTTAAAGACAATCACTGATTAATCTCTGACTCAAAGACAATCACTAATTAATCTTTGATTCAAAGACAATTACTCGTTAATCTTTGACTCAAAGACAATCACTCATGACAATCATTCATTAGTCTTGTACACAAAAAATCAAGGAGAATCATTAATTAATCTTTGACTCAAAGACAATCACTCATTAATCCTTGACTCAAAGACAATCATTCATTAATCTTTGATTCAAAGACAATCACTTATTAATTCTTGACTTAAAGACAATCACGCATTAATCCTTGACTCCAAGACAATCATTCATTAATCTTTGTCTCAAAGACAATCACTCATTAGTCTTTTACACAGAAACAATCACTCATTAATCATTGACTCAAAAACATGTATTCCGAGTACCATGGGGGAGCCTGATGGTGGCCGAAGGCAGCTGTGAGAAAAAGACAAGAAACAAATAACAACACCTCGCCTCCTGAACCAGACTATTCACAGTTCGTTGCTCAAAAGTTTTAGTTTTCTAATAGTGTGTATATGTGTCCATGTGTGTGTGTGTGTGTGAAAGAGAGGCAGAGACAGAGAGTATACATCAAAACTTAAAAGTGCAAAAAAAAAACCTCTAAATCTAGGGTAACTTTGTTCGTGTCAACAACAACAGCTGAGGGGCATTGTTTCCAGTTCATACAATGATTTGAAAGGTGTGAGCAGTAGTGCAGTAAGTGACTAATGCAATGATGAGCAGCTGAAGCAGGGGAGTGTTTGTTGACCAAAAAGTTGAAACGCATTTAGATCAACAGAGTCATACATTCTTCTGTTGATACGGTGAAGGGAACTACAATGAATTTTCTTTGCCTCGAGCTTAAGTAATAACAAAAATAATAGTAATAATAACAATAATAAAAGTAATATCTAAAAAAACAACCGCTACCTTTATCGATATCGCTGTACCACTGTCTCATAATTTAAGAAAAACTGAGATAGAAAAACAAAGAAACTATGGGAACCTAGGCTTGGAGATTAAGCGTTTATGGAAATTGTCCAAATTAACAATATACCCCATTGTTATATCAACCGAGAGGATAATAACAACTGACCTCACAGACACCTTCAAGGCCCTTGGCATTCCTAGGAACATCTTCGTTGCCTGTCAGAGGGCGGTACTGCTGCAGACCTGCCACATCACCCGAAAATTCCTCAGTGGAAGCTGTTAAAGGGACTACGAAGAATTTTGTTTCTCATTAGCGAAACTCGACCCTGGCGCGCCAGAGAATAACTACTCGTTCATTTCTAACATAATAATAATAATAATATATTTGTTATCCTTGAGGAAATATGTCTTGCAATTTGTGTATTACACATAACTAAAATGTATAAGGATATCAAAGAAAAACTACATTTATACCAGTTTCACTCTAAATGTTCTCTTCATTTATCAGGAGTGCAAAAAGGAGATGGTAGGATAGTGGATAACATGAAAGAGAGATGCGAATAAAGGGAGGGTAAGCGAAGTAAACAAAGGAAGAGGAAGAAAACTATTAAAGAGAAAAATAGAACGGAAGATAGAAAGAGAAGATTGAGAGTGGGAAAAATTAGAGAGAGATGGGGAAATAGTAAAAATAGAAATAGAGAGAGATGGGGAAAGAGTAAAAATAGAAATAGAGAGAGATGGGGAAAGAGTAAAAATAGAAATAGAGAGAGATGGGGAAAGAGTAAAAACAGAAATAGAGAGAGATGGGGAAAGAGTAAAAAGAGAAATAGAGAGAGATGGGGAAAGAGTAAACATAGAAATAGAGAGAGATGGGGAAATAGTAAAAATAGAAATAGAGAGAGATGGGGAAAGAGTAAAAATAGAAATAGAGAGAGATTGGGAAAGAGTAAAAATAGAAATAGAGAGAGATGGGGAAAGAGTAAAAATAGGAATAGAGAGAGATGGGGAAAGAGTAAAAATAGAAATAGAGAGAGATGGGGAAAGAGCAAAAATAGAAATAGAGAGAGATGGGGAAAGAGTAAAAAGAGAAATAGAGAGAGATGGGGAAAGAGTAAAAATAGAAATAGAGAGAGATGGGGAAATAGTAAAAATAGAAATAGAGAGAGATGGGGAAAGAGTAAAAAGAGAAATAGAGAGAGATGGGAAAAGAGTAAAAATAGAAATAGAGAGAGATGGGGAAATAGTAAAAATAGAAATAGAGAGAGATGGGGAAAGAGTAAAAATAAAAATAGAGAGAGATGGGGAAAGAGTAAAAATAGAAATAGAGAGAGATGGGGAAAGAGTAAAAATAGAAATAGAGAGAGATGGGGAAAGAGTAAAAACAGAAATAGAGAGAGATGGGGAAAGAGTAAAAAGAGAAATAGAGAGAGATGGGGAAAGAGTAAACATAGAAATAGAGAGAGATGGGGAAATAGTAAAAATAGAAATAGAGAGAGATGGGGAAAGAGTAAAAATAGAAATAGAGAGAGATTGGGAAAGAGTAAAAATAGAAATAGAGAGAGATGGGGAAAGAGTAAAAATAGGAATAGAGAGAGATGGGGAAAGAGTAAAAATAGAAATAGAGAGAGATGGGGAAAGAGCAAAAATAGAAATAGAGAGAGATGGGGAAAGAGTAAAAAGAGAAATAGAGAGAGATGGGGAAAGAGTAAAAATAGAAATAGAGAGAGATGGGGAAATAGTAAAAATAGAAATAGAGAGAGATGGGGAAAGAGTAAAAATAGAAATAGAGAGAGATGGGGAAAGAGTAAAAAGAGAAATAGAGAGAGATGGGGAAAGAGTAAAAATAGAAATAGAGAGAGATGGGGAAAGAGTAAAAATAGAAATAGAGAGAGATGGGGAAAGAGTAAAAATAGAAATAGAGAGAGATGGGGAAAGAGTAAAAATAGAAATAGAGAGAGATGGGGAAATAGTAAAAAGAGAAATAGAGAGAGATGGGGGAAAGAGTAAAAAGAGAAATAGAGAGAGATGGGGAAAGAGTAAAAATAGAAATAGAGAGAGATGGGGAAATAGTAAAAATAGAAATAGAGAGAGATGGGGAAAGAGTAAAAAGAGAAATAGAGAGAGATGGGGAAAGAGTAAAAATAGAAATAGAGAGAGATGGGGAAAGAGTAAAAATAGAAATAGAGAGAGATGGGGAAAGAGTAAAAATAGAAATAGAGAGAGATGGGGAAATAGTAAAAATAGAAATAGAGAGAGATGGGGAAAGAGTAAAAATAGAAATAGAGAGAGATGGGGAAAGAGTAAAAACAGAAATAGAGAGAGATGGGGAAAGAGTAAAAATAGAAATAGAGAGAGATGGGGAAAGAGTAAAAATAGAAATAGAGAGAGATGGGGAAATAGTAAAAATAGAAATAGAGAGAGATGGGGAAAGAGTAAAAACAGAAATAGAGAGAGATGAGGAAAGAGTAAAAATAGAAATAGAGAGAGATGGGGAAAGAGTAAAAATAGAAATAGAGAGAGATGGGGAAAGAGTAAAAATAGAAATAGAGAGAGATGGGGAAAGAGTAAAAATAGAAATAGAGAGAGATGGGGAAAGAGTAAAAATAGGAATAGAGAGAGATGGGGAAAGAGTAAAAATAGGAATAGAGAGAGATGGGGAAAGAGTAAAAACAGAAATAGAGAGAGATGGGGAAAGAGTAAAAATAGAAATAGAGAGAGATGGGGAAAGAGTAAAAATAGAAATAGAGAGAGATGGGGAAAGAGTAAAAATAGAAATAGAGAGAGATGGGGAAAGAGTAAAAATAGAAATAGAGAGAGATGGGGAAATAGTAAAAAAAGAAATAGAGAGAGATGGGGGAAAGAGTAAAAAGAGAAATAGAGAGAGATGGGGAAAGAGTAAAAATAGAAATAGAGAAAGATGGGGAAATAGTAAAAATAGAAATAGAGAGAGATGGGGAAAGAGTAAAAATAGAAATAGAGAGAGATGGGGAAAGAGTAAAAATAGAAATAGAGAGAGATGGGGAAAGAGTAAAAAGAGAAATAGAGAGAGATGGGAAAAGAGTAAAAATAGAAATAGAGAGAGATGGGGAAATAGTAAAAATAGAAATAGAGAGAGATGGGGAAAGAGTAAAAATAGAAATAGAGAGAGATGGGGAAAGAGTAAAAATAGAAATAGAGAGAGATGGGGAAAGAGTAAAAATAGAAATAGAGAGAGATGGGGAAATAGTAAAAATAGAAATAGAGAGAGATGGGGGAAAGAGTAAAAAGAGAAATAGAGAGAGATGGGGAAAGAGTAAAAATAGAAATAGAGAGAGATGGGGAAATAGTAAAAATAGAAATAGAGAGAGATGGGGAAAGAGTAAAAAGAGAAATAGAGAGAGATGGGGAAAGAGTAAAAATAGAAATAGAGAGAGATGGGGAAAGAGTAAAAATAGAAATAGAGAGAGATGGGGAAAGAGTAAAAATAGAAATAGAGAGAGATGGGGAAATAGTAAAAATAGAAATAGAGAGAGATGGGGAAAGAGTAAAAATAGAAATAAAGAGAGATGGGGAAAGAGTAAAAACAGAAATAGAGAGAGATGGGGAAAGAGTAAAAATAGAAATAGAAAGAGATGGGGAAAGAGTAAAAATAGAAATAGAGAGAGATGGGGAAATAGTAAAAATAGAAATAGAGAGAGATGGGGAAAGAGTAAAAACAGAAATAGAGAGAGATGAGGAAAGAGTAAAAATAGAAATAGAGAGAGATGGGGAAAGAGTAAAAAGAGAAATAAAGAGAGATGGGGAAAGAGTAAAAATAGAAATAGAGAGAGATGGGGAAAGAGTAAAAATAGAAAAAGAGATGGGGAAAGAGTAAAAATAGAAATAGAGAGAGATGGGGAAAGAGTAAAAATAGGAATAGAGAGAGATGGGGAAAGAGTAAAAACAGAAATAGAGAGAGATGGGGAAAGAGTAAAAATAGAAATAGAGAGAGATGGGGAAAGAGTAAAAATAGAAATAGAGAGAGATGGGGAAATAGTAAAAAAAGAAATAGAGAGAGATGGGGGAAAGAGTAAAAAGAGAAATAGAGAGAGATGGGGAAAGAGTAAAAATAGAAATAGAGAGAGATGGGGAAATAGTAAAAATAGAAATAGAGAGAGATGGGGAAAGAGTAAAAATAGAAATAGAGAAAGATGGGGAAATAGTAAAAATAGAAATAGAGAGAGATGGGGAAAGAGTAAAAATAGAAATAGAGAGAGATGGGGAAAGAGTAAAAATAGAAATAGAGAGAGATGGGGAAAGAGTAAAAAGAGAAATAGAGAGAGATGGGAAAAGAGTAAAAATAGAAATAGAGAGAGATGGGGAAATAGTAAAAATAGAAATAGAGAGAGATGGGGAAAGAGTAAAAATAGAAATAGAGAGAGATGGGGAAAGAGTAAAAATAGAAATAGAGAGAGATGGGGAAAGAGTAAAAATAGAAATAGAGAGAGATGGGGAAATAGTAAAAATAGAAATAGAGAGAGATGGGGGAAAGAGTAAAAAGAGAAATAGAGAGAGATGGGGAAAGAGTAAAAATAGAAATAGAGAGAGATGGGGAAATAGTAAAAATAGAAATAGAGAGAGATGGGGAAAGAGTAAAAAGAGAAATAGAGAGAGATGGGGAAAGAGTAAAAATAGAAATAGAGAGAGATGGGGAAAGAGTAAAAATAGAAATAGAGAGAGATGGGGAAAGAGTAAAAATAGAAATAGAGAGAGATGGGGAAATAGTAAAAATAGAAATAGAGAGAGATGGGGAAAGAGTAAAAATAGAAATAAAGAGAGATGGGGAAAGAGTAAAAACAGAAATAGAGAGAGATGGGAAAAGAGTAAAAATAGAAATAGAGATGGGGAAAGAGTAAAAATAGAAATAGAGAGAGATGGGGAAAGAGTAAAAATAGAAATAGAGAGAGATGGGGAAAGAGTAAAAACAGAAATAGAGAGAGATGGGGAAAGAGTAAAAACAGAAATAGAGAGAGATGGGGAAAGAGTAAAAACAGAAATTGAGAGAGATAGGGAAAGAGTAAAAATAGAAATAGAGAGAAATGGGGAAAGAGTAAAAATAGAAATAGAGAGAGAAAGACAAAAGGAGGGGGAGAAAACAGTTGACAGAAAAAAAACAAGCAGAGGGAGGATAGCAAAGGAACTAAAAGGCTGTTACAAAAGAAAAGGTAAAGCGCTTGGCTTCCGAACCGGGGACCGGGATTCGAATCCTGTTGAAGACTGGGATTTTTAATTTCGGGATCTTCGGGCGCCTCTGAGTCCACCCAGCTCTAATGGGTACCTGACATTAGTTGGGGAAAAGTAAAGGCGGTTGGTCGTTGTGCTGCCACATGACACCCTCGTTAACCGTAGGCCGCAGAAACAGATGACCTTTACATCATCTGCCCTATAGACCACAAGGTCTAAAAGGGAGAACTTTACTTTACTGTTAAAAAAAGAAAAGATAAAGAGATAAAAAGAAAGAATGTAAGGGGCCAGCATAGAGAGCTAATGATATTAAGATAAAACGAGAAATATAAAAAGAAAGAGAGATAGATAAAAAGAAAGAAAAAGACAAAGATAGAATGTTGTAGAGAGAAAGACAAAGAGAGAAAGATATACAGAGAAAGACAAAGAGAGAAAGATATACAGAGAAAGACAAAGAGAGAAAGACAAAGAGAGAAAGACAAAGAGAGAAAGATAAAGGAAGATTAAGAAAACTAAATCAATGAGAGAAAAGGATGAAAAATGAGAGAAAGATTTAAAAGATGGGGTGAAAGAGAAAGAGATGAAGAATGAGACAGAAAGAGGAAGAAATCGTTAAGAGTAGCGATAATACAAAACTTAGAAATAGAAACTTGAGAGAATTAAATTTAGAGAGAAAGAGAGAGTGCGTGAGAGTGACAGAGAGAGACAGAGAGGAGACAAGAAATATCTTGTTTACAATTTTCTTTCCTCTCATGTTTACAACACATCAACTTCCTCTCGTCACTAAGAGACGTCCTGTCATCTTCAATACACTTTTTTTTTCCTTTTAATGTTCAATATATCATCCTCTTAGTTCCTACTTGAAAGAGCGCGCCAACCATTAAAAGGGTCATATGTGTTTGATCTTAATTGCGATGTAATTATCGCACGCTTCTCCACTTCGATTTCTCTGTACGGTAATAGCATTATGAAATATCAGTATCTTTTATACTGTAAAGTAGAAAGTAAGGTGTATGTGTATATGTTACGAATAGAAATGAAAACTGTTTCCTATTGTAATAGCTCTTGAGCCGACGCTTACGGTGCTCACCAGGTGCACTGTTCAGCATGCGATATGAACGGAATGAGTACACGAGCACGGAGAGATAGTTGAGGAAAGGAGAGACAGACACATCTTTGTGTTCTAATTGTTCTCTCTTACTACAAACGTGGAAATCCGTCACATGATCACAATGGTGATAGGGCCAAAAAGAAAATTAGACTGTACTGCCATTTAATGAGATTCTCTGGATCGCAGACTTTTATGCAAAGAACAGAACCAGAGACAAGAAGAATAGGCAGACAGAGGAAACGATGTAGATTGGGCGGATGAGCGATGGAGGGAGGGTTTTGAAAGTGTCATCAGTGGTGCTATACAGGGTAAAGAAAAATGATTTGAGTGAACCATTGATATAGTGAATAATTCCATATGAGACTATTTTGTTACCTGTTTGTATTTAACTTCTACATGGTATAGCAAGAAAGACAACTCTGTATTAAACCGTGGTGTATTGAAAAAAATGAATTTCCTCCCTTGTTAGGAAAATAAGATTTGTGCAATACTGTAAGCTGAGAACTGTTCATGTGGGGGGGGGGGGGGGGGGGACTACAGAAACCATAAAGAAAAGAAAATCACTAAAATGTTTGTAAAATGTTTTATATGTTTCGGATGTTTCGTCAGAGTTGAAGATAGTTTACTTTCTAGTCCAAACCTCCCGCAGGACGATAGGGGATGGGAGCGGGCAGGGTTTGAACCCTCGACCGTCGATAAATCCGTACGACAGTCCAGCGCGCAAACCGCACGACCAGGCAGCCATCACTAAGAAACTGTACAGGTAATGACATTTTCCCAAACCCTGAAAAGGAACATGGCGACGTAGTGTACTAGATCAGAGGTTCTCAAAACGCTTTTAACCAGGGAACCCTTTTACAAAATCAAAACTTGCCCACGGACCTTTAAGTGAATAAAGCTACATAAATGCAGAGTATATAAATTGAAAATGTAAAAAAAAAAAATTTAAAAAAAATGTTAAAGGAGTGTTTATTAAAATTATAACTTTTGTTTCAAATAAAATTTTAACAAATTAATGACTTCGATAATGTTGATGAGATATGAGTGTATTTTGTATGGTTCAATGTTTCTAAGTAGCAACAACAAATTTTAACTAGCACAAATTTCTAGTCCGTTTCTTTTTAATTGTGTCGAGTTTCGTATTGGCACTGAATCCACGTTCTACGAAACAAAAATATTGAATGTCAACAATTTTTTTTGTAATACAATGATTATAGCATTTATATAGCGCTAACTTTCATGCTTATAGCATGCTCAGAGAGCTGTGATCCAATCTCATTTGTGGACGGGTGTGGGAAGGGAGTATCTGGGAGAAGATTTTTCCGTGCTGCCTTTAGACCCCTGCATTGCCAAACCAAATTCTAGCGTACTTAGCCTCTCGACCACGCATCCCACTAACCCCTCATTGGCCTCCTTCAGTCGTAGAACGACTATGGTTCATCTCAGAGCACACTTCCTCGTGTGGCTGTGGAGCCCTATTTTGGAGAGACACTCCCGTCCACAGATAGCGCAGGTTATGGTGGCTTTTGCTTCGGTGGTAGAGGAGCTGGCCGTTTTTCGGATTGTACGATTTTCTTCCTGAGCTGAGACCCATGCACTTTCACTGTCCATAGCTTTCTTGGTCACTGTCTCTCTCCATCTGTTGCGGTCCAGAGCTATGTCTTCCCAATTGTCAGTGTTGATGTTCACTGATTTGAGGTCCCGTTTTATTACATCTATGTAACGGAGGTGGGGGCGACCAGTTTTTCTTGTGCCAGTCGCGAGTTGACCATAGAGGATGACTTTCGGGATGCGCTTGTCCTCCATCCGGCGAACATGTCCAAGCCAGCGCAAACGGCGTTGTGAGAGGGCTGTAAAGATGCTGGAAATACCTGATCGCGCAAGGATCTCAGTATTGCACACTTTTTCTTTAAATGTGACATTCAAGATCCTACGGAGATATCTCAAATGGAATGAGTTTAGTTTTCTCTCTTGCTTTGCGTAGGTGGTCCATGATTCACTGCCATATAGCAGTGTACTCATAACGCATGCCTTGTAGACTTCCATTTTGGTCACCATAGGTAGCTTATGGTTTTCCCAAACTCTTGGTCTGAGTCTAGTAAAGGTCGAGGCAGCCTGCCCTATACGTTTTTTTATCTCCTCTTCTAGAGACAGGTCATCTTTTATTGTGGATCCCAAATAGCAGAATTCGTTTACGGCGTCCAGCCTGTTATCGTCGATGAGGATGGAGGGTGGTGCTGTAGCAGGTGGTCCCATAATATTTGTTTTCTTCGTGCCAATAGTCAAGCCATATTCTTTACAGGCCTGAGAGAAGCGGGACATTAGTGTCTGAAGTTCCTCTTGCGTGTGTGCCACTACCGTTGCGTCATCCGCGAATAGCATATCTCTTATGAGGGTGGCTAGTTTTGGCCCTCAGTCTGGCATCAAATCTGGAATGGAGATAGATGCCTTCGGTGGATGTGTCAAACGCGTTGTGAATTAGCAGTGAAAATAGTATTCCAAAGAGGGTTGGGGCCAGGACACATTCTTGTTTAACTCCGCTGTTTATACTGAAACTTTCAGAGCTGGCACCGTTGAATTGCACTGTACCCATCATATTTCGGTGGAAAGATATGATTACATTTAGTAGCTTGGGTGGACAGCCTATTATCTAACCCCTAATGCAGAATTTTTCCAAATGTTTCGGATTTGTATGGACCATAGACATCAATAAATATAGACTTGCCGATTAAAGAGTTTTATGAAAAGAACATTTGTGACTTGCAATTTTGTGTACTTTATTATACAGCATTTATGAGCAGTATAAAAGTGAAGTATTCATATCTATTTCAGCCATAACCTATATAAGTATTACAATATTTTAATAGTGTTTTTTTTATCCATCAAGTGCTTTTTAAAATTTCTTTTTAATACACAATGATACACATCTATATATATTGTAAGTAAGGAGGCAGTGTAGTTTTGTTAAATCTCTTAGAATAAAGATCATGCAATATTTCAGATCTCGGAAATCCGAATACAATAGATATACATGTTTTCAAGTTACATGAAGTTACTTCCTTTTTCCAGTCTATATTTATTTATGTCTATGGTATGGACATATTACTAATTGTTTTTTTTTTCCTCTGTAAATTAAACATGAATGTAGATCCCAGTATGTTGGGGGGAAAAGCCTTACATACTTTTCATTCAACGACGCTCCTCTCTGCCACGAAGTACTGATAGTAGCATAAGCTATGATGGATTGAAAAATATTATATGAGGGGCAATCTTAAAAAAAAAAAAGCAAGATTTTTTTTTTAATTTTTAAAAAAGCAAAAAAAAAATATGGCAGCGGTGGGATTCGAACCCACGCCTCCGAAGAGACTGGTGCCTAAAACCAGCGCCTTAGACCGCTCGGCCACGCTACCTTACAACAACTTGGCATTTTGAAACACGGCATAGAAATTAGTACCGCGCAAACATAACTGCAGCTATTTATAGCGTATTTCAGAGCGTACTGGATCTATACGTACTCCCAGTACTAGGTCTAGAGTCTAGATCTAGATAGATCTATATAGGCCTAAATCAAGATTATCTACGTCTATTAAACGAATTTTCATAATTATAGGCCTATAGATAGAAGTTTAACTATAGACTATAACACCAATCAATAACACTACTAATAACAGACTATAACTACTAACTTCATAATTATAGGCCTATAGATAGAAGTATAACTATAGACTATAACACCAATCAATAACACTACTAATAACAGACTATAACTACTAAACTAGAGTCCAGATCTATAAATGCTAGAAGTATAATCCACAGTTACATAGTAAACGACTAAACGTGGGCCTAGATATAGAATATATATTATAAATTTGGGCTTACCTAGTCTAGACTACTACAAGACATAGTCATAGAGTCTATCTGAGTATCTCTCTATAGTATAGATCTAATTCTATATTATAATAGTCTAATTCTATATTTTAATAGTCTAATTCTATATAGATCTAGATCTATAGACTATAACTCTAGACTCTAGTGTCTCTAGCTACTCTTGCTAGATGGTGGCTGATGGCATCTATAAAAAAAAAAACTATGACATATCTATAATTATCTAGTCTAGATCTAGACCTAGCTAAGTTATAAAGGTCTTATTTAATTATACTATACCTACTAAACTAGACTACACTACATATCCAGATCTAACTAGATTAGTATTACTAGACTAGATCTATGACAATCTATGTAGGCCTAGATTTAGAATAAGGGAGATAGATCTTGATCTATTTATTCCCTATATTCTAGCTCTAAAATCTAGACACTAGATCTACTCAACAATCTATAATCTAAACTAGAAATTCGATTAAACTATGATCCGATCTAAAATAATCTTGATTTTGATATATAGATCTTTATAGGCCACTAGAATGAGCCCATAGTCCATAATGATAAGCCTAATATAAAATGATTATGATATAGTCTAGATCTATACAATCTAGTTAATATATATATATATATATATATATATATATATATATATATATATATATATATATATATATATATATATATATATATATATATATAATTCTAGATTAAGATCTATATATTATTCTCCCGGGTTAGCTGCCCCTGCCTCATCGTGTCGCTCGGGTGGAAACGGACGTATGAGGGGACGGTCTAGGCCAAATGGGCAACGAAACAAAGCTCCCGCGGGAGTGCCTAAGGGGGTGTGAGAGCCTCGCCATTGCACTGTGCGGGGATGGGAAAAAGCTCCCGCAGCGATCTGTCAACATCCAGGCGCCGTCCCTCAAGGGGCCGTTACACAAATGGCGTACCCCGCACGGTTAGCCTGGCATAGTATACGAATACGACGGGCCAACGCAGTGGTGCGGCCGTGACCTCCGTGACTATGTCGAAGGCGCCGCTCTAGCCCGCGAGTCCGGAGTGCCCGTGTCCATTGGAAGTGAACGCGTAAACAAATTCTAAGTTTAACTCAACCCCCGTCGGACAGGGTGGCCGGAAAGGGGAACCGGCGATGACCCAATTCAGGCTGGTGAATGAGAGCTTTTTTTTCGCTTTTGCTGGCCTTTGTGTTCCAAGTATAAGGTACAACACTACTAGACAATTTCAGATATAGTATTCAAATTTAATAGTTATATATTTAGTCTAGATTAGTTTATAGATGTAGATGGCTATTGTCTTGTAATACTAGACTATATAAGCCTACTTAGATCTATATCTATTTCTAAAGATAGCTATAAATACTCCAATCATTGTTGCTATTAATATAATTATGGTACGGATCTTTAAATATAGATCTAGATCTAGTTATCGTGCGGAAATAATAATAAAAAATAAAGGGGGGGGGGGGAGGGATGAAAAGAGATTCTCAAGGGAGATTACTAGAAAAAAAAATATCGAATACCTTATAATTTTCTTTGGTTATCTTCCTTGGAGATGCGCTTACTAGGAGAATAAGATGCCGATCGACTTATAGAATAGAATTTATTGGACTCATGGAAAGGGAGTCAATTAATTTTATATAAAATATAATTTGGCTAATACGAAACACATCTCCAGAGAAAAGCATATACAATTATAGTGCAGATACAACAAAAATAAATTAGCTTATTTAAGTAGAATGTTTGTTTTGTTTTACATGTTTCGGGTGTTCCTTCAGAGTTGAAGATAGTTTCCTTCCTAGTCCAAACCTCCCGCAAGACGACCGGGGGGGGGCAGGGTTTGAACCCGGGACCATCGATAAATCTATACGACAGTCCAGCGCGCAAACCGCACGACCAGGCAGAACTAAATCTCTCACTAAGGTAGACTTTAATTTGCCATAACCAATATCGTAGAAATACGAATTTTTTTAAGGACATTAATTGACTAATTGGTTAATTTTGTAAATCGATTCATGCATTGTTAGGTACAATATAGAATTGTTTGATCGGAGAATGAGTGTTGGAGAAATAATGTGTACCTACAATTATTTAAAAGGAAACCAAACCCTACACATTTAGTCAGATATGTAAAAAGTGAAAGATTAATGTCCCTTGTTAATATAAAAAAATAATTACTAGTAATTAATTGGCTAATCTTTTTTTTTTAATTGATTTATGTCTTGACTATGGCAATAAATAATTGTGCAGAGTTTCAACTTGATCAGAGAATCTATGTCGTAGAAATAACGTGCACTAGATTATTTTTAATTAGACAGATAATATAAGCTTTGTAAAAGAAAATAACTTTCGCGATTCCCTAATAGCCCGCAGGGGGAAAGCCCCGGGACCTAATTCTGTCCTGCAATCTGAACTTCTCTTGGCGTTTAAAGCGTAGCTTTTTTTTTTAAATTGCTAGTCAAATAATTCCTCAAAATTGTCCTGTAACGTCGAAACCAGAGGACAGACTTTTGATGTGGCAACGAGCTACTGGTCTTGACTGCCTCCAGGTTGTACAATAAAATAAAACCAGGCCTTAATTAGTTTTATTTCCGATATTATATCCATTTACTGGCCACGCTAAAAATGTAGGCCTATACCTCCATCACGAGTTATGATTTCCTTTGCTGTTTTGGAGAAAAAAAAAAGAGCTCGCACATAAACACTTTTCATTTTTCTAAACAGAGATATTCCGTTTTATTTAGAACAATTTACATTTCTAATTTTAGATATAAACTGTACCCAGTCCGCTGTGCTGATAAGTCCAATGAAGAGACCAAGGTTTCGAAATTGTAACATGTTACAGTTCATTCTTTGTAACGCGGACCGCACAAAAAAATCAACTTATATCTAACAAACACCTGTTGGATTTCTCGTAGGTGGTATATGTAAAAGTATTGATGACAGACAGTCGGACATACAGGTGTGCATATCGTCTGACTTGAGTGACCTGTAGGGTGGAGCATTCATGACAGATTGACTAACTGGGTGGACCATTAGAAATGGTAAAAGCATGGCTCATTAGAATGTCTGGTCATGCTAATAACACGAATGTCCTGTGTTCTATCTCTTTTTTTTCTCTATGACTAAACGTGGATGTTTAGTTGACTTTATTATTTGAACTGTAAATGTAATTTTTTTTAAATACTAGTTATTCTTCCTTTCTAGTTTTTTTCCCCCTGAAATCTCCCTAAACCAGTGGTTCTCAACCAGACGTTATTAGAACCAGCAATGGTAAGTGTGACGATCACTTTTGAGGTCCCGAACAGAACTCGATTTCTTTTTTCAAAGCTTATATCAACTCACTCTGTCTGTCTGTCTGTTTGACTGTCTGTATGGTACAATGTGTGTACGCGTTATTTCTTCTACAGCCATTCTCAAATCAAGTTGAAACTTAGACTAGTGTGTGATTAGTAATATATTTTTTTTTACTAATTTCATGCTTTTAGCTTTCTCAATACGCTATGATTCTATAATTTGTCTGGAAATCTTCCCATGTGGAGTGCCACCAGAGAATGCTGACCATGTCCTCCAAAACTGTTCTCTTTACCAAGAGGGCCGTACAAGACACTGGTCCCAAAACACCACAATAGAAAGAAAACTATATGGAGAACTCCCTGATTTGGAAACCACTGCGCAGTTCATCTCATGGATTGGTCTAGTCGTGTGAACGCTTTAACATAAAAATGAGAACGAGGAAAAATAATTTGTCTGGACCATTTGGAGAGAGGTAGTGGTAGATAGTACGTGATATATAGGTGATCGCTTTTTAATGTATTTTTTTTTAAAGGTAAACGACCTGAATTCTTGTGGGCTAAAGCATTCTCAGGCTTCTCAAGCCAACGCGGTAACCACTCTGCTAGCGAAGAGTCTAAGAACATGAAAGATTGTAGAGTTATCTATTGTTTCTATTTGATGTTTGTGTTCATTAAGCCTGAGACGGCAGCCTAATATAAAGAAAACTAATTCAGCTTTTACCACCACTTTAGTCAAGTGCGATTTCTTTCCCGTTTTAAGATACCAAACAAAACAATTTATTACTAATAGTTAACTAATTGGTTAATTTTTAAAATTGATTCTTGTGTTGTCAGGTAAAAGAAATAATTGTGTAAAATTTCAGCTTGATCCGAAATTGGGTGTTGGAGAAATAACGTGTACGAACTTTGGCCAGACAGACAGACAGAGCTGATAAAAGCTTTGTAAAAAAAACAAAAAAACAAAACATGGGGTCTATACAAATGTGAAGCAAGTCTAGGAAATGAAACAATGGATGATGTAGACATATGAAAAACGGTAGAATGTGATATAGAAAAAAAATGTTTTTCTTCTCAAGAGATATAAAAGTTTGATTTGAAGACATCCATTCATCAATCCATCCATCCCAAAGGCGCTACAGCCGATGGAGGGCTCTGGCCTGCTTCAACACATCCCTCCATTCAGATCTTTCCTGGGCCTTTCGTCACCACGCCTTAACCCCAAACTGTTGTATCTTCCTCTACATCATTTATCCATCGCATTCGGGGTCTGCTTTTGGGTCACCTGCCTTTTGGTGTGGTTTTTTTTTTGCCTGTATACAATTTTCACACCTCTGTTCTGACATTCTTTCAAGGTGACCTGCCCAAAGTAATCTGTTCTTTTTATTTCGGTCACTATCGCTGGTCTTCATACTATTTATAAATCTCATGGTAAGTGCGTGTCCTCCACCCTGTTTCATCTTGTATAGCTCCATAGATTTTCCTAGGATTTTTTCCTTACCAAGTATTCAGTAGATTTTCGGTTGTCTTTGTCAGTGTCCAGGTCTCTTTTGCATACATTGCTGCTGGTCTTATTATATTTTTTATATCATTTTCTTGGTTTTCCTTGAAATTGTTTTGCTCTTAAGTAAATGGTGGGTGCTATAAAATGCTCTGTAGCCTCCTGCTATTCTTTTCTTTATTTCTGTTAGTAGGTCATTTTTTAAATCAATATACCTCATTCACCAATCGTAAACAAACAACATTTAGCCACGTGGTGCTTTATCTTTTCTATATAATTTACGATCTCATGCTTATTTCATGATGGTTGTCACGTGACATTTTTTTTTTCATTGTTTTATCAATAAGATCACGTGACTAAATGTTGTTTGTTTACGATTGGTGAATGAGATCCATTGTACTTCCTAGATAATTGAAAGTTTGGACATCTAGTTTTAAAACAGAACGTGTATTTTGTTTTTTAAAGTTGCGACTATTCCTTGTGAAGCGAAGATCATTAACATCAAAGTCCTAACCTTCTGCACAATGAGATGGATGGGGGGGGGGGGGGGGGGAAGGTTTGAACTTGGGCCCATGCAGATGACAGTTGGAAACCACTCCACCCGATGAACTGAAGCGTAAAACATCGCCTCAAACAACTAAGACTTCCCCCCCCCCCCCCAATATTTGTCTCGTATTGAAGACAGCCCGGTACACCGATGTATTTGTGTCAAGCGTACACCCCCCCCCCCCCCCCCCCCGTTTTTACACGCGATGTAACTGTGGCTTGAAAAGTAGGCCAAGTTTTTTTTTTCTCTGTAGACGTTTATCAAAAGAGTAGCGTGTAGAAAGAGGTCAATATTAGCACACTCGTCTGGTCTCTGAGTAGAGACTAATTAACAGTAAGGCAACAGGAAACAATATTGTCGTGAGTAGCAGAAATGAAGTTGTTTGTTTGTTTGTTTTTTCTGTTTGTTTGTTTTTTTCTGTTTGTTTGTTTGTTTTTTCTGTTTGCCTTTAAAATATACATAGACGAGATCTAACTGTAGCCTAATGTATAAACATACTGGTCCTGCGTGAAAAAGTAACATTTGAGATCTTTTGGATAGATTCAGTTGTTTTCTTTGTTCATAAGATCTAGATCTACATATAGAAATGTAATCTATTGCATGTGTGACTTACATTTAGGCCTATCAGTGTTAAGACATAGTAATTGTTTTTTGTTTGTTTGTTTAAATAATAAAGTTTAGTTTGACTTTGTAAACAGAAGGGAAACCTATATAGAAAATTTAAAGAAACTAAGGCAGAAAGAGTTTACAAAAAGTATATAAAAATTAAACACCTAAGCCAAAAAGTAAGACAGCTGCAGAGTGAATACATAAACAATATATTATCTAAAGATAACAACAAAAACCTATGGTCATACATTAAGTCTAAGAAAATGGAAACAATAGGCATAGCACCATTAAAAGATGAACATAACATAATGATAATGAAACTAAAGCAAACATCCTAAACAAATACTTTGCATCAGCATTCTCAGCCCCAGGAGGCAAAGACATATTACTTAATTTGAACCAAGTAGACAACATAGAAGATATAGTAGTACAAGAAAATGGAATTAAAAAACTATTAGCCAACACCAAACCAAATAAAGCATCTGGACCTGATGGTATTCCAGCTAGATTACTCAAAGAACTAAGCAATGAGCTAGCCCCAGTGTTCAAAATACTTTCAGGCTTCACTTAACCAAGACAGAGTACCAAAGGACTGGAAAGAAGCTAATGTCACCCCCCCCCCCTATTTAAAAAAGGAGAAAAATCTGACCCAGGAAACTACAGACCAGTATCACTTACCACATCACAAGTAAAATCCTAGAACACATAATATGTAGCAACATCATAAACCACTTAGACAAACAAAATGTCCTCACATCATACCAACATGGCTTTAGAAAATATAGATCATGTGAAACACAACTAATAGGACTAATTGATGATTTTTCTAAAGGTTTAGATAATAGTGAACAAATAGATGCTATCTTACTAGATTTTTCTAAGGCTTTTGACAAAGTTCACCACCATAGTTTGCTTAAAAAATTGCAATATTTTGGCATTAATGGTCCACTGCATCAGTGGATTAAAGATTTTCTAATAGGGAGAGAACAAACTGTAATAATAAATTTCTCTAAATCAACACCGATAACAGTAAACTCAGGTGTACCTCAAGGAACAGTCTTTACATAAATGATTTACCAAATTGCATTACTTCAGGAACAAAAGTCAGATTGTTTGCAGACGATTGCATAATATATAGAACAATAAAAACAACATAAGACACAGATATTTTACAAAGAGAATTACATGAATTACAGAAATGGGAATCAAATTGGAGCATGTCTTTCCACCCAGAAAAATGTCAGTTGTTAAGAGTAACAAAAAAACTAAAACAAATTAATTCCACTTATCTTATTCATGGCAAACCAGTAACACGGACTAAAAACGCAAAATACCTAGGTGTTGTAATAAATGAAAAACTGTCATGGAATCCACATATTGATGAAACTATAAAAAAATCAAACAAAGCATTAGGATTTATTAAAAGAAATTTCTATAAATCAAATAAGAACATAAAACTAAAATGTTATTTAACCTTGGTTAGGCCAATAATAGAATATGCATCCTCCATTTGGGACCCCTCAACTCAAGAAAACATTAAGAAACTGGAACAGACACAAAATAGAGCAGTGAGATTCATAACAAACGAATATTCACATTTGACTAGAGTAACACCATTAGTAAAATCACTAAATTTAGAAAGCCTTCAGGACAGAAGACTCAAAAGTAAAGTAGCAATTATACATAAAACACTGAACCATAATCTTCAAATACAAAAACAAAATTTAATAAAATACTCTGAAAAACACAAAAATAAAGGCACATTCCTCTTCCCACATGCTAGGACAAATTTGAACAAATACTCCTTCTCCCCTAGTGCTATTAGAGCATGGAATGGGTTGCCTGAGCTAGCCAGGAAAACCAGTGACTTGGCAGAATTCAAGTCATTGGTTAATATGCATGACTAAATGCATGACGCGTAGGACGTAATCATCTTCTTTTTTGAAGTAACGTCTGTATTATATAAGATAAGATAAGATTTACAATACAATTAACGACGCCTTCTAAGCACGTAGATCAACCGCTAAGTCGATATTTGTGTTTGATACATTATTGTCATTATATGCCTATCACAAAGCCGCTAGCAAAATCTCTACTGTATGCGATTTAGCTACATGCATTTTGACAACTACTTTTAGATCTAGGTTCCTATGTTTTTCTGGAAGTTATTAATGAAACAAAAGATCTAGTGCCTAGGCTAGGTTTAAGCCTTGATCTAAATTTCTAGATTTAGGTTTACAAAGAATGATTTATTTTTTTTTGCTTGAAACGCTTTGATTCCTTTGGTTTAATTCTGTATAGTCCTACCTCTAGTCTAAATTATGTGGACCCTTATATATAATGAAATGATAAATAGGCTATCAAAGGCTCCATTCGTAAGCTCGTCTAGCTTATAAAATACAGTATTACAGACGCTATAGGCTGCTTCCTAAGAAAATATAATTACGCTCTATATTACGCATATCATTTGTTAATCTAGTCATGCATATCAATTAAAGACTTAAAACTGCAAAATTGTTGGTTTTCTTTGATGATTAAGCCTGATTCAGGCAACCAATTCAATGCTCTAGTGGAAGTAGGGAAGAATGAGCACTTGTACTAATTAGTCCTATCAGATGGGATATTCTGGTACTGTATTTTATTAAGTCGTGTATGCAATCATCTTAAATATTTCATAAGTATATATCTATCATTCTAGCCTTTTCCGATATCACATACATTTTACTTTTTAGTAGGCTTCCTCTATCTCCTGCTTTATTTTTGTATATGCTTATGGAAAACAGTTTTGGAAGAGGTATGAAAGGACATGCATATATACTAATATATAGTCAATGTTGAACTTGATCAAGGAAAACAAAAGATAAAAATTTCTTTTTGTTATCCAACCAATCAGTGAATTCAAGGCACCAAGATAACTACTTTTAGTTACACCTTTTGACCCTAAGATCAGCTCCAGTTGCTGGTATGTAGACCACAGCACAGAAGAAAGATTTTAGAGGTCAAAATGTGAATGCTTAGCGTTTCCGAGTACAAGAGGCAAAGGCGGATCTAAAGCAAAGACGTCCAAACGCTAGATAAAGTCTTGAGATGTTTTGCATTTTTTTGTGTTTTGGGCATGGGCGTAGCCAGGATTCCCCCCCCCCTCGCGAAAAAAAAATATATATCAACTTCAGCATAAATGTAGCCTATAAGGGCAGTGGCGTTGCTAGGTGTTACGATCATCAATAGTGCTAGATGTTACAATCAAACTTGATGTCAAGATGTCACGTTGAAGCACAATCAATGATCGTAATTGCCGAGGATCTTGAAATCGTCTTTAATGAGATGATCGTATAAAAGTAGCTAGATCTAGTTGATAATACGATCATTCAGAATGTTGCCAGTTGATAAGATCATCTAGAAGTTGCCAATCGCTAAGTCGATTTAAGTATGTTTCTATATTCAATGAAGAAACTTCTCTTCGTCTAAAACAAATGCTTTAATTCAAAACTTAGAAAAGCTATTCACAAATAATTACAATGGTTAAATGTACTTGAATAGAACAGAATAAATATAATTCTGCAAAATAAATGATCTACACAATAAAGAAAAATTTACGTCTGAATCCTAACACGTTCCATACGACACTAACTAAAAATCTAGAATCTTTTCCCGGGTATAGCGTTGTCACGTGTCTAACAACCCCTCGTTGCAATGCCAACCAATAAATGCAGCTCAATGTACAATAATTAATACTTTAAACCAATCATATTTATTTCCAAACATGACGCTGCTGCGTGAAAGAAAATTTCCCCGAGGTAGCTAAAATTCTGCCGACAAGCTAAATATAGACTGTTGTTAATATAGATACAGTGTACGTGACACTAGGGATTTGGGGGCACGGGAGGGGGAACCTGACCTTTTTAGGGGTTCCTGCAATTTGACATTCGACATCATTGCATGAGATAATGTACTTAGTAAATTAAATATGTCTAAATTCCAATTGGTTCAGTTTATCAGTAAAATTGATAACATCTCAATTCATATCGCCTCATGTCGTGCTTTCTGTGCAGCAAAGGTCATCTATAATATCATCTAGATTCTAGATCAATACTGTCTAGTATTTTTGACTCCAGCAAGATTAAATGGCCGTAGCGTAATATTAAATGTCAAAATTTAGGACATTGATTTGATGGATCTATCAAGTGGGGGCCCGGTGTGGCTTTTGAATTTGGACCCACCTCCCCAATCCTATCTACGCCACTGTATACACGTCTTGCTGTCACTCGTCTCTCACTTGTTCTCCCATTTCAACCTCCACTCTTCTGTTTATGTAACAGACATCGTGATTTCATCAGATTCTACTCAGCCTAAACAACCAAACCATTCGCTCACCTTTGGAAACGCACATACACTCCACAATACAGAGGGCCCCCAAACATTCCCAATCTATTATAACTCAACATAGCATGTTTTAAAGAACTTTTAAAATCAATCGATTCAGGAAAATTATAAACAAACAAAAATACAAAATGAAATAGATGGATGTTGTAAACTAAAATGGGGTATGATATGCGATTAATAGTAATTTTCAATTTTGCTTATTTTTATACAAAATTTTTCTGTTTTAAACTCGCTTGTCCTATTCATGATAATTATTAGTTCAATTTCTGTTCATATATACTTTTTTTAGTCTTTATTTTAGCTATAATTGTAAATTTAACGTGAATTTTGTTCCGTTCTTTTATATTTTTAAATTTCCTTATTTTAATTTCAATTTTAGATCACGATTTTTAGGCCGTACCCCCACCATGTTAATTACTAACTAGTATTATTATTATATTACTTTCATTATTTTAATTTAGGCTACTATATCCATACCGCTAACGACGTGATCATTTTCTGTAGATTGTTATTCTCTAACTGTATATTAAAAATAAGCCTGTAGAGATCTTAGCATTTCAGTTTCGTTCATATAAATAGTCGATATTCTAATTATTCGCCTTGACTTGCGTCTTATAAAAACATCGTTACATTCAGCGCCGGCCTTGGGTCCTAGGCGAAGCGAATATGAGGCCATAGACAAATTTATACTTAGGCCCTAAGCGACGTAGATAGGGTGGCCCCAAATGAAATAGAAAACAAAAAGGAAAACAAAAAAGAACAAGAAATACGCAATGAATTACAGAAACCGTCTTGTATCTATAGATATAATGAACCAATAACTTAAATTCATATAGCGCTGATGGCACGAATGTGATTCATGGACGATTCATGATCACGTGACTAGAAATAACGTTTCAACATTTCACCAAAAAAAAAGCACCAATGGTCTTCTAACATATGCAGTCTAACAAGTAGACCTAAACATTCGTGGATATACCTTGTATAAAGACTTAGAGCTAGGCTAGTAGACAAAATAGAGTCCTGTGCGAGGTCCCTATACCCATCGGAGGCCCTGTATAGGCGGCTGCCTAGTTAGCCTATGCCCTGATACAAAAGTTGTCTTTAATAGTCGAAATAATAATTGCAATTAAATACTATTAGTTTCTGGAGTGTTTAAGCCACTCAAAGTTGTCTTTCATTAAAAGCGCTTCCCGGTCGTTAGATACAATTAGGCCTACATTTTTATAAAATACATTCAACCATGTTTCTTTTAAATATTTTGGGATTGTATTTAAATAAGATAAGATATGATAATTTTTATTGATCCAATGAAATGGAAATTCAGTTTGACTACAATTGACAACCTCAGCGTAACTATACTGTACAGTAACAATGTAGATGCAAATACGAACAACATTTACACACGAAAATATATACACACTCATAACCAGCGTTTTATAAATTAGACTTCTAATTAGATCTTGTAACACTCTGGCCGATAGTGGGATAAAGGAGTTTTTACATCTTTCTGTTTTAGTCCTAATGGAAAGGAGACGACCACTTCGTTCAGATCTTATGTAACAGTGGTTTAAATGGGTGCAGGTTGTCTTTAAGAATCATGTTTTGGAAAGGCATCTTGTATGAAAAAGCTCTTCAGTAGATTGTAGCTGTGTTCGAGTGATATACGATGCTTTTTTAATTAGTCTATTTAGTCTAAGTCTTTGTGCTAGTGAAGTATTACCATTCCAGCAGGTGATGGCAAAGTGAATTACACTGCTGATGGTTATTTATCTTAACTTTAAAGTTATGGCGTTCTTTCAAATAGACGCATGATGTTTAGAATCTTCTTCTTTTTTTTTTTTTTTTTTTTTGAAGTAACGTCTGTATTTTATAAGATAAGATAAACAATAACATTATTATAAACTTAGTCTTGCAAGCTATTTAAGAGAAAAATCTTTCCAAGTCATTGATTGTACTGATTCGGGCTATCCGCTCCACGCACTAATCACTATATGAAAGAAAGTAGGCTTACTTGTACCACTATGTCCTAGCATGTGGAATAAGAAACATGAGCCTAAATCATTTTTGTCTTTCGAAGTATTTTATAAGGTTTCTATGTGAATGTGTGGGTGTGTGTGTGTTTATTTGTAAATTATTCATAAATTAGGGTTCAGTTCCATAAGGTTGTTTAACCGTATTGGTAATGGGTATCAGAACTCCAATACCGGCGCCTAAAAAATGCTTGCATAACTGTTATAATGCTTCTAGATCTAACAACCAGTTCAACTCCTGGCCCTCACTTGTGGCTTAGATATTAGTCCTGCGGAATGGACAGGAGAATGAGCTAAGGCAAGTAGCTGCAATGGAGCCTAAATCTGTTCTCTTGGACTAGATACCATATAGAAGGAGGGAAAGCTCTGAATTCAAACCTCTGCTGCTTGCAGCTATACCCAAACACGGCAAAGGCTTCGGAAATCAAGGCTGATGAAAAAAATCAGGACTTGGTGACTCTTAAGACAGTTTGATCACGGGTCTATAATACATCCTGAATGATATTCTGTGCCGTATAGCTAGGAGAGGGGGAGGGCAAATGCGAAAGTCCCCTCCCCCATGCCTACTTCATGGGGCCCCCCAAATGAGTATCTGAAATCCTGGCAACATCAAATATTAAATTTTACGCCGCTGCCATGTAATCTTGCTATCCAAGTTGTTAAATAAGTTAGTGACCCTGTTGCATGTATTCCACACAAATTTACATTTTCCGGTCGGGGTTAGTCTCGTGGAGTAACTTCCTTAACGCTGACTAGTTCGTTGAAGTTACTTTCAAGGAGTAACATGGTATATAGGCCAATATAGAGTTTGTTTCGTTATAATTCTATCATTTTTTTATTTTATTTATTTCCGGATGCGCGAGTGATTGTTCTTTTCTCTTTTGAATTGGATGCCAAACTTGGACAAAGACAATATCTGTGTGAAGAAAGCAAAGACTTGATGGGGGAGTTGAGTTCTGATGTAGGACTTTCAATAGGGCAAGATCCGCATTAAGGATTAATAACGCAGACCGTAGACGCTTGAACTTAGTTGAACCAAGATACCTCTTCAGTGGCTGTTGGAGAAGACCGATATGAATGATAACACACTGATGAAAAACTTGTCTGTGTGATGGCATACAGGCTAAGCCGCTAATCGCGTGTTCAATGTCATTAATGCGCGAGCACTTTTCAAAAACGATCTCAGGAGCACAATGATGCAAGAAAGGCTTGCTAGCAGCATGGCTTTAAATACTTTAATGACAGTGGCGTCAAAAATAATAGAGACAAAAATACTAGAGATATCTTATCTTATCTTATATAATACAGACGTTACTTTAAAAAAGAAGATGATTACGTCCTACGCGTCATGCATTTAGTCATGCATATTAACCAATGACTTAAATTCTGCCAAGTCACTGGTTTTTCTGGCTAGCTCAGGCAACCCATTCCATGCTCTAATAGCACTAGGGAAGAAGGAGTATTTGTACAAATTTGTCCTAGCATATGGGACCAGGAATGTGCCTTTATTTTTGTGTCTTTCAGAGTATTTTATTAAATTTTGTTTTTGTATTTGAAGATTATGGTTCAGTGTTTTATGTATAATTGCTACTTTACTTTTGAGTCTTCTGTTCTGAAGGCTTTCTAAATTTAGTGATTTTACTAATGGTGTTACCCTAGTCAAATGGTGTGAATATTCGTTTGTTATGAATCTCACTGCTCTATTTTGTGTTTGTTCCAGTTTCTTAATGTTTTCTTGAGTTGAGGGGTCCCACACGGTGGATGCATATTCTATTATTGGCCTAACCAAGGTTAAATAACATTTTAGTTTTATGTTCTTATTTGATTTATAGAAATTTCTTTTAATAAACCCTAATGCTTTGTTGGATTTTTTTATAGTTTCATCAATATGTGGATTCCATGACAGTTTTTCATTTATTATAACACCTAGGTATTTTGAGTTTTTAGTCTGTGTTACTGGTTTGCCATGAATAAGATAAGTGGAATTAATTTGTTTTAGTTTTTTTGTTACTCTTAACAACTGACATTTTTCTGGGTGGAAAGACATGCTCCAATTTGATTCCCATTTATGTAATTCATCTAATTCTCTTTGTAAAATATCTGTGTCTTGTTTTGTTTTTATTGTTCTATATATTATGCAATCGTCTGCAAATAATCTGACTTTTGTTCCTGAACTAATGCAATTTGGTAAATCATTTATGTAAATTAAAAATAGTAGTGGACCCAAGACTGTTCCTTGAGGTACACCTGAGTTTACTGTTATTGGTGTTGATTTAGAGCCATTTATTATTACAGTTTGTTTTCTCCCCATCAGAAAATCTTTAATCCACTGATGCAGTGGACCGTTAATGCCGAAATATTTTAATTTTTTAAGCAAACTATGGTGGTGAACTTTGTCAAAAGCCTTGGAAAAATCTAGTAAGATAGCATCTATTTGTTCACTATTATCTAAACCTTTTGAGAAATCATCAATTAGTCCTATTAGTTGTGTTTCACATGATCTATATTTCCTAAAGCCATGTTGGTATGGGGTGAGGACATTATGTTTGTCTAAGTGGTTTATGATGTTGCTACATATTATGTGTTCTAGTATTTTACATGTGATGCTGGTAAGTGATACTGGTCTGTAGTTTCCTGGATCAGATTTTTCTCCTTTTTTAAATAGGGGGGGGGGTGACATTAGCTTCTTTCCAGTCCTTTGGTACTCTGCCCTGGTTAAGCGATGCCTGAAAGAGTATTTTGAACACTGGGGCTAGCTCATTGCTTAGTTCTTTGAGTAATCTAGCTGGAATACCATCAGGTCCAGACGCTTTATTTGGTTTGGTGTTGGCTAATAGTTTTTTAATTCCATTTTCTTGTACTACTAAATCTTCTATGTTGTCTACTTGGTTCAAATTAAGAAATATGTCTTTGTCTCCTGGGGCTGAGAATGCTGATGCAAAGTATTTGTTTAGGATGTTTGCTTTAGTTTCATTATCATTATGTATTATGTTATGTTCATCTTTTAATGGCGCTATGCCTGTTGTTTCCATTTTTTTAGACTTAATGTATGACCATAGGTTTTTGTTGTTATCTTTAGATATTACATTGTTTATGTATTCACTCTGCAGCTGTCTGCTTACTTTTTGGGTTAGGTGTTTAATTTTTATAAACTTTTTGTAACCTCTTTCTGCCTTGGTTTCTTTAAATTTTCTATATAGGTTTTCCTTCTGTTTACAAAGCTTCTTTAGTCTATTATTAAACCAGCATTTATTTATTTTGTTTGATGTGTATTTAGTTGGTATATGATTTTCTATGCTTTTAAGATGGTTTTTAATGAAATTCCAGAGGTCATCGACTGGTTGGTTAATGTCTTTTTCTAATAAGAATGTTTGTTGAAAGTTTAATGCAGCTTGGTGTAGTTGTGTTAGGTTACATTTATTCCAGAGTAAGATTTTTCTTTTGGTTTTTGTATTGGCTACTGCTTTTATCTGACTGTGTATTTTTATGATCTCATGGTCTGATAGACCAGGGATAATATCATAATCAACTACTAATCCAGGTCTGTTGGTTAAGAAGAGATCTAATGTGTTGTTTAATCTAGTTGGCTTTTTAATGATTTGATCTAAACTTAGGTTGTGTAAAGTTTCTATGAAAAGCTCATTTATGTCCTTAAGGTTTTGGTGTTTATCTATGGTTAGTGTTTTCCAATTTATATCAGGTAGGTTGAAGTCACCCATAATCCAAAAAACTGCATATTTATTTGTCTCTTTAAGTGTAGTAATCTGATTACATAGTTCCTGCATGTATTCTAAACTAGAATTTGGTGGTCTGTAAATGCTGCCTATTATAAGGGATGTTGAGGTGGTATTAATTTTACAAAATGTAGATTCTATGTTTTTTGAGTTAGGTAAGGTAATTTCTTCAGCTATAAGAGTGTTTTTTTTATTGCTAAAAGAACTCCTCCATGATTATCAGCCCTATCTTTTCTAAAAATTTCATAATTACTATTGAAAATTTCTGCATTATAAATTTCAGGATGTAGCCAAGTTTCTGTTCCTGCAATTATGTCTGGTTTCTCACATTCTAATAAAATTTCTAAGTCTGCTGTTTTGTTCCTAATACTTTGAAAATTTATTACTAAGGTTTTAAGGTATTTTGGTATTACTTCTTTAGGAGGTTTGTTTAGTGAGGCTGTTGTATTAATTTTAGTAGATTTAGGTTTAACAGGAGTGGATCTGGCTAGTGGTTGGTGAGTTGGTTTTGGGATGGTGTTTTTAAATGTTGTATGGGTTAGAAGTGTCCGCATCAAAGGAATCAAACAGTCCTGATGTAAACTGAGGTAACCCACACGGTACACAGTGCCATGATGCATCTTTGTTACCTAAGGCATAATACACAGGTGTATTCATATGGAGACATGATGCATGGTACCATTCGTCGCAGGTGTCACATTGAATGGCTTTCTGTTTCATGGTGCATACTTTTTTGCAGATGTTGCATCTATCTTTAGATCTAGGCCCTGGATTTGACTCTACATCTCCTGCTATTAATATTAACAGTGAAAAGTATTTATTTCTACTGTGTCTGATTGAGAACTTCCATTTGTGATGGGTAATCTTCTTTAATGTTATTGATGTGTATGTTAGGTTATTTTTGAAGTTGCATTGATCTAAAGTGTGATGATTGATTATGACTGTTGTTTCCTTTTTAAGTTTAGTGTTGACTGAGGTAGATCTAGTTCTGTGTTCAGCTAGTGTGTATTTAGTAATTATTAGGATAAATAGCCAGAGCAATTTCATGATGACTGTTGTTGATTTTAGTTTTAAAAGGTCTAGTCTAAATCTAGTTTAAGGTTAAAAATGCCTAAGATGGCCTAAGCTAAGTCTAAATTGATAGCTAATTTACAATGACAATCAAATGGTTTATTCAAAATATAGACCTAGACTAGATCCAGATCTATTTCAAGATCTAGATCTAATTGTAGATCAATATATTTATGTGTTTAACTAACTTTAACTAACTATATAGAGTATTACTATTAGTTTATAATTAGTAGTATTTGTAGATGATTAGTAGATCTAAGGCCTTAATTAAAGTCTAAGTCTAAGACTGACTAGATCTAAAATCTAAGAATATAAAATTAAATATAGACTAAATAATAATTAAATATAATTATAAGGATTAGTTGATTAGTGAGACAAAAAAGTCCTAAACTAAGAGTTGTTAATTTGAATTAATTAGTGGAAATAATGCTGAATTAAGTAGCGTTGATCTAGAGATGCCTTTGCTGCACAGAAAGCAGAGTTGAGTTTTCACTTTTGCATTATCTCGCCAGTTAACAATGGTATTATTCATTAAAAGAACCTAAATGATTTTTTTAAATTTTTACTTATATGTAGTGTACCAATTTGAATTTAGACTTGTATATTTATTAAGTAGTTATTTCATGCCATAATGTTAAATGTCAAAATGCAGCTGGGCCCCTAAAGAGGCCAAGCCCCCCAGTTCCCTCTAAATCCCTAGCTATACAATTGATGATATAGCTGATCCCAAACTGTATTGGCGCCTGCCGTTCCTATACTTATATCAGCTGCTTAGAGGAGGGAGAACTGCTGTGTGGGTGACATCGTTCCGACCATCTCTAATACCCAGACCTGATTTCCTTGAAATACATAGTAGCTTCGTGACTGAACGAAGCCAAGAACATGATTGACAGCACAAACTTTTGTCATAATATTATTGTTGCTATTTTATTATTTAATTAACAATATTTTTTTAAACATTTTCTTGAATCTCTATTTTTTTACATTTATTATTTGATTTCAGTGAAATATGCTAGTCACCTACGTTTTTACTGCCATATTGGCATACTTTGTTGTCAAGTACGCCTTAAAGATATATTACTACCGTAAAGCATACTTCAAGCTGCCAACTATACCAAACTATAGCTATCTGACTGGAACATTGCACATGGTAGGTAAACTCTTATGATTGTCATCTTGAACATGAGCAGTAATTGATTGACTCTCATTAACTGAAAATCAAATTTATAAAACATCCTTAACTAGATACTTTTAGGAAGTGGCTAGGGGATGATTGTTTGTGGTGGTTATATTTATTTATTCAAAGTTACAAAATGTTATAACTAGACTATTTTGTTTGCCAAATTTAAATCTTTGATCATTAAATCAACTATATATACTTATCATTAACATAAATGATTTACCAAATTGCATTATTTCAGGAAAAAAAGTCAGATTATTTCCAAATGATTGCATAATATATAGAACAATAAAAACAACACAAGTTACAGAAATTTTACAAAGAGAACTATATGAATTGCAGAAATGGGAATAAAATTTTAGCATGTCTTTCCACCCAAAAAAATGTTAGTTATTAAAAGTAACAAAAACAAAAACTAAAATAAATTTCACTTATCTTATTCATAACTTAAACCAGTAACACAGACTAAAAAAGCAAAATACCTAGGTGTTATAATAAATGAAAATCTGTCATGGAATTCCTATATTTATGAACTATCACAAAATCAAACAAAGCATTAGGGTTTATTAAAAGAAATTTCTATAAATCAAATAAGAACATAAAACTAAAATGTTATTTAACCTTGGTAAGGCCAATAATAGAATATGCATCCTCTGTTTGGGACCCCTCAACTCAAGAAAACATTAAGAAACTGGAACAGTCACAAAATAGAGCAGTGACATTTATAACTAACAAATATTCACATTTGACTAGAGTAACACCTTTAGTAAAATCACTAAATTTAGAAAGCCTTCAGGAGAGAAGATTCGACTCAAAAGTAAATTAGCAATTATACATAAAACACTGATCGAGCCTAAAGGTCATGTGTGATCCACACAGTAATATATCTGATATATCTATTATTATATCCTTTAATTGAAATCACCCTATCAAGATGTTAGTTCTTGTATTGCTGCAGGTGTGATCACAATTTTGTCTTCCAACTCCACTATGACTAGTCATCAATAAGTCTAGACCCATCATTTTACTCCTCTTGCTATGTATGCTTACTTTTTCTAACACCTGAACCTTTTTCTCTCGTACTGACCCAATAGGTAGCCAATAGGATGATTGCGTGGTAACTCTGGACTGTTGTTCGTTCAGTGGTCCCGGGTTCAAACACCTTCCGCTCCCCCCCCCTCCTTTCATGCGGGAGTTTTGGGCTAGTATTTAGATTATCTTCAATTCTAAAGAAACATTGAAACAAAAATGTTTATCAATAAGAAATTGTTTCATGTCACTTTTACATGTACATGTCTTTGTGGTTCTAAACAGCTAGAGGCTAGATTTTAATCTAAGTCAAATGTCTAAGTCAGATGTGATCGATACTGTATTTGTCTCTTAGTTCTAGATCTGAATCAGAATCTAAATGTAAATGGTCATTGCAGAAAATAAGCATATTTACTGTCCTATTTTTAAGTAATCCTATAAAATGATATTCAAAAGAAAAAACAAACAAACTCAAAGCATGTAGGGACTTGAGATTCCAGAATAGACTAACACGCTTATGTATTGGTATATGTATTTTAAAAAAATTGTTTAAAAAGCTTTCAACACAAATATATTGTAAAGTTTTGGTTTTTAATTCTATAGTGTTCTCCCTTTATCAATTTCAAAGATTGAAAATTGCATTGGTATACATGATAAATTGGATAGTAAAATAGGATAGCATGTCAATACAAACATGTTAAAACTAATGGTTTACAATAACCTCTTTTCTTTTTTTTTAATCTCATGAAGTTGCCTACTTAAGAGGTTTTCAGATATTTTTTTTTGCTTAGTTCCCAGGAAATAATGAAGAAGGTCTCAATTTTGATTTTGAAAATGCCAAAAAGTATTGCTACTTCCACTTGGTGTGGGCAGGTCCATTCATCCCAGCAGTCATCACTTACCATCCAGATGTTGTAAGGACCATTCTCAAATCATCAGGTACGGTGTGTTTCTTTTTGAAGATTTTCTAAATTATTATATTTTGCTAAAAGGAAGATCAGCATAAGTGTTAAGTGGCTAAAACTGGCTATGTGGTAACATTCTGTTTATTGTTTGGCTTAAGTTAGTTTAATGTAATTGTTCTCAATACTTAGCTTTTAGAGATAGTCTCAACAGTTCTATCTGCTCATTTACAAAAGGATTAGGGTTCATTCTTGGATTATCTAAACATGAATTTAACTGTACCAAAATATTCTATTTTATAATATCCAGGGGCGTAGCTAGGAATTTTCCATTGTTTGGGGGCCCAGGGGGCTTGACCTTTCTTGGGGCCCCTGCATTTTGCATAGTATTTAATTTTTAATGTAAATAACATTCATTTGGGGTCCCGGGGGATTTTCCCCAATCCTCCCCCACCCTAGCCACGCCACTGATAATATCATCCATTGTTGCTGAATTTTTTCTTTTTAATTTGTTTAGATTAAATGGAACTAATCATTTCTGAAAATACCCAAAAGTCACTGAAAAAATGTTTCATTCTAAAACTTTCTAATATATATATATATCATTTCAGCACCAAAAACAAGAAACCCATATTGCTCTAGCCCCTATGACATGGGGCTCCGGTGGCTTGGAGAAGGACTTCTTATTGCCAATGGAGAAAAGTGGGCCCGTAGTCGAAGGCTACTGACCCCTGCTTTTCATTTTGACATTTTAAAGCCTTATGTGGAGGTGTATAATCAGTGTGCTGACATCCTTATTGTGAGTGTTTTTAGCTTATAACTATTAGTTCAGTATTAATTCTGGAAAAAAATGGATACTGTCACGAGTCATTGCTGTGACCTAATTCGATCAGTTTCTAGAAGCCCAGGTCAGGTCATGGATGACCAGAGTAAACATGTTAATTATAGTCATCCAATCAGAGAAAGAAGTAAAGAGAAAAAAATAGCATACTTCAGCTTCTAGAAGGTCAGTAAATAAAATATTTAGGGGAGAGGTTTTTATGATTCTGAAAAGTACAATTTAGAAAAGTATAAATTAGGGGAAAGTTAGTTGGGTTCCTCGCATTGTAATGTTTTTTGATAGTAACAGTCTTATGTTTAAACAATTGGGTGTCCAGCAGTTAAAGTTAGATTAATTGAATTTGTATCATAAAGTTATTTCAGTAATTAATTATATCAGTTAAAGTTGTAGTATTAGAAAGTTTCATTTTATGAAGATATTTAATTCAAGTTATTGAATTGAGAATCTACTTATATGTGTAATTTGAAGAAGTTTATTAAAGAAGTTAACAGAGAACACAGATATTTCTTTAGTGTATTATCAACTCATTCATATAATCTCTAGCATGGTGATTCTGTTTGATCAATAATTCATATTAATATAAAAAGAAATATCAAGAAATAAATAAATAGAAATCATCACAGATACATACAAATCCCTTACCATCAATTTCCATCTGCATGGGCATGTAAAAGAAGTGACAGACCTGGCCACTTCTTTATGCTTTTTTGCTATTAGTTTTCTTGTTAAATTTTGTTTTGCATTCTTCTGCTACGTTACCATAGCCTATGATCATGGTCAAGGAATTATATCTCAGGAATTGTTCATAGCATTCCAGTTAAAATTATTGTTTGATAGTGAAAAGGGCTTTACTTTACCTGCTAAATTGTAACTTGACTAACACATTTATATGACTTAAGTTATCCATATCATGCATGACCAACTTGTTTGTAATAGTACTTAGTTGTAACATAACTACATTATTATTTTAATAATTGGACTTCTTACTTCCAACATGATTAACTCATTTTTGATATGACTACAAACATTTTTTAGGACAAAATTGGTGAGTTTGCAAAAAATGGACAGTCTTTTGACATGTATAATCTGGTCAATCTGGATGCCTTGGACATCATCTTGAGGTGTGCATTTTCTTATCAGTCAGACTGCCAGACCACAGGGTGAGTATAAAAGTCAATCTTACTTAAGCGTAATGTTGCAAGCCAATAGAAATAGTGATGTTTAGGGTGTGGGATGGAGGCTTGACTCTTTTGTTTTTCTAAATCAAAGCACTTGCTAGGAATTACAAAATGGTTGTTATAGTTTTCCTCTCTTTAGTGTCTTCTAAATGGTGACCTGATAAGGATGGGTTAATTGGTCAACTGCAATCAAAACTCTTTAACAAATTAATGGTATCTCCTGTTCTGGTATTATGTTTTCAGTTTTTATGAATGTAAATTATAGGATGTTCATCTGTGTAGTGGTTGACTGTGTGGTTAGTGCACTGGGCTGTCATTGGATGATAATTATGGTTCAGCATTTGAGCCCTACTCATCGCCATTCCTCCCCAGCCTGCAGGAGGGTTGAGCTAAGATGTAATTATCCTCAAATCTGAAGGAGCATCCAAAATGTGTAAAACAAACAAATAATGTTAACAAACAATGGCTTCTTCTGTTTCCACTTGATTTCTTCCATCTGGTACTGTATTGTAATTATACCAGTAAGTGTTTTGATATCTGCTTTGAGATTGTGTGTGGGTATTTATATATAGTATATTGTTGATTGCTTGTTGAATGGATAGGTTGATGGTTGCATTAAATAACTAATAACAGAAACAATAATACAAATAAACTTTTCTTTTCCCAGGTCTAAAAGTCAATATACTACTGCAATAGCTGAACTACAGTCACTATGGTCAGGTAGATCTTTGTACGTAGGCCTATAGTAATTTATTTTGGTTCTGTTTTTGCTCTACATTTATAGCCACAATAGTTGTTAAAATTATATTACTTTCTCAACTACTAAATGAAATAGAAATTAAATTCATGCGTTGAATTAAATTTTTTTTTTCTATTTTTTGGGCAAAACATAATCATGAAATCAAACAAAGTTGAAACTTAAAAGGAATTAATTAATCTTGTATTATTTTCATGACATTATATTTTTACTTTTTTACTATATGATTGTACCTGAAATTATCAATTTAAAATTAAGATCATATTCCTTTGTATTTTCCTTTTGATGACAGTAGTGTAGTACATATTCTATTGAATGATCTTTTTTTTTAATAATAGTTTAGAGTTTTGAATATATAAATCCTTGTTTACAAATTTTTTTTATGGCATAAAGAAATTTATTTTAGCTCTAATCACACTTATATTTACTGTACAGAGTAATTAAGGCCATATGCAATTGTGATGCCATTGCATTGTCCCTATAGAAATTAAGAAATAATATTTACTTTATCACTAATATTATTTTTATATCACTGCTCTCATCCTTAATCTTTAGAATCAAAGGCATTGCCATTATGTGGTTATTTTTATATCACTCACAGAAAGCCTCATCTACATCCAGAGTTTATATACAGTTTGACAACACAAGGGAAACGGTTTTACAAATTGTGCGAAATTGCGCACAAGCAAGCAGAGGAAGTTATAGACAAAAGGAAACTTGAATTGGTTAGTGAACTTGGAAATAGAAAAGACTTTTGGTATGTTATTTGTATAAAGCATTAATAAAATCTGTGATTTTTTGTTTCATAGAAAAGGGAATTTTAATTTAAGTGTTAAGTTAATATAACTTTAAATGATTTACAAATACCCAATTTTTTCCTCTTTAATAAATACAAAATGGGTTGAAGATGTTAATATTAATATTTACTCAGACTTAAACATACATATTCTTTTCTTTTAGATATTATTTTTTTTTACCTCTAAATCAAAATTAGATGCCCCCTCTGGTTTTGTGGAATGTGCTTAAAAATGATTTCATGATGGTTCTAAGCTTGAATTCCCACCGTCCTAAGTGAGGAGGGTTAGGGGCAGGTCATAATAAATCATCATTTTATAAGGAACAGTTGAAAAGAAAATGTATTAAAGAATTCTGTTAAAAAATAACTGATTTTTTTTTCATTCTTTTATCTGCGATATTTCATAACACTATCGAGAAGTCAGTCAAAACCATACATTATGATTTTAAAAAAGCATCACAAAACCTAAGGAACTTCTGACTGACATCAAAATAATTTTGAACTTTTTTAAACAATTCACATGTTCAGGATGTTCTTTCAAAGTTTAAGATAATCAACATCCTAGTGGAAACATTCTGCATGATGACTGGGGATGGCAGTGGGCATAATATCAACGTGGACCATCAGGATGACTGGGGATGGCAGTCGGCATAATATCAACGTGGACCATAAGGATGACCGGGGATGGCAGTGGGCATAATATCAACGTGGACCATCAGGATGACTGGGGATGGCAGTGGGCATAATATCAACGTGGACCATCAGGATGACTGGGGATCGCAGTGGGCATAATATCAACGTGGACCATCAGGATGACTGGGGATGGCAGTGGGCATAATATCAATGTGGACCATCAGGATGACTGGGGATGGCAGTGGGCTTAATATCAACGTGGACCATCAGGATGACTGGGGAAAGGGCAGTGGGCATAATATCAGCGTAGACCATCAGGATGACTTAACGTTAGTTCAAAGCACATACCCGCAACCAGTCATCTTGACATCATCTCCATCTTGTAGGATATTTTGGATAGGATATAATAATGTTTATTTCTGAATACATTGCTAAAACCTACAAGACAAAATTTGAGATAAATAGTTTTCATAACAAAAAAATTAACTAACAATTTGTTCATTTGTACTTTTATCATGTACCAGTATTAAATTTAAAATAGTTTTGTTTTTTTAATTTTCTGTGTGTTTTGAAAGGCATCAGATCCTGATCTAGTGTCAAATAAAAAATGTAAAGATTTTCTGGACATATTACTGACTGCCAGAGATGAAGACGGACAAGGTTTGAGTCCATTAGAGATCAGAAATGAGGTTGACACATTCTTATTTGAAGGTAATTTAAAATATATATATATATATAAACCAACAAGAAATGCAATGGTAGATCTAAGAAGTTTTTAATCTTCTATGTTTTGTGTAATAAGTAATGTGGATGAGTGGGAAATATAAAAATTAATGTGGAAAGTAACAGCTGCTTATTCAATCATTTGCTGGAGTATTAAACCTATTTTGTGGATGAGCATTTTGGTCTCAGTAGTTCTCAGCAGTAACATGCAGATACACAGAAATGCACAGCCAAGTCCTCAGTTTTATGGATGACAAATGTGGTCCTCATAGACTATGACAGAATAATAATTTGACCCTCTAGATCTCAGAGGAAAACTGTTATGCACATTGAAACACTTATATTAACTCTTTCTCTCCGTAATTATTTGATGAAATTCTTACATTACTCAGTAGTATTTCACTCCCTTTTTTAGATCAAATTTTCGTTTGCTATCAGAAAATGTTTTATTTGGTCTAGAATTAAAGGGGAATGCATGCTCTTTTTATATAAAAGTCAAGTTTTTAAAATCAAACTTTTATTTCATTTAATGGATTATGGGTGACTTCAACCTACCTGATATAAATTGGAAAACACTAACCATAGATAAACACCAAAACCTTAAGGACATAAATGAGCTTTTCATAGAAACTTTACACAACCTAAGTTTAGATCAAATCATTAAAAAGCCAACTAGATTAAACAACACATTAGATCTCTTCTTAACCAACAGACCTGGATTAGTAGTTGATTATGATATTATCCCTGGTCTATCAGACCATGAGATCATAAAAATACACAGTCAGATAAAAGCAGTAGCCAATACAAAAACCAAAAGAAAAATCTTACTCTGGAATAAATGTAACCTAACACAACTACACCAAGCTGCATTAAACTTTCAACAAACATTCTTATTAGAAAAAGACATTAACCAACCAGTCGATGACCTCTGGAATTTCATTAAAAACCATCTTAAAAGCATTATAGAAAATCATATACCAACTAAATACACATCAAACAAAATAAATAAATGCTGGTTTAATAATAGACTAAAGAAGCTTTGTAAACAGAAGGAAAACCTATATAGAAAATTTAAAGAAACCAAGGCAGAAAGAGTTTACAAAAAGTATATAAAAATTAAACACCTAACCCAAAAAGTAAGCAGACAGCTGCAGAGTGAATACATAAACAATGTAATATCTAAAGATAACAACAAAAACCTATGGTCATACATTAAGTCTAAGAAAATGGAAACAACAGGCATAGCGCCATTAAAAGATGAACATAACATAATACATAATGATAATGAAACTAAAGCAAACATCCTAAACAAATACTTTGCATCAGCATTCTCAGCCCCAGGAGACAAAGACATATTTCTTAATTTGAACCAAGTAGACAACATAGAAGATTTAGTAGTACAAGAAAATGGAATTAAAAAACTATTAGCCAACACCTAACCAAATAAAGCGTCTGGACCTGATGGTATTCCAGCTAGATTACTCAAAGAACTAAGCAATGAGCTAGCCCCAGTGTTCAAAATACTCTTTCAGGCATCGCTTAACCAGGGCAGAGTACCAAAGGACTGGAAAGAAGCTAATGTCACCCCTCTATTTAAAAAAGGAGAAAAATCTGATCCAGGAAACTACAGACCAGTATCACTTACCAGCATCACATGTAAAATACTAGAACACATAATATGTAGCAACATCATAAACCACTTAGACAAACATAATGTCCTCACCCCATACCAACATGGCTTTAGGAAATATAGATCATGTGAAACACAACTAATAGGACTAATTGATGATTTCTCAAAAGGTTTAGATAATAGTGAACAAATAGATGCTATCTTACTAGATTTTTCCAAGGCTTTTGACAAAGTTCACCACCATAGTTTGCTTAAAAAATTAAAATATTTCGGCATTAACAGTCCACTGCATCAGTGGATTAAAGATTTTCTGATAGGGAGAGAACAAACTGTAATAATAAATGGCTCTAAATCAACACCAATAACAGTAAACTCAGGTGTACCTCAAGGAACAGTCTTGGGTCCACTACTATTTTTAATTTACATAAATGATTTACCAAATTGCATTAGTTCAGGAACAAAAGTCAGATTATTTGCAGACGATTGCATAATATATAGAACAATAAAAACAAAACAAGACACAGATATTTTACAAAGAGAATTAGATGAATTACAGAAATGGGAATCAAATTGGAGCATGTCTTTCCACCCAGAAAAATGTCAGTTGTTAAGAGTAACAAAAAAAATTAAACAAATTAATTCCACTTATCTTATTCATGGCAAACCAGTAACACAGACTAAAAACTCAAAATACCTAGGTGTTATAATAAATGAAAAACTGTCATGGAATCCACATATTGATGAAACTATAAAAAAATCCAACAAAGCATTAGGGTTTATTAAAAGAAATTTCTATAAATCAAATAAGAACATAAAACTAAAATGTTATTTAACCTTGGTTAGGCCAATAATAGAATATGCATCCACCGTGTGGGACCCCTCAACTCAAGAAAACATTAAGAAACTGGAACAAACACAAAATAGAGCAGTGAGATTCATAACAAACGAATATTCACATTTGACTAGGGTAACACCATTAGTAAAATCACTAAATTTAGAAAGCCTTCAGGACAGAAGACTCAAAAGTAAAGTAGCAATTATACATAAAACACTGAACCATAATCTTCAAATACAAAAACAAAATTTAATAAAATACTCTGAAAGACACAAAAATAAAGGCACATTCCTCGTCCCATATGCTAGGACAAATTTGTACAAATACTCCTTCTTCCCTAGTGCTATTAGAGCATGGAATGGGTTGCCTGAGCTAGCCAGAAAAACCAGTGACTTGGCAGAATTTAAGTCATTGGTTAATATGCATGACTAAATGCATGACGCGTAGGACGTAATCATCTTCTTTTTTGAAGTAACGTCTGTATTATATAAGATAAGAAGAAGATAATGAGTTCAAATCAATGATGGTATCGTCAATTAGGAGAGAAAGAGTTAAAAACCAGATGTGGTCCCTGAGCGGTAAAGTGCTTGGCTTCCAAAACTAGGGGTCCCAGGTTTGAATCATGGTGAAGACTGGGATTTTTTATTTCAGGATCTTTGGGCCCCTCTGATTCCACCCAGCTCTAATGGGTAGACATTTTTGGGTAAAGTAAAGGCCATAGGTCATTGTGATGACCACAAAAACCCTCGTTAACCTTAGGGCCAAAGAAACAGCTGATTGCTACATCATCTGCCCTATACATTGCAAGGTCTGAAAGAGGAACTTTTTTTTTTACTATTAAAAAACCATGTCTTAATAGTAAGGCTCTAATGCATATGAGTTAACAATACATATATAACATGCTGTGAAGATATAGTTAGGGTTAGGGTCTTTATAGTGGAGCTCTAATGCATATGAGTTAATACTACATATATATCTAACATGTTGTGAACATATAGTTAGGACTAAAGCTACATAAGAACAGCAACTGATATAATAAAATGCATTCAGTAATGGTTCTCTTTCTGTTAAAATGTTTCTACTCTGTAGTATGTCAATCATTTGCTATGTTTTTTTTATCTATGTTTAGTTCTGCATCTTAATTTTTGTTTTCTTGTACTTAAGGTCATGACACCACAGCTAGTGGTATGACTTGGACTTTGTATGCCCTAGCTGAACACCTAGAGTACCAGGAGAAAGTTTATGAGGAGATTGTGGATGTACTACAAGATAGAGAATACATAGAATGGTAAGGGTTTTATATTATGCTATGAGCAGCAAAGAAAGCTATATCTTCTAGTCCAATATCATTATATTTTAACTTTTGGTCTTACATCATGCATTTGCAATTGTTTTCTAACCTCAACAGTTTGTGCATATCAAGTTTCTTATGACATTTATTTGGTTGTTGTAAATGTTTGACTTTTCTTCAGAATGGAAGATTATTAGATCACATCCTAGCCTAAGCCTGCAGGATAGCAGGGTTTGGATGGGCATGGTTCAAACCTGGAACTATCTGATATGTCAATTCAGAATGCATACCACATTACCAGGCATCCATGCTTGACAGTACAATTATATCCACTTTCTGTGTTCTAAAATAACAGCTTTTGTATCAAAGCTTTTTATTTTTTTATTTATATTTTACCTAAATCTCTAACAAAAATCTATTGTGAAATCATGTTTCATTTTATATGAAAATAGTTGTAAAAACTATTGGGTTATTATCTTTACTTGGACTTGTATCAGAAGAAAAGAGGAAAAACAACAAATCTTTTTTGTGAGAGAAGCAGTTGCATGGTCAAGTACAGTGTTTCTCAAAATACTACCTTAAATTAATTACAAATCTCAGTGTACCACCAAAATAAACAGTTGGCAAATCTCAAAAGATTTAAATGAATGTTGAAGACCCTTCTCACTAGTAGATTATTAGACCTCTCAAACATAGCCATGTTCTCAGTCCACTGTGCATATCTTATCTAGGGAAGAAGGAGCCTTTGTACAAATTTGTCCTAGCATATGGAACTAGGAATGCGCCTTCATCTTTGTGTCTTTCTGAGTATTTTATTAAATTTTGTTTTTGTATTATGGATCGGTGTTTTATGTATAATTGCTTTACTTTTGAGTCTTCCATCCTGAAGGCTTTCTAAATTTAGTGATTTTACTAAAGGTGTTACTCTAGTCAAATGTGAATATTCGTTTGTTATGAGTAGCACTGCTCTATTTTGTGTCTGTTCCAGTTTCTTAATGTTTTCTTGAGTTGAATATCTATTACTACATCATATAGTCATCCTATCCTTACGCCAACATTGTAGCTTCTCAATCAGTAGCTCACTAAAGTAATGACTTCTAGGAGTTTTAAACAATGAATGTGATATTGATGGGAACAAACTATGTTTTTAAGTTAATTCAATATATATATTTTTTTTTTATTTGTAATGTGATACTAGTTTGTACACAATTAGAATTGGCAATCCTTTGTTTTGTCTTACATCATTATGAATGAAAATCATGTCTTTGCATACTCCATATATAGATAATTGTGGATATCAAAACATGAAATGTAATAAAAGATGCCTATATATTTCTAATTGATCCTAATTGCTTTGCAACTTTTGATACTGCAGGTCTGACCTACCTAAGCTTGAGTTCACCACAATGTGTATAAAGGAAGCATTACGACTCCACACAGCTGTTCCATTCATTGAGCGCAGACTGACAGAAGATGTGAAGGTTAATGGATATACTATACCTGCAGGTTAGCTTAGTGCTTGATGACATATGTTAACTAAACCAGGTATTTAAAATCTTAACAATAAAATGTAATTTAAGTGAGATAGTAAAATCACTCTGTAGACAAGCTCTGTACAACAGAAAATTGCAAAAGTTAATTTATTTTTTAATAAGGAATGATTAGTTTAAGTAGAAAAAATTTGTTCTATAAACGGGAGGGAGGAATGTCTTATAAAAGTTAAATCGAATGTAATTTGGGTCTAAAAAAAAAGTTATGAAATATATTCATGTGAATGTGCACAAGACAACAACAAATTGTGAAGAAAAGTCTGCACATTTTAAAGATGAAGCGAAATGAGTTAAAGCATTAGGATATGTGCCAGAGCTGTAAAAACCACTTTCATCTATCTAGGGGGCTTGAGTTTGAATCCCAGCTTGAGCTGTGGTGTTTTAGCTGTGCACCTAAAAGCAGCATGGAAACCTTCCAGACATCGCCTCCCCCTGATACCTCATCCCCACACATATCGATGAAAGAAATAAGACCAGAGCACACTGAGCATGCTACAAGTATGAAAGCTGGACTCAGCAAAAGAAATGATTTTTTTAAAATCTGGCTTGTAAAACATGAATTCTCAACTGAAAGATTACTGTACTAGTTTGTAATGGTGAAACAGAATTTTTTTGTATTGACTTAAAACATTTCTTAATTAACTTTGTAGGAACTAGAACTGCTGTCCACATATGGATACTTCATCATAATCCCCATGTCTGGGAAGACCCTCTTGAATACAAGCCTGAAAGATTTCATCCAGACAATCAAAAAAACATGGACCCATTTCAGTTTGTGCCATTCTCTGCAGGACCTAGGTAATTAATAATAACACCCTTCTATTGATATATAAATCTTGTTTCTTTAAATCTTGTAACATGAGACAACTAACCTAAAACTAATGTTTAACACTTGCACCTCCAAATATTTGTTATATTTTTTAATGAGATTAGATTGTTGACTGTTTTCATGCAGCAACTAAGGACATTAAAAAAAAAACTTTTCTACAGATTTTTGTTGTATTTATAATACTAAAAATATACAGATTGTAATGTTGAACTGTAAGATTAAATCTTGGAGAGGACTGTCAGTCATCCTTATTAAATACTCCAATTTAATTCATTTTAGATAGACTCTATTGCCACAACCACATGACATATCCATGCAAGTCTCATTGCAGGGAGGTGCCATGTAGAGAACACTATTCTCTGTCAACACGGACAATGAAGGCGGCAGGTTTTTGTAGAATTGACCTCTTTCCACACAGAGCTAACTCACCATGCATACCAGATATTCCCCTCAGATTGCCATTGTTTTTATGTACTACCGCACATTCCTATGGCAGATGGTCAATCGTCTATTTGACAGTGTGAACAGTGCAACTCAAAGTTTGCCCTGAATTTGGCAAAGTATGCTCTGTTTGGGCTGTGCCCTGTTCTGAACCTGGCAATCATAACCTGTTCTTTCCAGTCTAGTTGCCACAATTTGTCCGATTTAGTGGGTCCCTTCAAATTCTTCCATACCTCCCTGCTTGTGCTTCCATTTTCCCAATTCCGTTGCCACTTCTCTCTCATCCATTTGCAAACAGTCACCTGAGCCTGCTCAAGCAGTTTGGTCCTGTTTGGAACCTAGCTTGGCTAATAAATCAACTATCTCCTTTCCTTCTATACTGACATATCCAACACTCAGTATGACCCTGCTTAACAACTGAAAAAAAATCAGCATGCAATCAGCATCATTTTCTAAATAGATGTTATATTTGTATTTCCAGAAATTGTATAGGTCAGAACTTTGCAATGAATGAAATGAAAATCACAGTTAGTAGAATAATAAAAAAGTAAGTAAAATAAAAGTAAAATAGTAATTCTTGTACAGACAGTTTTACTTCATTACAAAGCTTGTATCAACTCACTCTGTCTGGTGAAAAGTGTGTATATGTTATATCTCCCACACCCATTCTCGCATCTAGTTGAAACTTCGCACAAAATTTTTTTGGCATGGACAAGACATGAATCAATAAAAAAAAAGTAACCAATTAGACAATTAATTACTAGTAATTTTTTTGTGTAATAGCAACAAAAGAAACTAATACTTCAATATTCACAGATATGGCTAAATTTGTTTGGGTTTAATCCACTTACATAATTAACTTTTGTGATCAAGTTGATACTTTAAACAATTATTTCTGTTTGTACCTATCAGAAAATAAATCAATAAACAAAAACACTCAGTCAATTAATTATTGGTTATTAATTTTTTTTTTGCATGATATTAATTAAGGGAAATAACTTGTATATTATCAGTAGATATAGTTTTAAGGATGAGGTTCTTCCCATTTAGATAAGCTTTGTTTTTTTTTTTTAAAAAAAGGTGTTTTTTTTATTTTGCTTTTTTCACTTGTATGTAATTATCTTTTGAAGAAGCGTCTGCAATTAAATTTAATTACTTTCATATTGGATTATGTCAGTGATCCCTTATAAACAAGATTCTTTTAAATCTTTTGCCAGTTTCAAACTGAGATTAGACCCTGACCAGAAAGCCCGTCGCACACCTACAGTCACTATGAAACCAGAGAAAGGTACCTTCATCTACGCAGCACATCGATAGAAAGAATGGCCTTTTTTTTATTCCAATTTGTAAATTCAATTTAAAAAATGTAAATCATAGAAAAGAACTGTATCTAAAATTAATTTTAGGTATTTTTATTGAAAAAAGAACTACTATTGCAAGTATGTAGCTGAAGCTGTGAATATACTATAAAAGTAATTTTGTTACTGAAATAATTGTATTTTTAAATAATTGTATTTTTACAATACCTCTATTCAAGTCACACTTTTGGAGTTGAACCCTATAGGTGGGCAAAGAGTGGGTGGAAGCAATTCTCAAAAACAGCTCTAATGATTTTCCTAGAAATTTGACAGTTTATATATATCATAAGGAAAAGAATCTCGTTGGTCACAATGAGAGTTCTCTAGTTTGTCATACTTTTTCAAAGTATAGAAAAATAATAGAAATTTTGCTGGAAAACTAGAAAATCTTTTTCTTGAACAGACTATACTCTTTGGGTATTTCTGCCCCATTAATTCAAGAGTTTAATAAGTTGATGTTCAGGAACATGCTGTGTGAGTCTTCTTAATCTTGATCTAATCAAAAGCCTATCATCATAATAGTACATTTATACCTTCGCTTAACAAGAATTTATTCTCGGCAGAGGGGATTTGGGGTGGGAGGGAAGGGAATGGGACGGGGTAAATAGTTATTAAGAGCAACATAAAGCTGTATCAGATGCATAAAGGAAGTATTGTCTCTTTTAAAAAAAGTATTTTTATGTATTTCTTGTTATATTCATGACATTTTTCACATTCTTCAATGATTTCGCTACATACAAGTATTCTGTTTTGATGTCAATTTTATGGTAAAATGGCCTTGTTTTTGTTGCATGCTAATGCTTTGAGGCCTTCATGGTCTAACTGCATAGCTTAATACTAAAAATATTAGGAACCCATTTGAGCACAGGCACAGGTCCTGGTAAACACATTGAAATCCTGATTATGCAAACTTGTTTAACTTTAAATTGTGGTATTACTTCAATTGAATTCTCTTCTTTCTTCTTATTGAAAAAGTAGTTCATATGAACTCGTTAAGACTGGTTACTGATAACTCTAATTAAAAAAGAAACATTGGACATTATCTGGGGCTCTATACCTTTTTGCATGCCCATAACAAGCCAGCTAGTTTGTAGTACACACCAATTCTTCATTCCGCTGCTATTGATTGATTTCTTGCATCTTACTGTGTGTTGGCAGGGCTTATGGTATTTTAGTCTGAGTGGATATGTGTAGTAATAGACTTATCATCCCCAGCCCCTCTCTTGCACCAGACAAATTGGTCTGTGTTGTACTCACTTTCAATTGTTATATTAGAATGGCATCAAGTTGCTCAAAACTTTTTTTTTTGAAGATTAAATACACATCTCATATACAAAATATCATAGCCTTTTACTTGACTTTTATTCAATTGTTTCCCTTTTTTAAGGGTAATTCTCTGTTAATCTGAAGTCACTTCCTGGTACCTGCTACTCCTAGACAGGAAAGTATTAGTTTTTATTATAAGACCAAAAGGTCTTAGATTATTCTTTGTACTGGTTAGTAAAGTTAAAAGGTGTCATTTGTGGTAGCTCAATTGTAAATGACTTGGTCTCAGGACCAAAAGATGTGGAGTTCAGATCCCATTGAAGCGTGAGATTTTGGACTTTTCTAAAGAGATGATACTCATAGATGGCTGTTGACTTAACAGTCCACACTCCCCAGTATTAACTTACAAGAATTTCAACCTAAAGGCGAAGCATCGAAATATAAATTACAAATCATTTGAAGTTATGATTTTATCTTGTTGATGTTGTTGAAATAAAAAAAAAGTATTTCTCAAATCATTTGCTTTAGTTCTGTTGCTTTGTTTATTATTAGTAGTAAGCATAGTAAAAGTGAAGTTCCCTTTGGAGACCTTTTGATTTTTGTAGACAGATGATGTTAAGGTCATCAGTTTCTTTGGCCAATGGTTAATGAGGCTGCCCTTGTTTTCCCCCACCTAAAGTCGGGTACCCGTTAGAGTTGGGTGGGCTCGTGGGCACCTTAAAAAATCCAGAAATTCAACATGTCTTCATCAAGATTCAAACCCAGGCTCAAAAGCCAAGCGCTTAGCCACAGCACACAGTTGACATAGTGATCGAGTGGTAAAGGTGGCTTGACATTAGTTGAAGAAAAGTAAAGGCAGTTGGTCATGTGCTGGCCACATGACACCCCTGTGAACCATGAACCAAAAAAACAGATGAACTTAACATCATTTGTCCTATTAATTGCAAGGTCTGAAAGGGGAACTATTTCAATGAGTAAATGAAGACAAGCGATTTTTATTTTTGGATTTTTTTAGGCAGCGGTTCTCAACCTTTTAAGCTCGACCCCTTTTTACAATCCCCCACTCTGCCGCGCCCCCCCCCCACACACACACAAACATACAGCAATAGAAGAGTAGGCAATACCAATTCATATTTTAGATGGTCTTAGGCGACCCCTGGCAAATGGTCAATCGACCCCCAAGGGGGTCGTGACCCACAAGTTGAGAACCCCTACTTTAAGGTTTCTCTATAATAAGTACCTGACATTTTGTTGGGGAAAAATAAAGGCAGTTCGTCATTTTGTTGGCCCCATGACAACCTTGTAAACTATGGACCACAGAAACAGATGAGCTTTACACCATATGCCTTATAGATTGCTAGGTCTGAGAGAGAAACTTTTACTTTCTTAATTCAATGATTACCAACAAGTGTTCATATTATACCTATAAGCAAAAGTCGCAATTGTTTTCTAGAAAAATATAAGCGGCATTTTTAAAGTTTCTCACGCAAGCTACCATAATTCTCGTGGCTGCACTGTTTGTGCTTCGGATAATTACCCTTTCTGGATACAAATGGCCTAAACGCCTGATCAAAGCCCAATATTTTGATCATAATGGACCTCATTCACCAATCGTAAACAAACAACATATAGTCACGTGATCTTATTGATAAAACAACGAACAAAACGGTCACGTGACAACCACCATGAATTAAACATAAGATCGTAAATTGTATAGAAGAGATAGCGCACCACATGGCTAAATGTTGTTTGTTTACTATTGGTGAATAAGGTCCAATGACAACCTGGTCGTTTGCGCTCTGTACTATCGTCTCGATGGTCCCGGAAGTAGAAATGTACATGCGCAAGACAATAAGATAGTATACACACATTTTATTTAGAAAACACATTATAGAAAAAAAAAGCAACAACAAAAGTTTACATGTTTTTAAGATTTACTTTTCTTCTACATACTAGACAGTAGATATCAATAATTGTATGATTTTAAGTACAGCAGGGGTTTTATAGTCATCCAATATTAGGAACAAATAATGTGTAGATGACTATACAAAGAAATGACCATGCCAAAAAAAAAACTGGACAGTATTAAATTCCTCCCCCGCAAAGTGCAATCAACGATTTTTCAACTAAGAACACCTCTGAAATTACCATCTTAACAAAATAAATTCTACACACCTAACCCTTATGAATGCCCTTTCCTAATCCTCCTTAGGCAGACCCTACTACCACTACAGCCCAACATAACCAACACTTTGTACGTGGGGGGTGCTGAACAACTGATCATGGAGAAAGTGGCACTTAATCACAGTTTACAGGGATTTAACTAACTCACTAAAGTAGACTTTTTCTATTTAACAATTTAAGTTAATAGCCCTTTAGTTTCATTGCAACAACTATATCAGACTTGTTTCATTGTTAACTAAGGTGAGATCCATCATATGCGTATGATTCAAATAATTCTGCTATTTAAAATATACCCATTAGCTGATATGTGCGATAGTTTTAAAAAGATCTTATCTACTATATGGTGCATTTATCTACCTTATGTCGTAAAATGTGTTTATATTTAGCAGGAAGCTTCATAGTGATCCAGAAGAAAATACCAGGAAAGTCTTTTATGTATAGTGTAGTAATGCAAAATGCTTTTTAGTTACAATAATTAGATCTAGTCAGACAATTCAACTTGTTTAGCTCTAAATAACATCCTTATAGAAATAGTTGAAACATTCTAAAATTGCTTCTAGAGTTTAAGTTGAAAATAGTTCTGTCTTTATCGTCTTGTTTTGGCGCGAACAAAAACGCCATTCTCAGACTTCATAGTCACAACTGGCAACCTAAGAGCCTCGTAGCCAGGATCTAAACTTAGTTGAAAGCTGAAATAAATAAAAACTATGTCTGACATTGAATTATCATAATCTTTAATTAGGCTTTGTGTTCATTTCCAGAACAAAATGTGTATATAAGAAAAAGGAACTAATTTTTTTTGAAACATAATTCCCTCTTTGTGAAGCTGATGCCCTATAGATTGCAAGGTCTTAGAATTTGTGTGATATTACCGACGACAAAATGACTTCATTTTTACTACTTTAGTTCGTTTCTATTAGGGTCCACATTTAGGTTGATCTAATAAATGTAATATATAAATCAGAAAGTAAGGTATATGTATGTAGGCTTATGTATGTATGTTCCTACCTAGAAATCAAAACCGTTTGACCAATCTTTATTAAACTTGGTATAAATTTTCTATAGATCATGGCGGAGACTGTAGTATGTTTATTGTCCCTCCTACAACCGTAGACCCCCAAAATAACATAAAAAATAGCTAAATATATCTCTATTAAAAAAAAAGAAACGTTTCAACGTCGGATAAACCCGTTTTCACATGTCGGCTTAGCGAGTAAACCCATTTTCACACTCTACTTTTAATTTCTTGGCAAATTTTTAAAAAAATGTAAAATGAACATTCATCAAGTTTGACACTAGATCAGTAATACCCAAACTAAGGACCGCAGGCCGCGGGGAATATCCGGCTAGTGACCGCTAGTCTTTATGTAAAATATAATGAAGTAAGATAGATCAAACATGAGATAGCTGATAGAACTTATCTTAACTTATCTTACATAATACTTACTTTTGAATTACTTTACTTATCGTTACTTTCATCTCGTTCATGGCAAAATTTTGGCCAATACAGTTTCTGGAGATAAATCAAAATAATATGAAATAAACACAAAGGTGATAAAATAGTTTACTGGTAAACATCGATAGAATTATCTTATAAAGAGTTTTCGGGTAAAGATAGAATTAGTCGATAAAGAGTTTTCAGGCACACAATAATTTCAATAGTGAGAAAGTATTTATTCACTCTATGACTTACAACTTAAAACAAAAGGGGATACTAACTCGTGGTAATAAAGGAGGCTAGAGACGAAGATTTAACTGCCACGCATTGAGATATGGTTAAAATTACAGCTCAATTCTTTTTTTTTTTAAATTCAGTTGGCAACAGTGACATTCAATTTAACGACCTCACAGTTGTCAAGTTAATATTGGAAATCTCCAATGGCCAAAGGTTAACGAGATGTCATGTGGCAAGCACGATCTTTACTTCATCAAAGTTAAGCAGGCACCTATTATTATTGTTAAAACCCTAGTGGCGGACTGAAAGGGTTAATGTGTGTGCGGCCTACTGACACACATGATTCAGGCGGCGCCTTCGTCACGGAGGTCACGATTCAGGCCAATCACACAGGTCAAGGGCTGTTGAACAAGGGACATTACTGCTAATGCACGCAATATGACCAATGTTATGATCACGTGACCAAAAAGCTTTTACAGACGAGTGGAGTCCAGGTCAGCAAGCAGTAAGGACGGTGCGATACCTAGTGAGTCCTTGAAAATGTAGCTGTACGAGCGAGAGAGACTTGTCATGTTAAGTTAGGCAGTTCTGTTAAGTACAACAAAGCAATTTGAAGTTACTGTGTGTTGAATTGGCTGTTGATGTATTTGTAATTAAACCGCCACTTTGTTACTTGAAGCTCTTGTTGTCAAATTTTTGTATTAGTTGTGCTGTGTTGTGTTTAGCAGTGTTTGTAGAAGGCCTGAATTAGGAGAAACCAATTATTGAGAGGCGGGGTGGCTGAGCGGCTAAGCGCTTGGCTTCAGAACCTGGAGTCCCGGATTCGAATTCCAACGAAGACTGGGTTTTTCAATTTCGGGATTTTTTTTTTGACGCCCCTGAGTCCACCCAGCTCTAATTGGTACCTGACATTAGTTGGGGAAAAGTAATGTCGTTGTGCTGGCCACATGGCACCCTCGTAAACCGTAGGCCACAGACATGCTTAATAAAACAAGGACAGAAGAACCTCCTAAGCATCTTCAATTTTAAAAAAAAGTAGTACAGGGTCCATGAAATGAGAAGTATAGTCCGAGCATTTAGAAAATCTAGACATTGCTAGAACTCTAGGTATACCTTGATCCAGCAGAGAATGGAAGAAACTGGAACGAGTCCATGTTCTTCTGATTGTCAGGATGGAATCTTTCTGGCTTATATTCAAAAGGCTCTTCCCAGACATGGGGATTGTGATGGAGGGCATAGATCTGAATACTTACTCGGCTGCCTGGTAATAGAGGAATATACTTTTGAGTTACTGTTGCCTTCTGTAGTAGGCCTATATTAGTGAATTATGTATTATGCTTATTAGAATTGGATTTAAATAGGTTATTTAAGATGATCAACTTTCCCATTTAATAGGTTTTCATCGATAAAAGGTATTTAATGAGTTTAGCTGCACTTATGAATGCTTGGGAAAGGCCTCGTTAAACACGCTCATCCCCCAATGCAGGCTATATTGAGCATAAATCTTACGATCTTAAAGGCCTACATTTATAAAGCTACCACCTTTTTAATTTATCATTTAAAGTTTAAAATCACTACAATTTTTTTTCAACAATTATTTTGTATATGAAATTGTGTATCGGAAAATGCGGGTACTTGAAAAAAGCTAGTACTAAAAAAACGCAGATTTTGGGTAAAATACTCATCAAATAAAGTACTGTAAATGTGTAATTTCACGCGCTAGTTTCAGGTTTTTTTATTTTTATAGCCTCTATCGGGTTATATCCCAACTACCCGTATTTTTGTGCTTAATTTTGTTCTCTATCAGGCACACTTAAAATTATAGCATAATAATGTCAGTTTAATTTAAAAAGAGAACTGAAAAATGCGAAGATATATAAGAAAAAAGTGACTTCCGGCCCAATTATTTTTAGTCAAAGAAACGAAACGGACTAGTCCAACATTGCCCATTTCTAGTCGCACAGATGTATTACATTATTATTATATTACAAATTAGATTACATGACTGATCCAAACTAACTGACACAACTATGCTTGATTTTAATGTGATAATCTGACATTCGTCATGGCTTAACCTGCAGGCAATGTGTAGCCTTGAATAACACAATCTTCTGCAAGTTTCCTTTCTATAACAGGCACTGCGGCATTTAGACGTAAGCTTTCTTTGATACACATGGTTGTGAACTCGAGTTTAGACAGGTCACTCCTGAAACGAAATATATGGAAATGGCTAATAATTAATTTATTTACCAGTTTTTAGGACGTAATCATCTTCTTTTTTGAAGTAACGCCTGTATTATATAAGATAAGATCTGAAACATTTTTTTTTCTAGAAATTGTAACAGTTGATATATATATCGCCGAGAAAAGAATTACCAACTTGTTGATCCCACGGGGAAAACAGTTATCTTTTTTTTTTCAAGTAAAACAACTAAAAAATAATTTAAATTTGGCTAGAGAACTAGATCTAGGTCTAAATCCAACATCGGTTTTGAAAGGACTATCGCGTTCTTGAAAGGACTATGGCATTCGAAAATGTACGAATGTAATGCATTATTGATTCAATAGCTTAATAATTAATATTCAGGAATTTTTTTCGCATCGTATTCTAAGTCTAGATCTAAAAGGCCTATCACTGGAATATTATTAAGTGTGGTAGATCTATAGGACCTACATTCGATTAACCAGGATTCTTTCTCGGGGGGAGGAGGTAGCGAAGTAAGAAATGATCCATTGTTTTTTAATCTAACATTCATTAGTTATTCGGAGAAAAACAATCGCCCTATAAGTTGTACAATGGGGGTATCGTCTTTTAAATATTTTTTTAAAAATGTTTTCTTGTCCAATGCAATGAAAGCATCACTTTGGTGTAAGTGTGTGTGTGTGTGTTTAAACACTGACCCTAAGGAAATGGCTGTTCAATGGCAGATTCAAAACTTTGATCGGGCAGGTGGTGATGTATAACGTGGAATATATTTGTGGTAAATACATTTGAAATGCTCGCCCCACCCCTCCTAACGGGAAACTGTTTCCAACAACCCAGCACTTAAAAAATCGGTTTATGTCGGTAGTATCTTTTAGCCCCACATGTTAAAGAAAACAATTCACGACAATGTAGACCATCAATAAAGTTTAGAGCCTGCTAAATATGATTTAAATAATAATCGGTACATCTATTCGCGATAAATAAAATTCAACATTGTCTAGATTTTCGAAAATAACAGAAAAGTTGCGTGAATCAGACGTAATGAGTGTGTGTGTGATTGGAGAGAGAGAGAGAGAGAGAGACAGAGACAGACGGCAATGCGGGTTAAGATGTCGATCTGTCAACTTCAAATCCAAAGATCACATTAAAGAGCCATCGTTAAAAACGTAAGATTTTTGTTTTACTCGAGAAACAGACCATGGGAGAGAAAACTTCTCAGAATTACTCATATTGTATGTTCAGTGGCGTAGCTAAGGATTTGGTGGACTGGGTGGCTTGACCTATTTATGGGCCCCTGTATTTTGACATTCGACATCATGTGATAATGGCTTAATATTTAAAGTAATAACACATTTTTGACACTCATTTGGGGGGACCCTAAAGTGGGGGCCCGGGTGGATTTTCAAATTTGGACCCTCCTCCCCTTCATCCTAGCTACGCCACTGTGTATGTTTACACTAATGAACATGAAATAAGCGTTATATAATTATGTATAATGCTAACCACTCTAAGTGTTCTCTCCCTTGAAGTATATCCATAATTTCTTGATAAACTCTCTCCTGGTATTCAGGATGTTTTGCCAAAGAGTATAGCGTCCATGTCACACCACTGGCAGTTGTGTCATGCCCTGACATTATGACGAGAGAAAAACTATTTTTAATTAGATTAGTTAATGCTTAATAAAAATATTGGGGGGGGGGGGGAGTATGAAAAAATAAGGGTACAAATAAGTAAGAGAACTTGACCAATCATACGAAATAAATGTTTGTAACTACACCTTAATGTGCTGAACTTGAAGTCATGCGGTTAACACGCATGACTAATTTGTAACTAGAACTAAATGTGCTGAACTTGAAGTTATGGGTTAACACGCATGACTAATTTGTAACTAGAACTAAATGTACCGAACTTGAAGTCATGGGTTAACACGCATGACTAATTTGTAACTAGAACTAAATGTACTGAACTTGAAGTCATGGGTTAACACGCATGACTAATTTGTAACTAGAACTAAATGTACTGAACTTGAAGTCATGGGTTAACACGCATGACTAATTTGTAACTAGACCTAAATGTACTGAACTTGAAGTCATGGGTTAACACGCATGACTAATTTGTAACTGGACCTAAATTTGCTGAACTTGAAGTCATGGGTTGACACGCATGACTAATTTGCAACTAGAGATAAATGTGCTAAACTTGAAGTCATGGGTTAACACGCATGACTAATTTGTAACTAGAACTAAATGTGCTAAACTTGAAGTTATGGGTTAACACGCATGACTAATTTGTAACTAGACCTAAATGTACTGAACTTGAAGTCATGGGTTAACACGCATGACTAATTTGTAACTAGACCTAAATGTGCTGAACTTGAAGTCATGGGTTAACACGCATGATTAATTTGTAACTAGACCTAAATGTGCTAAACTTGAAGTCATGGGTTAACACGCATGACTAATTTGTAACTAGACCTAAATGTGCTGAACTTGAAGACATGGGTTAACATGCATGACTAAATTCTTGACTTAAAGGGCGTAATCATCTTCTTTTTAGAAATAACGTCTGTATTTTATAAGATAAGATAAGAGACGAAAGCTGAGCTGGCTTGTTCATATTTTAGGACATGACTATCAAATGTCATTCTTCAAGGTCCAGTGAAGGGAGCACGAAGAAAGGGTCGTCCAAAGAAAAGCTGGCTGGACAACGTAAACGAATGGCCCGGCCTCACTCGTGATTTCCTACTAAGATCAGCTGCTGACCTGGACAATAAATAATTGTGCAAAGTTTCATCTTCATCCGAGACTGGGAAGTGGGAGAACTAACGCGTACTAGACTGAGGGAGCATACACACGAGGTAACAAGCAAAGTAGGCTATAGAAAAGTGGGAGAACTAACGCGTACTAGACTGAGGGAGCATACACACGAGGTAACAAGCAAAGTAGGCTATAGAAAAGTGGGAGAACTAACGCGTACTAGACTGAGGGAGCATACACACGAGGTAACAAGCAAAGTAGGCTATAGAAAAGTGGGAGAACTAACGCGTACTAGACTGAGGGAGCATACACACGAGGTAACAAGCAAAGTAGGCTATAGAAAAGTGGGAGAACTAACGCGTACTAGACTGAGGGAGCATACACACGAGGTAACAAGCAAAGTAGGCTATAGAAAAGTGGGAGAACTAACGCGTACTAGACTGAGGGAGCATACACACGAGGTAACAAGCAAAGTAGGCTATAGAAAAGTGGGAGAACTAACGCGTACTAGACTGAGGGAGCATACACACGAGGTAACAAGCAAAGTTTGCTATAGAAAAGTGGGAGAACTAACGCGTACTAGACTGAGGGAGCATACACACGAGGTAACAAGCAAAGTAGGCTATAGAAAAATCTCTTTTTTTGTTACCAGACAGACAGATATATTGAGTTGATATGCGCTTTGTAAAAAATGGATTGTTATTTTGGGGATTATCTTTTTTTTTTAGTATAATTTATCTCTTAATGATATTATCAAAGGAATTTAAACTACACAGATGGTAGAAATGTGTGTGTGTTGTGTGTTTGTGTGTGTATTACCTTCAAATAAGAATGTGTCAACTTCATTTCGTATCTCCAACAGACTCAGCCCAGCACCGTCTTCATCTCGAGCTGTCAGCAGCGTGTCTAAAAAGTCTCTTACTTTGCCCTGATGCATTAGAGTTGGATCGTTTTCCTGGGAAAGTTAACCATGAATTTCAGTGGACAAAATTTTAAAATCAATGCTAAAATATTTTTAGATCTATTAACCATGATAAGTTCAATAAGGTATAAAATCAATGTTTACCTTTACCAGGGGTGAACTGGGTATCAAAATCGGCCCGGGCATTTCTATACCATCCGGCCCTTAATTTATATTTTATAAGATTGACATCCAGTTCTTAGTCTACCTGTCCTCAAAATCATTATGTTAAATTTTATAATGTATCGATAGCTGTACACATGCTAACAGTCACACTAAGTGCTTATAAAGAATAAAGGCTCTATGTTGCTTTTTAATCGCAAAGTGTATAGCCCCTAAAAGCTCTATGGATGTAGGGCATTGTAGGCTATTACATTATTTCGGAAAATATGTTAGATTAAATTAGTAGGCCTTAGTAGAGTCAGTAAAATATTTTTTAAAAAAAATTCGCTCAGAGACCCCTTCCCCTGAAAAAGGAATACTATAAAACACAACAGTGGCATCCATGCGGCCCTTATCTTATAAAATACAGACGTGATTTAAAAAAAAAACATGCTTACTGTGGTCCTACCGGCCCATTTAGATACCGGCCTAACGGGCATTTGCCCAAAATGCCCTTATAGCCAGTCCGCCTCTGTGTCCTTTACCGATCAATAAGGTATAAAATCAATGTTTACTTTTTGAGTTCAGTAATGTATAAATTCAATGTTTACTTTGTGAGTTCAATAAGGTATAAAATCAATGATTACTTTTTCAGATCTTTTAAGTCTGTAAGATGTGTATGAATGCAATGATTTGAATAATCCGGATGACTGGAATGATTTAAATGGTGTAAGACTACAATAATTTGAATGATATTGAGGGTATGTTTTTGCAGACAAAAAATAAAGTTCAGTTTTAAAGGCTACCAAATCGTTCATGTGTGTGTGTTTCTGTGAATGGTATAGTGAAACGGAATTAATGAAAGTTTATTTTATAAATGGAAAATCCAGTTTGTTCGTCTTGTGAGCCACTTTGTGAATAAAGAAAACATTTTACCAGTTCTTTCCTTCTTTTTTCTATTACTTCTTCTGCTACTTTGTGGGCGACATCGCACAGCCTATAGAATTCTCTCCCTTGAGACGTGAAGCTATAAATAAACTCGCTGAAGTAATGTGGTTTTCTGAATAGGAATAAAAATTACTTTTTACTCATACATTTTGTGTTTCATTTAGTTCCTAATTCTTACGACTTTAAATATATACCAGTGACGTCACTATGGGGTGCGGTCCGCAACGGATCCATGACCTTTCTGAGGCTACTTCTGAGTTTGTGTAATTACACAAACTCTCTTTGTAATATTGTTATTTTTTTCTTATGTTAAATTTTGTGAATTAAATATTCGCAACGTACAAAAAGTACAAAACAGCAACCTAAACAAATACTCGATCACCTGGAGGACTTCTTCATGTTATAGGTGCCATAGAGATGAATTAATGTTTTAATACTTTAGACTACGAGAGATTTTTAAATAGATTATCTGGGACTCACAAGAACCTATCTCCGGCCATGAGCTGTATTTTTTCTATGACTGCAGAGTAATCGTCTGATGACTTTCTGAGACAAAAATAAACACAAATTAAAAAGTGTTTTTTTTAAATAAAGAAAAGTGAATACAAAACATTCAAACTAAGCTTCTTATCATTTATATAAGAGGTAAAAATATTGTTATCACTGTAGCGGCAACGTTGGTAGAGGTAGTCATGTTTGTTTGACATGTTTCGGATGTTCCTTCAGAGTTCCTTCCTAGTCCAAACCTCCATCAGGACGACGGTGGATGGGAGCGGGCAGGGTTTGAACCCGAGACCATCGATAAATCCGAACGACAGTCCAGCGCGCAAACCACAAGACCAGGCAGCCATCCATGTGTACTATCAGCTGACAAGTGTTACATAGGCCTGCTCGTGTGAACACTTCCATTGTAAATCACCCGTGATGTGAGCATCTAGAATGAACTGGCGATGCTCGAGCGTATTTGAGAAGGCCCTGGGAAACGCTGCATAAAGAGCGGAGGTGCAGGATGATTCAGATTAAGTCTGGTACAGTGAGCCCATTATGAAGTCGGTCCTGTAAAGTAGAATCCAGCACAAGACAGATAGACCAGTAGAGTTTAAGAAGTACAGTATCTACAGTGAGGCAACTGTACAATGTTTTGTGTTGCCAATTGTATAGCATTAGCTGTGAATTAATTAATATTACACATTAAAGTGCCTGACTTGTCAATTTGGTTATATCATTCTGTAGTGTTTGCTGAGATCCTGATGTAGAGACTCCTTACCACATAAATATAACAGTTATTGAAAATATAATTCAGAAGTCATAAATCCGGTTTAATAAACGGAAGTCGATATTCAGGTAACAATAGAAAAATGAAAATATTGCGGAGTGAAGGCTGGCAGGACCAGGTGAAGAAGTGGCCACACTGCTTATTGATGCGCTATTAATCCTTTGCTCTTCAAGAATTGCATTGACGGTAAATTGAAGAGTGGAATCAGAAAGTAAAATTCCCCTTTCAGACCTTGCGAACTATAGAGCAGATGATGTAATGGTTTTGTATTTTTTTTAACCGTCGGATAACAAGGGTGTCATGTAGACAGCACAACGAGCAACAGCCATTACTTTCAATCGGTGCGAGGTGTCTGCGCTGAGTCCTAGAATTCAATTAACAGAACGAAGCTTAATAAATCTAAATATAAGAATTAAGATGAAAAAAATACCTTACTCTTTGGTCTGACAATTGGACTTGTATGAGAAAGCACAACTTAAAATGATATCTAGAGCGTCTAGATTAATTAGTGGATACAGGTCAAAGGATTGATCTGTCTTGGAAAGTTTCTTCATCTTTTCCTAAAAGAAAGAGAAAAAGAAATGATACACTGAAGAGTTATCCATAAGATATTTGGGAAATATATAAATTTGACAAACCTTGAACCTTATAAAAATACATTTTGCGATTTTGTTCTATGTATGACTTGCATAATAAGTTTATCTACAGAAAACGAAATTCTGACGCTATGGTCTTTCTCTCTCTCTGTGGCATTTTACGTCTGGAGAGAAAATCTTTTCCCTTTGCAACTTCTTGTGTGACTAAAGAGGCCAATCCTTGATACACAGCTGCGATCGCTATGGTCTAAAACAAGACGAATGATGGTGGAATGAATAAAAACATGATACTTTGATTTGATCTAAGGCACATTTCTGATTCTCTATGCTGGGACAAATTCTTACTTCCCTGGTGCCATTGGAGCATGGAACAGTCTGGCTGAAGTAGCCTGTAAAACCAATAAGTTTTACTCTCTAATTAACATGTACGACAAAATTAAGTCATGGGTCAGCTTGGGACGAAATGATCTTTTTCTTGAAGTAACTTCGGTAATTTTAAAGATAAGATTCAAAAGAAAATGTTCAGGATAATTTCCTGTAAAGAAAAGGCAGGGGAGCATCAGCCCGCAGGGTACATGTAGTATTTTATAATATAGACAGTAGAAGACGTTTATTACCATTAGATTGACCTAGGCTCATTCGTAAGACGTATTTGTCTTATTTTGAAGTAACGTCTATGTTTTATAAGATAAGATAATACGTGAATAACGTCTAACAGCATAGAACGTGACACTAACAACTTACGATCAACAAATCTCCACACTGGTTGTAAACGTCCACGTACTGTTTCAATATATCAAAATGAAAGGCGGGAGTCAGCAGACGACGACTTCTGGCCCACTTTGCTCCATTGGCTATCAACAAACCTTCGCCCAACCAACGAGTCAGCATGTCGTATCCTGATGCTAGGTAAGAGTTTCGAGGCTTTGGTGCTTTAAAGAAAAAATAGCTCGTGTAGAGTGCTAAACATGTAGAGTGCTAAGCGTGTATAGTGCTAAACATGTATAGTGCTAAACATGTAGAGTGCTAAACATATAGAGTGCTAAACAAGTAAAGTGCTGAGTGTGTAAAGTGTAAAGTGTAATGTGTACATATGTATAATGTTGAGTGTTAAAAAGTAAAGTGCTAAACAAGCACAGTGCTTAGTATGTAAATTGTGAAAAGTGCTAGAATGTAAAGTACTAAACATGTAAATTGTTAAACTTGAAAAGCGATAGCATTTATGCAGGGCCGGACTGGACTGGGTGTCGAAATCGGCAGGGCATTTCTATACATTCCGGTCCATAACTTGTTTACCATACCCAATTCTCGGCCTATCTTCAAAGTTATTATGTTAAGTTTAATAATGTATCGATATGCATACATACAGCGAACTGTAAATCTTTATAGAAATATAGGCCTTATGTTGCTTTTTAATAGCTAAATGTGTAGGCTCTAAAAAGAATGAGGCCTACTAGTAGCACTATCTACGAATATAGAGTATTACAATATTTCGAAAAATGTGTTAGAGTAATCTAGCATTACATAGAAGAGTCTGTGAAAGAATGTTTTACACAGAGGGCACTGTTACAACGTATCATAAAACCTTATAACAATTTGGTAAGTGCCATAGTGGAATTCATTCGACCCTTTCGTGCCACTATTAGCCCATTTGGGTACCGGCCCACCGGGCATTTACCTGACTGCCCATATAGCCAGTACGCCCCTGCATATAATGCTGTTAGAGCATGGAATGAGTTGCCTGGGTCAGCAAAGAAAAACCAATAACTTTGCAGAATTTAAGTAAATGGTTAACATGCATGACTAGATGCATGACGCGTCGGACGTAATTATTGTATTGTTTGAGGTAACGTCTGTATTTTATAAGATAAGATTCTAATTCTTTCTGAACCAAAAATAAATCATAAATAATGTCTGGCTACTTGAAACTTCTTCCAAATTAGTATAACAAAACTGTAGAGGTTCAGTTTCATTAGACTTTAAAAAAAATTTGAGATAATGTAGTTCGTGAAACGCGTGTCAGAAATGATACGGCCTTCCGGATGGTTCGGATTCATTGCAATACTAAAAAAAAATAAGTCAAGAAGTTAAGGTCTAGAAGACTAACCGGAAGATTTGACAACCTGACGAACAGAGTCTGGGTGGAACAGGTTGACAATTGGCACCAGTGGTCCAAACCATACCACATGAAAGTACTTGAATTCTTCTGAACTTTTGACCTCAAAGTCAAGGCCAGCCTCGTTTAATCCTGGATACTGTCAAGATACATTCTATTAAGGTCAATTTTCATGATGATTTAACCGAGAACATCCGTAAAAGAAGCCTTCAACGCTGACCCCGCAACTTGTGTCCAGTGGTGACCAATAGCTCGTTTCCACTTTGTACAGACATGTGATGTGGTAACAAGCTATTGGTCTAAACTGGTTACATGCTCATGTTGCGACGTTGCGGGTCAGTGTTCGGGCATTCTATGACGAAGGTCTCGATTGAAGTCATTTAAATATTTAGTTTAATGTATAAAGCATTGTCTAATAAGATAGGGACGGGTGAACCGTAGGGTTAGATTTTAGGTTTTTTAAACAGTTTTATGTTGTTTTTGTTTTCTAATGATACATTTTCCTTGTAACATCGAGCTGTTACTCCTTGGGCTTTTGCCTCTGTTACTTGCCTCTATTGTGGGCTTCCTTAGCCTGTTGTGGGCTTCCTTAGCCTGTTGTGGGCTTCCTTAACCTGTTGTGGGCTTCCTTAGCCTGTTGTGGGCTTCCTTAGCCTGTTGTGGGCTTCCTTAACCTGTTGTGGGCTTCCTTAGCCTGTTGTGGGCTTCCTTAGCCTGTTGTGGGCTTCCTTAGCCTGTTGTGGGCTTCCTTAACCTGTTGTGGGCTTCCTTAGCCTGTTGTGGGCTTCCTTAGCCTGTTGTGGGCTTCCTTAACCTGTTGTGGGCTTCTGTGCCTCTTTTTTTTTTTTTGCTTGTTTTTTTTTTCTTTTTTATTCCACCCAAAAGAAAGACAAAACTAAACCACATTTACATATTTAATTTTTAAAAAATTTAGTTCATCAAACTTAAACATTTTAACACAGTAAAAATCATGATTAGATATACATATCAATTAATGCAACGTAATAAGTATTAGTAACAACAGTGGTCATTTTTTCTATTCACTTTTCTCACACTTGGTTGTATTGATCTTCTTGTTTGTTTGTTTGTAAAATGTTTTACAATGTTTCGGATGTTCCTTCAGAGTTGAAGATAGTTTACTTCCTAGTCCAAACCTCCCGCAGGACAACGGGGGATGGGAGCGGGCAGGGTTTGAACCCTAGACCGTCGATAAATCCGAACGACAGTCCAGCGCGAAAACCGCACGACCAGGCAGCCATCTTACATAGTTTATCTTTTTGTTTTTGACATTCGGGTTATTATGTACATTGCTATATTAAAATAGTTAATATTTATATAAAAGTTGTTTTTTTTTTACAATTTGTACTTTGACATGCTATTTGTTTCGTTTATCTCCAATGCAATGATGTTGTCAGTCACTTTTAAATTATTATTTTTTTAGGATACCTCAGCTTTTTATCTTTTGACATCAGTTGGCGAGCTGTTTACATGCTAACAATCCTTGATATATTGTTCCCTTTCTTTGTCTCTTTTTTGGGCTTTGTCTCTATTTTGGGCTATTGGCCTCTTTATTGGGCTTTATAAATTAACATATATTATTTGATACTAATGATAATATAGATGAACATATATATATATATATAAGCACTTTCTTATGAACAACAAGAGACATTTCAAAGACCTATATTCCAGCACTTTCGGTATGTTTGTGGATTGGACTGCAGCGAGCGTTCTTAAAGAAAGAACAAGATTAATGTCATAATCATTTTGTTCCTTTCCCTTCTTTACATAATTTTTGATTGCCTCCATTGAGACCTGGAAAATTTCATCCTCAAGGTGGTAATCATGTCACGTCTAATTGAAAGGTGAAATTATGTAAAATTGCATTGGATGCCCGTGTATAAAATCTTGACTAAGCCGTTTAATAGTATATAATTGACAAGAACTAAAAACAGGTTACAAATGCATTTCATTTATAAACAGTTATTTAATCTTATTTTTACTCTACCAAAATAGATCTTTATATTTTATATACTTATTGTGTACATTTGCTTAGTATATGTTTAAAATTAAAATACATAATACACACGTGTTTTTACTTATAAAAAAAGGTAAATGATAGTAAATTAGGTAAAAAAAAATTTGGTAATTGTTAAAAAATTAAAGCTACCAAGGGAAAAAGTAATAGTAACACTATAAAAATATAGCTTTTATATAGCGCTACTTTCATGCTAATAGCATGCTCAGAAAGCTACGGTCTAATGGACTAAATGTTGTTTGTTTACGATTGGTGAATGAGGTCCATCTCATTTGTGGATCGGGGGGGGGGGGGGGAGGGGTATCTGGGAGAAGGTTTTCCGTGTTGCCTTTAGTCAGTCGCTCAGTAAACACAACTCTGCTCGAGCCTCAATCCCCCTTTATAGGGGGTCTTAGCTTAAACGTACTTAACCTCTCGACCACGCTTCCTAATAAATAAATACATCTTTGATTTAGGGTGGACTTCGATCGGGTCATTTGAGTGGATCAGTACGGCCTTTAAGTCGGAATTTCATTTGACAGCCAACGTTGCTATTTGATATTTTAAATACTAGAATCCAACGAACAGCTTTCGTGTTTGCATCTTCATTGTTATAGTGATAGTAGTAATGCTGAGGTGGACGACTGGAATTCCATTTGTTTGGACCAATACAATTATTTTATTATTATCTTATCTAATCTTATACTATCTTATCTTATCTTAACTTTTTCAATTCATAAGTGCTTATTCCGTTAGAAAACAAAAAACAAAAGTGAACTAAAGAAACACACCGGAGTTCGATTATCGAAAGAAAAAAAAGGAACTATGAACTAAAATTTGTACTGGACTTTTATAAAGATTGCTTCATTGCCACATAATAACGTCTACCCCACTGTCACATAAGAAAGATTAGCTTCATTGCCAAATAAAAAAAAATTGTTTCAATGCCACATTAGAAAAATTGCTTCACTGTCAGATTAGAAAGATTGCTCCATTGTCACTTAAGAAAGATTGCTTCATCACCACATACGTTAGTTTGCTTTAATGCCTCACTGTAAAAGTCGGTAACGAAAATGACAATATTATAAATATGCCAAAGATTCGTTTTTTTTTAAAGTGTTTATTAAATAACACAAGTAGCAGCAACGTTGGGTATCAATGGATACAATGTAAACTTGAAAGGCTTAAAACATTGAAAGAATGTTTTTCTTATTCCCCAACGCAAACAGGCGTCTTGAGTCAATGTTATAATCAACAATTAGATAACTTATCTTTGAAATTTGAATATTTCAAAGTACTAGGTCCATTTATTATTTTAAATCATTTGTTCTAACTTATTTACACTGATATCGTAATACTTTGAGAAAAGTATTTTCATATCTGAAATAAAAGTTGTCAGTACCAACTTAAAAGTTGTAACCAAAAACTGAATGTTTGTAGGTTTTTTTTGTTTTTTTTTTAAAGTTTGGTATCTACATGCTGGAACACCTGGCAAACTAACAAAAATATCTTTGAAAAACTTAGCTACAAAACAATTAATGTTTTCGGCTCGTTTCACGAGAAAATGTTTGTATAAAATTGTCTGCACAAAGACTAATAGATCCTTGAATAAAACAACAGATCGCAAAAAGACGACTAGTTGATCTCCAGAACCCCAGAACAAAACAAAAAAAAAAACTAGAACAAGATACAAGGTCCTCAGGGCTCGCAAAGACCTTCCTTTAGGGAATAGTTACAGGAAAAAAGAGGCAGACAGAGAAAGGGGTGGGAGGACAAGATCAAAGAATGGACGTGCCTGCCACTGAAAGAGATTCTATCAAAGGCAAAAGGTTAAGAGGAAAAGAAAAAGCCGGTCTACAAGTCTTGTGTGGTTTAACAGGGATAGGTGAATATGAAGGAACAATATAAATAGATTCTCAGACTAAAGACTAAAACTAGTAGTGCTTTTGTCAAAGTTGAGAGATCCATAAGAAAGAGCAATAAATCCTCAGAAAAATAGTAATTGATAAATTCATAGAAAAATACTACTAGATTGTATCAACCTGATCCAAAGATCTCCAGAAGATTCCTAAAACGTGATTAAATGATCCCAGGAACAAAAAAAATAGATTCTAAGAGCAAGAATATGAGATTCCCAGAAACATTATTAGTTGGTCATAGAACAAGACAATTAGATCCCCAGAACTTGACAAGCTGATCATAGAACAAGACTATTGGATCCCCAGAACATGACAAGCTGATCATAGAACAAGACTATTAGATCCCCAGAACATGACAAGCTGATCATAGAACAAGACTATTAGATCCCCAGAACATGAGAAGCTGATCATAGAACAAGACTATTAGATCCCCAGAAAATGACAAGCTGATCATAGAACAAGACTATTAGATCCCCAGAACATGACAAGCTGATCATAGAACAAGACTATTAGATCCCCAGAACATGACAAGCTGATCATAGAACAAGACTATTAGATCCCCAGAACATGACAAGCTGATCATAGAACAAGACTATTAGATCCCCAGAACAAGACAAGCTGATCATAGAACAAGACTATTAGATCCCCAGAACATGACAAGCTGATCATAGAACAAGACTATTAGATCCCCAGAACATGACAAGCTGATCATAGAACAAGACTATTAGATCCCCAGAACATGACAAGCTGATCATAGAACAAGACTATTAGATCCCCTGAACATGACAAGCTGATCATAGAACAAGACAATTAGATCCCCAGAACTTACAAGCTGATCATAGAACAAGACAATAAGATCCCCAGAAAATGACAAGCTGATCATAGAACAAGACTATTAGATCCCCAGAACATGACAAGCTGATCATAGAACAAGACTATTAGATCCCCAGAACATGACAAGCTGATCATAGAACAAGACTATTAGATCCCCAGAACATGACAAGCTGATCATAGAACAAGACAATAAGATCCCCAGAAAATGACAAGCTGATCATAGAACAAGACTATTAGATCCCCAGAACATGACAAGCTGATCATAGAACAAGACTATTAGATCCCCAGAACATGACAAGCTGATCATAGAACAAGACTATTAGATCCCCAGAACAAGACAAGCTGATCATAGAACAAGACTATTAGATCCCCAGAACAAGACAAGCTGATCATAGAACAAGACTATTAGATCCCCAGAACATGACAAGCTGATCATAGAACAAGACAATTAGATCCCCAGAACATGACAAGCTGATCATAGAACAAGACTATTAGATCCCCAGAACATGACAAGCTGATCATAGAACAAGACTATTAGATCCCCAGAACATGACAAGCTGATCATAGAACAAGACTATTAGATCCCCAGAACAAGACAAGCTGATCATAGAACAAGACAATTAGATCCCCAGAACATGACAAGCTGATCATAGAACAAGACAATTAGATCCCCAGAACATGACAAACTGATCATAGAACAAGATTATTAGATCCCCAGAACATGACAAGCTGATCATAGAACAAGATTATTAGATCCCCAGAACATGACAAGCTGATCATAGAACAAGACTATTAGATCCCCAGAACAAGACAAGCTGATCATAGAACAAGACTATTAGATCCCCAGAACATGACAAGCTGATCATAGAACAAGACAATTAGATCCCCAGAACATGACAAACTGATCATAGAACAAGATTATTAGATCCCCAGAACATACAAACTGATCATAGAACAAGATTATTAGATCTCTTTTATTTCATACTTTAAATCACACTAGACAAAAATGTGACAAACTTCAACAAGCTGAAACAAAACGTTGTTTTGTCAATTAGTTATAAGCAATGGTTTGTTTCTTCAGCCCTAACCTATGTAATTGAACAACGAAAATAAGAACACTCTCGTCTCATATTTTTTTATTTTGTAATTTTTAGATACATAATCTAATGTGTAATCTGAAATCATAAGATAATCAGACAGACAGTTATTTCGATCTAGGATTTTTAAGACATCATCTCAATGGAAACTATCAGGAAATGGCTTTTTATATCATAGATATGCGTAAAGAATAAATATATAGTTCTGTTATTGATATTAATAATAGCCCATTGAATTTAAAATCCACAAAATGGTATTGCATTAAATTGAAGCTTTGAAAACTAAAGATCATTACTAGGACAGAAAAGATCTCGATTTTTTCTTGATTCGCTGCGACTTCCCTAACAGCTTGAAATGAGTTACGTACATATCAATATATATATATATATATATATATATATATATATATATATATATATATATATATATATATATATATATATATATATATATATATATATATATATATATATATATATGTCTGTGAACTTATCACGATAGGATAAGAATTTGTTTCCTTTTTTCAGTCTAGGTAGAATATTCATAGGTCTGTGAGCACAACTTAATACTTATCTTATCTTATGTTATATAATACAGACGTTCTGTCAACAAAGAAGATGTAAGACAGCTCAGCTACACTCGGATATATAGGCCAGTGCATTTCATAACAAAATTACACTAACAATTCTAGACCAATTTTTTTTTTTAGCTGCATTAAGGTACAATTAAGCGTCCTTGACATTGTCTAGTATGTCGTGAAAATCTCCAATATCCACTGAGGTGAAGGATCATAATTATTACTTTCGGCATCATCAGTTTTATGCACACTAAATAGACAGCACTGTATCTTATCTTATCTTATATAATACAGACGTTACTTCAAAAAAGAAGATGATTACGTCCTACGCGTCATGCATTTAGTCATGCATATTAACCAATGACTTAAATTCTGCCAAGTCACTGGTTTTTCTGGGGTAGCGTTCATACATTTGTGAAGGCGGACGAATGAATAGTTTAAAGATTGAATAGGTGAATACAGGTGAAGAGAGATGTCTTTGTATCGCGAAGTTGTGTATTCTGGGTACACATACGATTCTGAACGTGAAGGTGAAAGAGCTAAATCAACAGTGGGACTCAATTTTATTAGAACTTTGTATTAATAGGCCAATAGAGAACATTGTTAGCGCGTTCTTAGCTTTTGCATCTCGGCTTAGTTTAAAAATATGTTATTTTCTAAGCTTATATGGTAAAGTTGGCTCCTGAGACGGGGGTTCCGTGTTCGAATCTTGGTGAAGACTGGGATTTTTAATTTCGAGATACTGGGCGCCTCTGAGTCCACTCAGCTCTAAAGGATACCTGACATTAGTTGGGGAAAGGGAAAGGCGATTGGTCTTTGTGCTGGCCACATGACACTCTCGTTAATTATAGGCCACAGAAACGGATTACCTTTACATCCTCTGCCCTATAGACCACTATGTCTGAATAGGGAACTTTACTTGTTTTACAAAGCTTATATTAACTCACGCTGTCTGTCTAGTATAATTTTTGAATACAGTTCTTCTCCCACTTCACATTCTCGGAAACTATGCACAATTATTTTTTGTTCTTACCAAAACATGAATCTATTTAATAAAAAAACAATTAATAAATTAAATAGTGGAAATTTATTAATTTTGTTTGATATCGAAAAGTGGAAATAAATCTTACAGTATAGAGATTTATTCCCCTAAGATAAGCTTTTTCTAAAGTATTTTTAGCGGCTCCCGATAGGGGAATAGACGCTATCAGTTTTGTGTGGTATGTCTGTCCGTCCGTCCGTCCGTCCGTCCGTCAATCCCGTTTACATCTCGTAAACTAGAAAAGATAGTGAAAATGCGACATCATACTATTTTAGATCAGTGTTCAGATTAGAGAAGATATTATCTTCACACTGTACCACTAGGCCGGTCGTATATATAATATATAAGCTTTATAAAAAAAAGTCATTTTTCAAAGAAGGTTGAACGAAATTAGCATATATTACCTTGTGCAGTGTACCAGTAATATAACTGTAGTCAGAACGAGATGGTAGCTTAGAAAATATTTGCCTCATCCGTATAAATTTTCTCAGATACTTGCCAGTGACGAAAGTCACCAGGGCTAGGACTATATAGGTTAGGAACATTCTAGAGGGCTGTAAATATAAACAAAATAAGTCCAAATTTATGAGAAGGAAAGAGAGTTGGCATTGATAACCTATATGCATGTTATGGAGTGAGAGAGAGTGTGTGTTAATACTGTGTTTGTGTATGTGTGTGTATGTATTGGCTGATGTCTTCTGATGTAACCTTTGAGTTGGATTGACGCAGACGACTTTATAAAAAGGGAATGAACGGATGATGAACGGGAGTTGAAGAGAGGCATATCGTCACAGAAGGCCTGAACACTGATCTGCGAAGTCGTAACCCGTGGGTTGTGGAGACCAATAGCTTGTTGGCACGTTATGGGACTGTACAGCGTGCCAACAAGCTATTGGTTTCCACAACCCACGGGTTGCGACGTCGCAGATCAGTGCTCATGCCTTCTGTGACGATTGGTCTCCACAGCCCACGGGTTGCGACGTCGCAGATCAGTGTTCAGGCCTTTATTAACGACTAAGCTCACTTGCAGTAAGAGAATAGAGATATGCCGTTGCGTGTTCATTATAGTGTTTTAGGTGAGTTGAAATATAGTTTAAATCCTTCTACCTTAAATCGCTCAACATCTTGTTATTTTCCTTATGTTTCTTTATATGTCTATATTGAAATTAAATGCTGCACATATTTACCAATAAAAGTCGAGTTGTTTTTTTTTTTTAAATAACTTTTCAAGCTTTATTCAAGAGTTTTGGGACTGTACAGCGTGCCAACAAGCTATTGGTTTCCACAACCCACGGGTTGCGACGTCGCAGATCAGTGCTCAGGCCTTCTGTGACGATTGGTCTCCACAGCCCACGGGTTGCGACGTCGCAGATCAGTGTTCAGGCCTTTATTAACGACTAAGCTCACTTGCAGTAAGAGAATAGAGATATGCCGTTGCGTGTTCATTATAGTGTTTTAGGTGAGTTGAAATATAGTTTAAATCCTTTTACCTTAAATCGCTCAACATCTTGTTATTTTCCTTATGTTTCTTTATATGTCTATATTGAAATTAAATGCTGCACATATTTACCAATAAAAGTCGAGTTGTTTTGTTTTTTTAAAATAACTTTTCAAGCTTTATTCAAGAGTTTTGTACTAGCTAATTTATTTAGAGGTTCAGCTGGACTGTTTGGAGCTACCAACCAACGAAGACATCCATCAACATTAGGAAATGATGTAAAGAACCCAAGTAGCACTTGCGTGACAAAATGATATTGCTGTAAAATATCCCTCGCAACAAAAGCTTCTAAATCTTCTAGAATCATAAACTAATTTGCACCAATTAAAATAAGCCAAAGAAATAGTTACATCATTATTAGTTATAACTTTAACCTGATTTACAAAAATTCATAAATATAATATCATTTCAGACCTACTTCTTTGACCAAATGACTGGACCCATGCAGTCAACCATGACAAAGACAAAGCCTTTAGCCTTTACTTCTCAATGCGGCGGAAGTTAGCTGTGGAGTCCAATCTTACATTCTGGATACGAAATAAGTTGAATTTATTTAAGGAAGGGTCATCTTTTAGATCAGGGGTTCTCAACCTGTGTGCCGCGACCCCCTTGGGGGTCGAATTACAATTTTCTGGGGGTCGCCTAAGACCATCGAAATTGTGGACTATTTTGTGTGAGTGTGTGTATCTCGCCTCTATTCTAACTTGTAAAACTTTACATTGTGCAAAGTTTTTCCGTTGAAAGTTAATATTTTGTGTTTTTGTTTTTAAAGGATAGATAACTAAATCAGAATGATTTCAAATATATTAATTGTCGCAGCATATATAATTTTTTTTTAAATTTTAAATAAATGTTGATTTAAGCAAAGCACAACGATGCAGAATTGTGGTTATAATTTCTATGGTAACGTCATGACGAAAGTCAATAGAGATTAGAGTTAATAATAGGTTCTAGTTTTAATTGGCCATGTTATTGGCATGAAATATTTTCATCAGGAAAGAACCCATGGAAATTAAAAATTAAAAACAGAAAATATTACATTGATTTATTTACAGTTTGTAAAGAAGTTCTATATTCAGAATCTCTGTGACCTAAATAGCTGCAACGTTCTATAGATATTTAACATCTGAGCTTTGCAGACATCGAGACAGGATATGGGAGAGCGAGAGGCGCGGAGGCTGAGCGGTAAAGCTCTTGGCTTCCAAACCGGTGACCGGGGTTCGAAGACTGGGATTTTTAATTACGGGATCTTCGGGCGTCTCTGAGTCTACCCTGACATTAGTTGGGGAAAAGTAAAGGCGGTTGGTCGTTGTGCTGGCCACATGACACCCTTGTTAACCGTAGGCCACAAAAACAGATGACCTTTACATCACCTGCCCTATAGACCACAAGGTCTGAAAGGGGAATTTTACTTTTTACTACTAGAGGTATGGGTTAGGGTTTAGGTATAGAAATAATAATTTAAAAGACGAGTTTCTCTTTTGCAAACCACTCGAAACGACTACAACACGAGATGTATATTGGAAAGTTGATTCAGTTTTGGAAAATTTCATTTAAAACCTGAGTGATGTTTGTCATTGGTTAACATGCATGACTAGATGCATGACGTGTAGGACGTAATCATCTTTTTTTTAAATTGACGTCTGTATTATATAAGATAAGATAAGATTTACATTGGCCTACACTCATTTCACAGTGCTTATAATTACAGTGCAATGGTACAAGAAATACAAAATACACTCATTGAACTATCACTGTCAATAATGTAAAGTGTAATGTAAGACGAATTTCTTTGTTCTTTATAATTTTGACTCAACTTGGAAACGACAGAGTTTTAGTGTCTGTTAATTATTGAAATATGTCCAATAGTATGATCTAAGTAATACTAAATACTGCAGATCGTAACTGCTGAGGTGAAACTTCACCCTCCATAAAATGCTGCGTAAGTTAAGAGATTGTTTCGTTGATATTAAAGAGGTGAGAGTTTTTATGTGGAATTCTATTTTCCAATAGATTTGTAAGTTCTAGTTTATTGCCAGTAATCTTACGATTCGGGTTATTCTGTTTATTTATTTTTATTTTTTTTTGGGGTAAATGTTTAATTTAGCAACCGAATTTTTAAAGTACACGTATGCAAAAGTGTGATACGAATTGGCTACTTACCTTAAATATGTAAACGAGGCATACACAAGAGTTAAACAAGAGTTAGCTTGCGTGCACTGTGCTGTTAACAGCTGATAAGAAGAGAGAGAGGGCTAGGTTATAAACAAATGAACGTTGTACTATCCTTCAGCTGGACGTTAGCAGCTGGGAAACAAAATAAGACCAAAGTTCAAGCTGGCATTACGAAATGTGTAGATTTATGATAAGTTATTTGACAGTGCAGTTGCAAAGTTGGCAGAAGGAAGGGGCGGACTGACTATATAGGCATTCGGGCAAATGCCCGTTGGGCCGTTACCCAAATTGGCTCAACAGTGTAATGTTAATTTAATCTAACACTTTTTCGAAAATAATATGAAAGCCTACATCCTTAGAAAGTGGTACTAGTAGGCTTCATCCGTTTAGGACCTATACACTAAACGATTAAAACAACACCACAATGCTTATAAAGATATATAGTTAATCGTATGCATGGATACAGTTATTGATACATAATTACATAACATAATGATCCGGAGGACAGGTTGAGTTAGTCCATCATAGTGTATACAATTTGTGGGCCAAATAGTATAGAAATGCCCGGGCCGATTTTGACACCCAGTCCGCCCTGGCTACAGACAAAGTTCAGGCATACATTTAAAGAAAGATAGTAGATCTAGAGAACTATTAAAAAGACACAAAGATAAAGGTACATTTCTTATTTCATATGCTAGGACAAATTCGTACAAGTGCTCCTTCTTCTGTGGTGCTATTGAAGCATCGGAAAGGGTTTCCTGATTTATCCAAATAAATCGAACGACATAGTAGAGTTTATGTCACTAACTAACATGAACGGCTTGATTGACACATCGATACGTGTAATTTTCTTCCCTTTTGAAGTAACGTCTGTGATTTATAAGATAAGATAAGATAAGATCTTTTCAATCCCTGCCACAACTCTTTGTTTCCATGAAAACTTCCTTCAGCAATTAATTTTGGCATTTGTCATTTCAGGAGGCGCTTGGCTGAGCGGTAAAGCGCTTGGCTACCGAACCGGGGTCCGGGGCTCGAATCCTGGTGAAGTCTGGGATTTTTAATTTCGGGATCTTCGGGCGCCTCTGAGTCCACCCAGCTCTAATGGGTACCTGACATTAGTTAGGGAAAAGTGAATGCGGTTGGTCGTTGTGCTGTCCACGTGACACCCTTGTTAACCGTAGGCCAAGAAACAGATAACCTTTACATCATCTGCCCCATAGATCGCAAGTTCTGAAAGGGAAGCTTTTACTTTTTTTTTTATCATTTCATAAAATGTGCGGGGTGAGAGGCGTAAACCCGTTGACTGAGTGCTTAATGAGTTTGAGTTTGCGCTGAGTGCCAAAAGATACCCCCCCCCCCAACCCTTTTTCCTTTTACATGTCCACAAGAGAGATTAGACATGAACACACTAAGTGTGCTATGAAGTGAGCGGCGCTGAACAAAATTAATTTGAAAACAACCAAAGGTCAAATTTCTTTGTTTTTTTTTTCACCCTACAATAGAAAGGCTCAAAACACACTCACTTCTTTGGCCCATCAGCTTTAAACCTGAAAAGAATCGCTATCTCGAATTGCCAGCATTATAACACCCCCACTCCTTTTTTTCCCCCTGCTTTAACTATGAAAGTAAAACCATATCTTAACAAATCGTCATTATATTTTCTTGTCTTGACAATTATTTTCATGGAGTTTTCCAAAAGGCTAGTAAGGGTCTATAAAATGATGGCGTATTACTAATTATAAACAAATCTCAAATCTTCTGAAAGAAATAATACATCTGATTCCGGAATGGTGTGTAACATTGCTTTTCGTCAGACCGTTTGATGAACAGCAATTTCGACTGTTACAAATACTGATGCTGGGACAATTTAAAAAATTTAAAATTTGGATTGACTCTGATTCAGTTATTTGCAACATCTATTCTCAAGTGACAATAATAGTAAAAAAAAAAATGTAGCTGCCCATAAACAAGTGTGTACTATGTCAAGTTTTATATACACAAAAAATCTCCTTTTCTTGTGGCCTTAGGCGACCCCTGGAAAAATTGCCATTCGACATCCAAGGGGGTTGTGACCAACAGGTTGAGAACCCTTGAGTTATATCAACGCAATTTCGGGCACCTTACAATGGAAGGCCGACAGATACGAACATTTTGTGCTGAGTCATCCCTGTCTGACTACAGTCTGGTTTAGTTTCGTTTTCACTGAAGAGGTTTGCAAGTGCAATGAATTTAAAATACTGAGGTAACATACATTTTTAATAAACCTGTATGCACTGGCGGATCCATGGAGGGTGGTAGGGGCGATCGCCCCCCCCCTACCCAATCGGCCGACCCACCTCCCCGAATACGAATTTATTACTTATGTTAAAAATATATACTAATTATTTATATTTCAACCTATTTTTAGATTATTTCGCCCCCCCCCCCTCTAGTATGTTGGCCGATTTGGTGAGATCGGGAGGGGGCGATGGCATCAATCCCGACCCCGCCCTAAACTTTCGAGTGGGGGGGGCGGTCCAATTTATTTGTAGAAATCACAGCTTGATAGCAGAATCAATTAAATATCTATGTGATGAAAACATGTTATTGATATTTTAACCGATCTTTATATTATGTCGTTCCCCTGTTGGCCGATTGGGTGGGGGGGGGGAGCGAATACCTCTACTGCCCTTCCCACCTAAACACTTTGAGTGGGGGTGGGGGCTACTTTTCTGGGGAAATTATAGTAGTTTGTGAACAAAATTAGTTGAATATCTATATAAGCTACGTATTGATATGTGAACCCATTGTATATTATGTCGCACCACACTCTGATCTGATTTTATCATTAGTAAATATAAAATGAAAAAGGGTTGTACCCGGTGGGAGGTGCAATATATGCAATCACCTTCCCCTCATAAGACAAACCAATGCTTTTTCTTTCTGAATTATAGTTAAGAAATTACACAATTTAAAAAAATCTGTCACTAATATAATTTAGATATTGTAATAACTGAAGGGAGGCAAACTCAACGAGACATCGATGTTTATTTACAGGACATCACAAATACATGTAGAACAACATCTTTACATCAGCTCTCCACTTGAGCGAAAATCGTTCTCTCTCCCATAATGTCAACATCCTTCCTGTCTCGTCACTGATAGTGCGCACCATCTTTCTGCACTATCTTGGATGGCGGTGTTCATGGCAAGGTTATAACAATATGCTATAAATTAAATTCTTATATCGAGTCGCCCTACCCCTATTCTTTAATGCCAAATGCAATCATTAGCAGAAATTATTACAAGGTTACAAAAGACAGTTTGTGTGGAAACACAAACTCAAAATCGGCCCCCGATGTGGTCCACCCAGACAGGCTTGAAATATTTTCAGAAAGAGCATCCGAATCAAATTATATCAAAGACAAATGAGAGATAAGAATGGAGAAGGAAGGTTAACAGATCTTGTGTAGTGCCCCCCCCCCCGGTCCCGCAGATCAAAGGATAGGTGAAAGTGAATGTGAAGTTAGATGTGAACATGGCCTTACTAGTTCCCCTTATAGACCTTGTGGTCTATAGGGCAGATGATGTAAAGTTCATCTGTTTTTTGTGGCCTACGGTTAACGAGGGTGTCATGTAGCCAGCACAACGACCAAACGCATTTACTTTTCCCCCAACTAATGTCAGGTTCCCATTAGAGCTGAGTGGACTCAGAGGCACCCAAAGATTCTAAAGTTGAAAATCCCAGTCTTCACCAGGATTCGATCCCGGGATCCCCGGTTCGTAAGCCAAGCGCTTAAACGCTCAGCCACCGCGCCTCCCCTGGCCTAACTGATGTCTTATAATTGATCTAATTGTTTTGAAAATAAATAAATATTCAGGAAAATGACATTTACAAGATTACTAATTAGCTTTTTAAAAATTAGATTTTTCGCTTTCAGAAAAAAAAAAGTAGCCGTTGCATCAGAACTTTGAATGGTCTAAAACATTGTGATGTCGGATTTTCACTAGTTTACGAGATCTAAACGGGACGGACGGACAGGTGGACAGACATTTTACACAAAACTAATAGCATCTTTTCCCCTTTCGGGGGCCGCTAAAAAGGAGCGAGGATTAATCGTTTTCAATCTACCGCCCCCTCCCCTTACTAGACGAAAACATGACGTTTTAAAACAGAACAGTCAAATATGTAATTTCACATGAGTTTATGACAATTATTTTAAGAAAGACTTTGCTTTGGAAAAGTTAGAATTCATACGAAATTTTTCAGTATAAGAGTAACGAATGATATGAGTTCTAAAACCGAGATAAAAATTTCCTAGTCGCTTTTATCCAACCTTTACTCAATCTGATATTAATTTCTAGTTACATAAATTTGGGACTTTAACTCACAATTCATGCTTGAATCCTAAAAATGCAAAAAAATTAGAGTAGAATCTAACTGGGTCTCTTCATTTCTCCTCCCACTTCCGAAATTTTTGGTTTAGAGCTTTGAATTCTAGTTCTGTAACAAAACAAAGGTACAAACATGCCTTTTAAACAAAGTGTATCACTTACAAATAAGCATTTTAAAAAAATATTATTTATTAAATAATTTCTTTTTCGGCGGCGATCCTCAAAGCCTTAATCAAAATATGGAAGTATCTTATCTTTTCAAGGAACTAATCGGTTTTATTTGCAATGTATTAAGGGACTTTAAATACATATTAGAATAATTTAAGTAAAATATTATTGAAAAGGTCCTTTTTAATAGGATGAATAATGAGCTTTAGGTCAGTAGAATGCGTTTCTTCAGTGAATAGTGCAAGAAAATGCTTTTGGCGACGGGGCTTCACCCCCAACCCCATTGATGCATAATGAGCTGTAGATGTCAGGAGAATGCGTTTCTGCAGTGAATAATGCAAGAAAATGTTTATTTGCGTCGGGACTTCGCACCGAACCCCATTGAGGAAATTTACAACGCTACTCCAGACCCCCAAGCTTGCAAGAGAAAGACGAAGGTTAAGAAACGTTTTTTTTTAATTCTCATATACATATATATATAAAAATAACTTAGGGTTAGGGTTTACTGGGCATTAGGGTTAGGGTTTGGAAAAAAATCGCCCCCCCCACTCCAAAGTTCTGGATCCGCCAGTGCCTATATAACAGTGGTGGGCAGTTTATGGGCATTGCCGGAGTGTTTTATGCGGGTCGCGGACATCTACAGAAATCAAGTGTGCCCAGATTATACACATAAAAATGCAAAGGTATTAAAGATAAATACATTGAAATATCTATAGAAACTATTGAAACTTCTGATTCTTATCGCCCATAAAGAAGAGGCAATTAACATTCTCTACACGTCATTCTAAAAGGTTTAAATTAAACGACGATTTTTCTTATTGGCAATATTTGGAAACATTCAGTCAAAGACACAAACTCAGGCCGTTACTTATTCCATGCTATGAAGAACTGTGTTGAAAGTGTTGGCTTGGCTTCGAGCAAGATGGCGAGTGAGAAAAAACAGTTTTATTTAATAAATTGAATAATAATATCCCAATTGCGCAAGTTTGAATATCAAACATATTATTAATCCATTTTTCTCAGTGATCAAACTTATCAGAGCTAGGGTTCTTTACGTGTAGCAAGAACAATGCATTCTATTTTCGACGATCGCGGGCTGCGGCCCAAATCAATTGGTCCATTGGATCTTTCTGTAGCATCTCAATTCCATTGCTAGGATCCTCCTCTCTAGATCGGCACTCAGATTTCAATTTCGTTTAAATAAGAAAATTATTCAAGCATATAGTAGTAATTAGTCCTTAGATCAGGGGTGGGCAACCTTTTTCTCTCGAAGGCCTCATAAAAACAAATTTTGCGGATTGGGGGCCGAATATAAATATAATTACAATTTACGAAAATATGCTTGCTAACTGTGTATAATGTCTTTTGATTCACATTTATACTGTGTTAAACATTTACTTTTCAGTTTTTACACTCCCGCTTGAGGAATTACAATTTTACGAATTTTGTTTCTTTGTTTTTTATCATTACCATTTCACATCACAACATTTCAAAGCAAAGTACAGTATTTAACTGTATACACTCGTTCGTAATGTTCCGGAACTGCGAAAATAGCTTCCTAATTCTTAGCCTTGTGACAAGCTATGAAATTAGAGTCAGTCAGCATCGACCTGTTCTTACACTTATTTTAAATAAAATACATAGACTACTTTTTCACAGATGTATTTAAACCCAAATAATGTGTAAGTTCACCAGCTTTTTTATTTTTAAAGAATGGAAAATACAGCTTCTGGCACCCATAAAACTCCCCCGGAACGACTAAGTTATGTCCTCTGGACCTGAATCAGCTTCTGCACTAATGCTGAGAGTATTGAAAACTGACGTCTTAAAAGTTGCCTTCAAAGTCTAGGAATCCAAAAAAGTCTTGTACTTTTCAACCATTTCACTAGAAATAGTTTCATGTTTCAGCAAAGGAAAATGACAAAACCTGTTTTCACTTGCTTGCTAGAGTAATGGGATAACTTTGTTTGAAAAGAATTATTATGTGTATGCATTTCAGATGCCATGGATAAAAAACATGAAGTCTTTCCCTCTTCATTAGAAATATTAGTAACAAATTCAGTCATGTCCTTCAGGGTACATAATTTCACATATTCTCAATACCTTGCCCATGCTAAGCCAACGGACATTACTGTGGTACCGAAAATGTTTTGTTTCCAAACCTTCAAGTACTTCTTGAAACTGCCTGTGGTTAAAACCCCTAGCTCTGATAAGTTGGATCGCTGAGATAATTGGATGAATAACGTGTTTGGTATTCAATGAAGCTTGACGCTAACTTTCCCGTGTCGAGTTTAAGGTGGGGATAATTTTTCTTTAAATTTATTTTAAAAAAAAAGTTTTTCTCAGCAAAGTTTTTCAGTCGTTACCCTAAACATCTAATTTCAAGCCAACCCAATACATTCAACATAGTTCTTCATAGTAATCAGTAACTACTGACCTGAGTTTGTGTCTTTGACTGAATGTTTCCAAATATTGCTATTGCTAATATGAATAATCCTCGTATGCTTCAAGCTTTTTAGAATTGCATGTATGGACATGCTTTAGCTTCTTCATCATAAGTGGAAGAATCAGAAGTATCAATAGATTATTAAAATTATTTATTTTTAATATATTTGTATTTTTTTTAAAATAATATCTGTGAGCACTCCTGATTTCTATAGGTGTTCGAGGGCCGCATATAGCAATCCGGCGGGCCGCATGTGGCCCTCGGGCCTTAATTTGTCTACTCCTGCTTAGATAATAGTGAGATAACGTCTTGGCTCATCGTCTTGTGTCGTTACATTATTGATATAGGTCTAAAACAAATTGGGGTCATGATAACTAACAATGCTATACAACGTAGAGAAAACAGAAAAGATTATCTAAAATCGCTCGTCTGACATTGTACATTTCCGGTAAATGTCACGCCGTAGTGTGTAATATATCTCTTTATTAATAATATTCCTTGCGTATAGGCTAATCCGATAGGGATACGATGAGGGCCGACTCTGAGTTTGTGTGATAACACAAACTCTTTTTGTAATCTTGTTATTATTATTATTATTATTATTATAATTATTATTATTGTACGAAAAACATCACAACATTACGCGGTGACGTGAAAAAAAAAAAGGATAAGTAGTCTGCTAACATGTGACCTACTTTCCAAAAACAACCTTGACCCGCAAACTGTAAAGTAGTAAAGCTTTGTGTTTTCCTAACCCAATAAAAAAAAGAAAGAAACTTATATTAAAACGCACTAAACGTAGAAAGGAAAAAAAAGGGGGTTGGTGGTTTAGCTCCGAAGCGTTACCGCGAATGTTTCTGGTTTCAGGAAGTGACATTTGGCTTTCATTTCGGTTTCGCTTTGTTCATTAGTACTGACCTTATGTTCTCGAGTAGCCTGATCTATCACTGAGTTGTCCAGCATAGTTATTTTTGTTTGTTACAAATCCTCTTATTGGCTTGCGAACTCTAGGGACATTATTTTATAGAGACCCCATTTTCTCAATACGTTGCCCATGTTAAGCCATGTTAAGCCAAGTTTATGGGTTCAGGATGGTTGGACACCCAGTAGACGGCTGTTTTAACAATGATCTTCCTAGAAATTAGACAGTTTATGTATGTCATTGGAAAAAGAAAAAATAACGGCCTAATTGGCCACACGGTGAAAATTGGTTTGATAATTATAATTTTCAAAACGTAATTATCTTTTTATTTTGAACACGGTTTCATTGGGGAATCCCCGCACACGACTCAAATGTTTCTTTACAGAACGTTAATTCAACAAAAAAAAAAAGAAGAAGATGATTATATCCTACACAATGTGAATCTAGTCATACATGTTAACCAATGACTTAAATTCTACTAAGTCATTTGTTTTCTTGTCTGACTCAGGCAACCCATTCTATTCTTCACTATAAAAAAAAAATTAAGGATGAGTACAAAAGTTTCACATGGCAACGCCACACACAGTTGCGGCCTGCACATTTCCCCCACATAGCATAACTAAATAAATAAACGAGGGTACAGGCATATAAGCGTTTAGTCTGATTTTTAAAAACATAATAAAGAAACTAATTAATTTATGTTTATATTCAAAACATCAAGCAATAATGTTTTTTTTTTTTACAAAACAATGACATTAATGTCAATTGATAAACATGCAAAATAAGCAAACTCAAAGTATAGCAGAAAAAAGAACAAGAAGACTGAGCGAAATTTTATACATAGGTGGCGGAACTGATATAAAAGACATTACATTCATAGAGCTGTTGCCAACTTAAACGCTATAAATCCCGTTGTGCTAAAAATTAAATAATTTAGCAAATGTGATTCTACTGTCGCTAGGTGTGTAAAAAAATAATTATCATATATAATGTGATAAACATAGCTTATTAAAACTTCCCATAGCCTGTACACCCGAAACACTGGCTATGTTCAGTCATCTGCCGTAGATGTAAATCCTAAATAGGAGAGCTACTTCAACATTTTAAAATAAGATCATTCAACAGGTGCAGCTTGTTTAAAGGAGGCAAGATGGCTGGGTGGTAAAGCGAGGGTCCCGGGCTCAAATCCTGCTGAAGACTGGGATTTTTAATTTCGAGATTTTTAGGGCGCCATTGAGTCCACCTAGCTTCATTGGGTACCTGACATTAGTAGGGGGAAAGTAAAGGCGGTTGTTCGCTGTTCCGGTCACATTGTACCCTGGTTAAAGTGGGCCATAGACAGAGATGACCTATAGACCTCAAGGTCTGAAAGGGAAAACTTTTTTTCTACAATTTATTCAAAATATTTAGTGTACGCAGTTTAATCCTTACATTAAAAAAGTTTGAAAACAAATGGCAAATTCTATTTTAATTTTTATTTTAAGTTGTTAATGTTCTGCTTCCATTAAAGAAAAACTCCTAAATTGGCTGTTCACAAATATAATGTTCCTGTGTGTTGCAGTTGATGTCATTCAATTGCTTTACGTTTGGGGTATAAATGACACAATCTTCATTGCCGTTAAAGTCGTTCGGTTCGCCTGGATAGAAAAATATAAAATTTAAAATGTTTTTATGTGTGTTGAAAGTAAGCATTAAAATTCATTCCAGAGAATTCTTAATTATTAGTACCGGTACTGCCATTAAGAAGCTAGAACAAGGTATCAAATTTAAAGAAAGAATAACAACTAAAAAAATATAAATATTTTAGGACCTACTTTATTAACAGATACATACAAGAATAGTCAATGTGTTTTATGAAGCCCAACAGAATTTGTGTTTCTGAGAAACACACTTGCTTATAATCACAAGTAAAAGTAAGTAAGTAAAGTCCCCCTTACAGACCGTGCGATCTATGGGACGGATGATGTAAAGGTCATTTGTGTTTGTGGCCCACGGTTAACGAGGGTGGCATCGTGGCCAGCACAACGACCAACCGCCTTTACATTTCCCTAAATAATGTCAGGTACCCATTAGAGCTGAGAGGACTTTGAGACGCCCTAAAATCCCGAAATTTAAAATACCAGTCTTCACCAGGATTCGAACCCGGAATACTCAGTTCGGAAGCCAAAAGCTTTAACGCTCAGCCAAAGAGAGTGTATATTTGTTAGTAGTAATGAGGATAAGAGACAGTTTTAAAAAATACGTTTACTCTATAAATCGCTCTATACAAATGACTGGATGTGTTACATATGTAACTGAGTTTATAAAGAGAATTTGTGTTTTCAAGCAAACTCAGGGGCGGTCTAAAAGGGTCCAAATTTAGGAAAATTTGAAAAACAATGCAGATAACAAGGCACGTTTTCAGCACAAATATATCAAAAGCTATGGAGTACGGACCATCTTCAAACTAAATCCTACCTCCTTCTGTACAACATGTACTGGTGCGGTGATAACATCCGGACTGATTACATAAAACTAAAAGCAGTTTTTTCCTTCGGAACTGCAAACCACCAAACAGCCAGTTCAAAGAACGTGACTACTCAGGACGCCAAAGTAACGTAACACTTTAATGTCCAATAAAATCACAGCCAATACTGTACAGTTGGCAACATGTAACACTGGCTGTACAAATATTTCACGTTAACAATCGTACCGCGGTATCAACTCTTGTGCCGCTGTATCAAACACCACTGGCCTCTCCGCTTCGTTGCGGATTAGCACTGGGTTTCACTGTTCAGACCTAACTTCACACAATAAGCTCGCTGTCTCGGACTTGATCGCAGACCAAGGTCAAGACGTTGTCTTGTACTCGCGAGGTGTCATAACTATAATCCGCACCGATCCGTCGTGATGCGCTATACTGAGTCACACCACTGTACCTCACTGATCTAAGCCTAAACCAGGCCGTCTAGAAATTTTATTTGACTGCGAAACCTTTGCTCATTATATAGGTTCCCTGAAGGCTTTCTAGAACCCAACGGAACCGCACTCGACCCTTCTGGTTGATCACATGACCTATTTAAGGTGACTGGGCTGAAAAGTGTTCACTTTAGATGTATCTTGAAATTTCGTCAGTCATCGCGGCTGACTGTCACCATTCATCACGTTTGACCGCAAGTCTTGCGCTGGCCTGGAGCGCTTTGCTTTGGCTGACTACTCACACACTTCTACTACCCCTATCCGCACCGACATCAAAGTTAGAACAGTATGTTCATCTGAATGAAAAAAAAATGTTCGCAATTTTAAATTAAAAAAAATAATAATAATAGGCACATACCTTTACTGAAGAAACTTTGTATAGAACTCAGATTGCTGATAGAATTGTCGTCTGTCCATCTAAAAATACCCTCCGTTACATAGTCTGTTAGACCAATGTAAAGCTCTTTACTTCCAACATTATTTGTTGTTAGCAGGATCCATTTGTCTCTAGTCTTAAGTGTCATCAGATGGGCCCCTAAAGCTGCAAAGAAAAACAAATGGTTTACATACTATTTAAGTAACAAACGAAAGAAATATTGATTAGTTTTACAATGTACTAAAGTTTTAAATTATATCAAACTAGCCATATGTTACCCGCGGCCCGCGGGTCTTAATTTGCGTATCACTTTCGATGTAGTCACTGAGAGTGTTTTGTAAACAATTAAACGAAATAATAATGTTATAAGTAAGTAATATTTTTTAAATTATTATGTATAAAGTGTAAGTTAATAAATAGATCTAGACTTTCTAGATCTAGATATTTCTAGTAAGATAAGTACCATCTAAAGGCTACATTAATGACAGAGATAGTTTACCCAAGCGGAGAATGATTGTGTACAGATCTATATTCTAGACCTAGATCTACTTATAAAATAAATAAGTTTTTGTTTGTTTTTTGTTTCCATTATGTAAGCTTAGATCTATAATTAGTAAAAATATATATATAAAGAGAGAGAGACAGACAGACAGACAGATAGATAGATAGATAGATAGATAGATAGATAGATAAATAGATAGATAGATAGATAAAGAGAGAGAGGGAGTTAACCTTTGCAGCTGTCTCTAGCATCATAGAAATTCAGCGGAGCAGATGACACCCAGACACAAACAAAGAGCTGACCATAAGTAATCTTGTCAAAGCCAGGCTTGCAATTAGCACTATAAGTAGCAATTGAAGTGGTTTCCATTTTGAGTGTTGCTGAAATTTGAAGTTTATATATGTGGTGGGTTGGTCACAGAACACAAACTAAATGACATGACAAAGGTAACTCGTAGGACGATTCCAAACTGTTTATTATATACTAAAGACCTGCCAAAGGCAAACATAAAACATAATTACAAATGAACATAAACTAAACATAATTAATAGGCCTAAATACTAGATCTAATGAAAAACAAAAAAAGAAAATCTTATAGTGTGAACCACTCATCTCTTTGAAAAACACATGAGAGATATGGACACACCAACAAACAGTATAAAAATAAATGACAACGTAGTTCTCTAAAAATAAATCAACTAGTTGTTCTACATAAAACTAGCATACATTGTTTGAAGAGTTTCGCTCTTTCCTTTCCTTACAAAAACTATAATTAAATATAACAAATCTATACACTCACAAATATACTGTTTCTTAAAAGCCAGTATCTAAACACTTGTTGTAAAAATACATTTACAAGATGGACAGTTAACATTGTATATAGAATACTACAGGTACGCATTTCAATAAATGAATTCATCTACATGCTGGCCTCTAAAAATAAGAATAGTCCAACATGAACAAAAAACCGCGGTAGTGATATTCTATATAAACTACTAATTAAATTTACAATCTAATATGAATAAGTAAAATGTGATTACCTGCAGCCATCCATAAACACATGGTGTAGAACCAGGCACAAACAGGGAATGGAGACGACGTAGGTCCAGTAACGTACGGACACTACAGCGACAAGAGATGCCGGTCGAATGGACAGTGCCCACGTTGGTGTGCCTTGTTATGCGCGGACACAAGGTGCCATCTAGGGGGAAGGGTCATGTGGATATCGGGGTGGCCGGTGTTTTCTGAAAAGGTATCCACTCCACTACAGAGCCCCTAGCTTGAAACGACCCGTCCCGGGTCGTTCAGCCTAGTAGGTTTCTGAAAACTGAAACAACTGTTTCTTGTCAGTGTCTTCTGGAACGACAAACATCTTTCCAGTTTGTAACGCGCTGAGTCCATCGGTCATACAGAGTGGTCTGTCTGGTGCTACCATGATACTAACGTCTTTCTCGACCCATGATGTCTGGGAAGCTGTAGAAAGTGTGGTAGGGAGTAGTGAGCGAAATCGTCTTTGTGGCTGGTTCAACTGCTTGTAGTTTCTTTTTTGTCTATGTGTCTTCCGGAGTCTGTCATGTCTGGTCTGGTTAGGCTGACCAGCCTTAAAGCTTCTATTCCTCGATGCGGGGTATGTTTGAATTGAGTGACTTGCATCTGTAGTGGACATTGAATCAACTTGTTGCTCACTGGTTCGTTGTTCTACTTGGTGGGTCGTCTGTGAAACAATGGGTTCACTATTGCACACAGATTGAACATCAGCAGTGAGTTGTGGCGATTGCTGACAGTGACGCCTTACATGTCCAGATTCCCAGCACTGGGTGCAGACTGGTGATCCATCATCAGTGTATGGGAAAAATCCTCTCTTCGTCCTTGACCACACAAGACCCGGCGGTGCTGTTGGTCGAATTCAGTTTTGGTTGTTATGTTTCGTGTGTCTTTGTGTTGGTCTGCATTGACTATGTGGTTGACTAGAAAGTGGGTTAGTTGAGCTTGGCAGACTGTTATAACCAGACCTCTAGTGTTGTTGACTAGAGAGTGAGTTAGCGTTAGTTGAACTTAGCAGAATGTTATAGCCTGACTCCTTTATCTCTTCAAGTTGCTTCTCTAGCTTGGCCAATTTTGCTAAGAGAACCTCAGACCACTGCTCTTGGGCTCGAGCTGCATCTTTGTTCTGGTTCTCCAACTTGAATGCATAGTTTCGTAGACTTTGAAAACTTATCTGGGGATGTTGCGCTATGAACCTAAACAGCTTTCTGCGAAGTTCTGGATCTCTGACTCCATAGGCATATTGGTCCCTCAATCTTTCCTCCTTGAAGCAATCTATTCCTTCTCTTTGTTCTTGTCTTATGGCCGTTGTGAACTCCTTAAAAAGTCGGTGAGAGAATTCGAGTAGTGACTCACTTCTTCTTTGCTGCGACATCAGAAATGTAATCTCTGCCTCTTGCACCGGTATAATTATTTCAAACACAGAGGTAAGTGCATCAAGCAGAGCTTCTGGATCACTTCTAATATGAGGTGGCTGAAGATATATCTCTAATCTAGCTGGACCACTTATGTTTGCAATGATGGTTGCTGTCATCTCTTGAGGCGAGAGGTAAGGCCGAAGTTCCCATAGATCTCTTATTTCTCTGACGAAATCTTCAATTGAAACCTCAACATTTCTGCCATCCCCGCTGAACTGTCTCATTTTTCTCGCAGGTTCTATGATGTAGTGAGGGCGCTGACAGGCCAGCTTCAATGCTTCAAGTTCAGCTTGTAGTCGAGTCAACATCCCCTTAGTGACACGTTCCATTCCCTCCGGCTCTCCTCCACTGCACGTGGGACCCACGTCTCTCCCCTTCACTGAACTAGGTTCCACCATATTTCTCTCCATCTGGCTGCAGGTCTTAAGAAACTCTAACAATAATAGTAACCTAATAACTAAATCTATCTCAACTGAAACAATTTTCAAGCCAAGTAAAATCACAATTAAGAAAATATAAGCAAATTATTTTAAAATATAATAAACTAAATCTAACTACCCTGAAACAAAAAGAAGAAAACAAAAAATAGAAAATATTTGAAAGTACAGAAACAGGAGAAAACTAACGGTTACTTGTAGACATCTACGTCTGGTTGTCACTTTCTTAGTTTCGGTTGTCAGGAAGCAGATTCTGAGACGTCTTCTGATCCCACAGTGTAGTCTCTCTTCCTGACCCCACTCGTGCTACCAAGTTTCTGTGGTGGGTTGGTCACAGAACACAAACTAAATGACATGACAAAGGTAACTCGTAGGACGATTCCAAACTGTTTATTATATACTAAAGACCTGCCAAAGGCAAACATAAAACATAATTACAAATGAACATAAACTAAACATAATTAATAGGCCTAAATACTAGATCTAATGAAAAACAAAAAAAGAAAATCTTATAGTGTGAACCAATCATCTCTTTGAAAAACACATGAGAGATATGGACACACCAACAAACAGTATAAAAATAAATGACAACGTAGTTCTCTAAAAATAAATCAACTAGTTGTTCTACATAAAACTAGCATACATTGTTTGAAGAGTTTCGCTCTTTCCTTTCCTTACAAAAACTATAATTAAATTTAACAAATCTATACGCTCACAAATATACTGTTTCTTAAAAGCCAGTATCTAAACACTTGTTGTAAAAATACATTTACAAGATGGACAGTTAACATTGTATATAGAATACTACAGGTACGCATTTCAATAAATGAATTCATCTACATGCTGGCCTCTAAAAATAAGAATAGTCCAACATGAACAAAAAACCGCGGTAGTGATATTCTATATAAACTACTAATTAAATTTACAATCTAATATGAATAAGTAAAATGTGATTACCTGCAGCCATCCATAAACACATGGTGTAGAACCAGGCACAAACAGGGAATGGAGACGACGTAGGTCCAGTAACGTACGGACACTACAGCGACAAAAGATGCCGGTCGAATGGACAGTGCCCACGTTGGTGTGCCTTGTTATGCGCGGACACAAGGTGCCATCTAGGGGGAAGGGTCATGTGGATATCGGGGTGGCCGGTGTTTTCTGAAAAGGTATCCACTCCACTACATATATATATATTGGATAATTGGACAACTGTGTATACAGTAAATGTTTGTTAGATTTTTGCTGATTAGTTTTTACCAGAAACAGTTGTGAAACCTTAAAAGCTCATCAAAAGGTCACATTTTTACTTGACGTTTACATAAAACAATGGTGCTCTTTCAAAAGTGTGTGTGTCAATATTTATTTTATAATATTTGTATTAAAAAAAATATCATTGCATATTTAGTATATGTAGTACATATAGTATACTAGTCAACCGGCGGAGTAGAATACGCCGCTATTTTGCAGGGCCGACCTTAGGCCACTGCAACCTATGCGACCGCAGTGGGCCCTGCACTTTTATAGGACCCGCGCTAATTTTAGGTTTATTAATTATAAAATTAAACCTTTTTATAACTTTAACAGTTTTCCCGCGGCCTCATGTCGATTTAACAGGAGGTCCTGGAAATCTCCTGAAATTGCATAATATAGGAAAAAGTCCTGGAAATATACGGAAATTATTAAAATCTTTTCAAAACTCATACAAATCTACTGAAATAATTAGACAAAATTGTCATTTTAGGGTGTCATTCAATATGGAAAAAAACAATTTTACGCGCGATTAAAAAAACGGCATTATGCAATACCCGCAATTGTGGAATCTAGTGAAAGAAGCTTCTCGCGCCTCAAACTAATGAAGAATTACCTAAGATCAACAATTCTCGTAGATAGATTGAAACATTTAGTAATTCTTGCTATTGAGCGTGATATATGTAGGAAATAGAATTTTTATGATGAACTGTATGACTTCGCTACACGCAAGGCTCGTAAAGTAATTCTGTACGTAGTAAAGAATGAATAAAATGAAAAGACGAATTTATTTTCTAATACAAACTCTTAATTTTCACTTATTATCCGTATCCTTACCCAAACTTGGCCCCGCGAAATCCGTTTCGCATAGGGCTCTACAATGGTTAAGTCCGGTTCTGCTATTTAGTGAAGAATGAATACTACTTCCCCCGCAGTCTTTTTTTTTTTTGCCTCTAAAATTACCTAGGATAACTCCCTCCGTCCGAGTTGCAAAAATAAAAGAGTGATCTTTCCATGGCGTCCAAACTCTTGAGTGTGCTCTGTCGCCTCGATAGTTACTACAGAGTAGATTACTCCCCCCCCCCCCTTTTTTTGTAACTTGAGGTAGAAATATATAAAAAAAAGAGTGATATTTCTTGGTTACAACGGTCCGGCCCTGCTATTTTGTGACAACGTGTTCTCCACCCCCTCCCCTCTTGTTTTCTCGTGGACTGTCCGCAGAAATAAGAGAGTGATCTTTCCTTTACTTCTCGTTTAAACTGTTGAGGGAAGAAGAGAATTATATGTAAAGATATATATTAGTAGTGGGGGGGGGGGGGGGGTCACGATTTCCAAGCACTCTAAAAATTAATTCCCCACCCCCTTTAGTTGGGAACATTTTACACATTTAGCTGTTTTGTTATCAGCCTCTGGGCTCCATATATAAACTTTATTTTCGTCAGAACAATGGCAGGACACTGATTTGCAGTCACCTTTTTTTGAAGGTCCAAACTCCGCTCGCTAGCAGCGACTGCCGGTCCGTTCAGCAGTAATGAAGAGGTATCTGCTGCCATTCACTTCATTTAGAAAAGGGGTTCTCAACCTGTGGGTCGCGACCCTCTTTGGGGTCGATTGACGATTTGCCAGGGGTCACCTAAGACCATCGAAAAAAATAGAGATTGTTTTTGTCTATTCTTCTAGTGCTGTGCGTGTGTGTGGAGGGGTCGCAGCAGAGTAAGGAGATTGTAAAAGGGGGTCGTCGAGATTAAAAGGCTGAGAACCGCTGCTTTAGAATGAACCTATCCTACTAAAGGCTTAATTGTAAGAAAAATAAAAAAAAGAACGAACTTGTCGTAATGAGCATTCATTACGAACTTTTATGGAAAATATCTATATAAAACCAGTTTAAAACACAGCATAGCATACGCCGCTGCTTTGCAGGGCCGGCTCTTAGGCCACCGCAACTATGCGACCGCAGTGGGCACCATTTTATATCTTATAACAAATTTCACGCGGCCGATTTAACAGGAGTTACTGGAAATTTCATGACATAGCAAAATATAAAAAAAAAAAGAAGTCCTGGAAATTTCAGGAAATTATTAAAATCTTTTTGAAACTCATAAAACTATCCTGAAATATATAGACTAAATTGTTATTTTAGGGTGTCATTCAATATGGAAAACGCCAATCCTACGCGCGATAAAAAAAAAAGGACATTATATAATAGCCTACCCGTAATTGTGCAATCTGGTGAAAGAAGCTGCTCGCGCTTCAAATTAATGTAGAATTAGGTCAACGATTCTCAAAGATTTATTCAAAAACATTTTGGTATTTCTTGCTACTGAGTGTGATCTATGTAGGAAACAGAATTTTTCTGATATACTGTATGACTTTGCTACTCGCTACTTGTTACTCGAATTTATTTTCTAATACAAAATTTTCACATATTATCCGTATCCCCAACCAAACTGGTTCCCCTGCGCAATCCGTTTCGCATAGGGCCCCACAATGCTATTTTATGGACGGGTAAATACCATTTGTTCTTTCTCCCTCCCCCCCCCCCCCTTTTGTTTTTTCGCCGCTACGAACCAAAAAATAATATGAACACACTTATTTGCTACCAAAATTAGGTCAATGGAATAGTGACTTCTATACAGAGTTTTAGATTTATTTTATGTTTGCATGATTAGATGTGTGTTGAATGTTTGTAATTTTTGTTTATTCATTTAATAAATTTCTAATAGAGATTATTATTATTATTATTTATAATAATAATTACCCTTTTCAATGTTTTGATTCAACGCTTCTTGAATACGGGACAAATTAGCAATAAGATTGTAGACATCGCCTTCAATTTTCAATAATTTTAGACTGTTTTCATCTTGTTTTTGTTCGCCATTATTCACGCGTTCTAGCAGACGACTCACTACTGTAGTCGTATTTACCAGACGATCTGTTAAGTCTTCTTCGACACTCAATATTTTTTGCCTGTTTTCCTCCTGTTTTACTTCGCCTTCATCCACACGTTCAAGCAGACGACTCACGACCATGGTCAAGTCATCTGTAGTTAATTTCGCAACATTTATTGTAATATCAGCATCTAGCACATTATTTTGGCCTGTAGAGTTCCTGACATGTGCCAAACAGAAATATTTCCCAGAATCTGTGAATTTCGGATTTGTCCAAGTGACCTGAAGATACGAGTGCATTTCTATATTCTCGTTGATTTGTCCTTGGACTTGAATAGAGCCAGGGTTTTGGCTTGTACCCACCGGTTGGTCTTTAGAAATGCGGGCGATGATTCTTTTTGTTTCTAATTAAAAGAGAGGGAAAAAAAATATTCATGTCTTAGCACATTAGTTTATGTTTACGTAATCGACTTGTATAACAGAGGCTACATCTTTATAAGATGTCAATGATCTATTATGTCCTTACCGTGCAGTATGTACAAGAGGTGAACATTTGCATCTTGGATTGGATCATTACCGGACACCTGAAATATAGGTAAACATTTCACAAACCTAACAAGAACTAAGGGAGTTCATCTATTCTTTAGACTCCATGGGAAAATATGACAACTTCTAGAATTGAGCCTAAAAATTAGAACTAGAAGGGCAGATTTTATTCGAGATTTAACCAACAATAAGAAAAGATATAAAAATCTAAAGGGGAAGAACTCCGCACTTAAAACTTATCAATAAAGTACAAGTTATTTCCCTTATTCGATATCAAACAAAATAATACATTACTGATAATTAATTCACTAGTTGTTTTTTTAATACATTTTTTGTTAGGTACAATAAATAATTGTTTTAAGTATCAACTTGATCGGAGAATGCGTGAGGGAAAGATAGCGTTAACAATTATTTAAGGGGACTAAACCCAACAAATTTAGCCATATCTGTGAGTACTGAAGGAATAGTTTCCCTTGTTGGTATCAAACCAAAAAAAAAAGAATTACCAGTAAATAATTCACTATATGTTTGCTTTTATTTATTTTTTATTCATGTCTTGTCTATGCCACTGAATAATTGACCGAAGTTTCAACTTGACCCGAGAATGGGTGTGAGAGAAAAAGCGTGTAGACAGTTTGTGGTATTAGCTTTGATAATATGCTTTGTAAAAAACAGCATTCGTAAACTATATAACAAGGGATACAATTCAGTAGACAAGACAATCAAGTCAGTCAAGAAGTAGAGACAGACAGAGAAATACTCTGAAAGACACAAAGATAAAGGCACATTCCTCATCCCTTATGCTAGAACAAATTTGTAAAAATACTCCTTCTTCCCTAGTGCTATTAGAGCATGGAATGGGTTGCCTGAGCTAGCTAGGAAAACCAGTGACTTGACAGAATTTAAGTCATTGGTTAATATGCATTCAAAAATAATTTGGCTGAGGATTTCTAATGAAACTTAAAGTAAGATTGATGCAACGAGTGGATAAAAGGTGGTGAACGGCTGATGCAAGGGGAAATCAATAGTCCGACAGAGACAAGAACCAGGACAACGTAGTCTACGAGTACTGACTGTAGATTTTAAAGTGAAGTGAAACATGCTGCTCTTTCATGTGTGCTTATGCGTATAACTACATTGACGGTGCCCTGGATGTGTTCAAAATATGTAGGTCACAGCTGGGGCTGCGTTGCCATCGTTAAAATTGCATTCCTCATTAATGTTTCAGACAAGCCTTACTATTATTGCATTGACTGTATAAGGTTAATGTCTCGGAAAATGGATGCACCTAGATGAGTCGCTGGTTTCAGTTTTACCTTGGGACGAGGCAGAATAAGGAGTGGCTAATTAAGCCAATTCTGGAGCAGCCACAGTTTGTGTATGTATATGCATGTTTTAGGGCTAGCTGAGATGGCAGCTTTCTTTTCTTTCTCTAGACTAAGGCAGCTTCGTTATTTTTGCTCTCGGCAAAGTTCGTACCAGCACACAAAGTCTGTCTCCATTCTGTCCAGTCTTGGGCTATTGCCTCCCACATACTTTCATTAATGCCTGTATCTCTCGTGTTTCGCTTGCAGACATCTCTGTATGTTAGTCTTGTGCGGCCGCTGGGTCTGACTTCCATCGAAAGCTCAGCATAGTGGATGTCTTTAGGAATTCTTCCATCTAGCATGCGGATAACGTGTCCGTGTCCGAGTCTTGTCTATGTCAAAAGGGCTTAGATACTGTGCATGCTGACCAAGTCCAGAACGTCCTGAGTGGAGACACGATCCCGCCAGGAGATGAGCATTATGCATCGCAGGCAGCGTAAGTGAAAACTATTTAGCCTATGCGATATTAAAAGCTGTATATATTGGTTAATAAAAGTCTAGTTAATTGTGTTTGGAAGAACTGTGGCAAAAAACAAAACAAAACAGCAGCCCACTGTAGTCAGTATCCTTAAGTGACGCTGGGGATGGATAGGTTACACCTTTCGCAAGCTTGCTTCCAACATTACAAGACGAACCCTGACATGTAAACCCCCCCCCAACCAAGGAAAGAGGAAGAGATAACATACTGGAAATACATGGCGCCAAGATTTCAATGCAGACGATGCAGCTTTTGTTTGTGTTACTTGTTTCAAATAGGCCTACCTTAACTGAACAACTCAGTGTCAACGGCTGGAACTGCTCTTTTACTGTCTCAGAGTTGGCTGTAAAGATTACTGTCGGACCTTTAATTAATAAAAAAAAATTTTTAACTCATCACGCGTAAAAGAACATCACTTAACACAGGGACGTAGCTAAGAATTTTCCATCATTTGAGGGGGGGGGAGGGGCTTGACCTTTTCAAGGGCCTCTGCATTTTGCGTAATATTTAATAATTAATGTAAAAAACAACAACACTCATTTGGGGGCCCCTCTCAAGCAGAGGCCCGGGGGGATTTTCAAATTCTCCCGACCCCTCCCCCCACCGTATCTACGCCACTGACAAAAACTCTAAATAAATATTATTTTTTTTTGACTAAACAAGAAAAACATTTTAAAATGCATTTTTTAAAAAGACAATGTATACCTCCATTGTACAACTATGAAATAAAAAAATATAAAAAAATTTTAACTCACTATCCCCGGGATGGCGATACCAACGTTGATTCCACCAGAATGTGGTAAATAATTACGGAGAGAAAGAGTTAAAGAAGAACATAATTCAAAATCGTGTATCGAACCAATGATTTTGAAACTGTCTTATGCGTGTGCGTAGGATAATTTGTATTCACCAATTCAGCCACTGGGAGATTGATTTTATTTTATTGGATTATCTATATTTATAATTCTCTTCATGGCTCAAGGTAAAAGAAAGATCACTCTTTCATTTCTGCAGGTCGAACGGACTAGAGTTACCTTACGATTTGTATGAATTTTATAAAGATTTTAATAATTTCCGGAAAATTTCCTGGACTTTTCGTAAATTTTGCAATTTCAGGAGATTTCAAAGAGCTCCTGGTAAATCAGGCGGCCGCGGGAAATCTGTTATAAGTTATAAAATGGTTTAATTTTATAATTAATAAGGGAAAATCAGATTTAAAAAATTCTCCTGAAATATATAGCAAAAAAATCTCATTTTGGGGTGTCATTCAAAATGGAAATCGCCAATCCTACTCGCGATAAAAAAGGCATTATGCAATACCAGTAATTGTGAAATCTGATGAAAGAAGTTTCTCGCTTCAAACTAATGAAGAATTAATTGAGGTCAACTGTTTTCGTAGATAGATTGAAACGTTTGGTAATTCTGGCTATTGAGCGTGATCTATGTAGGAAATACAATTTTTATGATATATTGCATGAATTCCGGCCCTGCTATTTAGTGACGGGTGAATACAGAGTAGATTACTTGTTCTCCGCCCACCCTCTTTTGTTTGGCGCTAAAACTACGTGGGGTAAAAATAAAAAAGAGTGATCTTTGCATGACCTCTTGATCACAACGGTTAAGTCCGGCCCTGCTATTTAGTGACGGGTGTATACTACTTGTCCTCCCCCCCTCTTTTTATTTTCGTAGGATAACTCTAGTACGACTTGCAGAAATAAAAGAGTGATCTTTCCTTTACTTCTTGCGTGCCCAAACTCTATTATTCATAGTATATTATTTTAACAATTTTCACATTATTTTACTAAATAACAAAATTGTATGAAATAAGGTTAAAAAAATTATAATTTCCCTTCCTAATTATAAACTCTCTTACTTTTATGCATTGTTTATAAAGCGGTTTATTTTTAGGAAAAAAAAAAGGGGCTTGCATAATTCATTTTTTTTTTAATCGGCTCACCCTCAAACTTTGCACGCTATAAAATAGGAAACAATTAGATTTTCATTAGCATTTTTACATTTTAAGAACAACGCGTGACAGACAGACAGTGAAACTTTAGGGCCAATAATAAATTTAGTAAAAACTTACTTGAACAGAGCACTGTCACTATAAAAGCGCTGAGGGCAAGCACCAGATGCAAGGTCTTCATGGTAATGCAATACTAACATGTACAAAGTTACATAGGACAATTACTTATATACAAAAGGTCAGTAATACAAAAAGGGTTAGCTGGTTTTGGTTTCTAGTTCTTTGAATTTTTCCCTTTCTACGCTGCTTACATTGTGAAACTGAAAGTAAAAGGCATGCACTTATATAAGCTGCTTAGTAGAAGTAAAGTTTACCTGTTTCATCGTGACCTTTTCCCTAAATAGGTCAGAAGTTTCTATAAAATAATATTTTCCTTAAAAAAAAACACAGATTGTCTGCATCCCGTTTGGATATAGTCTACAAGTGCATCAAGTGTGGACAAGAACAAAAGAGGCTATGAGAGGAGTTTGGAAAAAAACAAATGAGGCTATGAGAGGAGTTTGGAAAAAAACAAATGAGGCTATGAGAGGAGTTTGGAAAAAAACAAATGAGGCTATGAGAGGAGTTTGGAAAAAAATAAAGGAAGTTATGCGAGGAGGTTATAAGATATGACGTGTCACACTGGCGTTGTCAGAAGAAATATGAAAGAGATTTGTGTCTCCTATGGAGTGGCCGTGACAATGTCTGTTTGTTTGTCTGTTTGTTTGTTTGTCTGTTTGTTGTTTTCTTGACCATCTCCCAACTTTTGACTTTCTTCATCTTTTTTTTTCTTCCGATTTCTTTTTCTTTCCAACTTTTATTTTCATTTCTGCAGCTCATCTCTCAAGCGTATAGCCTGCTCAGTGCGCTCTGGTCTAATCTCTAATTTATAAATTATCTTTCATGCATATAGCCTGCTCAGTGCGCTATGGTCTAATCTATAATTTATAGATCATCTTTCATACATATAGTCTGCTCAGTGCGCTCTGGTCTAATCTCTAATTTATAGATCATCTTTCTTGCATATAGCCTGCTCAGTGCGCTATGGTCTAATCTCTAATTTATAGATCATCTTTCTTGCATATAGCCTGCTCAGTGCGCTATGGTCTAATCTCTAATTTATAGATCATCTTTCATGCATGTAGCCTGCCCAGTGCGCTATGGTCTAATCTCTAATTTATAGATCATCTTTCATGCATGTAGCCTGCCCAGTGCGCTATGGTCTAATCTCTAATTTATAGATCATCTTTCATGCATGTAGCCTGCCCAGTGCGCTATGGTCTAATCTCTAATTTATAGATCATCTTTCTTGCATATAGCCTGCTCAGTGCGCTATGGTCTAATTTCTAATTTATAGATCATCTTTCATGCATGTAGCCTGCCCAGTGCGCTATGGTCTAATCTCTAATTTATAGATCATCTTTCTTGCATATAGCCTGCTCAGTGCGCTATGGTCTAATCTCTAATTTTTAAATCATCTTTCATGCATATAGTCTGCTTAGTGCGCTGTGGTCTAATCTCTAATTTATAGATCATCTTTTATACATATAGCCTGCTCAGCGCGCTGTGGTCTAATCTCTAATTTTTAAATCATCTTTCTTGCATATAGTCTGCTTAGTGCGCTGTGGTCTAATCTCTAATTTATAAATCATCTTTCTTGCATATAGCCTGCTCAGTGCGCTATGGTCTAATCTCTAATTTATAGATCATCTTTCATGCATGTAGCCTGCCCAGTGCGCTATGGTCTAATCTCTAATTTATAAATCATCTTTCTTGCATATAGCCTGCTCAGTGCGCTATGGTCTAATCTCTAATTTATAGATCATCTTTCATGCATGTAGCCTGCCCAGTGCGCTATGGTCTAATCTCTAATTTATATATCATCTTTCATACATATAGCCCGCTCAGTGCGCTATGGTCTAATCTCTAATTTATAAATCATCTTTCTTGCATATAGCCTGCTCAGTGCGCTATGGTCTAATCTCTAATTTATAGATCATCTTTCATGCATGTAGCCTGCCCAGTGCGCTATGGTCTAATCTCTAATTTATAGATCATCTTTCATACATGTAGTCTGCTCAGTGCGCTGTGGTCTAATCTCTAATTTATAGATCATCTTTTATACATATAGCCTGCTCAGTGCGCTATGGTCTAATCTCTAATTTATAGATCATCTTTCATACATATAGCCTGCTCAGTGCGCTATGGTCTAATCTCTAATTTATAGATCATCTTTCATACATATAGCCAGCTCAGTGCGCTATGGTCTAATCTCTAATTTATAGATCATCTCTCAAGCGTATAGTCTGCTTAGTGCGCTGTGGTCTAATCTCTAATTTATAAATCATCTTTCTTGCATATAGCCTGCTTAGTTCGCTGTGGTCTAATCTCTAATTTATAGATCATCTTTCTTGCATATAGCCTCCTTAGTGCGCTGTGGTCTAATCTCTAATTTATAGATCATCTTTCTTGCATATAGCCTGCTCAGTTCGCTGTGGTCTAATCTCTAATTTTAGATCATCTTTCTTGCATATAGCCTCCTTAGTGCGCTGTGGTCTAATCTCTAATTTATAAATCATCTTTCTTGCATATAGCCTGCTTAGTGCGCTGTGGTCTAATCTCTAATTTATAGATCATCTTTCTTGCATATAGCCTGCTTAGTGCGCTGTGGTCTAATCTCTAATTTATAGATCATCTTTCTTGCATATAGCCTGCTTAGTGCGCTGTGGTCTAATCTCTAATTTATAGATCATCTTTCTTGCATATAGCCTGCTTAGTGCGCTGTGGTCTAATCTCTAATTTATAGATCATCTTTCTTGCATATAGCCTGCTCAGTGCGCTGTGGTCTAATCTTTAATTTATAGATCATCTTTCTTGCATTAAGTTGCTTAGTGCGCTGTGGTCTAATCTCTAATTTATAGATCATCTTTCTTGCATATAGCCTGCTTAGTGCGCTGTGGTATGCCCAGTCTTTTTTTTTGTCGACCAGTAAGTGGAGAAGTTATATGGAACAGAGTTAACATTTTGCCTTGACGAGCTCAGCCGCGAGAATTCTGAGCAAAATTTGAGGTTCGAACTTGAGTCGCCTTGATTGCTAGCCAAGCGATTATCGCCTCTTAGCTACACATCCCATTGTCATTGTACCGTCTGTTTGTTTCTGTGACGCTTGTGTTGCGTGGCCAAAACAAATCATTATTTTAAGATATACAATCAACGACACAATCATTACCAATCCTCAGAGTGGATACTTGTGGTTAATTAGCGGACATTCCATTTTAAAATTGAAGGAAAACTTTTTAATATTCAAAGCTGGAATTAGAAAATGAATAAACACACATGATATAGAGTGGCCAGACAAGATCTCGAATGAGGAACTGTGGCAAAGACCAAATCAGCAGCTCATTAAAGTAGATATCTAACTCACAAATATCCAGTTAGAACAATGCTTTACTGAGGGATGTATGCAAATCCTCGTCTCTGCTACGTCTCAGTGATGTAGCTAGGAATTTGTGGGTCAGGAGATTTTACTAATTTCAGGAGATTTCCAGGACTTTATAGGAGGCCCTGCAAAATAATAAAAATAATAATTATAGCTTTTATGTAGCGCTACATCCATGCTTATAGCATGTTCAGAGCGCTACGGTCCAATCTCATTTGTGGGCCAGTGGGTAAAGGGGGTATCTGGGAGAAGGTTTTCCGTGCTGCCTTTAGGCTCTCAGTAAACACAACTCTGCTCGAGTCGGGCGTCGAACCTCGAGCCCCCTTCATAGGTAGCCAAGTCAAGTTCAAGCATACTTGGCCTCTCAACCCCACACTTCCCACTTTCAATCAGGATACCGCGGAACCCATGTTATTATATATAAGTTATAATAATAATAATAATAATAATAATAATAATAATTTTATTGTCCGTAAGGAAATTTGTTTAACAATTAGTGCATGACACCTGTAACGAGTCGAGACTGACCTATTTCGACCATTTTCTAGAAGCCCAGGTCTAGGCAGAGTTGACAAGTGTAATTAAGTTAATTTAAGTCATCCAATCAGAGAAAAAGATAAAGGGGGAGAAAATAGCCTACGTCTGCTAGATTTATTCTAAAAGGTCACAGTTAATAAAATAATACGGGGAGTAGTTTCTATGATTCTGGAAAGTACGACTGAGAAAAGTATAAATTAGGGGAAAGTGAGTTAGTCGGGGTCCTCGCATTGTAACGGTCTTTGCTCAGTAACGGTCTTGTGTAAGTAGGAGTTTAAACATTTGCGGGTCCATTAGCTGAAGTTACATTAATTAAAGTTATACTAGTTGAAGTTTTTGTTAGTATTTTAAAGTTTTACGCTATGAAGAATTAAGTCAAGTGGTTATTGAATTGAGAAGTTTATGCAAATCTGAAGAAGTTTATTAAAGACGTTTTGAGAGAATACAGATGCTTCTTCAGTGAATTATCAAATTATTAATATAATCTTCGGTGTGTGATGATTCTGTGTAATCAACAATAAGATGTATTACCAAGAAATAGATAAACAGAAATCGTCACAACACCAAAAAAACATTATAACTATAAAAAAAGACAAAATGTACATTCACACCAGACTCACCCATAATTCACATATGAAAAGTTTATATCAGATTATTTCTATTTACTGTATTGATTGCCAGGGGAACAAAAGAGTGTTTGTGTCTGCTTTTTTTTTTTTTTTGCTATCGGTGTCTTGTAACTCTTTTGTGATGGTAAAATCACAAAATCCTAACCCAAAGGGGGATTTTTTATCTCTAGAATCTCTTTAGCTTTTTTATAAATATTTGTCTCAATCAGCTGCCCAAAATGATGAGGGAGTTTTTTTTGCCAATGATTTTACCAGCAGCATTTAAGATTTTATGAAGTTTATTTTTATTTTTAATGCTCAAATTGCCATACCAGGCAGTGATACTAAAACTTAAAATATTGCAGATGTGAGCGTGATAAAACATAGCCAAGGCTTTTTCGCTAACATTAAACGAGGACAGTTTTCTCAGTAATCGTAATTTTTTGCTACTCTTTTTTGCTGATATAATCAGTATTTGCAGTAAAATTTAGTTTATTGTCTAGGATAGTACAAAGGTATTTAAAGGTTTGCACAATTTCAATAGTCTCTCCAGCTACAGAAACAATATCATTTTCCTTCATTTCCAAACGAACATCGATCAACATTTCCTTGTGTTTTTTTGTTTTTTTACATTTAATAAGAAAATGTATCTATATAGCATTTTTAATGAGTTCTATTTCTATGAAATACTCATTTACGTATGAGGTCTCTGAGAGCAGGGTAAGAATTCAATAATTTACAACTATCAAAAACGCGGGGCCTATGAAAGTGCGAGATCCACTGCGACTGCATAAGTTGCAATGGCCTTTTTGCAGTACACCTGTTAACATCTTGTAGGAAATTTCTTGTAGTAGACCTTTGTGTTCTAAAAGTAAAGGCTCACTTTTGGTTCCGTGATTGTGGCTTCAACTTATGCTACAAGCGCTCTTAGAGTGTGCCTGGACAAAAGCACAGACATACATGATGAACTAAAGATTCCTTCCAATCTGTTCATGTTTACAAAGAATCATACAGTAGAACGTCGTTTATCCGAACGTTTATTATCCGGAGCGTCAAATATCCGGACCAGTTTTTTTTTGTTTTTTTTATGAACCACATGTACTGTGATGCACATATACTGTATGAATACGAAAAATAAGTGATTATTTTCCACAATAAAGGTAAAATTGCGACATTTGTCACCTATTTTGCTCGTTCTTCACGCACGTGTCCCGCATGTGATGATTTTCAATATTCGTATAGTGTCCGGTTGCATATACTGCATGGATCGCTTCGGTTTTCGGTTATCCGAACAATCGCGTATCCGAACGGTGTCCGGTCCCAATTGAGTCGGATAAACGACGTTCTACTGTATTAGTGTCCTGTGTCCCAAGCGGAAATTATGTTTTATTTTTATAGTTTTCTTTCTTTTTGATGTTATTCACAAGAACGTCATTTATACAGGATCCTTATGCTCTGGTCTTGAGAAATTTAATTTTAAGATAATTAAATAATTTTAAATTAATGTAACATTTTTTATCAAAACAACAGCTTCAGGTGCCGACGATATTTAGGTTAAACAAATAATATATTGGAAATTTATAAGGAGAATAAATCGTATTACACCGTACATCCCACAAGAAGACATATTTTCGTGAATATACATAAATTTTATTTTATTACGTATTGGTTCATACAGTTTGAATAAAATTATATTTCCGTATAGTTAATCTTTTTTAAAAAAATGACTTAAAATTTATAGTAGAGCTCTAAATGTGTATCTTATCTTATCTTATATAATACAGACGTTACTTCAAAAAAGAAGATGATTACGTCCTACGCGTCATGCATTTAGTCATGCATATTAACCAATGACTTAAATTCTGCCAAGTCACTGGTTTTTCTGGGGTAGCGTTCATACATTTGTGAAGGCGGACGAATGAATAGTTTAAAGATTGAATAGGTGAATACAGGTGAAGAGAGATGTCTTTGTATCGCGAAGTTGTGTATTCTGGGTACACATACGATTCTAAAGCTAAATCAACAGTGGGACTCAATTTTATTAGAACTTTGTATTAATAGGCCAATAGAGAACATTGTTAGCGCGTTCTTAGCTTTTGCATCTCGGCTTAGTTTAAAAATATGTTATTTTCTAAGCTTATATGGTAAAGTTGGCTCCTGAGACGGGGGTTCCGTGTTCGAATCTTGGTGAAGACTGGGATTTTTAATTTCGAGATACTGTCACTGGTTTTTCTGGCTAGCTCAGGCAACCCATTCCATGCTCTAATAGCACTAGGGAAGAAGGAGTATTTGTACAAATTTGTCCTAGCATATGGGACGAGGAATGTGCCTTTATTTTTGTGTCTTTCAGAGTATTTTATTAAATTTTGTTTTTGTATTTGAAGATTATGGTTCAGTGTTTTATGTATAATTGCTACTTTACTTTTGAGTCTTCTGTCCTGAAGGCTTTCTAAATTTAGTGATTTTACTAATGGTGTTACCCTAGTCAAATGTGAATAATCGTTTGTTATGAATCTCACTGCTCTTTTTTGTGTTTGTTCCAGTTTCTTAATGTTTTCTTGAGTTGAGGGGTCCCACACGGTGGATGCATATTCTATTATTGGCCTAACCAAGGTTAAATAACATTTTAGTTTTATGTTCTTATTTGATTTATAGAAATTTCTTTTAATAAACCCTAATGCTTTGTTGGATTTTTTTATAGTTTCATCAATATGTGGATTCCATGACAGTTTTTCATTTATTATAACACCTAGGTATTTTGAGTTTTTAGTCTGTGTTACTGGTTTGCCATGAATAAGATAAGTGGAATTAATTTGTTTAATTTTTTTGTTACTCTTAACAACTGACATTTTTCTGGGTGGAAAGACATGCTCCAATTTGATTCCCATTTCTGTAATTCATCTAATTCTCTTTGTAAATTAAAAATAGTAGTGGACCCAAGACTGTTCCTTGAGGTACACCTGAGTTTACTGTTATTGGTGTTGATTTAGAGCCATTTATTATTACAGTTTGTTCTCTCCCTATCAGAAAATCTTTAATCCACTGATGCAGTGGACCGTTAATGCCGAAATATTTTAATTTTTTAAGCAAACTATGGTGGTGAACTTTGTCAAAAGCCTTGGAAAAATCTAGTAAGATAGCATCTATTTGTTCACTATTATCTAAACCTTTTGAGAAATCATCAATTAGTCCTATTAGTTGTGTTTCACATGATCTATATTTCCTAAAGCCATGTTGGTATGGGGTGAGGACATTATGTTTGTCTAAGTGGTTTATGATGTTGCTACATATTATGTGTTCTAGGATTTTACATGTGATTCTGGTAAGTGATACTGGTCTGTAGTTTCCTGGATCAGATTTTTCTCCTTTTTTAAATAGGGGGGTGACATTAGCTTCTTTCCAGTCCTATGGTACTCTGCCCTGGTTAAGCGATGCCTGAAAAAGTATTTTGAACACTGGGGCTAGCTCATTGCTTAGTTCTTTGAGTAATCTAGCTGGAATACCATCAGGTCCAGACGCTTTATTTGGTTTGGTGTTGGCTAATAGTTTTTTAATTCCATTTTCTTGTACTACTAAATCTTCTATGTTGTCTACTTGGTTCAAATTAAGAAATATGTCTTTGTCTCCTGGGGCTGAGAATGCTGATGCAAAGTATTTGTTTAGGATGTTTGCTTTAGTTTCATTATCATTATGTATTATGTTATGTTCTACGACTAGATTAATAAAGGGATACCTGTTGGACGTAATTATATTCTCTTTTTCTTTTTATAATTTCACTCGGGGTGGGAATGAAACAAATAGCCACCTGATACAGATGTCCAGTTCCCTATTAAAGGACCTCTTGACCAAGGAAAGGCTTTTATCCATGGCCAGGATGAAGCATAGGCTCTTCACCAAATCCTCTGTCCGAAATCACGCCTTATCCGAAACGATCATACATTCACGTCCGGTATGTCGCTAGACACGACCCCCTTGAGCCCCGCACGAGTTTCCCCCTCTCGTGCGAGGCCGGAGGCCGAGCCGCGTTGGGCCTTTCGTATATAGCCACCAGCCCAGTCCAAAAAAGTCCGCCACGTCATTTCGCAAAGGGGGCCGACATCAGTGTGCCGTTTAGCTGGAGTGGCTGTCCTTGCACGGAACAGTGGCGGTTACAGTATAAGAATGTAAAATGTTTTACATCAGGCATGTCAAACTCATTAAGGTGTATGGGCCACATACAAAACTTACTATGACCTGAGGGGCCGAAGCAAAAACAAAATCAGTTGCAAAACAGCCTACTAGTTTTTTGTAAATTAGAAATAATACAATAGAATACAATAATTAATGGCATACCTGTCCCTTAGCTAAATGTGTAGTACTATTGGCTAATAAAAAAAATACTTTGATTACCTACGCATTATTTTCTTTGTCCTAATGCTTGACATCTTTTCTGGGATACGATTTTATTAATGTTTTCATCACAGATGCCAAATTTTGATCAGATAATCTCGAACGGTGAGGTGAGGTGTTTTTGTAGCTTTCATTATGGAAAAGAACTGCTTACAGAGATCAGTGCATGCTAACATAGCTAGAATTCTGGCTGCAAATTTTCGCAAATCAACATACCATTCAGAGTAACTAACTGTACAGTTTTGGCACAGCCATTTCAATATACTTCGATTTCAACTAAGAATCTGACTGCTATACTATCAGCTCTAGCTGCACATTTCCAGCAGCGTTTTCAGAATCCAATGAGAATGGAGATACAAAACACGAAAACTCTTGCTCGTTTGTCACGAAGTCACGAAAACGGTCATTGAAAGCATCTACTAACGATTCTAAGACATTCACCAAATGTCGCAACCGTATTTAATCTTTTTAGCTCCTGACACGTTGAGAAGTGAACAAGATTTTCACTTCATATTTGGTTTATCCACAGTCCTAATTTTGCTTGAAAGCATTTCACATGATTACACTCAGTTGTGACAATTTTGTCTTTACTTTGAAGTTTCAATTCAAGTCTGGCAGGTGACCAGTGGGATCAACTGCTAATGTCAAATCCTGAACACATTCGTCAGTTTGGAAAAGTTCAACAGGTTCAACTTTCATGTTCAGAAATAATACGATTTCCTCACGCAGTGCAAACAATATCTTCAATATTATATGTCATGAAAACCAGCGGACTACTGTGTAGTAGGGAACACAATCAAATTCGTGTCCAATGCCATCCAGAAACAATTAAAATTGGCAATGATTTAAACTACGGTCACGAATAAAATTTAGAAGCGACTGAAAACGGTCTTATGACATGTTGGAACTGTAATTGTTGTGCGCAGAAAGTTTCTTGATTAATGATCCACTGAAAATGAGCAAATTTAAAATTATCATCAGTCTATTCTATCTGTCACAGTGTCACTAGTTAACGCTATTTCTTTGAATTCTTTCACCTTTTCTGGACAAATTACTTCGGCTCTACCGACACACTCCTTCAAAAAATCACATTTTTAAATGATTTGCAATGGCTTTCAATGAAGTCTGACAAAATGTAGCTTGCTTTCACTGCAGACTCGCCCTCGTTGTTCAGTTTTACAAATATTATTTTTCAATTCTCTTGTTTTAATAGTTTAACTTTATTTGTAACAAATTTTGGGTGGCATGCGGCCCCCGAACACCCAGTTTGACATGCTTGTTTTACGTGTTTCGGATGTTCCTTCAGAGTTGAAAATAGTTTACTTCATAGTCCAAACCTTCCGTAGGACGACGGGGATATGAGCGGGCAGGGTTTGAACCCGGGACCATCGATAAATCCAAACGACAGCCCAGCGCGCAAACCGCACGACCAGGCAACCATCCAATTATATGAGACAAACTCTCCATGGTTAGCGCTGCACTCGGATACTTATAGCGAGTGGGACAAAGGAACAAGTCGCGGTGCACTGGGTACGTGGTAAGGTCACCTTACTCGATCCATGGCCGTGCTCTCAGACAGGACAGGGGTGAAGAGCGCCATGTTCAGGCCTGTTCGTTGGGTAATAATCTTTCTAACGATCGACAGGATAATGGCGGCTACGGCGCCACCTGGCTTCATTGAAGGTCATTTATAAGATATTTTTTCAAAACCACTGCTGTCAAAACTTTCTAATAATGTATAAACATCAGTCACTAATTCTAACGCAAACAAATAAACCAAAAAAAAAACAAAAAACGACTGAGCAATAAACTCATCTGCAATAACCCAACTCAAAGATTACATCAGAAATCCTCAGCCAATACAAACACGCACACACAAGCACACTCCATAATTTCTTTTGTTCACCAGACGCAGGGACCCCTATAAAATCTATAATTTATACAAACACACTCCATAACAGTGACAAAATTTATAGATAGAAAGTTTGTATTTAGTTTACAAAAATAAGAAAATCAACAATTGCAAAAGACAAAAAAAAATGTTTACACACCATCTTACATCAAACACAGTATAGACATTATATTTAGAACAGAATAGAAAGTATATACATGTTTAAAAAATTTCCAGCAGGGCTGGATCTAAGAATGTGGAGTCTCTGTGCAGTTTTTTTCTTTTTGATAAACTACCCTGTTTCAAAAGCGTCAATAGAAATGCTTTCAATAATAATAATAATAATAATAATAATAATAACATTAATAGATTTCAAATCAGTTCATATTTGTAAAAAGGCGCCATAAAGATCCCGAGATTAAAAATAAAGTATTTATACATTTTATCTCAGTTTCCATATTTTTCACATTCAATATGTGTATTTTTAAAATGAATATTTTTTTTTATTTTATGGAGTCCATCATATGTGTGAGGCCATGGGCGAACGTAGATCCGGCACTGTGCAAACACAAAATAAACGTATGCATCGGTTGATATTTGGACAAAAAAACTGCCTAATTATCTAACTTTTGGTGACTCAACTAGAACTGAAAGTGAAAGAAAAACACTTAAGTGGGGAAAGAATCACTGCCGCTTCAATGTCCCTCGGATGTGGTGTCCAAACAGGAGGATTGTGATCAAATAACTATTCGTTTGTATTTGCTTTCGACCCGATGTCCAGAATTTGAGACTCGCTTGTCTACTCTACAGTAATAGTCAATTCGGAAAGAACGCGTTCACCTTTTAAGGGCTATCTTCCTCTTTGTAATAGTCATAAAAGTTGAGTCTAAACATCTTATAACTCTAAGCCCATAGGCGTAGCTATGGTGGGGAAGGAGGGGGAGAACTGGACAATCCCCCAGGGCAAATGAGTATTTTTTTTTACATTAAATATTACGCAAAATGAAGGGGTCCCAAAGAGGTCAAGCCCCACCCCGAACCCCTAAATGATGTAAAAATTACTAGCTACGCCCCTGTCTAAGCCTATGAAATCTTGCCTCCATCTGCCTATCTGAACAAACTCCTGTCTGGGAAAGACCCAAGCAGCCGTAAATTATTACATCGCTATTACCGATGGCTCATATCCCAAGGCGCTCAAATGAGAAGCGAGGCCGAGCACACCAGGGAAACTCACAAATATTCCTTCTCTGTACCACATCAGCGGTGCAGGTGTCCGCCATATTGAAATAAGACTCGAAATAAATCCAGACTTCAAGAAATTTTTTAATAGCCCATTTTAGTTTGTTAACCAAACGCACCAACCCCTATAAAATCTATTATTAATACAAATCTAATAAGAATTTCAATAAAGCTGAAGTTTAACAGAAACTGTTTCCGGTCTTTTGTGACAAGCAAACTTCATTCCCATTCCCCTAAAAAACAAAAAAAAATTGTTTTACAAGGACTTAGAAACATAAATTTATTCTCTAATGGTTGCATAGACAAAGGCTCCTTTCTCTGGCTTCATTGTAACGATGGGCATCCTACGTGCTGTCTGGGAAGGGTCAAGGCTGAGCTTAAAGCTGAAATGTAAAACAGGAAAACAGCCAGTGACCCAAAAAATAACATCAAATAACCTTTATAAAAAACATCCAATAACCTTGTAAATAACATCGGGTGATCTCTAAAAAGCATCAAATAACCTTAAAAAAGAAAATACAAAAATTTATTTTTAAAAAAGCTTATCTAAAGGGGAAGAACTCCGTCCATAAAACTATATCTACCAATAATGTACAATTATTTCCCTTATTTGATATTAAACAAATAATTAGTTACCAATAATTAATTGACTAATTGAGTATTTTTGTTTACTGATTCATGATAATACTAGGTGCAATAAATAATTGTTTAAAGTATCAACTTGATTGGAGAATGCGAGATGGAGAAATAGCGTTACAACTATTTAAGGGGACTGAAGCCACACACACATACACAAAAATAGCCATATCTGTGAATACAATAGTATTAGTTTCCCTTGTTGCTATTAAAATAAATATGGATTTTCAGTAAGTAATTGCCGTATTGTTTTTTACTTTTTTTGTTAATTGAGTCATGTCTTGTCTATGTCAATGAATAATTGTGCATTGAGTCATGTCTTGTCTATGTCAATGAATAATTGTGCATTGAGTCATGTCTTGTCTATGTCAATGAATAATTTAGCAAAGTTTCAGCTTGATCAGAGAATGGATGGGAAAGAAATATCGTGTACAAGCTTTTTACCAGACAGACAGGGGGCGCGGTGGCTGAGGGGTTAAGCGCTTGGCTTCCGAACCTGAGATCATGGGATCAAATCTTGATGAAGACTGGAATTTTCAATTTCGGGATTTTTAGGGGCGCCCCTGAGTCCACCCAACTCTAATGGGTACCTGACTTTAGTTGGGGAAAGTAAAGGCGGTTGATCTTTGTGCCGGCCACATGACATCCTGCTCTTTAACCGTTGGCCAAAGAAACAGATGGCCTTAATATTATCTGCCCCATTGATCGCCAGGTCTGAAAGGGGAAACTTAACTTTTACTTTTACAGACAGACAGAGTGAGTTGATATAAGCTTTGTAAAAAAAAAATAGCATCAAATAACCTTAAAATAACATGATACATTTTTATTTCTATCTTTCGGAAGCGTTCAGAACAAAACGTTAGTACGTACTTGTTCAAACCTCTTGTTTGACGGATGTCAGCGAGCTGGATTTGAACTGGGGGCCAAAGAGATGACTGTTCATATCGGATATTACTCGACGAGGCAGCCACCCATAATGGCGCATAAAAGTACTTATAAAAACTGATGACTTTCACTTTGAGAGGGGAATGGGGAAAGGCGGAGAGAGAGAGAGTTGACTAATCCCAGTTACTCTGAAATAATGTTGCTATTTATTATTTCTTAGGAAAATCGCGAATTCCTATTTCAAACCCATGATATTCATAGCAACCAAAACCTTTTCCGATTCGCCTACATTGAAAAGAAAAAAGGGAAATTATACTGTATATGTGCATATTTACCCCTCTGTAGAGAGTCAATGACAACGATAATTGCATGTGAAGAGCAAGAAGATTTTTTTTTTGGTCTAAATAAATTGGTGTTCGTTGGTCTTATACTAAGTTAGGATTATGTGAATAAAAAAAAATTAGACAATAAAAACCACTTACTTTTGAATCACTTTACATATCGTGACTTTCATTTCATTCATTGCGAAGTTTTGTCCTATACAGTTTCTGGAGAAAAATACCGACACTGGTTCAGCTTTTGCTTCGTTATTTTGGCATTGAGGTTGTAGATATGTAATGTATAATGATGAGTTATTGCGCAGTGGCGTAGCTAGGAATTCGTCATCATTTGGAGGTCCGGAAATTGACCTCTTTGGGGGGGGGAGGTGTTCCTGCATTTTGCGTAATATTTAATGTAATAAAAAAATTGAACACTCATTTGAGACCCCCTTCCTCAAGTGGGGACCCGGGTGGATTTGCGAATTCTCTCCCCTTACCCACACCCTAGCTACGCCACTAGTATTCTGTTGAAGTTTGAGAATTCTTGTGTGAAATATGTATCTTCTAAGATTTAGTAGGACTATTTATTTTTTTTAAATTGAACTATTAATTATAGTAATTGTTTTGTAGTTTTTATTGTTGTTATGTCATGTTATTTTATTAAAGTGGCTCTCACATTTGTAAATCAAAGTAAATATCTCCAGAAATAAAGCCAATGTAAAGCTAAAACGATCTACCTGGGCAACTGGCTAGTATTTACCTTGACCCTGCAGAGAATGGCACAAACTGAAAAGGATCCATTTTTTTCAGATCGTCTGGATGAAAACGTTCAGGTCTGTATTCATGAGGATGTTCCCAGACATGGGGGTTGTGATGGAGGGCATAGATCTGGATACAAACTCTGCTTCCTGTGAATACATTTATTGACTGTTTTAGTGGGAAAATAGTTTTAGTATGTTTCAAATGTTGTCACGACAAAGTCGTTAGAGAAACAAATATATTCCTTCCGCAGCGTTTGCGAAAACCAGCTACCAATGTTGCAAGGCAGGCACTTGACTGGAACCCATAAGGAAAGAGGAAAGTGGGCAGACCCAAGCAAACCTGGAAGAGGTCAGTCATCAGTGAAGCTCAGGGTACTGGAATGACATGGGAGCAGATGTAGAAAGCTGCTCAGAACCGAGTTCGGTGTAGAGGTGTGGTTGCGGCCCTATGCTCCCCTGGGAGTGCACAGGATTAAAGTAAAAAAAAAGTAAGCGTTTGCAAAAGAGTTGGCACGGAATGTAAACCATTTCTTGCGATCATATCTGAATGGTTAATCCATGATCTAAGGCCCAGAAATGCGTCCCGATGTTATCCGAAGTTTTCCGATGTTATCCGGGATCACCCATTGTTTTTCGAGAACGAGAGCAAACGAAACGAAGCTGCCTTAGTCAAGAGAAAGAAAAAGAAAGCTGCCCTGTCAGCTAGCCCTAAAACAGATGAATATACATGTACGAACTTTGGCTACCTCTGCCCACCCGCGCATATACATGTATGTGTTTTTTTGTATGGCTAAGTTGCTGATTGGCAACTAACCTATCAAGGGGGCTAGAGTTCGAATCCAGACTTAAGCTGAGTTGTGTTTGTTGAGTGCATTAAAAAAAATAATAAGTTCCCCTTTCAGACCTTACGATCTATAGGGCAGATAATCTGAAAGGAATCCGTCTCGTGGGTGTCGTGTGGCCAGCACAATTACCACCCACCTTTACTTTTTCTCCAACAAATGTCAGGTGGCCATTAGAGCTACACTTAGAGGCGTCATAAAGATCCCGAGATTAAAAATCCCAGTCTTACCAGGATTCGAACCAGAGACTCCGGCTCGGAAACCAAGTGCGTTACCACTCAGCCGCCGTGTCTCTGAGTGCATGAAGGCAACGCTGAAACCTTCTCTAAGATACTCCCTTCATCTACCACTATTCATGCATGCTTATAGAATTAAAGATGTACAACACAAAATTAAATTTATTGTTTTAAAAATCCTCAGACTATTTTAACTTGAAGCCCTACCCGCAGGTATGATGTGACCATGGACATTGCAATCTTCAGTGATGGTCCTCTCAATGAAAGGCACAGGGGCGTGAAGTCTAAGTCCTTCTTTAATACACATTGTTGTGAACTCAAGTTTAGGCAGGTCACTCCTGAAACAAAAAATCCTATATGTTTACAAGGAGCCTTGGGAAAAGTGCATTAAGGAACCAGATAGCTTAGTGCATTCGTCCATTTCCCTGTGACTGCTGAGAAAAATGTCTCTCAGTTGGCATGCGTGGATCTGGAGCTCTTCATATCTACTCCTATTTGAAGTTTAATAATGTACCATTACCTAATGCGGTCCTCCGGTCCTAAAGCCCGTGACACTAAGGTGAATTTCTTCATATAACTATTATGTGACAGCTAGACACTGTGGAAGACCCAGCTCACGGGTAATAATGTAGGAACGGTGTCCCACCGCGGGACGTCATTGCATTGGATGCGTTGTTTCCATGATGGTGGGGGACTAGTTTAACTCTCGTCGTTAACCTGTTTGCTTCCACATGACTGATGTTTTCCCAGAGGAGCCTGTATGAGCCCATGGGAGCTGGAATACGTGCATTAAGATTAGCAAGGAACTAGAACTCATACGACAAGTATATTGTCAATTACGAGAACTCTCTAATACTTGTAGTTGTAGTTATTTCTAATATGGTTGAATCTTATTTTTTAAAATTAAAATATTTATTTAATGGTTTTAATAATAATAATAATAATAATCTTTATTGTCCGTAAGGAAATTTGTCTTACAATGTGTGCATTACAACAAACAAAACATTATAACTAAACAAAATGTACATTCATACCAGACTGGCTCATGATTTACATATGAAAAGTTTATATTAGATTGAAGTTTTATTTCTTAACGTAATAGAATATTGCTGTAACTGTATTGGCGGAGCGATAGGGTTAATGTGTATGTTACCTTCTGACTCACGTGACTCAAGCAAAAGAAACAGGTCAACAAGGGACTGTACTACAGGTACACGCAAATATGAAGTTTGGACAAATAGCTCGTCGCCGCGTCGTACAGACCTGTGACGTGGCAACGAGCTATTGGTTTGAACTTCTCACAGGTTGTGGCGTTGCAGGCCTTTTAAAACGAATGGTCTCGGTAATGGGCATGTGATCGAAAGTCATTGTGGACCAGAGACGGAGCGTGTAAGGAGTTCAGTACAGGACAGCGAGGAGACCATGAAGTCAGTCCGGGGTGGAGTGAGTCCTTAAGTGAAGCAGTACGAGTGCAGAATGAGATAGACTCTATGGCAGCAGTTCTCAACCTTTTAAGCTAGGCGACCTTTTTAACTATTCCCCACTCTGCTGCGACCCCCACCCACATGCACACACACAGCAATAGAAGAATAGACAAAAACAATCAATATTTTCGATGGTCCTAGGAAATCGTCAATCGACCCCCAGTGGGGTAGAGACTCACATGTTGAGAAACCCTGCTCTATGGAGAGACAATAGAGTTTAGTACGCAGTACGGCGATGTACAGTGTAACATTTGTAGTCATTTAATGGGTTGCCACTTGTGTCGTATTGGCAATTTTTATTTATTTCATTAGAAGAGAGAATCGTAACAATATACATCACCGTCAATACGCTATTTTATTGATACGTAACGTTTGATTTCAGCTAAAGTTATTTTCTATATGTTACCACTCCAGTTGTTCTCTCCCTTGAAGAACATCCATAATCTCCTGATAAACTCTCTCCTGGTGTTCAAGATGCTGTGCCAGTGAATACAGTGTCCACGTCATGCCACTGGCAGTTGTGTCATGGCCTGACAGAAAGAACAAAAACTGCTATTGTTCTTATAGTTTTAACATAGTTTTAAATAATTTTTTAAAATGGTAAGGAAACTTCTTCATTTGATGAACAAAGTTTTACCTTCAAATAAGAATGTGTCCACTTCATTTCTTATCTCCAGGAGACTAAGTCCAGCACCGTCCTCGTCTCTGGCTGTCAGAAGTGTGTCCAGAAAATCTTTCACTTTGTGTTGCTGCACTGGGGTAGAATCATTTTCCTAAGATAAATGTAATATATAAACTAGATATAGGGTTTAAACACGCAAAAATATTTAAAAACATCATTAAAAAAACAAAACAAAAACAAACAAAGCCTATCTGAAAGTGAAGAATTCCGTCTAAAAAATATATCTACTAATAATGTACAAGCTATTTACCTTGTTCATTATCAAGGAAAATAATTAACTACTAACAATTAAATGACTAATTGAGTATTTTTGTTTATTTAGTCATATTTATTTAGGTACAAAAAATAATTGTTTAAAATATCAACTTGATCGGAGAATGCGTGAGGGAGAAATATCGTTGACAATTATTTAAGGGGACTAAACCAAACAAATTTAGCCATATCATAAGAATACTAAAGTATTAGTTTATTTTGTTGCTATTAAACAGAACAATGAAATGCCAGTAATTAATTGACTATTTCGTTACTTTATTTTATTTATTCATGTCTTGTCTATGTCAATGAATAACTGTGTGAAGTTTCAGCTTGATCAGAGGGAGAAATAACGTGTACACACTTTTTTACAAGACAGACTGACGGACAGACTGAGCTGATATATAAGCTTTGTACAAATGGAATCACGGGAAGGTAATAGTAAGTTTTATCAGCGTCAGTGACTATCTAGAAATATGGCTATACGTAGTATAAATGTAAATATAAATGTGAAGGTAGCTATCGCAAGGGACTATTAATTAGTTATCAGATTGTATACACAATGAGCGTAGAGCCTTCATTGGGTTTACATTTTTATAAAGACAGAGATACAGGACCCGTGACCCAAGAGACAGGACCCGTGTTTAGATACAAGACCGGTGATGAGATACATGTCTTAAGGGCATACGTCATGTGTATATTCGTCATTTAAAATTCCAGTTTGTTTTATGCTTGCTGTCCACTCCAATAAAAGGATCAACTGCACTGTAATCCGCCCGTACAAGTTGACTAAAGAATCATCACGTAATCACTCAAGCAAATAGTAATCGTACACCAGCAGCATACTAGATATACATTAAAAAAAAAAAACAACTCATAAAAAGCTGCGAAATGACAATCATATATATATATATATCAATGCTGTAGAAATAATCTCCCCTTTAACTATATAAAACAAAAGCAAGTTATTACGAGTAATTGATTAAATTCGTTAATTTTTTATTGATTCGTGTACGGTCATGGACTATGAATAATTATGCAACAAAACCTCAACTTGATCTGAGAATTGCGCGTACAAAACTAGACCTGAGAATTGCGCGTACAAAACTAGACCTGAGAATTGCGCGTACAAAACTAGACCTGAGAATTGCGCGTACAAAACTAGACCTGAGAATTGCGCGTACAAAACTAGACCTGAGAATTGCGCGTACAAAACTAGACCTGAGAATTGCGCGTACAAAACTAGACCTGAGAATTGCGCGTACAAAACTAGACCTGAGAATTGCGCGTACAAAACTAGACCTGAGAATTGCGCGTACAAAACTAGACCTGAGAATTGCGCGTACAAAACTAGACCAGACACAGGCAGCGTGGGTTCATAGCGTTGTCCATATGAAATTGAAATGTCTCTGGAACTTTCAAGATTTAAAAGTACATCTACGGCCTCCTTCAGTTGCAAATCGACTACGGATCATCTCAAATAAATGACTGCTTGGCATTAGGTATGGTTACAAAGATGTTGCCCCACAAAGCAGTTTCCCCCCCCCCCACACTCCACTCAGATGGTGGGTTTGGGATCAGCGATGTAGCAAGCTGCAAGCAGCCTAATAGCCCCCAGATCCAGATTTTTTCCTCAGTGCTGACTCCTAAAGCCTTTCCAATGGTTGGGTTTAGCTGAAAGTCAGAACAGGGCAGCAGAGGTTTGAATTCAGAGTAATGTTTCTCCTACGTGGGTAGCCAGCCTAGGCTAAGAGTCCCTCCTGCCCGAAGGCTACTGGTTGTTATAGCCGGATGTGGTAATGGATATAAAAATTTAAATGTTTAAAGTCTGTACATTTTCCTTTCTTTTCCTGTCTTAACCCCTTTCTCCCTCCCCCCAAAATGTGATTTCTTAAGTGAATGTATAAATAAAAATACCAATTCCTTCTTTCTTTTATTTATAATTTCTTCCGCAACTTTGTGGGCGGTGTCACAGAGTTGATAAAACTTTCTCCCATTTGACGTCAAGCTATAGATAAATTCATTTAAGTAAAATGGATTTCTGTGGAAAAAAAAATTAAAGATACGTAAAATTAATCTGCGATATTGATACTCCAAGCAAAAAAGCAGAAAGCATTTAAATATGTTTCTACGTATAAGAAAAAAGATTTGCAAAAATTGAATATATATATATATATATATATATATAATCACTACTTACATTGCTCTCTCTGCCCAAAGTGTTTGAAGTTGTCCAATCACCGTCGAATAATCACTTGCAGCACTGTCACGTGACGTAATTGGTTGATACGTTAAACATAGTATAATATATATTATATTAGCTAAATTAGTTTGACATATGGAATTGAACAAGATATTAGAAACAGGCCAAATTAACACAGAGCTTAGACGCTTTGAAGGTTGAAGGAGTCTTTTGTAAGTACATCTATACTTAGCACTGTCCATTGGACGAAAAAAAAAATGTCTGCGATTCGGAATGAGCGAAATCACCTCGATTTGGGAGGGGGGGGGGGCAGTAGTTCAAGGCAGAGGTGGAATTAGGGGGTGGAGAATGAGGCCCCCCGATAGAGAGAATCTTTAGTCACTATCACTGACCGTCAGCCCATTGTACAAATATTCATGGGCCTCATATGGCACTCGCCCAGGGCCCAGAGCACCATTGGTTGTTTATAGACTTTGTGTAAGTAAAAAATATATCTAGCAGCAGCTTTTCTTTGGGCTACCCAGTCTACGTACAGACAGAGGCCTCGATTTGCATTATTTCTCTCTCTCTCTCTTTCACTTTCCTTTCTCTTTTTCTTTCCCCTCCCCCCCCCCTCTCTCTCTCCTTCTCTCATTCCCCTTTCTCTCCCTCTTTCATTTCATCTTTTTCTTTCTCTCTATCTTCTTAGAAAAGAGAATTACTTTGTAACTTGACAGTTTGACTTGTACGAGAAGGCACATCTTAAAATTATGTCCAGAGGCATCCAGATTGATTAGTGGATACAGGTCAAACGACTGGTCGGGTCTTTGCTGTTTCTTTCCATCCCAAAAGCCTGAAACACAATACAAAAAATGTTTATGTAATAAATGGTCGGATGTAGGTCTGGGCTGCCTGGTCGTGTGCGGTTTGCACGTTTGGATTTATCGATAGTACCGGTTTCAAACCCGGCCCGCTCCCATCCCCCGTCGTCCTGCGGGAGGTTTGGACAAGGAAGTAAACTATCTTCAACTCTAAAGGAACATCCGAAACAAGTCAAACATTTTACAACAAACAAACGCAAATAATTTGTACTTACTTGTTTTCTCATTGAAAACTAACAGAAGTAGGCACGCATATTCTACCTCAGTAAAAGTATTTATGAAATAGATACACTTTTATCTTTAAAGGCATAAATATGATTTAACGACCATTGGTTAATTTGGGCTCTATATTAATGAGACACGAGTATAATTAAGAATATATTATAAACAGGATCGGATTTAAAGGAGGGAAGGTGGGTTACAGACCCGGGGACTCCACAAGAAAGGGGCTTCCAAAAAAGAGATAAAATTATATCCGAATTTTCTGCGAGTTAGAAACTTAAGTTTTTTTTTTTTTTTTTTTTTTTTTTTGGGGGGGGGGGGTCAAATTTTTTTTTTTCGCGATTAAAAAGTGTACGCTTGTAGTATGATCGGAATAAGTAAATACAGCTCCGGATTTACGACAGTGGGTCTACCAATGGCCTTACCCTCCAAAAACTCAAAAATGTATACTTTTAAATAAAATATGTTTATTAATTTTTTTTTGAAAGGAAAGTGAGATTAAATTTACAAGAACTCTATTTTTTTCTACTTAGCTATAGCTTGCTTTTAGATCTAAGTCTTTTCATTCATAGGTGGATCTTTAGTTGAATTTGAAAAATTGCAGGGGCCTACACAAAAAAATCTTTCCCAGGGGCCTTCACATACTTAAATCCGGCCCTGATTATAAACCAAGTATTATACAAAACGCATTTGAGGATAACTTCGTAATCTTCACATTTAGGTTTTATATCATGTCAACGTGTGCCTGTCTATAGACCCTTGATAAACTTGTAATTTAGAAAGATGTTGCTGAGTGGAAAAGCGAGCGGTAAAGCGCTTGACTTTCAAACCAAAGAACCACGAATTCAAATTCTGAGGATTTTTAGCCATAAGTCCACCCAAATTTAATGTGCCTGAAATAATTTGGGGAATGCAGTTGTGCTGGCCATATGACACCTTCGTTAGCAGTCATCCTAAGAATCAGATAAGCTTCACATCATCTGCACCATGGACTGAAAATAAAATACTTACAATTAACAGATCCCCGCATTGATTGTAGATGTCCACGTATTGGCGCAATATATCAAAATGAAAGGCGGGAGTCAGCAGACGACGACTTCTGGCCCACTTTGCTCCATTGGCTATCAACAAACCTTCGCCCAGCCAACGGACACCCATGTCATAAGCTGTTGAAAAGTAAGAGTTGCGAGACTTCGGTGCTGAAGATGAAAAAAAGAAATGGTATAGATCTATAAGTATATATTAGTGAAATAAAAAGGACAAGGACTTAACTCATGCTATAAAGACTAATTTAGAGATGATTATCAGTGGATCTAGTTCTTACATTAATTAATAAGATATTTGGAGTTTCAATTTGTATTTTACCACGCGTCAGAAAATAGCTTTATTTCTCTACTTAAAATTTGAGCAACATTGTAGCTAGATTTAGAACCGACTTATTTTCTGGTCTCTTTGTGATAAACATTCTCATTGATCCGCCAATCTCTATGCGTAGTTTAACAATCTTTTACTTGCGGCTCAAACCAAAAATACCGTCTAACTTGTTTTAGAATACCGGTTTTTTTTTAAATAGGGGGGTGGATTCCCTACATTTTGTGCTGACATTTCAAAGGGCCGGATGGAACCATCTAGCCCGCGGGCCATATTTCGGGAATCATTGGACTATGACAACCAGTCCTGATGGCCTTCACGTGTGGCGGCTCAGATATTGGTCCGGTAAAACTGCTATCACAAACAAGAGAAAGGACAAAGGCGAGTAACTGGCGTCTAAACTATAAAGCGTCTGACAAGACGGGCTCCTTAAAATTTTGCACAATTATTTCTTGTACGTGACAACAAAAAAGAATCCCCCTCCCCCATTTACCCACCTGGTCCAGATTGGTGCCGGTGTCGGTGCGTAAGTTATGGTATTATAGCACCAATGTGTATTAAGTGCACAATTTTTGAACGCACTTTCTTTCGTTGCCTTGCTTGTAAGTTCATGGAGTGGTTTTGTTATGCTGGTGTTACGTCTGTTGAGATTCTTCTGTGTTCCCCTGTTTAGGGCGAGTATCTAAGGCATGACTGCATTTCGCAGTTGTTTTCGATGCCATAGTATACTAGACTGGTTCTTTTAGTTTGTCTTTATTTATGTCTCTACAGGGAGTCAGTATGGGATTGGAGTTCTACACTTAATACTTATACTAGATTCAGCAGTGTGTTTTGGTGTGATTGCGAGCATTTATGTGTCACGTGGTTGGATAGCAAGTTTATAGAATTATTGTTTTATTAATAGATCCATAATATTAGAATTTTTCCAAATTCAATGTCATTACTCCATCAGTTTGTCATCATAACTTATATTCTTATCTCATATATATCTCTTATCAATATTTACATTGTCAACAGTGAGTCACTTATTTATTGCAAGCACGAAGGTGCCTGGTTGAATGTCAGGGGCCCGGGCAAACGAGCTAAGGCTTAAACATAACCCTGACAATGGGGGTATATGTGATAGGATTATAGGTGATAGGATTATAGGTGATAGGATTAGAGTCGATAGGATTATAGGTGATAGGATTATATGTGATAGGATTATATGTGATAAGATTATAGGTGATAGGATTATAGGTGATAGGATTATAGTCGATAGGATTATAGGTGATAGGAGTATATGTGATAGGATTATAGGTGATGGGATTATAGTCGATAGGATTATAGGCGATAGGATTATAGGTGATAGGATCATATGTGATAGGATTATAGTTGATAGGATTATAGCTTATTGAGAAAGCTACGAGCAAGAAATCTGTTAAACCAAAACAAGTGATACAAATGTTTCTAATCACACAATTTTTTTTTATTGTTAGTCTAGATTTATACATTTTAATTACATGAGTGATGAAACTAATTAATACAATTGCACTTACTATAGGCTTTTTTAAAAAGTATTTTAAAATTATTTTTCTAGTTACTTATGACTGTGCACCTGGGATTGTAAACTCTCTGCGAAGATATATTATTGTTTCACTCAATGTTTAATCTAAATAAATCTAAATACAAGTTTTGAATACCTATTTTATAAAGGTGGAAAAAAAGGCATAATTTGGGGTTGGGGCTGAGGAAGAGGTGAATATACTAAAATATTATTAGCTCTTTCACTACCTGAAGATTTCAACACTGGTCGTATGACGTCTGGGTGAAAAGCGAAGATTGCAGGAACCAGAGGTCCCAGCCACACCACATGAAAGTAGACGTACCTCTCGGTGTTGCTGTAGTCAAAGGCTAAGCCAGCTTCGTTGTGGCCAGGATACTTTGCAAAAGAACAAACAGATACAAGTATGACATTAAAACAGTGATTACGTTTTGTGAGGGGGTGTAGGATAAATAGCACAAACCACTTGGTTGAGTGGCAAAGCGCTTGGTTTCCAAACTCTTTTTTAAAACTCTTATATACATATATATTTACCTGATGAAGTGTTCCTGTTGTGTATCGATAGTTCGGTCTTGATGGCAATTTGAAATAGGCTCGTCTGAATTTCAAATATTTCACCAGATATTTGACAAGGAATATAGTCACAGCACCAATGACAAAGTAGGTGAATAGCATTATAGATGTCTGACAAATAAAAAATGTGTAAATAGGATTTTCTTTATATTGATATAGTAAATAATTGCTCGTTAAATAGTGTAAAAAGGACATAATCAATAGTAGTTTTTAGTGGGAGATTTTGATACATGATGTTTAAACAAGATATTTCTTTTTTATTTTTACATTTTGGCTTCTAGTAGCTTCGAGTTTCTACACAGGAGTGTAAAAAAAAAAGGGGGGGGGCATAATAAGAAAGTAATTTTTTTAATTCACTTTTTGTTTAAAGAAGGTTTTGGTTTTTTAAAAAATCTATAGAAGAGAAAATCTAATATAAGGGTCTGTTCAGTCCACAAGTTTCAAGCTTCATGTTAAGTCTATTTCAGGTTCTTTTCTTGGCTCACTAGGGATTACTTACGAACGATTACTATAAACCAATAGTAAACACTTATTGATAACAAATATATTTCAAAAGAAATCCAGAAGAACTTTATCTCTCATGAAATTACAAGTTTGTATGTTTTTTATATAGAAAACACTCAGTAATACCAATAAGCAAACAAACACTCGTCTTCTACTTTAAGATAACAAATGACTACACCAGTAATGCCCAATCTAATTAGACCTGCGGGCCATTTTAATGACCGACACTCGTGTCGCGAGACACATGACCGAAAATGTACAAAAAACGAAATGAAATTGACCTGAAACAATTTTATTGGAAACTTGTGAATCAGGTACTTGCATTCATTAATGGGATATTGCTATTTTATCTTTTATTTATTGTTTTTTACGCTTCGGAAACAGGCTTCATTTCTCTACTTAAATGTGAGGCGGCATTGCAGCTAGATGTACTAACGACTCGTTTTTCTTGTCTCTCTATTTGATAAATATTCCCGAAGATCCTCCAATCTCTAGGCGTAGTTTAACAATCTTTTAATGGCGGCTCAAACCAAGAATGATGTCATATTTGTTTTGTAATCCGTGTATATGTTGTTGTTTTTTTAAACGGCCACACTTTAACAAAACAAATCTGTTGGCTTATTACCATGCTCCACCAAAGAGTAAAGATCCGTTCTCTTTTCCTTTTAGATTCTAAATTCAGAGTTCACTTTTAGTTTCTTGCCTGTCCCATTTCGTAAGCCTACAAATGTTAAATGTCATGGTTCCAGTCCATCAAAGACTGAGTTAGGGACGTAAGGTAAGTAAAGAAAAGGGAGATAATTTTATACACTTAGTAGCGATGTTTCAGCGAGCGGAATAAAACAACGTCGCGGGCCGAATTTTGCCCGCGGGCCGTATTTTGGGCATCACTGGGCTACACAAACACCAGTCCATTAAACCTTCCTGTACTGAAAACAAAGACCACACTGACTAACACATTCTCTCTCTCACATACAAAGAAGACTAAAACATTCAGTTCACACCATATGGAAGAGTAAAACATTCAGTTCACACCATATGGAAGAGTAAAACATTTGGTTCACACCATATGGAAGAGTAAAACATTCAGTTTACACCATATGGAAGAGTAAAACATTCAGTTCACACCATATGGAAGAGTAAAACACTCAGTTCACATCATATGGAAGAGTAAAACATTCAGTTCACACGATATGGAAGAGTAAAACATTCAGTTCACATTATATGGAAGAGTAAAACATTCAGTTCACATCATATGGAAGAGTAAAACATTCAGTTCACATCATATGGAAGAGTAAAACATTCAGTTCACACCATATGGAAGAGTAAAACATTCAGTTCACACCATATGGAAGAGCAAAACATTCAGTTCACACCATTTGGAAGAGTAAAACATTCAGTTCACATCATATGGAAGAGCAAAACATTTGTTTCACACCATATGGAAGATCAAAACATTCAGTTCACACCATATGGAAGAGTAAAACATTCAGTTCACATCATATGGAAGAGTAAAACATTCAGTTCACATCATATGGAAGAGCAAAACATTTGGTTCACACCATATGGAAGAGCAAAACATTCAGTTCACATCATATGGAAGAGTAAAACATTCAGTTCACACCATATGGAAGAGTAAAACATTCAGTTCACACCATATGGAAGAGTAAAACATTCAGTTTACACCATATGGAAGAGTAAAACATTCAGTTCACACCATATGGAAGAGTAAAACATTCAGTTCACACCATATGGAAGAGTAAAACATTCAGTTCACACCATATGGAAGAGTAAAACACTCAGTTCACATCATATGGAAGAGTAAAACATTCAGTTCACACCATATGGAAGAGTAAAACATTCAGTTCACATCATATGGAAGAGTAAAACATTCAGTTCACACCATATGGAAGAGTAAAACATTCAGTTCACATCATATGGAAGAGCAAAACATTTAGTTCACATCATATGGAAGACTGCGTACATTCATAACATTGAAGTACATAAACAAAGGGATATAACTCTTTCATACCCAAGTTAAAACAAATAAACAATACATTCAATCTCTCCCTATATATCCCTGACAGTCTACTTTAGTAAATCTATTTGTGAATCTATTAATGAATTTGAATTGTAAAGTGTATTATTTCTTGGTACATACAGTATGTGTTTAATCGTTTCATGAGATCTACAAGAAATTATTTCATTTCGTAATGAGGATTTCTTTTATCCATTCACCTTTACGATATATCTCCATCACAACATTAAATATCGGGACATTAGATATATTTTTGCAGTCCCACTAAACGGATATACCCCCCCCCCCCGGTCCAGACACTACACGTAGGCTACGCGTACATTTGATTAACAGCATATAATCCTTTTTTTTTTGGTTAGAATAAATATGAATAATCTGTAATGTAATGATGTTTGAGTTTATTGATGCGAGACCATTCGTAATAGAATCCCTCAACACTGATCTGCAACGTCGCAACCTGTGGGCAGTTTAGACCGATAGCTCGGCGCCACGTATCGTACAGACGCACATATCCACAACAAAGAGTGGACCATAGTGCACTTAATACACTATAGCATGAAAGATTCGTTATACAAAAGTAATTTAAAAAAAAAACATAACATAATAAAATTCTCAGAAACAAAGATAAAGGCATGTTTCTTATTCTATTTGCTAGGACAAATTCTCACAAGTGCTCCTTCTTCCCTAGTGCCTTGAGAGCATGCAACGTGTTGCTTGAAACAGGAAAACAACTTACTTTCGTAGAGTCTCTAAGTAACGTACTAAATTAACACAAGGATATTGTGCTCGTAAGATGTAATTAGCTTCTTTCAATCAATGGCCTCTTTCAGTCGCGAAGCGACTATGGGTAATCTCATGGAAATGAGAAATGCCTGGGCATTAGCTGTGGTCGGAATGATGTCGCTCACACATCAGTTCCCCCCCCCTCTCCAGGCATCTGATGTATACAAAGGAACGGCAGTGCCGATACAGTTTGGGGTCAGCTTCTTTATATATATATATATATATATATATATATATATATATATATATATATATATATATATATATATATATATATATATATATATATATATATATATATGTACAGAGAGAGAGAGAGAGAGATACTTAGATAGATAGATAGATAGATAGATAGATAGATAGATAGATAGATAGATAGATAGATAGATAGATAGATAGATAGATAGATAGATAGATAGATAGATAGATAGATAGATAGATAGATAGATAGATAGATAGATAGATAGTACATTTTAAGATAAGAAAAGATAAGATATGTTAATAAGACAAAAAAATAGTTGACCTGCACTTACTTTCCTTAGTCGTGTAGCCCTCGATGTAGCGTGCTGTGGTCTGGTAATACAACAGTAGTAGGCAGTAGACGCTTATCTAGCTTGCCTTATTTTAGATATATTGATTTTAGGTGCAAATCGATCAAAAGGAACATTAAATTCACGCTTCGATAGATCTAGTTTCTAGAAGACTTCAAGCCAGTGTTCGTCTTTTGAACCATTCGTTTCAGCTATATAAACTTATAAACTGTAACATGTTATACTTGGTGACCTTGCTACACGGCATCAGTTTTTAGTACCGAAATAAAACACATTCCTTATTACGCTTTGTCAAAAGGAACAATAATTAAATTCACGCTACGATAGATCTCGATTCTAGAAGACTTCAAGCCAGTGTTCGTCTTTTGAACCATTCGTTTCAGCTATATAAACTTATAAACTGTAACATGTTATACTTGGTGACCTTGCTACACGGCATCAGTTTTTAGTACCGAAATAAAACACATTCCTTATTACGCTTTGTGACCTCCTGAGCACTAGCGGGAAACCCCATTCGTTTGTCCTTACCTTTGATTGGTTAGAAAAGAAGGAGGAAACTATTTGAAGGCTTTGGGGAACGCCAGGAAGGGAGAGAAGCGCTACTGAATTGGGTCAGGGTCACATTAGGGTGGAAAATGTATTTGGATTTTAAAATATACCGTGGGCAGTTGGTAAATAATGGATGGGTGTGGGGAGTAGGCTTTTATACATGATAGAACATCGTTTCACAAGTGTAAAAAAAACAACTTGATTCTAGCGATATCTTATCTAATATAATACAGACGTTACTTCAAAAAAGAAGATGATTACGTCCTACGCGTCATGCATTTAGTCATGCATATTAACCAATGACTTAAATTCTGCCAAGTCACTGGTTTTCCTGGCTAGCTCAGGCAACCCATTCCATGCTCTAATAGCACTAGGGAAGAAGTATTTGTACAAATTTGTCCTAGCATATGGGATGGGATATGTACCTTCATCTTTGTGTCTTTCAGAGTATTTTATTAAATTTTGTTTTTGTATTTGAAGATTATGGTTCAGTGTTGTATGTATAATTGTTACTTTACTTTTGAGTCTTCTGTCCTGAAGGCTTTCTAAATTTAAATTTAGTGATTTTACTAAGGGTGTTACTCTAGTCAAATGTGAATATTCATAGCAGCATAGATCAATATAAAACGGCTCCTAGATTAACAGTGACCGAATATTTTGGTTGTTACCAAGCCCACTCGCTCCGTCCGTCTCGTTTATACGTCATTTCTCCTCCTTCAAGTTCAAACTTTATACAATTATTCATTGCCAATGACAACACATCAATCAAAAAGATTGTTTAACCAATTATATGTAATCGTTATTCATTGTAATTTTGTTTTATATGGAAAATGTTCAAACTTAGCGACGGACGATAATCATGCAGTAACAATTATTTCTAAATTAACAATAGACAAATAAACATTCTATTTCTGCGAGTTCTTAGATAGAACATATCCCAATGCTAAAACACACCGGCTTGACAAATTCTAATAGTGCTATCTGGTTGCATTAAAAAAGGAAAATAAATCAAACGCTTTTAATCATCTTTTTCTGTGGCTTATGGTTACCGGGGGTGTCATGTGACCAGCTTTATTTTTCCCGCAACTAATGTCAGGCACCTATTAGAGCTGAGTGAACTCAGAGGCGCCAAAATATCACGAAATTGAATATCCCAGTCTTCACCAGGATTCGAAACCGAGACCCCCGGTTCAGCAGCTAAGCGCTTTACCGCTCAACCACCGCGCCTTCTTTTCGGAAAACAAACCTATACGGTATTGCATTGTTTGAATCATTAAATTAATCGTAAAGTGTTTTTAATTGGTAGCATTTAAAAGTAAAGAGTTTCTTTAATTATTATGATTTCATTTTATTTTATCCCCCACAATTAATATTAGGGAGATGTAAGTCAGTTACACATTTGGTGTATTTTTACAAAGCCTAATATCAACTCTGTTTGTCTGTCTGTTAAAAGAATAGTTTGAACTTGACAAGACATGAATCAATCAAAATATTCTACCAACTAGTCAATTAATTATTGGTGATTAATTATTTTGTTTGATAAATGGTACTTAATGACAGATGTGGATGTATATATGGATTTATACTTTTTAGGGGGGGGGGGGGCTTAAACATCTTTTTTGGGCCTCGTACCATTTCGCATAGTTAAATAGGGTACACCTAAAATTCGAATTAATTTTTTAAAATTAATATCGGGGCGTTTAAAGCCTCCTTGTTCATAAACGGAAGAAAGACTAGGCCTTCTACACATAGGCCTACATTTGGAATCGGTATTACTCACTTTCTAATTACCAAATGGATGAAAGTAAAATTCTTATTACTTAAAAAAAGCATTCTTAACAAACAAATTGAGAACAAAGTTGAGCCATAAGTATTTATTTACAATTTTCAATCTTTAGCTTTGTTTCATTTTACTAGAGTCTTTTTTTTTTTATTTCACAAATTTTTCGTACATATTTATACAAATTGTCTCGTTTTTTAGCGGCCCCATACGGGGAAAAGCCTCTATTAGTTTTGTGCAAAATGTTCGTCTGTCCGTCTGTCACATTCAGATCTCAAAAACTAGAAGAGAAATGAAAAATAATATTTCACCATGCGAGGCGGCTTGAAAAGTTTAGGTGCAAAGGCTACTTTCTAAAAGCAAACCATTTAGTTTATAAAATTAATTATGGAAGCGATTTGTTTATAAAAAATACACCAGTTCTAAAACATTTAAGTAAATGTGAGGGAGGCAATGTTACAATATGTTAACAAAGAACTATATATATATTCTGTGTGTATTTTCAGAATCACTAAGTCAAATATATTTATATAATGTAAAGGAAATGTTCACAACAAAAATATTAGTTAAGGTGCCTTTTCTGGTCAACTAGTTGCTAAAACTAAAAGAACAGATTATGTTTGATTATAAAGGCTAAGAATTCACTTTGCCACTTTGTATGTAAAAATCACGCACATTTTTTAAAATGGAGTTTGTATGCAGCGACTTTCGTGCAATAGCTCAACGCCGTGACAAGATATACATGTAATGCCAAACTAATTCCGTAAAAAAATTTAAATAATCAGATTTTATTTATTTTTTGTTTAGTGCCCCATCAGGATAAAAGCCGTTTACTTTTGTGCGTTTTGTCTGTTGGTAGGTCTGTCCGTCACGTTTATATAAAAAAAAAAACAATGACACTAAACACTATTGAAAATCTGATTTAACCTTTAATGTTCCTTCCAAAGATTGCAATAGTTTTAAGTATCTATAATAGATTGTTCCGGATGTTTTTGTGAAAAACAAATCAATACCAACGAATGTTTGTTTGTTCTTCTAACCTATATTACATGTAATTTCTGTGCTATGAACTATGAAGAACTGTGAAGTTGTTCCGGATATTTTATAAAAAAAAAATATGACAAACGATTATTTGAAATAGCATCACTGACTTACATTACCCTTATGAAAAACATTCTAACTCTATTTATGTAAAATCGCACTTCTCTCGTACATTACATTTAACTTTCTAGCTAAACGTTTTAAAATCTAATTATAGTTAATATTATGTTCTGATTTTTAAGGAAAAAACTTCCTTACACCAAAATATGGAACAAAAATCTCTCCCCCAGGCTGGTACATCTAATTTTATACGAGACCATTCCAAAAATTTAATTAATGGTATTAGATTTATCTAGAATTCTTTTTTTCTCTCACTATATATACAAACTTTCGGAACAATCTATTATAGATACTTAAAACTATTGCGATGTTTCGTAAGAAAAATTAAAGGTTAATAACATTATCAATAGCTTTTAGTTGTTTTTATTTTCGATATTAACATGACGGACAAACAAACTGACAGACAAAAGGCACAAAAAATGCGGCTTTAATCCTAAGATATATATATATATAATTCTTGCTATTGAGCGGGATCTACGTAGGAAACAGAATTATTATGATCTACTGTATAACTTTGCAACACGCAAGGCTCGAGCGTAAAGTAATTCTGTACGTAGTAAAGAATAAATAAAATGCATAGACTAATTTATTTTCTAATTTAAACTCTTAAATTTCACTTATTGTCCGCTTCCCTACCCAAATTAGGCCCCACGAAATCCGTTTCAAGTAGGGCCCCACAATGCTCAAGCGCGGCCCTGCTATTTAGTGTTTGTAAAATGTTTTACATGTTTCAGATGTCCCTTCAGAGTTGAAGATAGTTTACTTTTTTAGTCCAAACCTCCCGCAGGACGAAAGGGGATGGGAGCGGGCAGGATTTTACAGTCCAGCGTGCAGCCATCCATAGCGACATGTGAATACCCACGTGTTCCCCTCCCCCCCCTCTTGTTATTTCGTGGGGTGACTCCGCAGAAATAAAAGAGTGATCTTTCCTTTACTTCTTGCCCAAACTCTTGAGGGAAGAAGAGATATGTATAGATAGATTTTTTTGCTTTTGTCTTAAAAAGTTAAATCCATTTTAAGACCTTGCGATGTATAGGGCACATGAGCATAATCTAGGCCATTTCGCACCCATAATCCTTCAAGGGTCATTCTCCCTTCATATCTCAAGAGCCAAATCTCACACAGCGAGGTCACGAAACACAAAGGTCCATTTACAGTTAAGGTAGTAAAATTTATTAATTCAGTAAAAATCTGCTGTAAATATATATTCTAGGGCAGATGATGTAAAGGTCATCTATTTCATTGGTTGACATTTAATGAGGATGTCATGTGGCAAGCACAATGACCAACAATCTTTACTTTTCCTCCAACTAATGTCAGGTACCCATTAGAGTTGGGTGGTCTTGGGAGCGCCCTAAATATCCTGAAATTCAAAATCCCAGGATTTGAACCAGAGAAGCTGCAGTTCAGAAGCAACATACCAACACATCTGCCTTTTACTTAGCATACATATTTTAGGTTTGAAATTCAAATTTATGTAATGAATGTTCATTAAAAGCTAGTCTGTTTATTTTTTTTCCTCTGAAAAAAAGTGTTTAAATAATTAGTAAGTGAAAAGAAAGGGGTCTAGGAAGCGTTGTAATCTCTGCCAGAAAGATTCTGGAATCAACCAAAATTTTCCTATGTTCTGAACTTCAGAAATTAATTCTCCTGGCATCTACAATGCACTTTTTCTCAAATAAAAAAAGAAAGCAAATATGCATCAGCATCTGTAGCATGCTAACATGAATTTATGAGTTTATTCAACAGACAAAAGTTTGTAGATAGTTTACAAGCAGAGGTAATAAGAAAATAATTATAATATTATTTCTATAACACTGAAAAATAATTTATTTTATAATTATACATAAACACATTTTGTAACAGTCTTGGTCAATAGCTAGTTGACTTCCCACGTGGATGTGGATATCGGGGGCTGGACTTCAAAACATTGAGCATCCTCTTGACACCTGTGGTTAGAAATTTTTTATCCTATTGAATATACTTGTTAAACAAGAAAACATTAAAAAATACTTTTAAAAAATATAAAATATAGGAAATGGAATTGTATCAATTAGTTTTGATCAGTCCTGTAGTTAACTTTGCAATAGATCTAGACCAACAACAATAAATCTGTGTGATTAATAATTGGGAGGGGGGGGGTGAGTAGAAAGGGATATCTAAGTGGATTTTATCAAAATGGTTTTTGAAAGTATTTTTAAAAAAAAAAGGGGGGGGGGACAACCTGAATTTGAACTTGTGGCTCATGCCTCCTCAGGCTGACTTGCTAACCACTCGGCTAGTGAGGTACTTATGACTAAAGATTGTAAAGTTCTATATTGTTTGTTTCAATTTAAAGCGGCAACTTGTAAAGGAGATTAATTCAGCTTAAAACAACACTTCAGTCAAGTAATATTTCTTTCCCTTGTTTGAGATACCCAACAAAATAAATTACCAATAGTTAATTAACTAATTGGTTAATTTATTTTTTATTGATTCTTGTGTTGACTCGAGATGGGTGTCGGAGAAATAACGTTTAAAAACTTTTTTTACCAGACAGATAGAGTAAGTTAACTTATAATAAGCTTTGTAAAAAAAATAAAGATGCCTTACTATAAAAAACACAATTAAATCAGTGCATAATAAGATACTAATAGCAGCAGTGCACAGACAGTTAATTTTAATCTCATTCTCATTTCATAAGCAACTCTTATAAAAGTATTTTGACATATAGCCAAAAGAAGAGATTCTCAAAAACAAACTATAAAAAACTTCTCATTATTGGGTGCACCGAAAAACAAATAGAAATTGCAAATATAAGTGACGTCAGAAGTTTTGTTTTGGAATAAAGGATGGACTACAAAAAAATGAAATATATAAAAGCAGCACCAGAGTACCATTATTGAGAAAAAAAGGTAATGAAAATATTTTGAGACATATAAGCTCCGAGGTGGACTCAAACCACAGCAATGTATGCATTCTTCATCTCATAAATGTAACAAGTCTCTCTATACTCTTCTTCACACGAAAGTTAGGATTTTTTAAAAATTGAAACTATTTTCATTAATTAATAAGTCTGTGTTATAACAAAATGAAAAATTTAGGAAAGTGTATCTTATAATATTTTTTAAATTGAAAAATGCACAAGGGAAAAGACGTGGAAGAATTCTATGAGATACATGATATACTACAAAAATAACACATCAGAATAGCATAATTAAAGCACTTGATCTAAGAAAAGTCAGACATATAATGAATGGTAAAGAAAAAAGTTAGGGCATGGTTCAAGTCCCTAAATTCTTACTAAAATCATTCTTTCAAACAATTAATGTATTTAATGTGCTATACTAGATCTACTAAGCCTAAATATTATTATCAAGACATGATATTAGTGAGATGGAAAATTACATTGTACTAAAAGGGGAGCTGAATTTTTTTAGTGCCAAAGTATATGTATCTGTTTCCATTAGATTCATAATCATTCTCTGTCAGATTGTGTCAAACTTTATCTTATATACTATAGACCTTACTGCAAACAAGAAGATAATTATGTCCAACGCATTTCATGTGTCAATCTAGTCAAGCATGTTTTCCTGGCTAATTCCATTCTCTAAGTGCAATAGGAAAGAAGGAGCACTTATACAAATTTTTTCTAGCATACAGAATAAGAAATGTGTCTCTATCCTTGTGATTTTCTTTAAATTCTTTCTTAAAACAAACAAGACTGGCTTTACAACTCTTTTATTCCAAGTACTGAAATTACAAAAAGTGATAAGTTTAAGGCAATACATCCTAGCACATCTTAGCATTTATATTTTTTAATGAATTGAATAAAAGGACCTTTTAGAAAATCAGGTCTGGATAGAGATAAGCATTTCAGGGTTTCTTCTGTTTGTTTTTTTTTTGTCGTTTTTTTTTAATTTAAAAAAAAAGGTTTTTAGAGCACTCTTACCTTCCTCATTGATGTCCTCATCTAGTGTAAACACCATTCTAAACATACCAGGTGTTTTGTTGCACACCTGATAGCCAGGCTGTATAAATACTTTCTCCGCCAAGAACTTCAAAAACAAAGCATCTTCTGCTTCAAATGTTTGCTCTGGTAAAAGCTAAAATAAATTGTAAAAAAGATCATTGAATTTATTATTAAAAAAAATAATTTTAAGTACGGTATAAAATGAAAATAAAAAAATGTAAAAACAAATTTCTTAACTAGGTATTGCTTTAAACTTCAACCAATTGAACCTTTAAACAGCTTATTACCAAAAAGTTAAGTTTATTTCAGAATCACATCCTAATAAAATATAAAGATGCTGTTTCTTTAAAAACCTATGATAAAAGTAAATCAAATTTTAAAGTTATTGATAAATCAAAAGCATTGCTAAGTGTTAAACAATAAAATGTATTAATGGTCAACAATATTAACAAAAGTGATGTCATACACTTTTTCTCTGAATGTTTGAAAAAATTGAAGTAGGTCTAAAAATAGCTTGTAAAAAAAACCTATAAAACTAAAAAACATCTTTTAACTTCACCAAAGTATTTTCAGGACATCTGAACACTATATTAAGATTGCAGAGTATATAAAAAAGACTAAGAGAAGATTTATTTCAATACTTTCATTTATATGCTTCATACATAAAAAACAACACTGAACAGCTTTTGTTAACCTCAACAACAACAGCAAGGAAACTGTTCTTCAATGAATTCCAGCACATATTGAAATAGATGGCAATGAAAAAGCAGACGTACTGGCCAAAGGTGGGAGAATGAACACACACAAAAAAATTCTCTTAACCAGAAAGAAATTAAGAAAATTATAGAATACTAGAAAAATGACCAGCTCTCTTCTCAATTTCAAGTTGTCTCAACATGACCAACATATAATTTTGCGTCAAAGAACTGGACAGAATGAGAATGCTGATCATGTCCTACAAAGCTGCATACTTCTCCAAGAGGCCCAAACAAGACACTGGCCCTGAAACCCTCCTATAGAATAAAAACTACACAGAGAACTGCCTGATCTGGAAACCACTGCATGGTTCAGCTCATATATAGAAGTACTGATTTGAACCCGTCATCATGGAAAATGAGAACAAATAAGAAGAAACAAGTATTCCATTCTCTAAAAGTTGTTTACTATTTCACAGATCCCTGGGTTATGCATTGATGTTATGTTACTAGATTTACTTTTAGTGTTATTAATGGATATGGAGGCATGGTGGTTGAGTGGTAAAGCGCTTGACTTCTGAACCAAGGATTTTTACTTTCAGGTTCTTAAAGGTGCCTCAGAGTCCACCCAGCTCTAATGGGTACCTGACATTAATTGGGGAAAAGTAAAGGCTGTTGGTCATTGTGCTGGCCACATGACACCCTCATTAACCGAGGACCATTGAAATAGATGACCTTTACATCATCTGTCCCACAGATCACTAGGTGTGATAGGTCTGAAAGGGGAACTTAAATTTTTAAAATTATTATTAATGGACGCTTGGTATACGCTCAGGACTATCACTGTTAGAACTTTTTCTTTTACCTCTTTTGGTGGGTGAATGAATAAATACAGTTTAACTTTATTTCTTAACTTACACTCAAATGTTTTTTAGAGCATGCAACAAATATAGCCAGCTGCAAAATATTCATTTTTATACCAGCCATCAGCAGATGATGGCTAAGCGGGTAACTGTTTATATTTCCTTGTCTTTACTTTGGACTGGTCTAAACATATTTTTAGAGCAGTGTTTCCTAACTGTTCTACAGAACACTAGTGTTCCCATGAACTACTGGAATAGTTAACTAGTAGGCCAACACATGAATCAATTACTCTATTAAATAAGAAAAATGGTCCGCTAAATACTCAGATTGTGTGAAGTGTTTCATATAGGGAAAAGTTTGAGAAACATTGGCTTAGAGAATTGAAGTTTTAAAACTCAACACTGTCCAAGTTATCCATAATGATTTTTCTTGGTTTGAATTGAAAGTTTCAAATGTTCCTTTAGAAATGAAGACTATTATGTTCTAGTTTGAACCTTCTACAAGATGACAGGGGTTTGAGTCCATGATTATCATGATGACATTTCAGAGTGCATTTCTCAAGACTAAGCAGGGTTTTCCAGTTCAGGTCTCAATTCACATGAATAGGCAGAGTTTCCCACTCTGCTAAAAAAATTTTATACTATATAATAATCTAAAGATTCACCTCCGTAAGATCTATCCATATAAACATGGTGGCGGCAGAATTATGAACTTTGACCCCATGATCTTTCAAAAGTGTGCATATTTTATTGTAGCGCTCTAGCATGCGACAATGTTTTGTAGGCAGGAATACATTATTTAACCAGTCTGTGGTGTAGAGAGATGAAAACATAAATGAATTAAATTTGTATAGTCCTTCTGGGTAGAGAGAAAAAAAAAAAAGAAAACATTAATTTTGTCAGAACATTAAGGAACAATGTACCGCATCTGTGTAGATTATTGTTACATTTTATATATGTATTTACAGTACTTTTTTTTGTAAAAATTTAGGTGCCGGTACTCAGTGATGGATTGCCTAATTTTTAACTACTAATGAATTAATAATAAACGTTAATATACAAGAAAAGTAATAGTTTTTTTCCCCACATTGAAAAGATGCAGGCACGCCCTATTGGTGTGTACCAACACAAAAAAAAGCACTTTTATATATATATATATATATAACTTACATTTACAACTATATATCTCAATAATAAAATGTAGAAATTATTTCCCTTTTCCAATATCAAATAAAAAATTAGTTACTGATTTGTGTTTTGTTAGGTACAATAAATAATGGTTTCAAGTTTCAACTAGATCCGAGAATGATGCGGAAGAAATAAGGTGTACAATTATCAATTATGTAAGGAGACCAATCCCCAAATATTTAGCCAAATCTCTGAATACTGAAGAATTAATTTCCCTTTCCAGTATCAAACAAACTAATTTATTACCAGTAATTAATGACTAGTTGGTAAATTTTTTTTATTGATTTATGTATGATCTTTGCCATGGAATAAGTGTGCAAAGTTTCAAGTTGATTAAATAATGGCTGTGTGACAAATAACAGAGACAGAGTAGATTTAAGCTTTGTAAATATAATAAAATACTTTCAACAAATACTCATTGTAAATATACTAGATTATCCCAACACAAATTATTACCTGTATCATTAAGAATTTCTTTCAGTCTAAAACCAACAATTGATGAAACAGTGGTGAACACAGCTGATGACAGACAGTAGGCCAGCACTTTGGGGTTTCTAGTATACTGAATAGCAAACTTGTAACCAGCTAAACCTAGATCCTAAACATTAGCAAAGATAACTTTGGAATAGCTGAAAAATTAGGAAAGATAACTTTGTGCAACTGAAACAGTAGGAAAAATAAATTTTATGTAACTGAAAAATTAGGAAAGATAACTTAAGTGTAACTAAAACATTAGGAAAGATAGCTTTTGTGAGTCACTGACACATAAGGAAAGATAATTTTGTTTTATATCTATAGATAAAATATTCAATAAAAAGTCAAATATAGTTTCGGTACACAAAATCATTTATATATGTTTACTTCAACAACTTTATAATTTGTAATTATAATTTATGAAATATATAAATTTACATAAGGTAATATACTGCAGAATTTCTTAAATGATAGCCACAACACAAAGTAATGTTAGTCCATAAATGTGGAACTATAAGCTCCCATTCCTACAGTTCCAGAAAAATCATTGCTGATTTTGTTTGCCTACCCCTGGCTTATACAGTATATATTTTTACCTCCCAGCATGTTATATATGTAGCACTTAAGTGTAGACAACTCTTACTTTACTGCAGCCCCAAGTCACATGCACCATTTTGGGGTCTGGATGTGGTACTGACAGAATGCTGGTAAACTTCACTTCAGGGTTGAAGACGGATAAAGCATAGATCTCATTGGAAATCACATGAAGTTTGTTTCTGTGTAGTCATATGAAATACATTGAGTTTAATTTAAGTGTTGATTTAAGCCAATGTTAATGAAATCCTAAGATTTGATTTTCATTCTTAAAGATTAATAAATTAGCAAGTAGATTTCAATTATTGAAATATTATGAATCTTAAAAAAAGTTAAAAAAACAAATTACAACTCCATAACTTTTTAAAATTGCTGAGTAATTTTTTCTTAAAGCCATTATTATGAACTATCTTAAATTTATTTGATTGCCCTTTAAAAGTTTGTGTCTTAATAAAATGATATTTTTTTTATATTTTGGGTTTTTAGCACATAGGCACAATTTAGGCCATGTTTTGCCCATAATCTCTCAAGGGTTACTTCCCCTTTATGGCTCAAGAGCTAAATGTTATAAATATTAGTTAAAATAAAAGTTATTAAAAATAAGGTCTATTCATAGCTCAAATAGTAAAAATAGTACAAATGTATACAATTTAATAAAAATCTGTTGTAAATATGTATATCATTACAATTACTTTTTGGCCAATCTCAAATCAAATTTTTGTAGCCAACTATTTTCCCAGGGTAGACATAGCCAAACAGTGTTTTTAAGTTGTTTGCGCCAAAATATTTCTCTCTAATATCCTGTTATCTGGGGCAATCAAGTTCCACAGTGAGATAAGAGTCACAGTACTCACACAGTGGGGGCTCTTCTCTCTTTAGCACAAAGGAGTGTGTGATGTAGGTGTGGCCAATCCAAAGTCTGGACATCTACTTGCTTCCAAGCCTTGTCAATCCTTTAGATGTGGACTACCACCTGACATCTAACACAACCCGTCTAAGATTGTTGTGGGTCTCAACCTCCCACCAATCCTGCTACTCTCAGAGGCTACAATCTGTCTCAGGTCCGAGCAGGGAATTTGGATTCTTAACACAGCTTGACACAATTTGCATTAATTTTAATATCTAATGCACTGTGATGATCATATTTTTTTTCTTCTCTTTATAAGCTAAAATTTTCTTTTGGCTTTATAAAAAATTTTGAAATATATATCATCAGACCAACAAAACTGTACTTTAATAAAGTACCTCTATAGCTGTTGAGAAAATTATTTTTAAATCTTTTGTTTTGGTAGCCATTCCACTTTTTTAGGCTTTTACTGGAGACTTTTTATATTGATATCATTTTGTATTTATTTAGCAATAGAGACATGGTTGCATGAACTGACCTATATGCAAACTGTAATATATCCAGGAGCTGTTCTCTGCTAAAAACATCTCCGCTGGGATTGTTTGGGCTACTGAGAAGTATTGCTTTGACTATTTTGCCCTAAAAAGTATAAATATCATCAATATAAATCTAAAGTAACACTATAGTGTAGAAATAAATCTCTAAACTGATACATATTACACATCTTAAAATCTAACTATACTAATATCTAGTTTCAGTTCATTAAAAAATAAAGTAAAAACAAGCATTTAAGTTGATTGTATTTGTTTATTTGTTTTGGTTCATCTGATTAATTTATGCATTTTTTTTATATGTATCATTGAAATTCATCAGAAAGGCCTAACATATTGGCTTTTTCCTGCTTATGTAAATTCATTAAATTATCAAAACATTAAAACTATGAGTAAAATTATGCACAAAGATGATCTCTCAGGTATTAGTACACTTTTCTTCTCACAAGCAGTTTTATTCTTTAATAGCTTTTTACACATTTGTGACTGTCAGTTAAGTGACAGGTCAAAAGGTTTGTAACATTGTAACACAGGGAGGAGGAGGAGGATAAAGAGGACAGAGGTGATGGCTTATACAATAAATATAAAGGGAGGACATCTAAAAGGAGGGAAGGGGGAAAGAATGAGAAGAGCAAAAGTGATAGAAATGTTAAGTCCCCCCCTCAGACCATGCATTCTTTAGGGCAAATAATGTAAAGGCCATCTGTTTCTGTGGCCCACGATTAACGAGTGTCATGTGGCCAGCATAAAGACCAACTTTACTTTTCCACATGTCAGTATCCATTATATCTGGGTGATATCCTAAAGATCTCAAAATTAATAACCCCAGTCTTCACCAAGATTTGAACTTGGAAACCTCTGATTCGGCAGCCAATGGCTTTACTTTGCCTCCAAGTAATAAGAATGCTGAAAAATACTAATGTCATTTCTTAGTTCTCTGTGTAATCAAATCAGAGACGCAACTATGAAATTTCTATGTATTTATGTTGTTTATGTTTCTTTATGCATTTTTTTCTTTGTATTTTAGTGTAGTCCTTTGATTAAGATATTGAATGAAAAATAAAAATAAACCAAACCTCCTTTTTGGCATTCTGAAAAGCTTCTTCCAACATTTCTGAACTAAATGTACACTCTGATGGCAGACCATCATCCTGCAAAAACATCAAGCTTTCTTAGATTGTACCCACAAATCAAAACATTTCAAATTGAAGTTCTACTTTAACTCATTGAGTGCTGTGTTTTTTTCCAAAAAAATGCTACTTTAAAAAAAAAATTAAAAAAATGCTCCAAACATGCCTAAAACAAAAATTTATTCTATAATCAATGAAGCTATAGTAACATATTTGGTATCAAAGTAAAGGTAAATGAATGGAGAATGTGAAAATGTAAAAATATTTCTATTTAAATATAAGATACAAATTATAGTCTAAATAATATGACCCTCAAAAAAAAATGGATGCCAGCTTTAGAACTTGAGACCTTAATATAGATTTTGATCTTTGCATTACTGTTGAAACATCATATTAGACTATTGACATCTTTTTTAAAAAGAAATGTGATGTCATAGAAGTATAAATAAAACAATAATAAAGCTTCTTCAGTAGTAAACATTGTGGGTGTGTCTTGGACAAGCATAGCCATGATGTTGTAGATATTTACAAATAAACATTACTAAAAAAAAAAAAAATATTTAAAAAAATATAAAAAAAAATATTTTAAAAAAATGGGCAAAAAATGCCCACAGTGGATGATTATTTGATGTAGATCTACCATTTCCTTTCTTTTTAATTTATCATAAGCTTAGATCTAGAGATATATCTAGATCTAGAGTCTAAATCTAGAGATAAAAGCTTAGATCTAGTCAAACTCGATCTACACTTAGCCTACTGACAATAATAGATTTAGATCTAAATACTAATAATATAGATACAAATACGCTAAATTGAGTATTGCCTGGATCTAATCTCTATATCTACATCAAATTCTTTATTATTACTATTCATTTGTGATAAATTTTAGAATAATTATAAAGTTTCTTGAGTAGTAAACATTGTGGGTGTGTCTTGGACTAGTGTAGTCATGGCGACTTTTTTTACATCATAAAAAAAGTAAAAATAAATGTCTAAATAAAGTCAAAAGCTTTAATTTCTATGTAAATAAAGGATGAAGAACTCTTTTATAAAGTAAAAATAGTTCCACTGTTGTTAGTTAAAAATTTTAATTTATAAATGCAACGAAACAAAGGTAGGGTATGAACGTCTATGGGATAGACATTCCGTGCGGTTAGAGGCAGTCAGACCGTCTATGGGATAGACGCTCCACACTCATAGAGTTAATGAGATTAACGTTGTTTAATTTTTTTTAATCCATTATTTTTTATTTCAAAGTAAAGAAATAACAATACGGCAGGGGATCACTTGTGTGAATTCATTGCTGTTGATTTTGAAGACCAATAAGATTCATAATAAGAAAGACACTAAAAAAATACTTTGAAAAAAAAATGCTTATATGAAGTGTAGTTGTGTCAATTAGTTTTGATCAGTCATGTGGGACCCTAGTGGGAAGCAAGATCGAGAGGCCAAGTGCGCTTGAACTTGGCTAGGCTTGGCTACCTAGAAGGGGGCTCGAGGTTCGACACCCAACTAGGGCAGAGTTGTGTTTACTGAGCGCCTAGAGGCAGCATGAAAAACCAACTCCTAGATACCCCCTCCCCCACCACTGGTGGACAAATGAGATTGGACCAAAAGTGCTCTGAGCATGCTATAAGCATGAAAGTAGCGCTATATAAAAGCTATAATAATAATGTAATTAAGTTAGAAACAGATCTAGACCAATAGAAATAAATCTGTATGATTAGATGTCAGTTGGTCCTAAGAGATAGGGTTCATTATATTAATAAATAAATAATTTGGTGCACCCCATATTACATCTACACAGAGGTACATTTTGATTTAGTCTCATGTCAAAGTTTGACATAAAACAACACAAGAGAACTGAACACTGACCTTGTATTGCAGAGGTACGCTCAACACATTCACCTCAGCCCTTTCTTTCACATCTTTCTCTATTCGAAAGTAAAAAGGGGAAGGCACTATGATGTACTCTGAAAGGGAGAGAAAAAAAGTAAATGAAACAAACTATAAAATATCAAGCCTGCTATAGTAAAAACAACCCAGATAACTTGGAGCTCATCAGTAGATTAAACACACAGATATATAAAACTAGTCACAGGGAAATACCTGGATGTTATTTGGTTTGCTATGTTTCAGATGTTCCTACACAATTAAATTTTATTACATCCTAGCTGGTGGAACACTGCAGTGCCTCAATGATCCAACAAAAAATATAAATAATTTTACAATAAGAATAACTATAAACTAGAAAAATAAATCAAAGACTTTATGAAATTTATGCAAGTGAAGTGAGACTAATGTGCTTTTGTGGTTAACACAGTTTATTGTGCAATTATTATTATTTGATGTGTATAAAAAACCAATGATAACAATGTGACATTGGGCAACACATCATAACAATGAGGATGCACAGCAGAATGTAGTACTAGATGATATAAATAAAATTTTAACCCAAAGAATTGTTATAAATGTATTACCTGATTTCTTTGATAAGAGAGGAAGAAAGCCTTGAGCTTAAAAAATCTACATACAGTGTTCCTCTTCAGAATTGATATGTTAAGTCAAAATAAAATTCTGTCCTTATTCCAGTGAACTATAATGCATACACTGTATCTTAATACAGTAGGAGTCATATATCTATGTCATATATGTACCTTAGGACATTTTTCTTCTTTGAAACCAGTATAAGGGAAGCAACTCACACTACCATGTAGAGAATTAATCTAAATATTACCTCCCCTGTCAGCTACAGCATATGCAAGTGTCTCCAGTGATGCAGTGACTCCACTTACGATGACCACCTTGACCATGTAAAAATACAATAGGTCTTTGTACAAAATAAAACAACCCATAAAAAAGTTATATTAAATATAAGTCGGAATAGAGATAAGCAATAACTACTTAAGATGATTTAGAGTAATGGGCCATAACAGTTACAAAATCTATGATATTAGTGTCGCTGGTATCATTATTTTAGTTTCAGTGATTATAACATTAAAGATTATTAATACATACTGAAACATTCATCTAAATTTGATAATTATATAAATAAAGGTCAAGAACTGGTATTCCTTTTTTTTCTTCTTGAAAAATTAGGAACAGGAAAAAAAGAGGGAAAGAAGAAAGAGTGACAACTTTCTTAAAGTAACAATGAAAGAGGGAAAGTCGTATGTCTTACAACATATTTCCTACAAACAGATTGTCTGTCACTTTACAATGACACCTGGTAGTCTGACGTTTTTCCTGGTCTTAGCGTGGCATCCTCTGTATAATGGTCCATGGAGTGGGACTTGGACAGGATAACAAGGAAGACAAAGGTGGCCCCAAAGTGTGGTAAATCATGGCTCTGAAAGAGAAACATCTCTGATGTTTTGGTGATGGGTTACAAGAAAGAAAGAGAAATAGAGAAGATATGATAGTCCAAATGTATATCATGCCATTCATATGAGAACCTGTCAGAAAAGGAGCTTTTTGTAGATGGCAATTATCCCATAGAATTAGGAGGTCACATAATTAGAATATGAAAGAATTCTGCAGTGTGCATGGCTTTTGGCTGATTAAAACCAAGAATAAAGGTGACTGAGGGATGACACCTCCATAATGTTCTCAAACTGAAGCTGGAGAGAAGAGAGAGAGAGAAAAGTCTGCTTTTTTCTGACCATCTGGAAAAAAAATCCTTCCATGGCTTAATAGCATAGGATGCAATCATCTTTGTTGAAGTAACGTATGTATTTTATAAGACTTTAAAAAGACGTTCAACATCTAATGATCACAATTTTAAAGTAGATTTGTTCCTTCAATGCTGTTAATAGCTTACATTTCCGGCATCAATGTCCTCAAGGGGGTCAAAGTAATTTTCCAAAAATTTCTTTCCTGTTTCCTTCAATCTTAAAAAAAAAACAAAGAGAAACAAACATGTATTTAGACTACATGTTTTTAAAGTAAAGAAATAATTACAGATCAAAACTAGATAAACATACATAAAATATTTTTAAAATGTCAGAATACAATTTACAGGAAATTGTTGAAAATCTAATAAGACTAGAAGAAAAGTAAAATAATTCTTTAAGAGTTCTTTTTCTAAACATTTAGTCAAGGAAATCTTAACATTTTAAAGTTATAATTCAATAATAATTAATTCCATTCTCTTATATTTTATTGAACATAGTATTAAACTAAAACCCAATGTAAAATAAAATTTCTCCTCAGGGCAGATAAAAGCATCATATCTTCTTATCCTAAATTTGCTTCATAATTTTAAAAAAATGTTTACAAACAAAATTTACTCTGCATTGCCACTATTCACATCATAGTAGAGCAGCTTTGAGCTTTCATCTTTACCTTGTAAAGTTTTGATCTGTGGTGAATACAGTAGTCATCCAGTTAGTTAACATTAGGCTATTTACAGTAATATTAGGTTAATGCAAAGACATAGTATATATATATACTTTATATACATTACAGGAGCTATCTCATTGATGATTACATAATACATTGCCGCCATTAAAATCATAGTAGAGCAGCTTTGAGCTTTCGTTTGAATGTGGTGAATACAGTAAAAAAAAAAAAAAAAAAAAGTAAAAAGTAAAGTTCTCCTTTCAGACCTTGCAATCCATGGAGCAGATGATGTAAAAGTCATCTGTTTATGTGGCCCACAGTTAATAAGGGTGTTATCTGGCCAGCACAATGAACAACTGCCTATTCTTTTCCTAAACTAATGTCAGGTACCAATTAGAGCTGGGTGGACTCAGAGGCGCCCCGAAATCCTGAAATTAAAAATCCCAGTCTTCACCAGGATTCGAGCCCACAACCAGAATCGGAAACCTCACGCTTTACCACTCAGTCACCTCGTCTCCTGATTAACACAGAAGTCTGCTAGATAAAATTAGATAATTCACGGTAATATTAGGTAAATGCAAAGACATAGTATATATATATTTCATTTACATTAAATGAGCCATCTCATAAATGATTACACAATAAGAGTTTTGAAAGAGGTAGACATAGATAAATACAGTCAACATCCAAGTGCTATAGAGTAAAACCTCTTGGATTGTATACAGTTTTTTTAGTAAGTATTTTGATATCAATGATTCATGTTTTGTGTTCATCAATAAATAAATGTGTAAAGTTTCAACTTGATCCAAAAACAGGTGTAGGAGAAATAACATGTACAAACTTTATACCAGACAGACAGAGAGAGTTGATAGATATAAACTTTGTAAAAAGGAAGAAGGGTGTATGCTTGGAAAAGTGGGTGGGATGCTTGGGGTAACAAGAAATAGAGCAGTGGAGGGAGTTAGTTGGAAGATCTCTTGTGGTGCTCCAGTGGTTATCAGTTTTACCTATACTTAAGTAAAAAAAAATTAGAACAGTCTAACCTTTGACATGATCAGATCTTCACAAATCTTATTTTCTGCAATCCCAAAATTGACAATGCCCTGAAAATGTAAATATTAGAAATTGCAAGCATAAATGTGTTTATTCCATGAATAAGTTATTTGAGAATAAGAGAAATGAGGTTGCTACATTATTAAAATGTAGAATTTGAATAGCCGATGGGATGTGTGGCTGCATTTCACTTGCCTAACTTGGGGATAAAGGGGAGTTAGTTTTAGTCATAATATCCCCACTTTTCAGATCTTATGATCTATAGGGCAGATTATGTAAAGGTCATCTAGTAGCTGTTTCTGTGACTCAGGGGTTTTGAGGGTGTCATGTGACCAGCACAATGACCAATCGCCTTTACGTTTCCTCAATTAATATAGACTAGGAATATTATTGTATATATTTAATATATCTAATTAAAATTGTATATCTAATGCAAACAAAAAATTTGACCATATCTTAGCAATCATGAAACCATTTATAAGATGAATACTCCAACAGATATAATGGGATTTGAACTTTATGATACACTTACTTTTAGATTATGAACTGGATCATAGGAGTCTCCTAAAACTTGTTGAACATATTTGAAAAATGGTGTCGTTGATGAAAGAGTACATTGTGCTCGTTGAGAAATATTAAATTGTTCTTCACTTTGTTGGGCATTCGCCATGATCATGTAGCTTCAGTTAATTGTTTCTTTGTTTTTGTTACCCTGACGTCTAGATTAACAAAACAAATATTTGCCATTTATATGAATAAATAGAGATAGGGCCTATTAGTAGTGTTAAATATTAATTAAAATAAATAGAGAGAGCAAACATTAGTAAAATAAATCTATTAATCTACAGTTCAACCAGATAAATAAAGTTTATAATTATTATAAAGTTGTAATAGTTTAGATGCCTAGATACCTTTACTGACCCAAATTTACTTTATCACAGGAAACGCCTACGAGTTTGCGAGTAATAGTAACTCCCTGGATCTAGAAATTTAGGCACACAAATATCTAGATGGCGATTTTTAGATCTAGACCTCTACTCTAGCTGTGAGTAGTGTGAGTAATGTAGTCAAGGCCAAAGCATTGTTTTGGTCAAGTGAGTTTATCCATTGACTATATATATACATACGTTCCTTCAAAACAGAAGACTTAATAACTTTTTTATGGCAATACAGCTATGCCTATGCGTATTCATAATTTAGACTAGAATGTAGATCAGAGAATTTTTTTTTCTACATATTGACGTAGTCGTAGAATCTAGGTTTTAAATTATACATCACAGCTTAAAAATAGTGGATTCTTTTCTTCAAACTTTCTCACCAATCTGAACTAAAAATTGTGTGGATGTAAATTCCGGTGACCCGACAAAACAGCGAGGACAAAATAGCGCCAACAAATTAGCGCGAAATACCCCAACAAAACAGCGCGGACTTATATATTAGGCCTATGTGTATCAAAGTACTGGATTATTAAAATAGTAATTTTATGTCTTGGAAAGCATTTTCGTTGATGTCTCTGCCTTTTTCAATATTAATAGATCTGAAAGTTTGACATATTTGCAGAGAACGAGAGTTCTTTAAATTTTATATCATTCCCCTTTTTCAACAATGTTTAAAAAGCATAACTTGCTAAAAATAGGATTTTGAAATATGATGACCCCCGTTCAAAGATAGAAGTTAATCTCTCACTTCCTCAGAGAACAGGAGAACACTGAGGACTCTGAGGTACAATGCTGGAGAACGAAGTAAAGCTGCAAGCAAGACAAAGTACCTCAAACTTGACAGATGTCTTGCAGCTATATTGCCAATGTACGGAAACAAGCAAGTGATGGAATTTCTACATGCCATTTCCTACAACTTAACGTTGTGAAAGTTAGTGTGTATGTGTATACATCTGATAAGTATTTTTGCCTGTTTTTAAAGTACACTTTTGGAATGTCAATAAATGATCTATTTTGAAATTATTCATTTTAGCTTATCATAACTTTTGCTTACTGTTTGCATATTTAACTTTTAAGATATCTAAAGTGTTTCCTGCAAAATGACTGAAAAATGATAACATTAAAAAAAAAAGATTAATTGGCTCTATTCATATTTTACGATATATAAAGTATTTCTTTCAAAATGACTAAAATACTATTTTGTTCGCACTACTTTGTCGGCGCTATTTTGTCCGCACTATTTTGTCGGCGCTATTTTTTCCGCGCTAATTTGTCGGGGTACCGTAACTCCCCGGTTCTCAAACTGGGTTGTATACAATTAAAATAACTTCTTCGCCAGAAACCAGTATATTTGAACTGATGACAAAAGCATCTAAGCCTTTTGTGCATGAAAAACTCAGATCCCTATCACATATTCTTACTATCCTCTTCATTATCATACAGGCTATATATTGGAAGGTTCAGACAAGTGGGTTAGTCGTCTGCGATGAACTGCGAAGTGGTTTCCAGATCTAGCAGCTCATCATATATCATATATATATAGGTTTGGTTTTGTTGGTTCTTAGACGAAATATTATATGTTGTTCATGTTTACAGCTTGTATTAGGCATTTTTTCTTGAACTTTGTCTGAGAGCTGGTCCATTTATCGTTTATTCAACTACTTTTTTTTTCATTTCTCCCGGGTAGAGAGGGACTTTGATTGAATTTAGTCATTCTTCCATCTTTGGCCAATATTTTTGTCTTCTCATTGTCTTCTAATTCATTGTGGCCTGTAATCAGTTGGAGGAACGTTGCCTTGCTGTTGTAAAGATTTACAAGAACCATCTATCTATATATATATAATTCTCTCCATGGCTCAAGAGTCTGGACGAGAAGAAGTAAAGGAAAGATCACTCTTTTATTTCTGCGGATAGAGTTATCCCACGAAAAAAAAACAAGAGGGGGAGAACAAGTAGTATTCACCCGTCACTATGGATGACAATGGTCGTGCGGTTTGCGCGCTGGATTGTCGTTCGGACTTATCAAACCCTGCCAGCTCCCACCCACCCGCTTCGTCCTGCATGAGGTTTAGACTACAAAGTAAACTATCTTCAACTCTGAAGGAACACACACACACACATGTGTGTGTATGTGTTTGTGTGTGTATGCTCGCGCGCATATGAAGCTTTTTCACAAACGGGTCCGTAGTCTGTGGAAAGTTTTGATTATATAAAGGGGTCCATGGGTCAAAAAAATTTGCCATAGCCCATGGTAAATCCTGTAGTAGGCCTAAATGAGTAACATTTCAGTTCACTTCAGTGTATATATCGCGTTTTATTGTTTGATACTTAGTATTTTATGTTTGCAACTTATACTGAATCTACCGTATCTTTCTAAAATCGCCTAATTCAATACAGAAAAAAAAAGCTAATTTATGAACACCTCTACTGTCTACATGTTTACATTTCACTTGATTACTATGCCAATAGCCCTGTCTAGATATCTACACCCAAAATTAAATTTTTAAGCATAGAAATTATTTATGTACCGGTAAATAAAAAGTAAAATTAGCTTTTGTTGCTTGTCACAACTTCTAGTGACGTAAAGTTAGTGTGTGTGTATGGTTTGCGTCATTTATCGTCCAGTACAGTCTCTCCATTGTTTTGTACGTTGGTACAGATAGACGTGTCTTGAGAGCTCTTAAATTTCTCCTTGGTTATTGTTACTGGATAGCCTTAACATTTGCCTTGGACATTTTCTTGTTTAGGGTGAGTTTTATTTTTCATTGTATGATAGTTTTTCTATTTGAATTCGTTCGTATTTGTAAGTCTATAATTAGACTAGATCTAGATGATTAGAAGAATCTTTTATTTTATTTTCTATAGGGTTTTAACGACAAGTCTAAGTTTTGGTCGTAGTCTCAGTTCAAGACTCTATTTCAAGTTTTAGCGTCAAGTCTAAGTAGTGATCTTAGCTTGGTGTCAAGTCTATGTGTTAGACTCAGTGTAAAGTCTTGGTGTCAAGACTTGTTTATCCAGTCTCAATTTTCTATATTGAGAGTACAACTTTAGGTCTACAGTCTACAGGACTGAGGTCTTCATCTCACTAATCTCAGTTGGTCGTCTGGTGTTCAAGTTGGTTTTTCATGAGTCTGAGGTTCAAGATTACAGACTGCGGGTTGCCTTGGTCAGACCTGATGTTATAGTATGAACTTTTAGAATTGTCGTCAGTGAACAGTATCGGATCTAGAGGCTAGATCTATGTGGATTACCAGTTGTTGTGTTGGAAGTCTATTTGAACAACTTGTAATGAATATATTAAGGTAATGATATTGTTCAAATAATGATCATTTATATGTCGCAAAGAGAATAACTTTATCATTTTAGATGACATATTATTACACATTTATCTATTAATATTGATACTATTATTATCATTTATCATACATCAGTTCATTTGTAAATATATTACTGGAATAAATTTTTATTGTTATTTAAGGGGAGGTACACCTAAAAAATCTATTTACGTTAATATTTATCAGAAATTTATCAAACTTGTATGGTTGATACAGTAATTCATCCTGATTTTAAAAACATAGAAAAAATGTGTTTGACTTTTGTGGTTGCCATGGAAACGGCCGCCATCTTGTTTTTTGTATATGATTTTTAAAATGCTATTTCTCTTTAACTAATAGACAAATATAAGTCAAATCTGTTTCATTTGAAAAAGAAAACAACAAAGAATAAAGTGACATCTCAAAATTTATTATATTTTAATATTTGTTTTTAAAATGTAACAGTAAAGTTAATCATTCATTTTTTTTAAAGAAAAATATATATTTTTTTACATTCATGTCCATAGAAAATGAAAACCTAACAAGATATTTAAAAAATCAAGATGTCACATGAAAGTATTACAATAGATCTTTAAGTGTTTCAAATTTCATGTAAATATCTGTAATGGTTCTAAAGATATAGAAATTTTAGTGAATGCATTTTTGGAAAACGGCCATTTTGAGAAAAACTGATTTTAAATAAAATGATGTTTGTAAAACTAAGTTAACTAACTATATTTGAATATATAAAACTTGTAAGTTAAAGAACAACATGTAAACTAGTGTTATTCAAAATGTCACATCATTAAACCAACTAGTTTTTAAGTTATAAGACTTTTAAGAAGACTAATCAAGAAAAAACAGAAATGAGAAAAAAAGCAAAAATTGAGAACTTCCATAAAAGATTTAAAATTGTCCAGATGAATATGAAACTCCTTCAGCTTCAATAAACTGCAATTCTTTACGTGCCTTAGCCTCCTTTCTTAACAACAGTCTCCTTTTTACAACTTGTTGTTTTTTATAAGCTGCATTTTTCAAGCGTTTCTTAAGTCTCAATAATCCAAGTCGCTGGCTGCTTTTGCTTACCTGGCAGTTGAAAAAACTATTTATTTTACTACCAAAAGAAAAGCCAAAATTGAATTGTCCTGCTGCAGCTAAAACAGAAAAGTTAACTTTTTTTAGTGAAGAAAATCTTGATTTGCTGCAAATATTCCAAATACATGAATGAAAAGACTCATTCGCATTTTGAGTTGAGCCAAGCAAACATCGTTGTAGAAGTTGAGGCTCTGACAATCTTTTGTATATAGGCTTCAGATGTTCTGCTAGTAAGTCATAATTGAGAGGCGTATGTATATGGAGATTGTGTTTACCAGGCTTTACATTTTTTGCCTCACAAGACTTATAAAAACACCAAGAATCTGCACCTGAAGGACACAGATGATGCATCAGCCTCTTATCGGTCGAAAAATTGTGATACATGCTCGCAAGTATAGCATTTCTCATTTGCTTAGCATCATTATGTTTCCGTATCGCTCTAGTGTAATACTTGGACAGTTTTTTGATTGTTTGTTGTGTAAGTTTACCTACACCATTACCTCCAAGTGAAATTCCTTTCTTGCTACAATCTGTAACCAAATTACGGAGTGAAGTGCCCATCCTTTTCCCCACATGGTTGACACACTCTTCTTTTGTTATAGGTACATCTCCATAGGGTTTTATTTCACAGACTTTATTAAAGGCTTTAGAATCACCATCTGACAACATAGTGGTGAAGCGCAATTTGAACTTCTCAATAGATCTCCTCCACAAGATCTCGGCCGCATGTGTTTCCATCATTCCAGATGATCCTGAAAAATTTAAAACAAAAAGTTAATGGAAAGACAATAAACTGTTTTGTATGCTGTTTTTAAATAATTTAAAAAAACATGTCAGTATAAAAATGAATCTAGATTTTAATTACTGTAAAAGGTTTTAAAACAATAGAAAAATATCTCACCTGTATAGTTGATATCACAATCAGGTTTGTGGGATTCAAACCATTCTTTGTAGTGTGCAGGAGATTGTGCTTTTAGTCTAGTACCAGTTGTTCTACAAGTTTGGCAAAAGCTAGATAGTACTTCAAAATCAATGACATAGCCTGTCAATACATCTATGACACAGCTAACACCTATCATTGATTTATGTCCTCTGGTCATCCAAGTACCATCAAATGAAATGGCAATGTCCAAAATGTCATTATCACTTAGAGCTGAATTGCTATTTTTTGCATGTTCCTTTCTTACAAGTCGAATAGTTTTACTATGCAAAGCCTGACGAACATCTTCAGCATCCTTATAAATGGACTTTGTCCTGTTGTAGACATGATTGGCTGATAGACCCGGTAGGTCTAAATGTTCACAAAATTTGTTGAAAGTTAATGGTCCTAGTCCACAAAATGAGGAGGCAACAACAGCAGATGTGTTGATGGAAAATTTTTTATCATTGAGTGAGCGTTCAGATGTAAAAACATCATTCACCACAGTGCCACAATTATCGCAGTAAAGTTTCAGTTTTAATACAAGTCCGAAACGACTGTTGTCATCTGAATGCAAAGTTAGACCATCAGCATTACAATAAGGACACAGAAGAGGTGAAAGCAATTTTTCAATTTGACTAATGTCAATGATTGTTCTATATGTCTGTTTAGCTGACTGGTCATTAAATAGAGAGCTAGAGCTTCCAATGTCCATAGCAGGAATATCAACAGTTTTTTTTTTGGAACTTGTTTGCAAAGACAACAACACCGACGAGTTAGCTGGAGTTGAAGGAGCTGGTGTTACTTTGTCTAGATCTAGTTCATGATCTTTTCGACATAGGCCAACAGTGTTCTTCATCTTGGCAATCTTGCGAGCCTCTAGAAGTTGTTTACTTCTTTTTTTTAATCTTCCCATGGCTAGCACTAGAGCTAGAATGTCTAGAGCAGTAGAGCTAGATGATACTAATGCTAGTAGATGTGATGATAATTATGGATAAGACTTAGATCTAGTCAAGCTCAAATAAGAATGAACTTGAAGACAATCACTGAATAAGTCACAATCGTAGAACTTAGAAGTCTAAGCTCTAGAATATTATCAATATAGATCTAGACTATATATTTTATAAATCGAATCTATATAAATCTAGACTAGAATAATATGATATCCACAGGCAATCCAGCAGAGTCGCCAGAGAGACTAGTCTGATTAGTTATAGTATTAGAATTATTAGATCTACAACAATTTTTCACATACGATAATTTCAACACGCTGTAGACAGTTCAGCCATTTATTTTCGATAACCTGAGGTACACAAAGTCGCTAGGGGAATCCTAAGAATAGACCAATCAGAACGCAGCATTTATAGCGGGGCTATATTTACACCAAAACTAATCAAAAAGAGTACGTAAGTTTCTAAATATAGCGAAAATGTGCTAATAAAAGATTAGGAAGTGATGCCAAATCTTAAAAGACATTTGGACGCTGAACAAATTGATACCAAATATGACTATTTTATTTGAAATGCACAAAAAATTTTTAACCTGTAACTATGGAGAATTTTTGCATTTTCTTATAAAATCGTCATTAATATACACCCGAAAAATGTAAAAAAATATGTTTTAAAGCATTATTTTAAAAAAATTAAAGTACTTATCAAGTAAATAAATGGATAAGCTATCTAAATATGTTTAAATCTAAAAATCGATTTTTGGGTCCAAAATTTCGATTTCCAAAGGTGATCCTCCCCTTAACATCATACACTTAGTTTATAAATTTATATACATCTGTATGTGTATGGTGTGCTTGTCAGGCTGAACTTGGGCCAAAATATTACAAGTTCAGAAAATAATAACAATAACACACATTGAAATGATATTAATTTTAAATAAATATTCACATTTGAAATATCTAATAATAGTTTGATAAGTACAAGAAAACAAGAACCTGACACACAGGTACATAGTTGTCAGAGAATAGAGGAATTCTTTATAACACAACACAACTAGATCTAATTTAAGCCTTCTAAATAAAATCTATGATTTCTCCATAAAAGTAGGACCGCCCCCCACTCAAAGTGTTTAGGTGGGAAGGGCAGTAGAGGTATTCGCCTCCCCCCCTCCATAAATCGGCAAACAGGGAACGACATAATATAAAGATCAGTTAAAATATAAATAACACGTTTTAATCATATATATAATTAATTGATTCTGTTAGCAAGCTGTGATTTCTAGAAATAAATTGGACCGCCGCCCCCACTCGAAAATGTATGGGGGGGGGGCGGGATTGATACCATCGCCCCCTTCCGACCCCACCAAATCGGCCAACATACTGGGGGGGGGGGGGCGAAATAATCTAAAAATTGGTTGAAATATAAATAATTAGTATATATTATTAACATAAGTAATAAATTCGTATACAAACTGTGTGAATTCTATACCCCCCCCCCCCGGATCCGCCAGTGCCTACATCGCCTACATTGCGTCCATTAAATGTCATTATGATATATTGGCCTATCAAGAGTTTTGAACGCTTGATTTTATGAGGTTTCTCATTCTGAAAAATAAATAGAATTAATTTGATACATGCATTTCCATAACCACATGGGCGGACTAGGTGTCAAAATCGCCCCGGGCATTTCTATACCATCCTGCCCATAAATTGTATATTATATGATGGACATCCAATTCCACGTGTACTTAACTGTCCTCAAAATCATTATGTTAAGTTTGAGAATGAATCTTCGACATTGACTATCGACACTGAACACTATATCTTTATAAGGAATACGTGTCTTATGCTGCTGTTTAATCGCAAAGTGTGTAGGCCCTTAATGAATGAAGCCTACTTGTAACACTGTCAACGGATGTAGGCTATTACATTACATTGGGAAATTGTGTTATCTTAAATTAGTGGGCTCTAGAAGAGTCTGTAAAAGTTATTTGTTTTGTTTTTTTTAAATACGTCGCTCAGAGAGCCCTTCTTATAAGAGAATACTATAAAACCTTCAACAATTTAATGTTGGCATCCATTCGGCTCTTATCTTTTAAAATACAGACATGACTTCTAAAAAAAAAAGATGATGATTACTGTGGCTTTTGCCCGAATGCCTATATAGCCAGTCCGCCCCTACATAGCCACACGGGCATATGGGTGGAATCTCATTTCTCTATGAATGGTATTAATCACATTAATTCTTACTACGCTTTCAATATCAACTAGTTTAACATCTCTTCTTTGGAATAAATATTACCAACACATTGAAGTGGATATAAATATAGTCTATACTTACCTCCATTAAGCGAGACTAACTGACTAAAGGTCAGTGAGAATGACTATGAACAGCTGTTGCATAATTGACCCTTCAGCAATGATGTGACATAGGTCACGATTAATTCCAGAGTTCTTTGACCTTTTTAAATACTTCAAAACTAAGTTGAAGTTAATGTGTGGTCATCCTATGACGTTTGATGATATGGACTACACAAAAATGACCTACTATATAGTGGGAAGCGTGGTAGAGAGGCCAAGTGCGCTTGAACTTGGCTTGGCTTGGCTACCTAGAAGGGGGATCGACACCCGACTCGGGCAGAGCGCCCGAGCGCCTAGAGGCAGCACGGAAAACCTAGATACCCCTACCCCCCCCCACTGGTCCACAAATGAGATTGGACCAAAAGCGCTCTGAGTATGCTATAAGCATCATATATAAAAGCTATAATAATAATAATGTTGCATATATTATTATATATTTAAGGGCCGTCCCCCAACACGTTACACATAGCCTAATCCTAATATCTACCTAATCAACATCCACATTATAAAACAGCGGTTCCCAACCTTTTATGCTCGGCGACCCCTTTTTTACAATCCCCCACTCTGCCCTACCCCCCCCCCCCCAAACACACACACATAAAGTTAATTAATAACTGGTAATTAATTATTTTGTTTGAAACCAACAAGGGAAATTAATCATTCAGTTTTAAAAGAAGAGTAGACAATAACAATCCATATTTTCGATGGTCTTAGGCGACACCTGGCAAATCGTCAATCGACCCCAAAGGGGGGGTCGCGAACCACAGGTTGAGAACCCCTGTTAAAGTATAGAGGTATTTGAATAATTGTTTTTACAAAGCTTATTTCAAATCACTCTGTCTGGTACAAAATTTGAACACGTTATTTCTGCCACTTCCCATTCTCGGATCAAGTTGAAACTTTACACAATTATCTATTGAATTCTATATTGTAACAAAACATGAAACAATAAAAAAAAGTTAATTAATAACTGGTAATTAATTATTTTGTTTGAAACCAACAAGGGAAATTAATCCTTCAGCTTTAATAGCAGGGCCGGCCTTATGCATAGGCAGACTCCGATTGATTGACGCCTCGTACATGACTCTAAATGTTGTTTGTTGAATGAGGTCCATTGCGTAATGTATTTTTTTTTTCGCTGTTTAATGTAATTTCTCTTTTTCATACTAGGCCACCAATTTCACATCGCCTAGTGCCTCTAATTATCTAAGGCCGGCCCTGTTATTAGACAGGAAGTGGAAGAGTGGTAAAGCATTAGCAAAAGGGGTAAATCCTGATGGATTTTTTATTTCGGGATTTTCGGACGACTCTGTCTCCACCCAGCTCTAATAGGTACCTGACATTATATGGGGAAAAGTAAAGGTCATTATGATGGCCACATGACAGCCTCGTTAACCGTGTGCCTGATAACCGTCTGGTCAGGGCCAGTACTGCTTTTGGACGCCTCCAGGCGAGAGTTGGGCGGAATAAATCGCTCAGACTACCTACAAAAAATCAATGTCTGCCGAGCAGTGGTTCTCTCAACCCTTCTATATGGATTTGATACATGGGTATCATACTGAATTATACAGAAAGCAACTAAGACTACTTGAACGCCTTCACCAAAGGCAGTTACGCTGGACGAACGTATGCCTTGGTGCCCCACGGAAATGCTTTATAGACCACCTTACCCAGGTGCCAACTTGCTTTTAACTGACGTGGTTGCAAGTGGCTTCAGAACGAGACAGCTAGAGGTCACTAATGCAGGCCGCTGGAAATACAAAAGAAAATCCGCTGCCGAGGACAGACGTAGACGGCGAAAAGAAAATCAAAATCGACCACCGGCGGGCAATGGTTAGGCCGCTAGGCCTGTGCCCGGGGGTGGTAAAATATGTAGGCTAGGTCACAGCTGGGTCTGCGCATAGCCACGGGAAATACTGTATTTCTCATTTATCCTCGGACTCGAAGACAAGCGCCTTATTATTATTATGTTAGGATAAAAGCATGGACGGGCCTGCCACTGAAAGAGGTTTCTAAGGCAAAAGAGGAACGGAGAAAGACGGTCAAAAATCTTGCGTGGTGCCCCAACGGTCCAACAGACGGGATAGGTAAAGGGTCGTTTCGTATTATTATTTTGTCCTTGTATTAAAGGGAAAGCACTCTAATTGTTTCTTTTTATCGTGAAATAAATGTGGAGTAGAGTCCCATGTAGAAGTAATCCATGTCCTTATCAACTTATGATATATCACTGATCAGGATCTAGCAGTTGATATAGACATTATAGAATAGATTCTATATTATATATCTTCTAAATATAGACTCTATCTCGGTTATTTCAAAATTTGAGTTTGGACACATCTAAAATTAAAAATGCTTAAATTTAATAAGTTACATAAAATCTCATAAATGATTTATAAGGAAGTCAATAACTAATTGAATAATATTATAAGTGTAGTGTAGACGTCGTCAGATGATTATCTAAAATTAGTTGACTAGATCTAAATATAAATAATGTAATGAAATGATCTTTGGCAATTTGTGAAATTATGATCATATGTCAATTGTCATGAGTAATCATTAAATCTATTGACGTTTAATTTTAATCATCTATAATTAATAATAATTTAAATTAATCAAATCATATTTTTTCAATCTAAGTTATCTAGATCAAGTCACATAGATTCTAGAATCTTGGAACTTGGAGTCTACAGAGACAGAGTCAAAGTTGATCCATTATTTTAATTTAGTATTAAGATCTAGATTATAAATTATTCAGAATGAACAGTTCGGTGAATTTAAATCTATTGAATTCCATGCCTTTGTGCTTTTACTTTTCTGTCCTTGTGATTTCTGCCCTAATGTCAAAGTCATTAGCAACGTCCACAACAGATGATACAACAATTGGAAAATGTGGTTTCAAATCTTATTTAGACATTAAAAAGTTAAAAGAAGAACGAGAGCGTATCCTGCCTCTTGTTGATAAAAGGTAATAATAATACACTTGGTAAACTGCTGCTCAAGCCGTCAAGCAGAAGTTTTAACTTAAAATTAAACCTAGAGTGCTTAGACCTAGTCTAGGTTCTAGATTAACTCTTTCAGCCTGTTGCTAAAATAGCAATGGATGCGGGCAAAAATGGCTACCAGTTTTTGTTTACAATAGGGTTATGAAAATATTTTTTATCTCATAAACGGTATATCACAGATAAATAAAGTTACATATCAAATTAAAGCAAAGATCTTCACCAACACAACTCTTTTAATCTTTTTGTAGTTTATTTAATTTGTATAGAAGATGATTTAACAGGTTGAATAGGATGGAAAAAAATAAAAGAGTAATAAAAAATTTTTTTGTCTGTTTGATATACTTAATATATGTATAATATTGCTTGAAAAGAGTATATTTTGTACTCATTTTAAAGTAAATTCATTTTGATAAACATAAATCAAGTTTTTTTTCCAATTTCTTGCTTATTTATTTTAATTTAATGTTTTTTCTAAATCGCAGTAATTTTAATTAAACTACTTTTTTTTCCATATCTATTATAAAATAATTTTTTTAAATTTCTTTATTATTACAGTCACCATAAATTCTATATCAAACTACATAGATATGCATAAGAATTCCTTTTTACCCTTTCTTTATTCTCTTACATGTAAATAATTTGTAATTTCATGTCTTATATCATGGTCAATTTTTCAGATTTTTTTTCTTTGCAATAACATCAATATATACTCTTTATTTTTTTTGTATTGACCATTTTGACTAATTACTTTTTATTAATTAGAAAGAAGATTCATTTCTGAATAATTTGATATACAACACTTAAACATGCAGTGAAGATTATAAAACAGATATTACCTTAGACGCGTAGAGTTGTAAATCCAATTGGAAATCATTTTAGGCAAAAACAATATCCAGTGAAATAGGAATAATATTTAAATTTTACACACACACACATATATATACATTTATTTACATTACATTGATGCTACTGCCACTACTCGAAAGCTATTGTTTTGCCAGATCCTCTTGGTATAGACGAAAACAATGTTTCACACAGAGCCGAGGTTGCGACGGGCAACCCAAGCAAAAGAATCTAGTGCGCTTCCGTTGTGATTGACTCTTGCAATAGACACAAGGGCGATCATTTTCTTCATAATGAACAAGATGAGGCCCAGGTGCTATTTTGCTGTCAGCTTTAACAGTCTTCACTTTCACCTGTCTGGGAACATCACCCAGTGCAGTGGCAGCATCAACTAAACCATCAATTAAAGTTTCTTTAAATTTTTTTAAAGAAAGCTTTTTTGAAGGCTGGTCACATGTAACCTGTGTGGCATTATAAATGATGAGGGCATTAATCTGTGCAATTTCTAATATCCAGAAGAAGACTTTCTTCCACCATTTCATGCTTTTTCTAGAATGCACAGAATAATAAGAGAGCATTTGGTCTGCCCTGTCGCAACCATTCATCATCATATTCTAGTCGTGAACCATTTCTGGCTTCTCGACAACACTGCGCTTCTGTTGCACATTAATGATGCGATTGGTTGATTTTGTGGACACCATAATGCAAGGCTTCTTAGCTTTCTTATCCTGCCATGCCACACAAAGAGCATCTATACTGCCCACAGACTTGTAAAATTGAGCTTTTATATAGCGCTACTTTCATGCTTATAGCATGCTCAGAGCGCTTTGGTCCAATCTCATTTGTGGACCAGTGGGGGGGGAGGAGGTATCTAGGAGTTTGTTTTCCGTGCTGCCTTTAGGCGCTCAGTAAACACAACTCTGCCCGAGTCGGGTGTCGAACCTCGAGCCCCCTTCTAGGTAGCCAAGAGAAGCCATGTTCATGCGCACTTAGCCTTTCGACCACGCTTCCCACCAGCTATGAGGTATAGCTGTTTTGCCAGTATACTGGCAAAACAGGCTGAAAGAGTTAATGAATTTTACTTGTGTAGTCAACTTTATCTAGATCTATTATCTATAGAGCAGGGGTTCTCAACCTGTGGGTCGCGACCCCCTTTGGGGTCGATTGACGATTTGCCAGGGGTCGCCAAAGACCATTGAAAAAATGGATTGTTATTGTCTATTCTTCAATTGCTGTGTGTGTGCGGGGACGGGGGGGGGGGGTCGTAGCTAAGTGGGGGATTGTAAAAAGGGTCGCCGAGCATAAAAGGTTGAGAACCGCTGCTCTAGAGTATGTACTCTCACAGGTGGCCATCTTGGATCTAAAAACACATTTGACATCAGAACTATTTCCTGTTCAGGTTCAGGTTTTACAAAACTGTAATTAAGCATGTCCTTAGAAAAGATATTGCTTTATAACTGAGTGTTTTTATGACATTTTCTTGAGTTTATTCTAAACATAAGAGGTTCCTCTAACAGCATGTGGAAAAAAAAATTTTTTTCTCTTACTATGTCTAAAATATTTTAATAAAAAAATAGAAATTTTCAAATAACAAGGAAAAAAATATAGCTCACTGATACATTTTTTAACCGTACACTTAGAAAATTCATTCAGCTTTCCAGTGATACCAAATTTAGTATAATTAAACGAGTCAACAACCCTTTAAAACTTAGCACACTTTTTTCAGGTACTAAAATTTCACTAAGGTCGGGATGACCTTTTACTAAATAATGCTCGTTTTTACATTAGTAAAATAAAATTTGTGTAAACTAAAACATGTAAAATTTAATGAATCACTTCTATATACCAATATCATTGATTATTAACATAAAATATAATAAAGATCTATATGCTTGGGAGTTCTTTTGGACAGTCAATGTTGAGACACAAGAAGCTAAAATCTGTAAATCTAGGTATCTAAAATATTCTTTGAAAGAAATATACTTAAATGAATCTAAATCTTAAATCTGAAGATTCTTTTTCTAATCTACACTATTGTTCTATAACTAGATAGATCTAGATCAATTTAAAAGCTTATATTATAGTGTTGAAAACTTGACAACTGGGAGCATTTTTCTTTTTATGTACTTATTCAAAGAAAATTAGAAAAATTTTAGTTTTTACTAATGATATTTTAAAATTTTAATTACATTTTGATTCGCCACTTATAAATTAATATTCCTCCTTTGAAACTGTACAATTTGATATATACTTTTGTATATATATTGTAATATACTAAATCAATTCATAACCTTAGAAACAAGGCTTTATTTCAATAAAACACGACTGATACACACAACACAGTACAGACTGGTCACGATTCACAGACTACGATAATGCGAACACGATTACAAATACTAGCATGATTACAAGCAGGGGTAACACACAAGTTCATTTAACGATCACTCCATTCACCCCTCCTTTATTTCTTTCTGGGTCTTAGATTATAACCATGCGTAAGAAGGGAAGAATCCGGAGGTGTCTCTGGCGTCGACTTTTCTCCTCGCAAGTCATAACTGTCATGTATGGGACTCGAGTCAATATTGGCCTCTGGCATTGGGTGGCTCCCCTGTGAGTCACGGATGACTTCTGGCTGGTTGTACATCATTGGGGTGGGACTCTGTGAATTACTGATAGTTTTAGGCACGTAGCGACTCCCTGGTGAGAGATTCAAAGAGTCACCGACCTCTTGAGGCAGAATACCGTTCTCTGGTTTGAAATAGTCATTAGTGGAACTTTCCTTCGGCGCCAGGTGCATAAGCGACACTGTCTCTTCCCGGCCGTTTGGAAATCTTATATTGGTGTACTGTGGGTTGCAGCTAATAAGTTCAACCTCTTGTACCAGTGGGTCAAATTTTGAAGATCTTACAGGTGATTTTAGTAATACTTTCCCTGGGTTCTGTAGGCAAGGATGTTCCAGTTGAATTTGAAGATCCGTTCGTGTGGAGTTTCATTAGTAGAAGTACACAGTAATGATCGAATTGAATGAAGTGCCTGAGGCAACACATATTCCCACTGCGATAGTTCCAACTTCCCTGAGTCCAATGCTAATAAAATAGCCTGCCACAATGTTTTATTCAGCTTTTCTATTTGCCCATTTCCTTTTGCATTGTAGGGCGTTGTCCTGCTAGTGGCTATGCCCTTAGAATGTAGATATTCTGTAGTTTCTATGGACATAAATGATGTGCCACGATCAGAGTGGATGTAACTGGGTGTTCCAAAGAGGAAAAATAACTGGTCGAAGCACTTCATCACTGTCTTAGATGTCATATCAGGACAGGGAAAAGCAAATGGAAACCGCGAATATTTGTCAATCATTGTTAATAAATACTTGTTCCGAGTAGCTGATGGCAAAGGACCTTTAAAGTCAACACTAATTCTTTCAAAAGGCTGTGTGGCCTTTATGAGCGTACCTGCAAATTCCTTATAGAATTGCGGTTTAATTCTATTGCAGGTTCTGCATTGTTGAATGGTCTGTCTGACCTCTTCAACAGAGAAGGGTAAGTTCTTTGACCTGACATAATGTAGAAGTCTACTGACACCTGGATGACACAGGTAGTCATGGTACGCCTTCAGGCTACTTTGTTTCGTCATGGTTGCACAGTGCCCTCTAGACAAGGTGTCTGCTGCTGTGTTGGCATTCCCAGGTCTATACTGTATATCAAACTTGAAGCCTGCCAGTTCCAATTTCCACCTTTGTATCTTATCGTTTTTAATTTTCTTGTCATGAGTGTCTTTAAATATGTATGAAATAGACCGCTGGTCCGTAATAAGGGTAAAATGATTGCCACACGAATAATGCTTCCATTTGCGTATAGCTTCAATTATTGCAGTTGCTTATTTCTCTATGGCAGATTGATGCCTTTCACTAGGTGAAAGAGTTCTAGAGAAGAATGCAATAGGTCTTCCATCCTGATTAAAAGTGGCTGCTACTGCGATGTCAGAAGGGCCTGTTTCCACAATTAAAGGATGGTCATACTTTATGGTGAAAATTGCTGCTTTCTGCAATTCTTGTTTCAAGTCATCAAACGCTGTTTTTACTTCTGTAGGTACAGGAAAAATTTGATTTTTCATTATAGGATACATTTTGTCAGAGAAATTGAATATCCAGTGAGCATAATATCCCAAAAGTCCTACAATCCATTTCTGAGACTTCAGATCTTTTGGAGGTGTCAAATCTCGCAGAGCTTGAAATCTATCAGGGTCCGACTTCAAATGTCCTTTGGATATTTCATATCCAAGCAGCTTTACCTTCTTAGTAGCAAATACACTTTTACTTTCGTTGAAAGTTATTCCGTATTCCAGAGCTACCTTCTGAAAACGCAACAGATTTTTGTTATGAGAGTCTACATCTGTACCACATATTGTTACATTGTCGACATAGGCAAACGTGTCAGACAACTTTTTTTTTCTATAATAGTGTCTATGGTTTTCTGGAAGCAAGCTACACCGTTAGTGACCCCAAAGGGTATTCTGCAAAACTGAAGACGTACCATGACTACCTGTGTCAATTAGGGCTTTTAGGTTCACGCCATTTACAGAGATGTGTACTGTTGATTTAGTTAAACCAGGTACAGACGAAGTAGCAATTAGTGATGTTAGATGTGTAGAGTCCTTAATGTTGCTTCAATTGTTACAAGATTGTCTTCTAATCTCGTAGCTAGGAGATGTTTTGACTTTTGTTTTGGTTATAGGTGTGTTGCGAGACCTGCAAACCTTCGAAAAATGTCTTTTTTTCCCACAAGAATGACACATGCAGTCTTTGGCAGGGCATTTCGCTATGAGATGCCGACTACCTCCGCAAAAGAAACATTTAGTATTCACTGTTGCGATTGTTTCTGAGTCCACCATTTCTTCGGTTGAGATTGCCGATGACGAAAGAGATGACTCTACCAACTGAGAAGGAGCACTAAACGAACTGGATTCTTTTTGGGCCATGTCGAGTGTCTTGGCAATATCTAAAGCCATTTTCAAGTCAAGGGATCTTTTCTCAAGTAGCCTCTGTCTAATTACACTCGAACGCATGCCGCTAACGAAGGCATCGCGAATGGCGTCCTCTTCATTTTTGTCAGCACTAACAGCTCGGAACTGACAATCTCTGGCCAACACTCTCAGCTTGTGTACAAATTGATCAAGACTTTGATTGACTTCTTGTTTGCAAGTTGCAAGCAAATGTCTGGCCAATGTTTCATTAGGGGCCTTCACAAATAAATTCTCAAAAAAGATTTTGCTTCTGAGTATTTAGAACAGGTAGAAATATACTGATATAAAGATGGAGACACAAAGTTGCATAGCAGGTCAAACTGTTCGCTTTCACTAGCCCCTACCTTCGTTGCGAATCTGTCAAAACAAGAAATCCAATGTTTCCATGTAACTGAAGCATTAGTTGAACTAGGATCAGCATCCAGTCTAATATATGGTTTGTATCCGAGTTAATCCTTTCACAATAGTTTCTGAAATATTCAGATTAAAAAGAAATTTGCTTCACTGTCTGCCCCGTTTAGATCTCGTAAACTTGAAAACATAGTGAAAATCTGACATCATAATACTTTAGACCAGTGATTCCCAAAGTGGTCTATATAGACCCCCAGGGGTGACTCTTTTATGACGATATGAGACCAGTTACGTTGGAGGATCATCTGAGACAATGCCACCCTGACAAATATTAAGATTTGAAAAACTTTCGAACACTCAAAGTTCAGAATAGATCCACAGAATCTCTGTTCGAAATCATATAGAGAAGATGATGGTTTGTGAGCGTCTTACAAGATTTCTTTACTAATAGCAAAATACGGAAAACAGCAAAGGTCAAACATTGATTTTACCAGCCGTTTTACACAAACATACATCTGTTATTATTAAAAAAATTTCTTTGAGCGACAATACAGTTCAAGGTCGCTTCGATGGCATGAGTTATAAAATTTAAAGCTTCTTATGTAAATCTTTGCAAAAGATAGAAATACAGTTTGGTCTGACAAAGTGTAGCGCTGTGTGCTACAAACTGTCTAATGGTCAAAATCTTATCTCATCTCATCTATGCCTGTGATCCCCATCTGGGTCATAGGCCACCAACCAGCTTCCTCCAGGCATCTCGGTTCTGGGCGAGACTCTCCAACTGTCCCCATGTCTTGCCCAACTGCTTGGCATCTGCTTCCAAATCGCGCTGCCATGGTAAAGCTCGAGCAGCCTTCCATCAGCTGAAGAACACCTAGGAATCTTGGGAAATAAGCACCACCACCAAGATCAGGCTCTTTACACCATTGTTAGGCCAATACTACTTTATGGAACAGAAACCTGGAGAACCACAATCATCACCATGAAAAAAAATCCAGGTATTCATCAATACCTGCCTGAGGAAGATTCCTATTATCCGCTGGCTAGACAAGATCTTGAATGAGGAACTGTGGCAAAGAACAAAGCAGCAGCCCATTGTAGTAGATATCCTTCAGAGACGCTGGAGATGGATAGATCACACCCTTCGCAAGCCTGCATCCAACATAACAAGGCAAGCCCTAACCTGGAACCCAAAAGGAAAGAGGATGAGGGGACGGCCCAGGAATAATGGTCACTGTCTCCTTATATTTCCTTAAGGTTGACCCACGAGACCTGGTTTACTCGCCTTTGCTCCTTCTCCTGTTAATGAAAACAGTTCCGCAGATTTAATATTTGAGCCACACGTGAAAGATCAAGAAATACACGAGAAACTGCTCTTTGCAAAACCTTTTACAATGATACTTAAGGCATATTAATTAATTAATTAATTAATATTTAATGTTAGGAAAGACTACTTCATAGAACAATAAATTCTTATATGAAACATAATATCCCCAGTTGTGTAGTTTTAAATTACTTTTTCACTCTTCAACTCACTACAGTTAGAAATTTGTTTAAAAAATGTTGATGAATTTGCAAAAATGTGCAAGTTGAGCAGGGGGTCTACCGAAAACCAGAAAACATGGCAAGGGGTCTACGAAACAAAAAAGTTTGGGAACCACTGCTTTAGACCATTCAAAGTTCTGATGCTACAACCACTTTTTTTTTCTGAAAGCGAAAAATCTAATTTTTTAAATCACTTATGCTAGCTGTTTTTTTTTCATAAAAATGCACCACTTTTACAACTATTCACTATTAATAGTAACAAACGCGGGAGGCGCTTTATTAGGGAAACGTCTATTTGCCATATTTCTAACACATTTATGCAAAAGTATTTTTTTTACATTTGTATTTGTAAGTTTCCTAAGTTCTGTCGTACTAACTACTAGATTTACACAAAAGAATGGTAACTTTTTTTTAAAGAGAAAAAATCTATTTAGTATGCATATAACTTGGAAATAATTTAAAACAAAAATTAATAAGTAGTTTTTCATATTATCGCGTGAACTGCAGTGTTGCACTACAGCTATAGAATGCTTAACTAAAGGAATTTTTTCTTCTGAAGATTTGAATAAGAGATTGACCCTTTACAAAACAATTAGATCAATTAGATATTCATTATAAGACATCATTAGGCCAGGTTCACATCTAATTTCACATTTACTTTCACCTATCCTTTGGTCTGCTGGACAGCTGGGGCACCACACAAGATCAGTCAACCTTCTTTCTCCATTCCTCTCTGTCATTTGTCTTTGATATCTGATGTTCTTTCTTAAAATATTGAAACCTGCCTTTTTACCAGCCTGGGTGGACCACTTCAGGGGCTGATTTTGAGTTTGTGTTTCACACAAACTGTCTTTGTAACCTTGTCTAGTATAAAACTAAAATAAATTTTTGACATAAACATATGAAAAATAAAGTTTTTAAAATGAATTTGATGGTATTCTATCCTTTTAGAGTATAAATTCTTGATAGTAGTCACTATATTGGTAAGCTGAATTCAAATATCTGGTGTGGCATCAACCCTGTTTCTAGATTTTGACTTCATTTCAACATAATAAGAAAATCTTGCGCAAATAGATAGGAAAATTTAAGTAAAGCAATTTAATTATAATATTTGTTTCAAAATACTGTGGTACTACTCAGACTAACTCGACCAGAAAACATTTAATAGTTGATCCTTGTTTCAGATTATCTAGTCAGAATCTAGATCAGTTCATAGTAATGTTTTTATAGTTTTGTTTTTTTTTCTTTTTCTTAGCTAATAAAATCCATCTTTCTTGTATACATTTACTTATTAATAAAGTCACATGTTGGTTAATAGTTAATTATTCTGTTAGTTTGTGAGGCACATGTTCAAGCCTAGTGACTGCAGAACATAGTTAGGGATACACTGATTTACATTGTATCATCTATTGGACCAGACGAGGTGATGCTGGCTTTTTCTTTCTTTTTATGCTGTCTAAAAATATATCTGGCACAAAATCTTGTTTGATAGCTAAGTCATTTACGAGCCGCTGGTTTCACTATGTTAAAAGATTTCAATGCTGAAATTTATCTTTCTTTTTCCTTTGGAACCTCTAGGTTTACAGCTAGAACATCTGGGAAAAATGAATCCTATGAATACACTGTTGGAATTTGTCGTTCTGCTAGTGATGAGAATACAGATGCTGCAGTGATTCAAAGGACATTAAATGAAAACAATATTCCTAATTCTGAGTTTCGTGTGACTGGGAAGTTATCTGAAACACACATGATGCTAGGAAGTGAGATTTTTTTTTCAAAATATTTATTTCTATATACACAGATTATTAAAATATATATATTTTCTCTTCAATTTTTATTTCTAATATTATATATATGTATATATATATATATATATCAAAAAGATTTTCACTTAAGAAATGTATTATGTTAGTAAGGCCTTGCCAGTTTAAAAAAAAATACAAGCACTATCCTGGAACTTAATTATAATTTATTATAATTATTAAATAATATATTTATAATTTATGGAGAAAAATTTTTTTGAATTTCTCAAAAAGTTTCATTAAGTCCCTTTAAGTAAAACCCATTGGTGTTCAACTTACTTTTTGAGCTGGGTCATATACATATTTGACACTGTTGCAGGCTGGGTCATGTAAAAAAATTTATAGACAAGTGCAAAGTAACTCAGCTTCTGCTTGACTGTACATATAAGCCAGAAATTTAAATGTACAGGAAAGCATTGCACCATGAGCCAGATTTGTCTTGCAGTCCGTTGGTGGAGAATTAATTTTTAGTTCTTATTTTAGTTTTCAATTAGTTTTTAAATTAATTTTCAGTTCAAAACGCAAAAAAAAATCATTTCTAATTTGACTTAGTCTATTTTTTTTGGTTGAAATAGAAAAACTGGTACTATGACATATATTTTCTCTATATTTTTATTTCAATTTGAAATCAGGTATTTTTTTGCAGAACCAAGTCCATTTTTTTTCAAAATTGACATCCGCACTTGCAATTTTTAGATTTACATCATATTTACACTTTTCACATCATTATAACTGATCTTTATGTCAATTCCCTGCTGGAATGTCATTTATATTTGTAAAAATATAAATAATTTTTTTTTAGATAAACGTTGTAGAAACATTAATGTAATCTTATTTGCACTCTGCAATAGTCAAATAATCTTATTTTAGCGTTAAAAAAAACCCAAGTGTTTTAGTAAAAGCTTTTGATCAAAAAAGTTTTGAAACAATTTTTTTTTAGCGGCCCCCGTAAGGGGAAAAAGCCGCTACTAGGTTTGTAGAAAATGTCCGTCTGTCACACTCAGATCTCGAAAACTAGAAGAGATATGAAAAATTTTATTTCATCATTAAATCCGGCTTGAAAAGTTTAGGTGCAACGGCTACTTTTGGTTTTATAAAAGCAAACCGTTTAATTTATAAAATTAATTATGCAAGCGATTTTTTCATAAAAATACACCAATTCTAAAACAATTACGTTAATGTAATGGAGGCAATGTTACAATATGCTAACAAAGATGAATAACTTTGGTGTATTTTCAGTATCACTAAGTCAAATATATTTATAAAATGTACAGGAAATGTTTACAACAAATATAAATAATACTTAAAGATGTTTTTTCTGGTTAATTAGCTGCTAAAATTAAAAGAAAACATTTTTGTTTGTTTATAAAGGCTAATAATGCACTTTGTATGTAAATATCATGCACATTTTTTAAAATGGACTTTTTAAGCAGCTACTTTCGTACAGTAGCGTAATGTCGCAACATGACCAGATGCTAAACCAATTCCTTAAACTTTTTTAAAAAATCAGATTTTATTTATTTTTTTGTTTAGTACCCCCATCCGAATAAAAGAAGCTTATTTTTGTGTGTTTTGTCTGTTGGTCGGTCTGTCCGTCACGATTAAATTAACAAATTACACTAGAGGCTATTGTAAATCTGATTTAATCTTTTTTTTTCATTCAGAAATATTGCAATAGTTTAAAGTATCTGTAATAGACTGTTCCAGATGTTTTGTGAAAAACAAATCAATGCCAATGAATATTTGTTTGCTCTTCTAAGTTATAGTAGATTTTATTTCAATGCTTAAACGTTGCAAGAAACACATGATCTTTAATATATTGCTCCGGTTTTTTTATGTAAATAGCATATAAATGCTAATAAAAAATATCTATACTGATTTCTATTTCATTAACTATAAAGTTGTTCCAGATATTGTTTTATAAAAAATAAATTATGTCAAATGATTGTTTGAAATCGCATAATTGACTAATATTACACTTATAGTCTTTGACACTACGTCACTATAGTTTATTTATCAATATCAATTGTTCTGAATTTTTAATTTAAAACAGATTTATGTCAAATAATTATATTTTTGTCAAAAATATCGACAATAGGTTATTCAGGATTTTCCTTCAGAGTTGTAGTCCAAACCTCCCGTAGGACGACTGGGAATGGGAGCGGGCAGGGTTTGAACCTGTGACCATCAATGCATCCAAACGACAGTCCAGCGCGCAAACCGCACTACCAGACAGCCATGATTTAGACTAGATCGAGATCTATAATTTTAATTTCTAGGCTTAAAGTGTAGTTTTTTTTTCTAAAGTCTAGATTGTCAATATTGCAATGTTATAAAATACTAAAACTAATCTACTATTTTAATATTTCATATTGCAATTAGTCTATTAATTGATTATCTAGTGTTTTTTTTAATATAAATCTTATCTAAATTTCATTATCCCAAATATATATTTTAGATCTAGATCTAGTAGATATAGATATTGAGAGTGCTAAATTAGTAGTTTAATTTAGGTAGATCTACATCCTCATTCTAGTTCCATTTAGGCCTAAATGAAAATGCTCAATACCAAAAGATTATCTAAAATCGCTCTTCTGACATTTTGTACATATCCGGTAGTTGTCATTCCGTAATGTGTAGGTATATTATCAATAGTAGGCTATTAGTTTGTAACCAGTTTGTCATTAGATTAAGAGCAATGCCTGGTCGTGAGGTTAACGCGCAGAACTGATTATCTCTACAGTCTCGGTTTCATACCCTGCTCAATGCCATCCTCAGTCGACCAGCGAATATGGGGATCCGACTGTGATCTGTCTCCCACAGGGGCCGCCTCTGACCATCGATGCATCCAAACGACAGTCCAGCGCGCACACAAAATCTCTTTGTAATCTTGTTTTTCATGAATTGCTTTTTATAAAGATTACTCATGAACTTTTATGAAACTTTGTCATTTTGCAAGGGAGCCTAGTGGCTAATCACTTGGCTTCCAGAGGGGTCTCTGGTTCAAACCTCGGTGAAGACTGGGATTTTTAATCTCTGGAAGTTTAGGATACCCCTGAGCCCACTCAACTCACATGGATACGTGATATTAGTTTATGAAAGTCAAGAGGGTTGGTCGTTGTGCTGGTCACATGACACCCTCATTTACAATCAGCCATAGAAACATGATCTTTAACATCATTTGCCCTAAAGATTGCAAGGTCTGAAAGGGGAACTAAAATAAAATAATATAATAATAAATATAAATAATTTATAAATATAATAATGATAATTTTAAAAAAAGGTCAAGGTCATCTGTTTATGTGGCCTACGGTTAACAAGGGTGTTATGTGGCACAAGGCCAACCACCTTTACTTTTCCCCAACTAATGTCAGGTAGCCATTAGAGCTGGGTGGACTCAGAGGCGCCCGAAGATCTCGAAATTAAATATCCCAGGATTCGGACCCCGGTTCGGAAGCCAAGTGCTTTGCCGCTTAGCCACTGCGCCTCCTAATAAAGATAATAATAATTATTAAAATAAATTAAAATTTTAGAAAAATAAATGCATACTTATTTGCTTTCTACAATAGTCAAATTAACTAAATTTAGTTTTACAAATGCATAAAAAGATACAATAATATTAGTAATTAGTAAATCTCTATAGAGTTATCTATTGAATATGGATGGAATATTAACTAAAGTATAAATGTATATCTAAGCATGGTATTTTTTATAACACTCACTTGACATTTCTTGCACTTTTAAACTAATGCTTTTGTGAAAGCTCCAAAACAAAACAATTTGTTTCACAACCTGTTCTTTATATAGACTACTTGCTATAGTTAATTTTTTATGAAACTTTACTTATTAGCTATGATATCTAAAACTTGTTACAGTAATCAGGCTTTTTAAAAAATAGCTTCTTGTATGCATGCCAAAAAAAAAGTGTTTAATAATTTGGTGACAAAGTAAATTTTTAGAATAACTTTCTTTAGCAGTTTTAATTTTTAAAAAGTGTCTATCAAAATTACTGGTTCACATATTTTGAGCCATAATGCGATTTAAAAAAAACCAGTACTTTAAAGTAATCTGCAACCCCTTTACTTTAAAGCAAAAAAACCAACAACAATGCTTACCTAAACCTAAACAAAGTTTTTAATACTTTATGATGAGGCCATTCCCTCTAAATGCAATGCAAGCCAAATATAATGAACATTTAAAAAAAAAAACCAAAAAAAACTATTATTCTCTGGTAAATGCTTTATAATTATAAAAATAATGTGGATATCTTCTTGATTAATAGTGATTAGTTAATGGAATAAAATGTGATTTTTAATTGGGTTATTTTTCTGAAATACATTTTTCTAGCTGACTGGATCTTGTTAGAGTATCAAGGTGGAGATGACTATAGCTCTCACTGTGGGAAAGAGTCAAGGCGCTCACTGATAATGATAACTTGTGATGAGGAAGCTGATGATGCAAGTATTTTAATCAAGCTTCTTATGCGCTTTCTTTGCCCCATTGGATTAGCCGAACCTTCTTTATTCTTGTTACTAAGAGTGCTCTTGAAAATTTTTGTAGTTAAGTGTTCTTTCTGGTGGTTGCTCCATCTTAAAAGCCAGTCTACAAGCAGTATGAAAAAAACACACCTATAGCAGACTAATATTTTAAAAAATTGAAGAAATTAAGCTTTGGGAAACATTATCAGTATTCATTGACAAAAAAGGTTTAAAAATCTGTTGTTTGATTTGCCACAATGCTTGACTTAACTCAGTCCTTTTCACTCCCAGTGGAGCAAATGGCGCAACATCATTTCGCCATCGGGCTCCGTTCTGCTTTATTCCCCTTAGCTAGGTCCTTATCCATCCTTCGGTCTTTGCCTGTTGGTCTACTGATCTTCTCCATGTTTGCTTTGGTCTTCCGGCCTTTCTCTTCCCCTGTTGGTTCCAGGCTAGGGCCATTTTACAATACTTTCTGTTGTTTTTTTAGCAATGTATGCCCATTTCAACCTCATTTTACATTTTTTATTTCTTGCTCTATCACTATTTGCTGTTATTCTGTTCCCACAGAGTATGCAATGTTAACTTTCTGTCTTGTTAGATTTTTTTATTGTTCTTCTATCCATTTTACATTGTTTATTGTTTTTAAAAAACTCCAGACGTTAATTTAGGAAAAAAACATTGGCATTAATTATTTAAAAAGTATTATATATGTTTCAGCAATGTGTAAATGAATAACTCCTTGGTGTTTGAACTAATGAACGTTTCTTAAACATATGTATATGATACATGACTACTTCATTTCTTGTAAACACTTATGGTGCAAAACTTGAAAACCCTTTTCAGATTCTTAGGTGTGAAGACATCCTTGTATATGTATGATTTCCTTATGATAAGGTTGCATGGTAGCTGAGTGTTAAAGTGCTTGGGCTTCTGAACCAAAGGGTCGCGGGTTTAAAGCTCTGTCCAGATGGGATTTTAAAAATCTGGGTCGCTCTTATGCCTCTGAGTCTATCCAACTCTGATGCATAATAGATTACTCACTATGAAAGGTTTGGGTGTTATGCTTCCAGACCTCATGTTTATTACAGAAAAAAATGATTAAGCGATGGTGAAAGTACGATCCGGTAACATTATATAATGTTGTTTTTATTTCAGAAATTTTTAGTGGTCTTATGATATTCAATGTTTTGTTTGTTTGTCTTTGTTAAATCTTCAAGAGCTCCCCTATGATGTTCTTAGAAGAAGAAAACTCAAAGAGAGATGACTGTTTCTACTTGTTTGAAATCAAGCACAAGGCAGTGTGCCCTGTGCCAGCTGGGGGTTCAGGATTAAGTGTTGGATCAATACTGGTCATTGTGTAAGTAGTGTACTATAACTCTTAATCTGGCAGTACCATAAATACACTCTTGTTACATTTAGGCCTTGAAATTGCATACACAGAGCCTTTTGCTCTTGGCTCTAGCTTTATCATGTAACTTTTAATGTATTATACCCACAGGTCATGCTACTCCATTGTCTTGTATTTTCAATGTTTTTTTTTAAAATAAATTTCAGGTTCTTCTCTGTCTTGTTTGTGTACATTGTAGTTGGCTTCCTGTACCAGAGATTTGTCCTCAGATCAAAGGGGATTGAACAGTTTCCTAATTATGAATTCTGGAAAGACTTTGGTAACCTACAAGCTGTGAGTGGGCTTACTAATTATGTACCTTCTCATCATCTTTCTTGTGTGTTCCTCATGGAACACAGGGCCCTCTCCTCAATCACTCTTAATTGTTTATATATAGGTCCTTTAAAATAGAAAAAGAAAAGACATACCTCCAAACTTATCAGATATGTATAAGTGCTCCTTCTACCCTAGTGCCATTAGAACAAGTTACCTGATTCAGCCATGAAAACCTTCTTCCCTAGTGCCATTAGAACAAGTTACCTGATTCAGCCATGAAAACCTTCCCTAGTGCCATTAGAACAAGTTACATGATTTGGCCAGGAAAACCTTTTTCCCTAGTGCCATTAGAACAAGTTACATGATTTGGCCAGGAAAACCTTTTTCCCTAGTGCAATTAGAACAGGTTACCTGATTCGGCCAGGAAAACCTTCTTCCCTAGTGCAATTAGAACAGGTTACCTAATTCGGCCAGGAAAACCTTCTTCCCTAGTGTCATTAGAACAGGTAACCTGATTCAGCCAGAAAAACCTAAGACCTAGCAGAACTTCATTCTGTAATTAACTTGTATGACTGGATTAACACATGGATGCTCTTGGGATTTGAATGAACCTCTGTAATTTATAAGAAAACATCCTGAAGCTTAGAACAAATAAAGAGATACAACACTTTTTATATCACACTAAAGCGCTAAATCACTGACATGTAGGACACCATGATCTTCTTGTTTGAAGTAACATCTGTATTTTATAAGATCACTGTAATTTTTATTTTTCTAGTATCTTTTTTTAAACAACAGGGTTATTAATCAGTATTAAATCAGTTGATGTAAGATCTTTTTTTTCCTTTACAAAAATGGTTCACAGATAAAGTGGACAATTTGTACCAATTTTTTTGGTCTTAATGATGTTTGAGATCATTTTCTTAGAAAGTTGCTTTCACTTATCAATCATCAATCCAACTTTACCTAGTCAGATCAAAGACTTCATAGAAATAAAAGAGTTCTTTTTGCTCTAAGTTTTATTTAACTTTAACAACATAAAGATATTTTTTTGAAAGGTATCATGTAAATACAGCCTAAGCATGAAAAGTCATTTTCTGGAAGTTACAAGATCAAGCTACTGTTTTGTAAGATTTTTCCAGTTTGCCTTTTCAATTTTCAAAGTGCTAACCTTTAAATTAACCTTTAAATTAAATACAAATTTTTTTGCAGGACGGCTGTGACCTTGTTTGCAGGACTAAGGACAGGCGCCGGATAGAAGGATTTGGGGGCCTAGGAGATGACCAGCTTGACCCAACAGAAGAGATCCGAGATGAGAATTTGTTACCAATGTAGTATGACTTATGAAGGGAGTTTTGTTGGTGGCAGTGATAGAGTGCTTTGTGCTGGTTTGAGTGTCGAATGTTTGCCCTTTGATACAGTTTGGATTGCTTTTTTCTACTTTTTTCTTTCTAGAGGTATACTAATTGTAATTTGAATTTTTTATATGCTAAAATGTGTAAATATTTTTATATATTCTAAATTTGCCTTTGCTGTTTATCCTATTACGCTGGCATATTACATCAGTTTTTTTGTTGTTTTTTTTCTTTCTTTTTGGGTGATAAAATATAAGTGATGCATTGGAAGTTGGCAAAGTATGTCATGGTAGGTTGTAAGTGTTTTTTTGATAAGATGCAACTTAAATAGCTGAAAGCAAGTCTTAAATCTGGTCAAGACTTGTGTAGTTTTAGTTAGATTACGTTATGTCATAGCCACTGTTTTGAAATTTTAACAAAAAGCTTTAGCGTATACAAATACTTTTTTAAGTCCAATGAAAGTCTTGCAATTTAAAATAGATATGTGGAAATAACATATTTTTCATTAACCAAAAAAAAAAAAAAATTAAAATCATGTTTCTTTTTTCTCAATATTTGGCTTTAAAATTATCTATGGCTACAATCCCATTAAATCATTATTTTTTTTTTATACCCACTAATTAGACAGTTAAATGAAAACATTGCTGGAAAGAAAATAGGACATTTCAGTATGGAAGTATGAAAATTATTACTGCTGGTTTCCAAAAAGTCAGGTATGATTTAAGAGCTCAAGGTTTTTATTTTGAACCTTCTAGTATTCAAAAAAAAAAATTGGATAAAAAGAGTGACTGCCTAATTTTTATGTATATTATAAGATTACTTGCATGCCTTTGTTTACTATTTTGATACAAGTACTAATCCATTGTAGACTATTGATTACTATTAGGTGTTTGCTAATTGAATACTATTCTGCTCTTTGTTATATTTTATTTATATATAATAGCAAAATTTAGTGTCAAATAGCAATGAAGTTTTGCTCATGAAGAACTGCATGATGTGGAAGCCACTGTGCAGTTGATCTCATACATAGATCTAGAGATATGACCTTCTCAAGATGAGTGAAAAGAGGAACTGTATTTGTATAAGGTTATAAGCTCAGTATTGGGCTCACCTTTCTTTTTATCATTGGTTAACTTAATCCAAATTGTTTGTAAAACAATCACAAATGTCTGAAATTTGTTTTCGTTTGGTGGTCTGTAAAATGAATGCCTTGTTAATAGTAAGAAACCTAGTTAGCATTATGGAAGCGTATTAAATACATCAAGTTACTCATATAAATTTATTGATCAACCATTGAAGTTCTCTTACTATTTGAATTTTTTTTTGTAATGTTTTGCAATATTATCATTCCAATGTAAAGGTGGTTTCAAGTTGAGGATATTACAACTTTTTTTTTTTTTTTCATTTTTATTTGTATTTGCACTAAATGTAAAAGAAAATACTTGTGTGTGATAATAGCTTCTTGAAGCAGCATAGAAGTCAACAGAACAGACTTCAAGTTATAATCAAGATAAATTGATAATAAAAATTGTCCTCTAATGTTTTTGAGCTTTTTGACTTGAAGGCATCAAATTTTTAAATATAAAATTAAGTGTATTTTAATGTAGATGTTTCATAAAGAATAGCATAACTAGACAGTGTTTAATTTGCATTTTTCAAAACTACGAGTGAACATCCTTTTACTTTATTTCTAAATTAACATCTAGTTTCAGGTAAATAGCATTATTTCAAAAATATCACATTTTCCAAACTTACCATCTTTGTGTGGTCCACTGTCACAAATAATTTAAGTAGATTTTTTAAATTATTATTTTCTATTTACAATGAATAATGATTTTAATTTGTATTGATTGAAAAATATTGAGCATAATTTCAAGATTGGTTATTGATGTGCGTGAGTTACATCTGTGTTACATATCATTGTCTCTCTTACTCTTCCGGAAATGAGCGACCCTGCTATGTGCTTCTTTGGAGCACCACATTCTTCGCTGTCATTTGCCTTTGATAGAATTTCATTCTGATTTTCTGTCTGAAAATATTGAAACCTGCCTAGGTAGACCACTTCTGATAGAATTTAATACCGATATTCTTCTGAAAATATTGAAACTTGCCTTTTTTCCTGCCTGGGTGGACCACCTCGGGGGCCGATTTTGAGTTTTGATTTAGAAGCAGAGTAGTGAAAGTATAAATATTACAAAACATTTCTAACGGTATCTCTACCTGGATTGACCATTATATAATACATAAGACATTGTCCTAGGTTCTGAAGATTAAGGATAAGTGCAGTATTTGAAATGACCTTGTAAATCCAGTTGCGACCTTCAGATTTTGTCACACCTAATGCTGGGGGTCTATTTAAGTTTTCTTTTCATCTTCATGTAGGAGGCACTGTGGCTGAGTGGGACTCCGGGTTCAAATCCTGGTGAAAACTGGGATTTTTAATTTCGGTGTCTTTAGGGCACCTCTGAGTCCACACAGCTCTAATTTGTGCTTGACATTAGTTATGGAAAAGTTAAGGTGGTTGGTCGTTGTGCTGGCCATATTGTTAACCATGAGTATGTCTCAAAGATATTTGAGCATATTTTCATTTCTAGACATGATGTATAGCTACAACTTTTTGGTGTCAGCAGTGAGCACTGTATCTCCTACCAAGTTTGTGTTTCTTATTTTTATCTGTTCAATCTTAGTCGTTTATAACTCTCCCTTTTAGTCGTTTATAACTCTCCCTCTCTCTCTCTCTCCATTTTTCTGTCTCCCACTTCTTATTCTCTCTATATACTTATCTACTCCTTCCTCACGTCTCTTACCCTCTTTCTTTCTTCTTAACTCTCTGTAGCGTTACTTATGCCATTGAATTGTTTTGTTAACAGTTTCATTTTGCATCACTTCCTCTCAAAGGTTCTGAAGGCTTCTTTACTATGGTAACACTTTGCCTATGTTTCTTATTTAGATAGTAATTTTATGCATTTAAAAAGTCTACTATAAAGTCATTTTTTCATTATCAATGGATGCCTTAACTTTTATAAAATCTTTCAGTAAAAATATTATGATGAATTATTTTTTGCGAATGTTTAAATTATACATAATTTCATTTGTTTTTCTTGTGTCTGTCTTCATTTATTGCCATTATTAACTTATGCATGGATTCTGTGTACATATGAAACAGTTTTTTTTTATATATATAAATAATTTCAAGGCTTATGTGCAGATTGCAACCTTCATTTCTAGCTGCCCCTGAAAGGGGTAATGACACTATTAGTTTTGTGTGGCCCGTCTGTTCCGTTTAGATTTTAGAAACTAGAAGAGAATATGAAGATCGAAGATCATGATATTTTAGACCATTCAAAGTTCTGATGCAACAGCTACTTTTTCTTTTCTGAAAGCAAAAAATCTTATTTTTTAAATCAATTATGCAAGCAGTTTTTTTTTCATAAAAATACACCATTTGAACAACTATTCTCTATTAATAGTAACAAACACTGGAGGCTTTTTAGTAAGGGAGATCACAAACACATTTATGCAAATGGTTTTTAATTTTTGGTCTAAAAATATATTTTTTTACAATTGTATTGCTAAGTTATGTAAGTTTTGTCAAACTAAATACTACATTTACACAAAAAATTTTAACTTTTTTAAAGAGAAAAAATCTATTTACTATGCAAATAAGTCGGACATAATTTTAAACAATTAATAAGTAGTTTTTCATATTATCGCGTGAACTGCAGGGTACATTTTACACCATGGAACACAAAACTAAAGGAATTTTTTTTTTTACGGAAATGTTTTTTTTTAGGCTTTGAATAAGAGATTGACCCTTTAGAAAACAATTAGATCAATTAGATACTCATAAGACATCAGTTAGGCCTGGTTCACATCTAACTTCACTTTCACCTATCCCTTGGTCTGCTGGACCTTTGGAGCACCACATTCTTCGCTGTCATTTGCCTTTGATAGAATTTCATTCTGATTTTCTGTCTGAAAATATTGAAACCTGCCTAGGTAGACCACTTCTGATAGAATTTAATACCGATATTCTTCTGAAAATATTGAAACTTGCCTTTTTTCCTGCCTGGGTGGACCACCTCGGGGGCCGATTTTGAGTTTGTGTTTCCACACAAACTGTCTTTGTAACCTTGTTTTTTTTTTTTCAAGCTTTTATTTATTTATTTTTTTTTTGTTCTTTCTAAGTTTACAGAAGATTTCTCTGTTGATACACAATATCTTTAATGCTTGGAATAAATTGTTCTAAATGACATAATCTTTGAACTATTGTATTTACATTTTGTTTCTCCAGTGTGATTCATGTCAATGCATGCATGGGGAAGACAATGGATGGGGGAGAGAGAACAGATTCAGCCTTATTTTATTGATAAAGTGATACAGAGCTAGGCTAATGAACCTAGAGGTCTTGGGTTTCAATCTCATTGAGCATTGTAAAATCGTGGATTTTTAGGAGACCCCTGAGTTCGCCCAACTCTAATGAGTATTTTACATTAATTAGGGAAAGGAAACGGCCGTTGGTCGTTATGCTGACCCAAATGACACCCTCGTTACAAGTCGGATATACAAAAATGAGCTTTACATTATCTGAAATGGGTATTTAACTTTTTCCTACATAAAGCCTCCATGAGAACCTTCAACATGGACCCTGCCACTTGTAGACGAACGCCAATGTTAGATCATCATGGCGTCGATGAAAACTGGCGTAAATATCGGTGAGGAAAACAGCCTTGGGTTAAGAAAAGCGCCAGAGAAGAAAGTCAAGGCCACCCGCACAGGCTTCAGCTGAAACAGCTTACCCAGTGTGCAAACCGATAATTTCGGGCCAAATAGGCCTCACAAGCAACACGAGAAAGTTAAAAAATGCAATGCTAAATCCATGGGAGTATCCAGGATTTTTTTTTTTTGGGGGGGGGGGGCGCCAATATATATATGTGTGTGTGATTTGTACATACTTAACCTTTATAACATTGTGACCTTTCATTCTTTCGGAAAACGTTTATTGTACCCTATAATAGGTTCTTCCTGGAGTTAGTGGAAAAATTGTAGACTCCTTGCCTGCAAGCCCGCCGCCAAGCACTATTTCCGGTATTGAAAGCCAACAAAATGCATATTCTGAGTTATCTACAGTGCATTATCATGCTATTAAAAAGAGTTATTTCAAAAACAAAAAATAATGCAAACGACAATCCCCAAATTCCAAGAGCATAGCTAAGGAAGATTTTGATTTAAAAACCCCCTCCGAAATCTACGATAAAAAACCCGTTTCAATATAAGACTATCCATACATCAGTCACCAGATTCTAGTCAAGAGGAGTTTTGTTTAGATTCTTTAGTTAAAACCCTCTTCAGCGTGATTTGAAGCTAAAAAAATACCTCATCAATATAAAAAAAAATGAAAATTACTCGTAGCCGAAGGGTGTTTTGAGTTTAAACCCCCTCCAGCGGGGTTTGAAGCTAAAAATACCTCTTCAATATAAAAAAAAAGCGAATATTACACCCTCAAAATTCTATGAGCGTAGCCAAATGGATTCTTTACTTTAAACCCCCCTTCAGCGGGGTTTAAAGCTAAAAAAAAATACCTCTTCAATATAAAAAAAAGGCGAATTTCGCACTCAAAATTAGGCTGCATTAGCGTAACCAAGCCAAGTGTGATTTTGAGTTTACCCCCCCCCCTCCTCCAGAGGGCTTTTTTTTTAAAGTTTAAAACCCCTTCAGATGGATTTAGTTTAATACCCCCATACAGAGAGTTTTGAAGTTGAAAATCTCTCTCTTCAATTTTATTCTAAAGCAAACTACAGTCACCAAATTCTGTGACCGTAGCTAAAGGGGTTAGGGAGTTGTTAAAAAAGAAAAACTCCAGAGATTTTTTAGCTTAAGACCCCCAACAGATGATTTTGACGATAAAACTTCCCTTTTCGATATAAAATCTAAAGCAAACTACTGTCACCTAATTCTAAGAGCGTGGCCAAGAGGGGTTACAAATTTCTACCAGTGGCTGGGCTCCATTAATAAAGTGCAGTGAATAGTCATCTGCCGAAACTGAAAAAGACTAACTGTGGTTCAACAAAGATGGCTAAGACGGATTTTAGAAGTCAGTTATAGAGATGGGGTATCAATCAAGGAAATCCTATGCCGAACTGAAAGTCGACCTCTTAGTAAGGTTGTGACAGAGTGTCGCATGAGGTTTGCGGGACAGGTTCTCCGACAAAATGAATTAGGCATACTAAGAATTAAGATGACATGGAGGCCATTGCGAGAAAAGCGCAAACAGGGACATCCTAGTACAACTTGGCGCCACACTTTCATGTAGGTCTTCGGAGCAGGTGGGAAGAGGCTTTAAACATTGCCAGTGACAGATTTTTATGGAAGCAGCTTACCGCTAAGGCAGTAAGCATAGCACATGTTTTTTTAAATAAAACTTTTAAAAGCAAGATGATGCTCTGTAGATACCTCAGAATATGCATTTTGTTGGCTTTCAATACCGGAGATAGTGTTTGGCTCCGCCCTGCGCTAGGGGAGCTCACAGCGCTCTCTGACTGGAGTCTACGATTTGTTCACTAACTCCAGGAAGAACCTATTGTAGGGTGCAATAAACGTCTTCCGAAAGAATGAAGGGTCAGTCAGAATGTATTAAAGATTAATTATGTAGGCTACACACCCACATTTAGCCTATTTAACAATATGAAAATTCACTAAAACGTTATTGTTTTTGGGACATTGTGTTGCCTACATAATTTTTAAGCGTTGTAAAAGTTCTACTTGGAGGTAGAATTGAAGATATGGCAGGTTTCCGTTCAAGTCGGCAAGGGGTCTGAACATTTTTTTCACCGCCTTCCCCCCCTCCCCCCTCTCCCCCCCCCCCCCCGTTGTTGGTCGGTTGTTGGCTTGTAGCTCCAAACAGCTAGTACAACTGAACTGATAAAGGCGTTTTACATATTTAATAAATAAACTATAAATAACTTGAACAAACTTCTTTGTGAACAAAAAACAAAACAAAACAACGCACATAACTGCTATTATTCACGAATTAATTTGAGATGAGAAATAGATCTAATAGTAATGAAATAAACTGATATTTAAACAAAATCTAGCTCACAACAACAACAAAATGTTTACTTTTTTATGTCTTAAGATCGTTAATTTTATCATCGTCAATCAATCGCTTAACTTCTTCTCACCGCTGCTTAGGAAACACAATACACAATCCATAACACCCATTTTTGTCAGGACGTTGCACCCCCTCCACATGAGAGGAACTATAGCGCTCCCCTACCAGTGAAAATGTTTTTAAAATTGACTTTTAATTTCCAGTAATTGATCTACTTAAAAAAATTACAAACAACCCGCGAAAATTCTAAGCCAGGAATGAGTAGGCGCTTCTGGAAAAACGTGGGGATCCCTCGCATGGTGCTCTATTTTTTTTGTTCAAGTTTCCAAAATAATGTCTTATGTACGAATATCGTTTATATTTTCAAAGGATAATGGAATAATTAAAATGTATATAAAATATTTAAGTATTTTTAAAAATTTAAATATATTTTAAGTAACCTTGGAATAATGATTTGGCCGCCCCCTAAAGTTGGCCGCCTGCGTGCAATGCACACATTGCACAATAGGTAGCGGCGGCCCTGAATCTATCATTACATTTATTACATTATTTTAATGTGGCCATCGATGCCTATTTAGAAGATTAAATATTAGTTTTAATTAGAGAGTTTGACTTTGTATTATTCATTATGTGGTCAATTATGTTGTGACATTGTTGTCATAAGTTTAATTTATATACATTCAAAGTAATTACACGCACCAAGAGCGAGAATCATCGTAGACAACTTGCCATCAAGAGCCAATGGAATAATACTGGTACATATATATATATATATTAAAGTGAGGTAAAATGAAGTAGTAACGAGAGGGCTGATTTGAGGTTCTTGACATCTAATAGTAAATTATTAAATTAAACCATTTTAACTTATAAGAGAGTTTCCGCGGTCTCCTGATTTTCCAGGAGCTCCTGGAAATCTCATGAAATTGCAAAGTAGGCTATATAAAAAAAAAGTCATGAAAATCTCCTGAAATTATTAAAATATCCTGAAAACTCAAACAGGTTCTGAAAAAAAAGGAAAAATTGTAATTTTGGTGTGTCATTCAATATGGAAAACGCCAATTCTACTCGCGATTTAAAAAAAAAACGGCATTGTCAGCTTACATTTAATAAAAAATAGGGCGAATTTTAACCAAAACAGTACGTAACGTTCCAATACTTAATTTACTGTAATAGTCAATGGCATTTAAATATACATTGTAGATCTAAATCTATCTCGATCTCTTAAAAAAAAATTAAAAGCGATATTTTGCTAGTCAATAGAAAAAATCTAAAAGGCAGATCTGAAGGTTTCTGAATGGAAATCTATACCTTCTATTGTAGATGGCTCGTAAAGTTACTTTGATCTTGATTTTGCACTTAGTAAAGTAGGAATAAAATGCAAAGACGAATTTATTTTCTAACAAAAAAAAATCTTAATTTTCACTTATTATCATTATCCCTACCCAGACTAGGCCCGCGCAATCCGCTTCGCATAGGGCTCCGCAATCTGTAGGATCGGGCCTGTTTAGCACATGTATATCTGACCAAAGAGAGGCCTATATATAACAAAAACTCCAGGGGCAGATTCTGATTGAATAAAACATTAGGCCTAATTATATTATTACGAATAATACGATAATGACACACTCTCCTTTTTTTTCTCTATGTCAAAGATTTTGATCTGAAATCTAGACTATATCTAAATCCAAATCATGTCAAGACTAGTTTATCTCGTGTTGCAAAAATCTATTTTCTAAAAAATACCAAGATAGTCCGCCCACTGTCGGTCATGTATGCACCTTTTCACCCCTTATTAACAGCGCCATCTATTTGTTGTTATTTTGATCAGCTGCTATAACTCGTGATGATTAACAGAAATATACATTGACATCATGATGGATTAATCATTTGGCGATTTGTGTGTAATTTAGATTTCAAACAATGATAGTTGAATATATTGAAATAACATGAACACGTTTTATAAGATTTGTAGAGCTGGATATTTATTTATACATGTACAGTCCATGATATGGCCAGACCTGCAGCTGACCGAATGAGGCTAAAAGATAAAATTATCGATAATATTTCGAAAGCGATCAAATCGGTAGGTAAATACTAGTAATACTAAATACACGACCAGTTCACCCACCCAGGACCAGGCCTTTGGCCAATGCCAATGGCACAATGACAATGGTTAATTCTCAGTTAAGTCAGTTATTGAGTTTGTCAGTTAACAATAGGGCAGGGATCTATATGATCTAGTCTACAGTAATTGTTCTATTGAAGTCTATTCTATTATTATTTAATTATACTATTAGGCCTAGGGGGGTTAGTGTTTATAGTTTATACTATTTATTATAATCTAGTCTAGATTCTACTTAACTTCTATCTAGTTCTGACTTAGACTTAAAATTTATGTCTGTACCCTATAAAACTAAAAGTAGATCTAGAGACGTAGTCTATAATTTATAATTAGATCTAATTAATTACTTTCTTCTTCTTCATTCTCATTTTACATAATTTCTCAATTTTACATGTCCTATAATATTTGAGATGAACTGCGCAGTGGTTTCCAGATCAAGCAGCTCTCCGTATTGTATAGTTTTTGTTCTGTATGAATGTTTTTGGGCCAGTCTTGTTTGGGCCTCTTGATATAGATCTATATAGACTATCCTATAGATATAGTATGCAGCTTTGAAGGACATGGGACATGGTCAGCATTCTGAGTTCACTCATTCTCTGGTGATGCTCCACATGAGCAGGTTTTGCCATCCCTACTTTAAGCTTCCAGAACATATATGATATATAATATGTTGTCTCATTCTGTTGTGTCCGGTTCTGAGTTGAAAAATTATGCATTGGTCATGTCAATATAGCTTAATATTAGGCATCCTTTTTCTTGTAATTGGGATGTGAGCTGGTCCAATTCTCATTTTAAATTCTACTCTCTATTATTTTCATCATTTCTTCTGGGTAGAGAGGGTGTCAGTCTTGTGGATTTTGGATTTGAGGGGGTGCCTTTCTAAGGATTCTATTTTGGTGAATTGGGACAGGGTTTTTTTTTCTCTTCATCCAGAGAGACCAGGGCAGCAATTTCCTCCATAGCTCTATGTTGTTTTTGTAATCCAAAGGCCTATATTTATAATGTCGAATGAAATAATATTTCTAGATCTTATCAATAGACTAGATCTATAGATATCTATGCACAGTATGTAATACTAGAATATATAAATTATATATATATATATATATATATATATATATATAATACCCATTAATATCTGGACCTATTATTAATTATCTAGTCTAGTACTTGAACTAGATATCTAGTACTAATCATAATAAATAATCATAATATTTATAGAATAATTTAGAATCTAATATAACCCTTAGGATGCAGGAAAATGCTTGGCAAGGCGTTTCATTGCTCACCTAGACCACTTGCTGGCATGAGGAGGAGCCTGCTAACTCTCTTTATCTAAAAGTATCTTTAAATATAATTTTTTCCTATACAAAATGCAAAACATTTTTTCCAATTAAAAAAAGAAAGACTAATAGACTAGCTTTAATGAAATTTGGATTCTAAACACATAATATTGTAATAAAAAAAAATCTTTTTAAAGTTTCTTTTCTTTTGACCCCACTGTGAATACTGACTGCACTATCCCAGACCCCAGCTGGCCAGGAGGGGGGTGGAACCACTGGTAAAAAGTTTGAGAAACACTGTTTTAGTTTTACATCCTATTGCTCCTAACGGTACACGTCAGAGGGATATCCTATAAATTAATTTGTGAAGGTATATATGTATCAACTATGTTTTCTCTTGTCTATAGCTCTATCCACTCTCACTGTGGTCATAGGTGCGCACTTTGGGCTGTCATCATTATGGTCCCAAGATCTACCCTGCCTGCTGTCACACACTATATATAATATATATCAACATTATAAATGTATCCAAGAGGGCATGATTGTTGAGTGGTTCATCGCTCGGCTTCCAAACCTGGGGTCCTGGATTTGAATCTCAGTGAAGACTGGCATTTTGAATTTTAGGGTGTCCCTGAGTCCACTCAACACTAATGGGTGCCTGAATTTAGTTAGGGAAAATAAAGGTGGGTGGTTCTTGTGCTGGCCACATGACGCCCTGCTCGTTAACCGTTGGCCACAGAAACAGATGACCTAAACATCATCTGCCCCATAGATCACAAGGTCTGAACGGGAAAATATAAATATATCCAGTTGTCCTTAGACAGCATGTAACTTTTTTCTTAGTCTTGTAACTGACGTTGTATACTATAAAAAAATTTGTACTCCTAGATCCAAGAGCTTCTTTACTACCAGTCTACCAACCCTGTTCTAAATGGCGGCTGTGTCACTGAAATTAGACTTACTCTCACAAATAGTGATCGTCAGTGTCATAAGCTGTGTGAGAACTTGGACCATGCACTGCTTCATGGGTAAGTCACTCATCATATGAGTTGCCAAAACTAGCAATAACTCAATATTTAAGAAATTTTCCATCTAATATTACCAGGTATCAGTTCTTAATAGCTAGTTGGCTAGGGCTTATTATCCTTTTTATTGGGTAGTATTAGCTAGCTAATATGCCTAGTATAAAAAAAAAATAGAGAAAACTTTAACTGTCTCAATATTTGTAATCAAAATTACTTAATGCAAAATAAAAATCCATTTCATCAATTTTTTTTCTTAGAAGTGGCATAATCCAAGACCTTACTATTTCTTTTTTGACATTTGTTGAATCAGGTTAAAACATGTAACACATGGCTACTGGCCAGTCGTAAAACAGCTGTCTCACAAAGGTCTTGTCAGGGACATTGAGATTCTGGTCAATGTAACAACTGACCTAGGACGAGGTAAGGAGATGCTCATTGTTTCACATCTTATTATTCAAGTCGGAATAACTAGAAAGTCCTGTTAGTTCTGTGAGATTTATTTTCTGTTATATTTTCCATGATTTGAATATGACTAAGTCTGCAATGGGAAGTCAGGATGCATCTTTCTATACACTTTGACTTAGACTTAGATCGTTCTGCGTTGTTTGGCTCATTGAGCAGCTAGCTGTCTTTCTTATCTTATCTTATATAATACAGACGTTACTTCAAAAAAGAAGATGATTACGTCCTACACGTCATGCATTTAGTCATGCATATTAACCAATGACTTAAATTCTTCCAAATCAATGGTTTTCCTGGCTAGCTCAGGCAACCCATTCCATGCTCTAATAGCACTAGGGAAGAAGGAGTATTTGTACAAATTTGTCCTAGCATATGGGACAAGGAATGTGCCTTTATCTTTGTGTCTTTCAGAGTATTTTATTAAATTTTTTTTTGTATTTGAAGATTATGGTTCAGTGTTTTATGTATAATTGCTACTTTACTTTTGAGTCTTCTGTCCTGAAGGCTTTCTAAATTTAGTGATTTTACTAAAGGTGTTACTCTAGTCAAATGCAAATATTCGTTTGTTATAAATCTCACTGCTCTATTCTATACACTTTGACTTAGACTTAGATCCTCCTGCGTTGTTTGGCTCATTGAGCAGCTAGCTGTCTTTCTATACACTTTGACTTAGACTTAGATCCTCCTGCGTTGTTTGGCTCATTGAGCAGCTAGCTGTCTTTCTATACACTTTGACTTAGACTTAGATCCTCTTGCGTTGTTTGGCTCATTGAGCACATTAAGCAGCTAGCTGTCTATCTATACACTTTGACTTAGACTTAGATCCTTCTGCGTTGTTTGGCTCATTGGGCAGCTAGCTGTCTTTCTATACACTTTGACTTAGACTTAGATCCTCTTGCGTTGTTTGGCTCATTGAGCACATTAAGCAGCTAGCTGTCTATCTATACACTTTGACTTAGACTTAGATCCTTCTGCGTTGTTTGGCTCATTGGGCAGCTATCTGTCTTTCTATACACATATATTTCTTTATATGAAATTTTTAAATTATTATTTTTTTTTTTCCCTATTATAAATACTGAACTTTTAATCATCAAAAAAATTGTGACATTTGATTATAAATTTATCTTAATCTTAGATTCAATAGCCTTGCATTTAGTCCCTGCTGGTCGTGGAAAGTGAACTTACTAAACTTGTTGTACAGTGTTAGATGTATTTTAAAAGAAAACCCTTAGACTTTTATAATTATGAAAAGTACCACTGTAATCAAATGCTCATTTATTAACTATGTCTAATTATCTTTGTCTGTTGCTATTACCTCAGGGAGAGCCTGGCTTTTTGCTATGCTCAATGAAGGACTGTTGGAGTGTTATATAAACCTTCTTGTACAAAATGAGAAACTTCTCAGGAAGTTCTATGCAAAAGATGCCTTACTGCTTGATGGAGATGTGAGTGATTGTCTAACTTTCTCATTTCTTATGAAATATTGTGCAGAGGTTAAATACATTTGTTTGAAGAGTTTAATTTGGCCACATTCATCCTCAGTTAATACAGCTTTAGAGCTTGGGATGTCATAGAATAAGGAACTTTGTTTCTAAAATGCTATATTCTAAGTTCAAGCCCCCGATGGAAACTTTTAACCCCAGTCCACTCAGATTCTATTGTTACTTGACTAATGTAGTTAGTAAGCCGTTGACCATGTGACATGCTTATTGGGAATAAGTCATTGGAGCTGTTGAGCTTCACTTTGGCTTTGTTGAGTTCAAAGTACTAAAAATCTTTATTTACTTCAATTTTTAAAATTTCTTTTTTGATTTCAGAGAATGACTCAACTTCAGACACTTACTTCTGGCCTGGAATTTGTTACATTCAAGTTTGAACTAGTAAGTAAATGACTTGGCACCTATACATTTTTTATGACAACCGTAACACATACTAACGTATTTTCTAAAAAATAAAAAATAAAAAAACAAGGTTACAAAGACAGTTTGTGTGGAAACACAATTTCCACACAAACTCAAAATCGACCCCCGACGTTTTACACCCTGGCAGGTAAAAAGGCAGGTTTCAATATTTTCAGAAAGAACATCAGAATGAAATTCTATCAAACACAAATGACAGAAGAATGGAGAAAGAAGGTTGACTGATCTTGTGTGGTGTTCCAGCGGTCCAGCAGACCAAACGATAGGTGCAAGTAAATGTGAAGCTAGATGTGAACCTGGCCTAACTGATGTCTTATAATGAATATCTAATTGATCTAATTGTTTTGTAAAGGGTCTATCTCTTATTCAAATCCTCAAGAAAAAAAAGCATTTCCTTAAAAAAAAAAAAAGTTAAGTGTGCTTTTTCTGCAACAGAGCACTGCAGTTCACCCTATTATATGAAAAACTACTTATTAATTGTTGTTTTGAATTATGTCCAACTTATATGCATACTAAATAGATTTTTCCTATTTTAAAAAAAAATTTTTTTTTATGTAAATGTAGTAGTTAGTATAACAGAACTTACATAACTTAGCAATACAAATGTAATAAAAAAAAATTTTGACATAAAATCTAAAATCATTTGCATAAATATGTTAAAATTATGGTAAATTGACATTCTCCCTTTTAAAGAGCCTCCTGTGTTTGTTACTATTAATAGTGAATAGTTGTAAAAGTGGTGTATTTTTATGAAAAAACGCTTGCATAATTAATTTTAAAAATGAGATTTTTCGCTTTCAGAAAAGAAAAAAGTAGCCCTTTACATCAGAACTTTGAATGGTCTAAAATATTATGGTGTCTTTATTTTTACTATCTTCTCTAGTTTACGAGGTCATAATGGGACGGACGGACAGACATTTCACACAAAACTAATAGCATCTTTTCCCCTTTCGGGGGCGCTAAAAACAATTTTTAAAGCATCTTAGGGTATACAAAAAAAAGGCTAAAAATATCTATGCATCAGCCCATTGTAAAATGAGCAAATATTGTTGTTTGAATGATTCTAAATGACTTTCTTTCCAATGCAAAACATACTCATTAGCTAAACTGCATTTCTTCCCCAGGATCTGCCCTATTTAGATCTCAATGCCTATCCTCCTCGCAGCAGGACAGATGCCCAGTTGGTGGGCGATGTGTTGTCTACTTCACCCAGTTCTCTGGTAAATGGGAAATATTCTCGGAGTGCCAGTTTAATATCGGCACTGGAGGTAATTACAACAATATCTGAATGGCTGTATTATAATCTAGCTCAAAATGTTTCTAATTTTATTTTTTTGTGTGAAATTTAACAGTTTTTAGATTATTTTATAGACATTGAATTAGATATAAAGTGTAGTAAAGTTAGTGTAGAAAAGTTTCCTTTTGAGACAGGTGATATATGTGGCAGGTAGCCTCTTGAGTTAAAGACAAATATATAAAATAGCAGCTCATGTAGTCACATCAGACGTGTTGTGAACTTGTAGCTTGGCTTAGACGTGACACAAAAACGTACTTCTCTCAATAATTCAAAGAGACGCCAGAGATGAATTAATAACAGAATATAACTTTAATAAAAGTAATCAGGTTAACTGTAGTTGTAGGCAACGCATCAAATGTTAACTATGAAATATGCACAATTATTATTATTATTATAGCTTTTATATAGCGCTACTTTCATGCTTATAGCATGCTCAGAGCTCTTTTGGTCCAATCTCATTTGTGGGGAGGGGGGGGGGTATCTAGGAGTTGGTTTTCTGTGCTGCCTATAGACGCTCAGTAAACACAACTCTGCCTGAGTCTGGTGTCGAACCTCGAGCCCCCATCTAGGTAGCCAAGCCAAGTTCAAGCGCACTTAGCCTCTCGACCACCAATTATGAAAATGACTTCTATATTACTTATACTATATGATCAGGCTCCAAAACTCAGGCCTCTGACAACAACAAATCTCAAGGGCCGTCACTTTACCTAATCAGCCAATGAAATAATAATAAATAAACATAGAATTCCTTAAATCTAACAACCAAGGTTCTATCAAGTGTTGTTTACATTACTACATACAAACACAATCACCACAAGTCCTATACATACACTGTAATGACTTAAGAATGTAAAAAATCAAATGTTGATGTTATTCATGGTTATTTTGCTTAAGTAAGTAAATGGACATAACTTATAAACTTTACCAATTTTTTTGCGTCCAATTGTTAACCAGAGTATCATGTGGGTAGTACAACCATCACGTATTTTAACTTGATGGGCCAGGGGATACAATAAAAGGGAGAATTTAAAATCCCAATCTTCACCAGGATTAGAACTAGAGACCTCTGACACCATTGCTTTACAGCTATGTCACCTATCTCACGCTTAGTCATATTAATTGCAGGCAATCAGGTTTAGAAAGATTGCTACTTATTGCCCTTCTGTAGGGTGAAGATAGTTCAAATCCAGACCATCAAGTCATCATAACAAAACATAAATATGACAACATAGCCATTCATTAGGGGGGAAAAAAAACAACTATTCTACTTAATATGATGTAAATATTTAACAAAAGAAATTAATTAAATACATTTTATTTTTATTTAATTAATTTGAATTAATTGAAATCAATCATGTGCTATGAACTGTTTTACTTAAAGCAAGACTAAAAATATGTTTTCTATGCGTTACATTTTAAAATTTAAAATCCAATTCTTATAATTGTTTAATTTTGTGGTATATGTTTATTTACATGATAAAATGACTTTACTTCATCAGACCAGTTGTGGCTCACTGGAGTCAAGATTCATGTTACCCAGTGACTCTGATTCTCTCAGCACCACAAGCTTTGATGCACATACCCAGGCAGACCAAGGGCTTCAGATGAGACTAAGTACATACTCCACTGACTCTGGCTTCCCAGCAGACAGCCTTTTCAACAGCACAACAACATTGAAACAGCGCAGCGTGACGCCTCCAGATATTGTTGTGAACAGGAAGGCCAGGAGTGTCACTCCTAGTGACAACGTATCTGTGGCATCCTTGGGGTCAACAGGGGAACAGGATCGGCACCAGAGGCTGGAAAACCTGAATCCTGCCACAGAAGAGGATGACAACGGCAACAGCCAAGTATTAGAAGTCATCCGCATTACTAAAAAGACTGCAGTGGCTGGAAAACCTAAAAAGAAAAGAAACCTTTCTAATAAAAAAGAAATGAGTAATAAAAAAACTGTTGAAGCTGTAACAGCTGATACAAAATCAGACCAAAGAGTAGAAGTGGGAACAGCTGTAAATAAGGATATAGTCAACTCTCCTCTCGACTCTCATAACAATGAAATCCACAATAACTTGCCAGACCTCTGTGATGCTGCCGATTCCAAACTAGATATCATTCCTAGTGAAGTGTCTTGTTCCATCCCCAAGTATGACTCTGGTTTAGATATAGCTACTTTGACTCCGAATACAGAAAGGGGCTCAACTCCTGTTTCTCCCATAGACGCAGAGGACCAGTGGATTCCCTCTGAACTTAAGAATAATCAGGTTAAAGTAAAAAATGTAAATTCCATGTCCGCAATGTCTTCAATAGCAACCATTAAAAGTAAAATCGACAGTCTTTGTGTTGGCAACAACAGTGACAGTTCTAGTCATATAGATCATTCGTTTTCACATTCAAATCATTTGAGTCAACCTCCAGAGTCACAGCTCATGCATGACTCAAGCCACACACTTCATCCACATTTTTCATCATCAGATTCACCACCAGCCAAAGCAGACACTAAAAACTTATTTGCCGAAACCCGTATCAAGCCCACAAATGATGACCACGCAACGCCCAGCAACCCTTCTAATGATGTAAAGCTTCCCATTTTCAGTGAGGATGATTTTTATTCTTGTTATTCAGAGAAGGATAAATCTGATGTGCCTGTCCTACATTACCAGGAGAACAGTGTGTCGAGGGCCAAAGCTGCTTTGCAGTCCTCATCTCAGCTGAAGGTATGTTTAAATATCATATTCAATAGATTCAATACTGTTATACAAGAGATTTGTTTTTACAGCATTTGTTTTGTTTGTCTTAATTACTATGTAATCTCATAATATATACAATTGGATTGAATCTATATAAATCTGGTCATATTTTAGTCCTATTGTTTGTTTGTTTATTAACATAATGAATTACACTACTACTGTTTGAATACATCAGCATATGTATTCACTGTTTGGAATTTACCTGGGATATGTTGGAAGTTGCTTATGATAGAGATCTCTTTGAACCCCAATCTAAGGAATAGGAATTAGTGAACTGAAAGTTCAATTCTTGAGCTCAGACTGAACATGCATTAAAAAAAAAAAACGATCATGTAAACAATATACCCCCCTTCTTCCCTCTCCCTTGAACCACTGGTCCAGACAAGTGATAGGATCATAGCGCATTGAGAATGCTAAAAGCTTAACAAAAACAATTGGTAAAAATATTTCTAATCGCATAGATTTACATGTCTAGGTCGATCATACATATACATGACTGATCCAAACAATTTGATTTGGAAAAAAGTTTGTTTTTCTTGTTTTCTAAATCCATTTCCTGGTCTTTACAGCACCTCTCATCAGGTGTTTGGGCTTGTTTTTCTAACCATAAAAAATGTTTTGCTTTGACCTAGTCATATTTTCTGAAGCACAGAGTTTAAAAAAATTATGAATTATAATTTTTTAAAACTCTGTGCTTCAGAAAATATTAGCATTTAAATATATATTGTAATTCTTGAGAAAATCAAACTTTTTTGGTAGATTTATGTGTGACAATCAGCTTTCTTTTTTTTTTCTCTCTCTCTTGTTTTCTCTTTCCCTTAGTAGCACTTTTGTTTCTTCACTAGTTCAGGTCATCATTATTTCCATCTGATCTCTCAGGACAACGGTGATCAAATTATTTTGATGAAAACATGCTACTGACAACCCTGTTTCTTACGACCTGTCTTGTTGGCTTATGGTACATGCAGTAACTCAGAAAGACATATCTTCATTTCTTCCTCTTCTCTGTGCAGTGTTTAAGTGTTTTGTATGTTTATCATCAGGACTATATGGACTACATTTTAAAGTCAAATCAAAACCCATCGCCAAGCAATGCAAAAGGAGATAGGGAGAGACCACAAGATCAGGAGGACGATTTATCTGTCAAGTATGCAACTTATGTTTTTTATCTGGGGGTCCAAAGCCTTTGTTTCAGTAGTTTTCTGGTATGAACACAGTGCTGGTTGGCATTAGGACACAGGATTTAAAAATTGGCTTAAAGGTTGAGTAGACTAAGGCCTTTAAGTAATATGTAATGAATGCATTCATTTTTCATTGTTGACATTTTCTGTGTTTTTGTCATTGAGCTGACTATAAAGCTGTCAACTGGCAAACCTTATAAAAGTCATTTGTATATTCTTAAACTGACAAATTAACTTATACTATACTTTTGAGACGTCATCTTTTGTTTACATATTTATAAAAGCTAGTTTGGGAAACTGCCTTAGGTTGACATATATTATATCTTAGTTCACTAACCACCTCCTACCTCCACATCTTCCTAGTAGAGGGAACCCCCCTCTCCCTTCTTCACTACCCACTCACACAGTTTCAGTGATTTAAATGGTGTAACTTCAATATCTTTATCATTTTATGAAAGGTAAAAGTATTAAAAAAATAGATGTTTAATAATTCATACTTGCCTTGAAAGTGACATAAAGAGCCCAAATTAATCTGTTTTAGAATCAAATAAGATTTTCTTCAAAATTGTTTCTTCACTTCACAGTGTTATCAAAATAGAAGCCTTAATAAATATGAATATATATATTTTTTTTTTTTTTTTAACTTTTCTAAACAAATTTTAAATTAGTTTTTCACAACTCTCTTCTATATTTGTATTTTAATAAGTCTTCCAGACACAGACAGTGAATTATAAATAAGCTAGCAACTTATATAATCAAATTCAAATGCTTTTTTCTGTAGCCATGTTACATTTAGGGCAGTGCTAGTTTTTTTCCTGTACAAATTTAGCATTTAAAAAAACAAAAAAAAGTAAGAAAATCCTTTTAAAAATATTTCATGTTAATCAAAATCTAAAGTAAAATTATATCCCATTCATGCGTGCGGGAGTCAACATATATTACTTTCAACTCCCAAAATTCCTGTGAGCTTTTTTATTTCCCCAATTAGTTATATGTGTTTGAACGAAAGAGCATCCTAAATTGTATGCCAGGCTTATATCTTTGCAACTGTTGCCTCCCCCTGCACCACTAGGCTGAATAACAACTAGCAGTCGCTTTACTAACTTATCTTTGTCATCAAGTCCAGTCTCAAATTGGATTTAAAGATGGGATTTATACTTTAGACTCCTGGTTTCAAAGATTCTTTCCCCCCTTAGTTAAATAACCTATATGCCTTACTTTGTAATGAGCAATTGATAGTAATACTTGGGAAAAGCATGGTAATAATTGAATTATTTCTTGTTGCTAATGATTCTCCACTACTTTCAGCCTGGACAACAATGCCAAGCTTCAAATCATGTTAGAGATACTGTCTCATGAAGATGAAAAGTTTTTAAAGGTAATTTACCTTACCTATCCCTTAGTCTGCTGGATCGTTGGGGCACCATGCAAGATTAGTCGACTGTCCTTCTCCATTCCTCTCTGTCCTTTGCCTTAGTTAACTAACTAAGGCAAAAATATACTTAATATCCAAAGTTTATACAACGTTCGTAGGCTTCTTTATATTCTTTCTTTTTGGAGGGCTGGGGCAGCTCTTGAAGGGAAGAGTTGAAGTTTTGTTTGTGCTGTCTGTCTGTCAGGTTTAGATGTCAAAAAAAAAAGTGCTATTGATTACACTGTTTCCTTCCTCATGAGGAAAAACTGTAATGGCTACTTTTTGGTCTTTAGGAAACATATCCCTTTGTTTTTAAAATCAAGTATGTATTCATTTTTTATGCACACACTTATAAACCTTTAATAAAACAAAAAGGTGATAAAGACAATTTGTATTATGAACACAGTTATTATGAAAATTCGGTTTGCAATTTTGTTTACACTGTGTTCAAAATAGGTGCTAAAAATAGGTGCAACTGCTACTTATGGTTTACTGTGGCTTTACTTAAACAGCTTGAAAAAATAAATGAATGCTTGTTAGTAGATTCATGATCACTGGGGTGAATGGGAGTGGTTAGTTTACGTGAGATGTAATGTGTGAGCACATTGAGCCAACGGGAGCAGCCATCATGTTTGTGTGGCATAACCTCCGGTGGTTATTTTTGTTATTAATGATTGAACCCTGTGTTGACTTCTGCTCATACTTCCATGCAGAAGTTGAAAGAATAACAATTAGCATTTTCTGTAACACAGAAGAGCTGGCAGCTTTGATTCAGGTAATCCATTAAATTACCAGCTTTAAGATCACAGTCACACTGCAATGCATTCTGGGGCAACATGGGCACTAATAAATTGTTAAAGGCGGGATCGTCAATGAAGAATCTTAAAAAAACTCATTGTTAATTGTAACACTTTAAAAGCTTTGTTGGAATATTAAGAATATTTTGAACATTAAGTAGTGTAACCGTATGGGCATAGACCACAATAATATCTGAATGTTTGTCTTTAAAGATGTTTGTGTCAAGGGAGAATATGATGGAGGGGGATGCTGGAGTTATCTACCTTCTCATCTCTGACCAGTGCCTGTACTTTCTTAAGTACAAGGAGTCCAGCCGGAAGTTTGTTCTACGCTCTAGCGCCATGTTATCTGACCTCATTTTTATCAGCGTGAGTTTACCTATTTTTAGTGATTTTTTTTTTTAATGGCATGTTGACCTTTACCTTCTGAACCTTGGCACCCCTTCCAATATATGCATTTGTTAATAAAGTAAAAAACAAAAACTGCCTTATTTGTATACTTAGAGATTGGTACCCTGGTTAACCACTTGGGATGTATGCATGTTAGTAACATCAAAATTTGGGATCCAATATACTGGCTTTGAAGTACAGGATCAGCATTCTGTATGTAGTATACATACATTATATTACAAAGTTTCCAAATCTTTCAACAGTACTATAGTTTATTTCCCCTACGATGGCTGTAATTTTTGTTGCTTACTTACTTAAGATTACTATAAAGCAATAATACTATATAACTAAAAAGTAAATATTACTTAATAATAAATCAATAAGATACTTAAGATAACTATAAAGGAAACTCTTTAAGATGAAGAGATTTGTCTTTATATTTGTGCAACATTCTATCTGCAGACTGGCCTGAATGACCAGATGATCAGCATTGAGAGTCGTGGCCAAAACAAGCAGAAACAGAGGCTGTGGGTCACTCCAGGCCATCAGGCACTCACAAAGTAAGGAAGTCACTTTTCATAATCTGTTTCTGTTCAGACACGTCGGCCATTTATTTCCTTGGGTTTTAATTCAGGTCATGTAAGATTCTAGACATTAATGGAGTCCTCAAATAGGCCTAAAGTAGTTCAATGTTTTACAAGTTTTCATTTTTCACAAATCACATATAAAGCATTAAAAACTTGTGCCAAATTATATTTTTTTTATTATGTTTGTTAAAAAAATGCCACAAAAGAAGTACTGGCATCTTTGGTTTTTCCAAATCCATGAAAAAAAAATATTATCTAGACTATAATAAATGTAAAAAAAAACAACAACAAAGTTCTTTGACCTGGTGGTTAGTGAAATGGAGGATTATCCTAAACTGTAGTCGCTACTTTAGAGTATTACTTAAGAGCCCTGACCTTCTTCCCAACTCACCCATCATGACTTTCTTCTTCCCTTTCTTTTTTTCCCTTCACATCCTCTCCTTTGACTCAACCCCTCCTATCTTTACTTTCCTCCTTGCTTTTACCTCCTTCCTCCATAGCCTCACTCTTGAGCACAACCTCAATCTGAATGAATGTGTGAAGGACTTAGTTTTAATCAGATTATAATATGGAAATAACTCATAAAAGTAATCACTTTGTCCTTGTTATTTTTTTTTATCAAGATGTATTTTGGAACACCTGACTGTTGCAGTTAGAAAAGCCAATGAGCACTTTACGTCTGTGAGGCCAAGATTTAGTGTAGGGAGTGAGGTCCCCTTGCAGAAGATAGCTCTAAGGAAGTACATCTCCAAAGAGTTGAACTGTGAGGTGAGAAATATTACATTTCATCTTGACTTATCACAAGCATAGATTAAATGTTGGGATGTGTGGCTGTGTGTGAAAAACCGCTGGTGGGATGTGTGGCTGTGTGTGAAAAACTGCTGCTGGGATGTGTGGCTGAGTGTGAAAAACTGCTGCTGGGATGTGTGGCTGTGTGTGAAAAACTGCTGCTGGGATGTGTGGCTGTGTGTGAAAAACTGCTGCTGGGATGTGTGGCTGCATCTCAAGGGTTCTTGAGTAAGAATGCCTAATTGAGCAGATTTGCATTCGTTGAATGCTTAAGTCAGCATGGACACCTTCTCCCAGATATCCCCACTAGCCAACAAAAGATATTTGGCCATACTGTAATCATGAAAGTTGCGCATTACAAAAGCAATTAAAAAAAAACAACAACTGATTGGTTAAAAAGACAGGTAATTAAAAAAAAAAATCCCAATGATTATTAAAAGTCATAGACATTTCCTCCTTAAAAAAATGACTACAAAATTTCCAAATTCAGAACTTTGAACCCTCCACCAGACATAGCCTTACAGAACACACACACACACACCCCTCAGAAATAAAACCTTATTAGCATTGTGAGATAACATGTTCACATTTATTACAAAGACAGAAATAGTTCTGAATTAGAAGATAATAAAGTGTAGGTGTACCAAGGTCTCATTTTCAAATTTGAATGGATGTCTCCATACTTAATGTAGAATTTAATATAGTCATGAATGAGTTCACTTAGATTTCACCAGACATTTTGTATGGGAAACTAAAGGTATTGTTGTTCAGGTCAAGGTACAATGATAATCAGAAACAGGGGAACTTGTTTTAAAAGCTGCCAATGTTTTATCATGAGGAATTGTCTTCTGAAGATTAAGTTGGAGTGCAGTATTACATGTGACCATACAAACGGAGCTGTGGCTGCATATTTTGGCACATCTAACGCAGACAAAGCTGTAATCTGCCGGGGGGGGGGGGGGCTGTATGTAAGTTTTGTTTTCCTCGTCTGTTCCTGTCTTTAGCCATGATTTTTGTTTGATTCTTAAATGTGTACAGGAAGACTGCCAAGGCTTTAAAAAAAAATGTTATTGCCAAGGCTTTAAAAAAAAATGTTATCACCGCAATTCACAAAATATTTCTGGAGCATGTTTAGAGTAAACTTAAAAAAACAGAACAATTAAGTACACTCACTTAATCCAGACCTGACGAATGAAATAACTCTGTGATACATTGTAACCACATCAACTATCATTACAGATCATTTCCACATATAAACTCTCTTCTTAACCGGCCATCAGGTCGCGAAATGATTATTGACTAGTTCCTTGCTACGAAGGACAATTCTAAATGAACTTTGTCCAAGCTGAACTGAGTGGATGAAAGGAGTGACTGAACTGTGAGTCACTTGTCAATTGAAACTTCACCAATGTAATTGTTGCAAGGAAAGGGGGTAAAGGGTATCTGAAAAAAAATGTCCATGGTACGTGAGCTTATTATGAATACTAAATGGTTAATAGAGAAATACATTTTGAAAATGTAAAAAAAGAAAAAAAAAAACAACATACTCAGTTACATATTCTCTAGATTTGTTATTTCTCTTTTCCACTAATAGCAGTTCCATTTTTCTAAGTTTCATGATCACTATTGCAGGGTTCAATTAGCAGTCCTTTATCTGAGATGAACTGCAAAGTGGCTTTCTGATCACACAACTTGTTATGCAGTTTCTTTTTTTTTTTTGGGGGGGGGGGAGGGGTGGTATCCTTGGGCTATTCCATCCTCTTGATACAGTGTGAAGGATGTGATCATCTTTCTATGGTGACAGTCTTCAGGCTACATAAATCACACAGTGTTCATTGTCACAAAATTGACATGTTCTTTCTGCAGCCCTCAGATGTTGTGATTAATGATTACTCCCTTGTCTTTTGGGAAGACCCATCTTCAGCAAATAGAAAGCAAGATCAGGATGCACACAAAGAGGGCACGCTGCTCATGTGGACACAGGATCCAATGAAGGGTTATATCTGGAAGCCAGTCTACGTAGTGTTAAAGTAAGGGAATTTTTTTGTTATGAAGCCACAATTTTGTGCATATTACATTTTCTGGTCCTATATTTAACAAACAAAGTTATCCTACCATTAACAAAAATAATTGGATCAACTTCTAATGGAAATGACCAAAGGAAGGAAAACTTACAAATAATGTGACCTTAATCTTTGTTTCAGTTTTATATTTTGATCTAATCATCTTTACAACGCTTCTATCAACTCACTCTGTCTGTCTGTCTGGTAAAAAGTTTGTACATGTATTTCTCCCACACCCAATCTCCGATCAAGCAGAAATTTTGCACAAGTATTTCTTTTATCTTACAACACAAGAATCAATACAACAATTATCCTATTAGTTAATTAACTATTGATTAATTAATTTGTTTGGTATCTTGAATAAGGGAAAGAAATTGTACTTGACTGGAGTGATGGTATAAGCTGAATTAGACCCCTTTATAGTTCACTGTCTTGAGTCTTAGAGAACAAATCATGGAAAAATAGGACAAGACTAGAAACAATAGATAACTATACAGTCTTCCATGTTCATAGGCAGAGTGGTTACCGTGTTGGCTTGAGAAGCCTGAGAAGGCTTTGAGCCATGAGTTAAAAATCAGGTCATGAAAACCAGTCTAAATACATAATGCAAAAGTCACAATCCTTGTGGCAGGTGCAGATTGGACTAAGTAAAAGGCTGAAGCCTTGTGAATAAATTTGATAGTTTACCTTCTAGGTGAAAAGTTTTAAACAAAGATATATTTAACATGGTATTCTTCAAGAAGAAAAAATCCACAAAGTATTAAATTTGTTAATGGTTTATAGTTTTGTACTTGAAGACAAGCCTTATTATTATCATTGTTGTGTAGCAAACTTGTATGTTTATTTTTGTGCAATCTGTGTATCATTTTACATCTATTTCATGTAACCTTGTGGTATCTTTGTCACAAGACTTTAAACTCTTTGACAAATTCAAGCAATCTCGCTTAGACAAATGCAGTTTACTTTAAATTAGTAGTTTAGTTTAGTATTAGCTTAGTGGTATGCCATGGAAAAAAAACTTTGTATAGTTTATAGCCATGTCATTTTTATAACAATATCCCAAAGTGTATTATTATTTATTTTCATTCTTTTCTTTATACAAAGCTTATATATCAATTCAGAATGTCTGCCTGTCTGTCTTTTTTTAAAAATGCTTTTAAAATCCAGTTATGGTAAAATCCATCCAGATAGCCCTTTCATTCCCCATCCCTCCCAGTTTCCCAACTGGTCCAGACAAGTGATGGGATCATAGCATATGGAGAAAGCTAAAAGCATGAAATAGCACTAAACAAAAACAATTGGTAAAGATATTATTAATCACTCAGATTTATTGTTGTAGGTGTAGATCTATTACAAATGTAATGACATGACTGATCCAAACGCATCGACACAATGACACTTCGTATAGGCTTTAATGTTTTTCAAAAAAAAGTTTTTTTTAATGTTTTTTTTGTTTTGCTTGACATTTTCAAGAGATTCCATGCTGAGTGTGTCCAATCACAAGACAGACACAAGACCTCACTCTCTGCTGGGGTTAGGTGGGGACCAGTGTATTGGTTGCCGGCTGACCTCTGTGGGGGATCGTAACAACTGTGTGGAGCTGGTTACTGCTCGAGGTGGAAGCTGGTTCCTCTCAGCAGCTTCTGAAGTTGAAATAGCCCAGTGGAGGCATGCCCTGTGTTTGGCTGTATCCAAAGGAGTAGAGGTAAAAGAGGTTTTGATAATAACTTATTAATGAAATTTAGGTCGTTTTGTTTTGTCTTTACAAAGCTTATATCATCTTACTCTGTCTGTCTGGTAAAAAGTGTTTACATGTTATTTCTCCCACACCCATTCTCTGATCAAGTTAAAACTTCACACAATTATTCATTGGCGTAGACCAAAAAAAAAATCACTTTTTTTTTTAAAAGAAAGCAATAAGTTGATTAATCAATAAACAAATTAACTTTGTTATTTTTTTCTAAAAAAAAAAAAAAAGTATTTTTTATAATTTGCTTGTATATGTTTCGGATGTTCCTTCAGAATTAAAGATTATTACATCCTAGTACAAACTTCCCACTGGACAATGGGATTGGTTTCAGGCAGATTTCGAACCTGGAACCATCAAGATAACAGTCTTTCAATAGGCTTTTTAAAAATATTGAAGTTATCATTCACAGAAATAAAGTATGTTTTACAATTAAAGAAATTGGCCCAGAAATAAGTAATTTTATAGTTTTAAAATGTATTAGTCTAGTCATAAGAAAGAAAGTCTAATTCTCTTATCTGCTTCTGGAAATCTAGTGTAGGGACTGAGGTCTGGTAGGGTTAATCCCATGTTCTGTCATTAAGAATTGTTGAAAGATTTTGTTGTTATTTTTTAAATGGATTATGAATGTAACTAGTGAATTATATTTTTTTCTTTCCTAAAGGATGACAGTTCATTGATCTCTTGTGTGCCATGTTGTGCTGTGCTTGCCTGCGGCACTGTCTTCCTTTGCCATGAGGATTTGCAGACAAAATTTTTCCGGACTTTGGGCCGAGCCAAAGTAGAAGACCTGACAAGCCTTAGGACAGATGACTCAGATCCAACTTATTGCATTTTAGTAAGTCACAAGGTTGAACTGGTCAAAATTGTTGTTCTGTTATGCACACTTTATGATATACTGAGATTATTGGACAATAGTCATAATGTTTCTATTTATTTTGCATACCTTTGTTTGGACAATTGAAGGTTGTGGCATATTTATAATAGCTAATGAATGGTCTGAATGAATTCTAGAGATGTGTCCTTGTTTAATAAGAAAAATGTTGAGAAAATCTGTCGCATAAAGTCTGGAGGCCCATTTTGAGCAAATTATTGTAAACAAAGAGTCCTTGGTTGTTATTTAGCCGTATCTATCCATCTCAGTGTTATGGCCCAGTGAAGGTACTAGCCTGGCTAAACGCATCCTTCCATTTATTTGTTGTAGAAATACCTCTACATTGTCAATACATTGTATTCATCATTCGTTAGCTATATGATGTAGAAAATTCTTTTATATGTCTGCTAAATTTCCACAACAGTTGAGAAATTTATTATTTTAAAGTTACCAGTATATTATTGCATTTTAATTTAAACTCCTTAATGTAATGTTAAATTACATTTTGTATTTTAACCCTATAACTAATTTCATCTGTTTCTGATGATTTTCATTTAAAAAGTTGGTTATGTCACTATCATATTTCCCTATCATTCTATGGGCTATGATCACTATTAACAAATATACTACTAGTGATGATAAATGTGTAATTTTACTGTTGTAATTAGTTAATATCATCATTGCTTTACTGTTTGCCCTCTGAAAGGAATTTGAGTCTCAGGAAGTTGGTGTCTCAAGTGTAAACTGGGTATTTTATTTCACTTCTGTTCAAGATCTTCAGAGATACCAGACAGCCATTGGTCAAGTCTGGAAGGAAAAATATCAGGTATAAATAAAAATTTTAATTTTGCATAGCTTCCCATCTCTCAATAAGCAGAAAGCTCATTCAGATTTGATATACCAGGTAAAGTACCATATTTTTGCGAATATAAGCCATGGGTTATACAAGTTTTTACAAGTGAAGGACAGCTGTGTGGGGTTTACAAAATTGATTCTGCCCATTAACGTAGCATAATGGAAACTATGAATGTATTGGTGGGTCATTATACCTCCTATAGTACAAATAAGTAAGCTACTAATTTGCAGATACTGGTAATGTCGAAACAATTACAATGTATGCAATCAATGCAATGCACTAATGTCACTGCCATCACTATAGTTAGTGAAGCCATTGAAACTTGTATCATATTCACTGTCTTCTTCCAATAAGCGAAGCATGTTGGCAGCAGTAGTTGGGTCATAAATCAACTTTTCACATGTGGGGTATATCTGCGGGTTGTAGGATTCTGTTTTAATTTATTTTGTAATTTGTGTGGAGTTATGCAAGAAAAGATGGTATACAACATGTAGCAACATTGCACCTGGTGTACTAAGTTACAGTTGCCAGTAACAGATAACCTGTCCAGTAGGACTAAAGCAAACACAAAGGAAAACTTTAATATGGATAAGACAAACACTAACAAGAAAGGAAGACATTTGCTGTTTGACATGAAGACATTTGCTGTTTGCTGAAATGTCAAACTTCTGAAGAAGACTTGGAGGATGTGGGTATGAGGGGCATAAACCACTTGACTACCTATCAAGGGAGCTCAAGCTCAACTCCCTACTAGCTGAATTGTCTTTGCTGAGGGCCTTAAGGTAGCATGGAAACCTCCCAGACACCCTCTCCCCATAGATGTTCATGAATGATTGACCATAGTGCACAGAGAATGCTATAGCATGTGTTGTTTTTTTGCATCCTACAGGTGGATGTCCCTGTAATGTCTGTGGACAATGCAGGTCTACAGCGGAGCTGCCTCTCCCACTCTCAGCTGCTTCACCAGCAGCTCTGCTTTAGTTGACAGTAACACACCTCCACAGAAAGTTGTGCCAAAGCAACGGATCCTGATTCGGTTTGTTAAGATCCTGCTAAGATTGCCCAGGAGGGCATGTTTTGTCTTTCCAGTGGTTTTCATGTCATTCAAGTTTCCAGCCTTCTTCCAGAACTACACTTGGACAAGCACTCAAAATTACTGTAACAAATTTCACTTGTTCAGTGGATTCATATTAAAACTCAGCCTGCAGCGTTTGTCATGGGTTTTATACTTAGATGGAGTTCCTTAATAGTGGACTAGATTCTTGATTCATTTTAAAAAAAAGATAGATATATTTTGTATAATCCTTTATGATAGGCAGTTTTTAAATAATGTTTTCCATGTTAGATTATCTGAATTTTTCAGACACCCGCCATTACTTGTGTTTGGGGAAATATTTGTACCTGTATTTAACACATTCATGCAAAATGTGATATTTTAAGTTTATTTTTAATTTCACACCAAAGGCTTTCTTGTGCTGCTCATGTAGCTTGAATGTTATGGTCTTGTTTATGTCTCTTGATACATTTTGCATACATTCATTCCCATTTATCTCTTTGTATATTCTGTGCTTCATTTATGCCCTGTTCAACTCATGTCTTCTTTTCTTTCTCCATTTATCCCCCCTGGGACAGTTCCCATATCCATTTGATAAGTTTATTTGTAAGTTATCTCCCTTTTCTACATTGGGTATTCCATTCATTGTAATGGTTGTTATGTGACATATTATTTATAGATTACATGATTGATTGTTCACATCCATGTTTGTTGTCTTTCAGCTTTCCTAATTGTCTGATTTAGATATTTATATTTTTGTTGATTTATCTGTTGATTTTTTTCAACATTCTCCCTCCAAGCAGACTTGTTCTCTTCTGGGGATTCACATGAATATGTTTTTACTTTAAAACTTGTGTGTAAATGTTTTATGCTTTGAAAGTATTTTTGTGCCATAACTAAATACTAGGCTCTTGACATGTTTTGGGATCTGAAATCCAATATGGTTGTAGCACATCACATGTAAGGGAGGGAGACAGTTTTTTGTTTATATTCCTTATGTTCCTTCAGAGTTGGAGGGAGGGGGTGGGGGGGGGGGGGGACCATGGAGACAACAGTCCAGAGTGCATACCACACAACCAGTTGAAGAGGTTAGTGCAAAGTATATCAAGTTGTGTAGATAGGGAAATAATGAGCCCAGCCAAAAACAAACAAACTTAGTATCATTTGGTTTAATAAAGAAAATCCAAAAACAGAAATAAAAATAATTTAGAGATGAATGTAACACATTCAATGGGAAACAGAGTTTAATATAATATTATTTTTATAATTATTTATTAATTATTATAATTATTTTTATTATTATAACAGAATTAATTATAAAAGCTACTAACACAGGAAAAGTATACAAACTCAACCATAACTTGCAATGACATACAACAAAATAAATAATAGAAGAGGATTAATAATAATAGTAGGACGTAATCATCTTCTTTTTTGAAGTAACGTCTGTATTATATAAGATAAGATAATAAAAACAGGTAAATTTGTTTTTGCATTGACACCTCTATTTTGATACAATCCATCTCTTATGGTGCATTGGCATTAAACAAAAAAAAAATCACATGATTCATCTCTCTATATATGAACATAATTGTGTAAACTCATTGGCTGCTTTGTTTTGTTTCATTTCAAATGCATGCATTTCAGCTGATCATTGTTTTTGATGATCAAATTTTTCAATCTTTCATGTGACCTGTTTGTCTTTGAGTAGTACCTATGCTGTGTGTCATCCTTGATCTATTTACTCTTGCTAGCTGTGCAATTACAATGTGGATATTCTTGGTAAATCATCTGTTATGATCATTATTTTTTGCTCATTTGTGAAGGTGCAAAGGTTTTAAATGTTACCAGCAAGAAAGCAGTTTTTGTATGGCCATTATTGGTTTTGGCTGTAGATATGCTTAGTAACTCGTATATTGTTTTGTTTTTTTTTCTTAACTAATGAAGTGCAATCAAAGAGTGTATGCTGGTTCTGTGTCAAAATATAAGAACTAGTAAGGAAACTTCCAGAACTTAATAGTCCCATCTTGTTGGACAAGTTTTTTTTTTACCTAGTTTCATGCCAACTAAATAAATCAAAGTGAAAAAAAAACAAAAAACCCTAATCCTGGCCTCTATTTGTGACAGAAGGGGTATATTTGTGACTAAATGGCCTCTATTTGTGACAGAAGGGGTACATTTGTCACTTAATGGCCTATACCAGTGACAGAAGGGTAGCATGTTTGGTTGAATAAATTATTACCTGATTATTCTTCTGTGATCTCATTATTGGTATAATTATGTTTTGTTTTGTATATTTAGTTGTTGACATTTACATTTTTAAAAGGTAGACTTATCATTCATACTAAATTTATTTGCAGTAAAACATGGAAATGTGAGACGGGGACTGTTGTGTGCTGGGCTGGGAGGAAGCCACTTGTTGAAGAAAATGTTGCAGCTTGGTCTAACTTAATGTCAAGGATATATCATAAAATTAGTGAGATCTAGAAAGGTTCAAATCCTCTCTTTTAAATGCCCTGAATAAAAACTCTGTGCTTGTGCGTAGTGGATATATGTTCCCTTCAAGTCAAGGGCAAATGACTTTTCCCTGACTTTTGAATATGCTAGTCTGGAACAAGTACAAAAAAAAACATGATTTGGTTGTTAGCAGAACTATTCAAAGTAGGAACAAACAGGGCTATTGGCTATATAGCTTGCTAAGGCCTGATTAGACTCCAACATAGGAAAGCTCTCTCTGTGTCCCTTTTGTGCACCAATATTCTTTGGGCTGCTTAGAATGCACCCCATCTTTAAAACATTTTTTTACCCCAGCTTTTGAGAGTTACTCAGACATGCTGGAGGAAATGAAATGGAAACATGTAATCATTTTGTAGACTTTGAATACAAAGTGTTAATATCATTCATTAATAATGTCTTCTTGATTCTAGTTTGTACATTCTCCTTACTAACTTGTCACCTTGCTGTTTTACCTCATCATGGCTTACCTAAAAGTCTGCCAGATCAATCCATTTAAGAAACTCCTATTTTGAAGTGTTATTCTTTTGTTCGGTTTTATATCTATGTCTACACTAGGGGTGCACCGGATAGTCCCTCCGGCTTCTGGCGAATATCCGGCATTTTTTTACTATCCGGTGCTATCCGGCTCCGGTCGGATATCACTACCGGATAGTAAAAAATACACCTATTTAATATGCATAAAGTGGACCTCGTTCCATTACTGTCTGTTATAGAATGTATTAATGTTTATATGAAAACAAAATAATGTGCTTAAAAATAGAGCCACTCTCTAGTGGTCACACCTTTCGAGGGAACTGAGTTTGTTTACTTAGTATCTTTATTTGGGGGGTGGGGGGGGGGCTGGACTACAAGAGCCACACCTCTAAGGTAACCAGGTATATTTCTAGATGAACAACTCCCTCCCCCTTTTATTTGTTTAGCCCATCACATTGAGTTCATTGATTGACAGGTGACCCCAAGTCAGATACGATGGACGTACGCACTCTCTAGAGGTCACACGAGGGAACTAGGTTTGTTATTGGGGGGGGAGGGACTAGACTTTACATTATAAATTCGTATTACATACGTAGCAGCGATGTCTGGCACACTGGCTTGTCTTGACCTTTGAGTGGTCTTGTAAACATGTCATATTCCTTAACTACGTCATGCTGATAATCTGTCTAGATGTGAGGGTATATCTCCAGAGGTAGAGATGAGCTACCCCCACCTCCTTTTGTTTGGTTAGTCCATAACATTGAGTTCACAGATAGGCAGCTGACCACATTAAGCCAGATGTCAACGTGCTGACACTGTCTAGAGGTCACATCTTATGAGGGAACTGAGTTTGTTTACTTGGAGTAGAATTTTTATTAGGGGCGGGACTACAAGCCAAATCTCTATAAGGTTAATTTGGTATGAGTTTGTTTATTATGAGATAGGTTGTCAATCAAGGGTCTGGACCACAAACCACACCTTTTATACTATTGGACGGGTAATAAGTTTGTTTACTTTGAGTTTAGTCTCAATTATGAGTCAGGACTACAAGCCAAACAGACACTGACCAGGGGTATCTTTAAAGGGAGGGCTCAAGAGACTCAACACCCCCAACTTCTTATTTGTTTAATCCATGACAATGTATTGATAGAGAATATAGACATTGACTATTCTTAAGCCAGAATGGATTAATGCAAATTGTTAAGACATATTGACACTGTCTAGAGGTCACTAGATGATGACACTAAGTTTGTTTACTTGGAGAGAAATGTCAATTAGAGCACTGAACTACAGGACACACCCCTACATGTATTTTGTTACACAAGCCACGGGTATAAAAGTGGCTTGCAAGGGCATTTAGTAAATTGAAAAGTAATAATAATGGCTGATAAAAAGTCATCACTTATATGGCGTTACTTTAATGTCAAAACAATGAACAACTCTAAAGCAGTTTGCAATGCTTGTAAAATAGTTCTGTCACGTGGTAAACTAGGCAAACCTAAAGACTTCTCAACCAGCAATATGATTAGTCATCTACTGTTGAATTACTTTTTCTAACTTGTTAACTTTAAATCTTACTCTTGTGTTATGTGTGTGTCTTGATTGAATCACAATATTCGTAATAAAATTTAAGAGTGTCAAGTAACTCTTCGTTATTACTGGAATTACTTAAGATATTTACTAAGCCACTATCCGTATAAGGTACAAACCAGAAGCGGTATGTGGTCAATAAAACACGAGCCTAATGACAAGTTGATGGTGTAAAATACATGAACACAAACATCTACCCACTTTACAACTTAGATTGTACTTAAGAGAGATTTACGCTATAAAATCAAGATTGAACTTTACCTTTGAAAGATTTACATTAGTTACATATAAGTTTATATATTCTGCATGAGTTATCCCACATTCGACTTTACAATTAGCGGCCTTATACATACGCACACACCATCTCATGTTACAAAGATTAGTTTATGATAAGCATATCTGTAAAAAAAAATGCTGTTGATTTTAATTTATCAATCAGCGATAGAGTTTAAAGTAAGAAAGTAATGACAAAATAATATGAATATAGGTATGTTATATAGAAGATTTGCAAAAACTTCAGTAAAACGAGCTGTTTGAGTCATGTAGGTATTCAGCTCCGGCTCCGGCCGAATATCTAATTTTTCTATCCGGTTATATCCGGCTCCGGCCGGATATCAAAAAGTACTATCCGGTGCACCCCTAGTCTACACAAAGTTAGCCATTAATTAGGTCAGAATTGTGTCTGTTTAGAGTGGAAACAAAATGGAGTATACCCAGTGCTACTCGTGACCCAGTTGTACTGGAGTTTATTTGTTTGAATGTAATCAGTTTTGCAGCTGAAGAACAGAACAGGTGGTTGTGTGCATCCCAATAGCTTGTATTTGTCCATAAAATTAAGCCATTTTCACATCTGTATTTATTGCCCAGGATCTTCAATATTTTCAATCCTTTAATTCTTAGAATTGTTTTGTTTCTAATTAATTTTACCGACACCCACTTACCCCCAAATTTCAGAATGCTCTTGTGGACAATTGGACTTTTGGGAAACACAATTCATGAATGATACACATCTTGGGTCTTGTTGCTTAGATTTGATTTATTTATTATAGTTTTCATTTCTACTTTGGCCATATGTATTGACCTATCGAATGGTAATAGTGTACTATACAATTGATGTGAGCTTTATCTGTTGACCTTTATAGATCAAAGTCTTACACTTTGTATGGCATTTTGTTTGCTAGAGTCATTCTGTATTTATTTAATACTTGTTTTGAAATAAACATTTTTATTTGTATTGAAGTCCCTGCTACTCTAGTCCATTGTATGTGACATGATTTATTCTCCCCAAGAGTGTTTACATATTAACAAATAACTGAAATGAGTATGACAGTTGATATGGTTCATTGTGGGATCTCACAGCAGACCTTTTTGTACTCCCCTTTGCCTTGAAATGAGGTTCAGCAGAACAATTGTTGATTCAAAATTGATTGTCTCTGGTTCGAATCTTTAGTTGTTAGAGCATGACTTCTTATTTCAACTCAGGATTTGTAGACTGTCTAAACCAGGGGTTCTCAACCTGTGGGTCGCGACCCCCTTGGGGGTCGATTGACGATTTGCCAGGGGTCGTCTAAGACCATCGAAAGTATGGATTGTTATTGTCTACTCTTCTATTTCTGTATCTGTGTGTCGGGGGGGGGGGGTCGCCGCAGAGTGGAGGATTGTAAAAAGGGTCGCTGAGCATAAAAGATTGAGAAGCTGTTTTGAAGAAATACTGACATTACTTAGGGAAAGTGGTGATCCTGTAGACTTTGCCTAAACCCACCTGTTTTGAAGAGATACTGACATTACTTAGGGAAAGTGGTGATCCTGTAGACTTTGCCTAAACCCACCTGTTTTGAAGAGATACTGACATTACTTAGGGAAAGTGGTGATCCTGTAGACTTTGCCTAAACCCACCTGTTTTGAAGAGATACTGACATTACTTAGGGAAAGTGGTGATCCTGTAGACTTTGTCTAAATCCACCTGTTTGAAGAGATACTGACATTACTTAGGGAAAGTGGTGATCCTGTAGACTTTGTCTAAATCCACCTGTTTGAAGAGATACTGACATTACTTAGGGAAAGTGGTGATCCTGTAGACTTTGTCTAAACCCACCTGTTTTGAAGAGATACTGACATTACTTAGGGAAAGTGGTGATCCTGTAGACTTTGTCTAAATCCACCTGTTTGAAGAGATACTGACATTACTTAGGGAAAGTGGTGATCCTGTAGACTTTGTCTAAACCCACCTGTTTTGAAGAGATACTGACATTACTTAGGGAAAGTGATTATTCATTGACAAGTGACTTGGGTCAACTAATTGAAGTATGTGAGAAGATTCTCTTTTAGAAGATATGTCTTTGGGGGGTAGTCAGTTGACCAGACCTGTTGGTAGAGTAGGCAAGCTTTCAAGAATAGTTTCTCGCCCCACTCCCAAAGGCCCCACTCCCCACTCTCACTGGTTTTGGTTTATAGAATTTGTTATACTGCTTGTGTACAGACCGCAAGTGACCATTACTTCAAGTGAACACAGTTCTTCCTGGTAGAATTGAAGTAATCTTTATTTATGTTGGTCAATAGAACTTATCTTTTTTTTGTGTGTGATCTATCGAAGGAGTTTTTATTGCTAGACCTAGTCTAGAGTGCAATAGTGTAGAATCTATACATGATTAATTAGCATCACCCACTTGTTTGAAATAGACCGCGTCTGGTGTGCATTGCTTTATTTATGTATGCCACATCATGATATAGTGTTGATAGCCACGTTTTCAACAAGCTAGTTTATTAGTGGCCCTGCATCGCAAAGCGACAAGCCACACTTACATTAGTTACTTCATCGAAACCATCAGATGCTCTAAGTGATTTTACTGCATTACGGGCCAACTAAGAGATCGTTTTTTTTTGTTTTTTTTTTTGTTGCTGTTTTTTTTTTTTTTTTGTGGATTCTGGATAACCTCCCATATCTAAGCTTACCTCCCATTTGTCGCCCTCTGTGATAAGTGGATCAGTTGCTTGTCTTTGTTTTGTCAGCACAATGTGATCAATGTCTCGCTTGTTCCTTTACGCTCATTCTACTAGTGACTGATGTTTAGATTTCATCAACTCTTGTCAGTTTTAACATCAGCGCTTTGGTTTCAAATAAATGGATCATGTATTTTTTTGTTAACAATCTGAATGTTTTTGTGATTTTTTTTTTACAAAGCTTGTATTAACTCACTCTGTCTGTCTGGAAAAAAGGTCAGTAGGCCTAAATCTCGGATCAAGCTGAAATTTCCCACTATCGTTTCTTTTACCGGACAACACAGGATCAATAATAAAAAGAAATTAACCAATTAATTAATTCACTATTGGTTATTTTGTTTGGTATATCGAACAAGGGAAAGAAATTGTACTTGACTGAAGTGGTGGTATAGTCCCCTTTTATGGGTCGCCTCTTTAAAATAAGTTTGTAACAAACAATAGATATCTATAAAATCTTCTATTTTCATAGAGACCTCACTAGCAGAGTGGTCAGTGTGTTCCATGAGTTCCAGTTCCAGTTCGCTTTTAAAAAGCGAATACGGTAAAAAATTCACCCAGTTATCCCTTTCTTTCTCTCGCCCCGCGATTAATTAATACAGTTCGTCTAACCCTTTTTTAAAAATGTTTTTCTTGTTTGTGTCACGAGGTCCAAACGTTGTGTCACATTAAAGTAGGAAGTCTCGCAATGAGACCTAGTCAACGACCAAAACAACAACAACAACAACAAAACACTTTATCGTTAAAATTTGTTCGGATATGTGGCTGAGAGGCTTAAACCGCTTGGCTACATCAAGGGGGCCCGAGTTCAAAACCCGATTCGAGATGAGTTGTGTTTGCTGAGACAAAACGGTAACCTTGTCCCCAGGTACCTCCTTCATTGACAGGTCCACAATAGAGATTGATCAAGAGCGCACGGGGAACGCTAGACTCTATAAAAAAAAATTAATATCAGATATACATATAACTTATGGACATTAACAAAGATAGATGAAGATACAGTTTGAGAATTTGTCGTGTGAAGAAAATGTTTATTGAAACAATGTGCATTAACAAATAACCTTCTAGTAGGCTACAATACATTCTTTAAGTAACAAAAAAAATGTGCAAATAGTGTAAATTGATTCAATGGCATCAATGTATTGAACATGCACTGGACATGCTGATAACTCAAGTCATTGAAACTACAAAAGACTCCTAAATGAGGCTGTCATATGGAACCATTCTGTTGCAGTATCACTCATGAATAGTCTAGGAAGGTTGAAAACAAATTACTACCTTCACCTTTTTAGTTTAATGAACCGTTTGGTTAGGTTGGGTTAGTTATATTTTAACGATATATATTTATATATATATATATATATATTAATCTTATTTATCCGTGAGGAAATTCGTTTTACAATTGTGCATTACAAAAAAACATACGTGATGCATTGCGTTATTTTTGTTTGCCACATCACAGTGTTGATAGACTTATTTCATGTCTGATGTACACAGTTCTATACCAATTTGTTTTAAGAAGAAAAATTTTTTTTCACATGAACTTATCTATAAAACATTTGAGCAGTCAATGTAATGCTAGATTAGGTCGAGCACAACTCCCCCCCCCCTCCGTACACTCGCCTAATTTGTACATAAATACGTAGTCATTGTGAAATCATTTAACAATACATGTACATTAAAATACTGTGGAATGTGGAAAAAAAACAACAACTGTACATCATTTGAGAAACAAGATCCGTGTGGCTAACCACATGTAAATAGGCCTGTGTATATAGTACAAATACTGTGATGTGTCAGCCTCTTAGGCCTCCATGTCCGGAGTTCCAGCTATTTGATAACGCACAATCTTTTAACGACATCCTTAACAGTACAAAAATAAACATAGATATATACACTAAATGAATCACCGCAATTACCCCCTTCAAAACGCGCATTCACTTGTGAAAAAAACAGAGAGATTGGCAGTCCACTTTGTATAGAGGTTAAACACACACGATGCTAAAATTTTGTCTAACTCAATATTATTAGATTAACTATTAACTCACTCCTTTTTTGTTGTTGTTGTCTGGGTGGATTTACTTTTTTTTAAACAAGTTCTTTACTCCCAATTCCCATTCACGGATTAAGTTGAAACTTTGCACTTTGTCCATGACAACACACAAGAACGACTTTAAAAAAAAACACAACCAATTAGATAATTCATTAGTGGTAATTAATAAATTAGTTTTGTTTTTATAAAGAAAAATGGAGATGAATATTATATTATTGAACGATATGGCAGTAATTGAGCAGTTTTTTCCCTTGTATTAGCTTTAAAAAAATACTTCGTAAATTTTGCTTTGTAGTTTGTACTAATGCTTGCTTCATACGCGCCATTTTGTTTGTTTGTTAACGAGAGATTAACGTGGAAGAGAACTATAATCTCATCTATCTATCTATCTGTCTGTCTGTCTATCTATCTATCTATCTATCTATCTATCTATCTATCTATCTATCTATCTATCTATCTTATCTATCTGTCTATCTATTTCATGTTGTGCAATACTAGATCTACTAACTATTGAGTAAGCGTACACTTGACAAATGGACTGTAATTTCGAGCTCAGGAAAAACAAATCTGCTCCAGTATGCGCGATCATCCTTTGGTGTTTCATTGGCGGACTCACGGGTAGGGCCTATACTTTTGCTCCACGGCCCACATGGCGCTCAGCTCCTTCCAGCTGGAGCTGCCCTCTCCGTGGATCGGGTGGATCGGGTACCTGAGGCGCATCTGCCCGCCCCCGTCGATTTGTCGCAGCATGAACGTCGTCCCGCTGGCCGTGACGTCGACAACTTTGCCCTGAAAAATAAACGGTTTAATGTCATCAATGAACATCTAGTCCAGTGGCGTAGATAGGGATTTTGGAGCTCGGGAAGGGTGGGGGTGGGGGGCTTGACCTCTCAAGGGGCCCCTGTACTATGACATGAGATAATGGCGTAATAGCCTACTTGATGTAAACAAAAATTTTGGACACTGATTTGGGGGCCTCTCAAGTGGGGGGAATTGTTTCAAATTTGGACCCCCCCTCCCTCTTACCCCCACTTTAAATACGCCAGTGATCTAGTTTATTGAGAATGACGCTAAATGAAATTGTAAGTTGCCAACTCTATATAAGAAAGCTGAGCTAAAAATAGAAAAACGTAGGCAATTTGATTCTGCAGTGTTAATAAGGCCACAAACTAACTGTACAAAACATGAACACTTCGAACAGAAGTAGTACACGTAGAAAAGTAGAGGCGGCGAATGGTGACACGAGGAAGGGGATATAAAGTAACCTCATTTAAAAATTAAATTAAGACAGTGGCGTAGCTAGGGTGTATGATGCCCTGCAGGGCCTAATTTAATGAATGCTTGTGAGGCCCCCTCATCTAATTTTTTTGTTACAATAACAACTATTACTATTAATTAGATCATCACGCCAACATTTGCTATACAACATGCATAGGAAGTTGAGGCGGCCATAGCAGAGCGCGGGACCCTGGGCGAGTGTCATATGCGAGCCCTGAGCCTACATATACCGTACCATATCACGCTTACGAGGTCGTCCGCCTCTATCAGTGCAGGCCTTAGTTTTGCTACTATATAAGGCTAGTCTTCAAGTCCGAAGATTAGTGAGGAATGAAGTATTTCCCGTGGCTGCGCAGTCCCAGCTGTGACCTACATATTTTGCCACATCCAGGGCAAGCATAACCATTATCCGCAGGTGGTCGATTTAGATTTTCTTTTGGTCGTCTGCGTTTGTCCTCGGCAGCAAATTTTCTTTTAATCTCAAATGTGTATCCCGCGGCCTTCGTGAGTGACCTCCAGCTGTCTCGTTCTGAGGCCGCTTGCAACCAGGTTCTCTCCTCTATGTCAGCTAAGGAAAGTTCACGCCTAAGCTGGTCTTTGAAGCGTTTCCGTGGGTCGCCTCTGTTACGTCGACCACCTTTTAGCTAGGTACTGTATACTACTTTTGGCCTTTTACTAATTAGATACTGTGTTGTAATTGTTCTGTATGAAAGAATTCGCCTTTAAAGGTTAATAAACGTAACTAACGATTCAGAAACATTTTGCATGAAAAATCAACAAACTAGATAGTAATAATTTCTGCTTAGCTGGAGTAGGAAAGTAACTATTAATTACGAAGGAGAATCAGAACAGTCTGTCACAGACGGATTCAGTCACGGAACTTTCCTGGCTTGTCGCTTTGCACTAATAATAATATTATGTATCTTCTCTCCCGAAACGCGGTCCGAGGACGAAGCCGAATTGATGTTCTATAGGAATAATGTGTTCGAGAGGAGATACAGTTGTCCCTTGACGTTCGCAGATCCGACTTTCGCGGAAGGGCTAAACCACGGGTTTTCAAAATAAATAATGAATAAAACACTCCCGCGTTATTTTTTTTAAACACTGGTTTTCTCACTGCATTGATAGAAAGCAACTCAAACGCAATAGGTGCCAGTGGGTTAATTAAAGTTATGTCATTCTGCTGTAGGCCTATTCTAAATATGTTAACCCTTTAAGCCCTACATTTTTAACAAGCCTTTGACAAGACCCATGACTGATAGTGATCTGCTTTATGCAAAATGCGGCGCCCCTGCCAGGTGCGGCGCCCAATTGGAACAATCGTTTACATCGGCATATACTCCTTTGACCAATAGTAATAAAAGTATAAGTGTTTTGTGGTAAAAAGGCTGTACACATTACACTATTTCTACAACATTCATTTTAGGATCAAATTGAAACTTTGCACATTTATTCATTGGCGAAGACAATACATGAATCAATAAAACAAATAGCCATTTAGTCAATTAGTTACTGGTAATCAATTACTTTATCGATATCAACAAGGGACAGAAATCCTTCAGTATTCACAGATAAATATGTAGGGTTTGTCCCCTTATATAATTGTAAAAGTTCTTTCTCCCACACCCATTCTGGAATCAAGTTAAAACTTTTAAGCAATTGTTTATTGTACCTAACAAACACATACCTAAGATTGTACCTAACAAACACATACCTAAGATTGTACCTAACAAACACATACCTAAGATTGTACCTAACAAACACATACCTAAGATTGTACCCAACAAACACATACCTAAGATTGTACCTAACAAACACATACCTAAGATTGTACCCAACAAACAAAATCAATAAAAAATACATATTTTAGTCAATTAATTATTGGTATTTAATTATTTTGTATGAGAGCTATAGTCATAAGGAGTTCTTGCACTTTGATATGCTTTTTTTTAAAAAGTACTTTTACATTTCACTTGTTAAACCACTTCGTTGGCCTAGTTAGCCTTACCTGAATATTCTTCACTTTGACAACTGCTTTGGGTGTGTCGGCGTCATCTGCCTCTAAGACAGGCCCGCTGAAAAATTTGGAAGGTGTCCTGTAATAGTGATTGAAGTCAACACCGTCGTAAGCTGTCTCTTCGGTGTTGCCGTCTCGACCTCCAGCGGTGGTCTTTGTTGGATCCTGAAGTGAAATAACCGAAGAGTGTGTCCTTCTATCAACCAGGCTATATTGTGTGAAGTTAAATTTGAACATCTCACGGACAAGGAATACTCCAATAAGCACATACAGCTTACTAGAGCCACGAACGGTGGACATGGTTTTCATTATATATATTTCACATTAACTACTGGTGGAAGCATACATACGTCATTGTAGGCGATACTGTAAGGGTTCCAAGACAGTAGGGGTGTCAGGTAGACAATCTCCATGGGGATGGCGTAGGAGACCCTGCTGCTGTACTTGGTGCACACTCCCTTCTTACAATCCTCCATGGCCATGGGGACGATCCTATTCTGGGTGTTGATGGCCACGAACATGTACTGGTCTGAGAATCCTCTGTGGGCCAACTAGAGGGAAAATATAGCGAAAAAGATTAGTATTGGAAAGGGGGGCATGTACATTTGAACATACTAATTGTACATTTCTTCTTCTTCTTTCTCATTGTTATGTTGGAGCGTTCAGATGACTAGACCAATACATGAGATGACCTATGAATTGCGCCGTGGTTTCCAAATCAGTGAGCTCTCCATATAGTTTTCTTTCTATTGGGGTGTTTTGGGGCCAATGTCTTATACGGGCCTCTTGGTAAAGAGAGCAGTTTTGGAGGACGTGGTCGGCATTCTCTGGTGATACTCCACATGGGCAGATTTCACTGGTTCCAATTTTGAGCTTCCGGAACATGTATTGTCGCATTGTGTTGTGTCCGGTCCTGAGTCGAAAGATTAGACGATGATCTTGTCGGGATAGCTTATAGTAAGCGTCATCTTTCTTGTGATTTGGATGAGAGCGCGTCCATTTCTCATTTATTTTAGTTACAATTAATTTCTTCAATTCTTCTGGATATAGAGTTAGTTCTCCCACTCTTGGCGAGTGTGTCAGCCTTCTAATTTACTTCTAGTTGTATATGTGCTGGTAATTGTACATGAGAATGAGGGAATTGATTGAGTCTTATCCCGTATACTAACAAGTCGATCTAACCTATGAAGTCAATTCAATAAAACAAAGCTTTTGATCATTGAGATCCAGAAGGGCCTCTTCTTCGAAGTGTCCGAAAATGTTCGAGATAAGTCCCTTTATGAACCTTTGCCTCAGGAAAGGATTTTATCCCGTGGCAAGAATGTAGGGTTGGCTCTTCACCGACCCGTTTGAAGGCCCCCATCAATTAGATGATCATTTAATCACGTCCATTTGCTCATGGGTCAAGGTCCCTTTAGCCAATACAATAAAGTAAGGTTCACTTTTCAGACCTTGTGGCAGATGATGTTTAGGTCAATTGTTTCTGTGGCATACAGTAAACGAGGGTGTTATGTGGCCAGCACAACGACCAACCGTATTTACCTGTCCCCAATCAATGCCAGGTACCAATTAGAGCTGGATGGACTCAGAGGCGCCCAAAGATCCCGAGATTAAAAAGACCAATGTTCACCAGGATTCGAACCCGGAACCTGCGGTTTACCGCTCAGCCACCGCGCCTCCGAGCCAAAACAATGGATTTCGCATATTAAATGAAAGGCCGGAGACCGAGCCTACGATGGGACAAGCCTTTCTTCCATCCTCACCATGTGCAAGTACGCTCGCTAGAGCATAACTGTGTTAGTAATCTGGAGGCTATTATCGCTCTCGTTCTTAGCCTTTCCGCGGACGTTTCCACGGAGGCGCCGCGCCATCTTGAATATGACAATATCCCATTTTTACAATATCTGGAGGAGATGTTGATTCTCTGTAAGCCTATCAATGTCCACCTCACGAAGCTGTTCACATGGCTGCTTCATTGAAAACGCACAAACTTTCCTTAATTTCCATATTAATCAACCAACGTCCTCCAAATATTAAAATCCCCCCCCCCAAATAAATCAACGTTCACCAAATAAAAACAGCCCCCTTGAATCAAGGTCCCCCATATATTAACATCCCCCACCCATAAATGAACGTCCCCCAAATATTGACATCCCCCATGAATCAACGAACACAAAAATATTCAACAAAGTATTATTGTTTACCCAAAATATCAATATTTACACACGTATCAACGTCCAAGTATCGATGGTGACATAAACATCGATATCAAACCTAGCACAAAATATCGTAATCTACTCACAAGTATCAGTATCCCGTTAAATACACATATCAACCCAAGAATCAAAAACTCCCGAGAAAAAGCATTCCACCAAATATCTACATGACTTTTTGATAACTTTAAAGGGAAAAAAAAGATAAGTAACAATATATAAAAAAAGCAACAACAGACTAACAAAACAAAAACACGAAGCTCTTACGTCGGATCCCATAGCTCCATCTTGGTCCCATCTCTCGTAACGGTGGTAATATCCTTGTTTCAGTGGTATACTTGGATCCTCTACCGAGCCAAATCTTCCACCGTAGCCTTCGATCAGGTTTGGGTCTGGAACATTGTCCATTCCAGGGATGGACTGAAAGATTTTATCTAGGATTGTGTACGTAGTAAATCTGTGAAGAAATGTTGATCCTTGAGTATCACGTATGGCAGTGGCGTAGCTAAAGGGGGGGGGATCGGGGAGAATTTGAAGATCCCCCAGGGCCCCCAAATGGGTGTCCGAAATTTGTTTGTAAATACATAAATTAATATATGTGATTGACAAATGGTGTCAACCGGTGTCTTTTTTTTTTTTCAACATTTATGTATTTACATCATTGGTGTGTTGCTAGGATCACTGCACTACATCATTGGTGTGTTGCTAGGATCACTGCACTACATCATTGGTGTGTTGCTAGGATCACTGCACTACATCATTGGTGTGTTGCTAGGATCACTGCACTACATCATTGGTGTGTTGCTATAATCACTGCACTACATCATTGGTGTATTGCTATAATCACTGCACTACATCATTGGTGTGTTGCTAGGATCACTGCACTACATCATTGGTGTGTTGCTATAATCACTGCACTACATCATTGGTGTGTTGCTAGGATCACTGCACTACATCATTGGTGTGTTGCTAGGATCACTGCACTACATCATTGCGTCTGGCCCCGGGGGAAAGATCACTACTGCGTTTGTTCTTTCATTGATTCTTTTCTAAGTCGTGTGTGTCCCTGAAGGTAAATCTAACTATCAAGGTTGAACTAAATAAGCTATATACGATACGATGCTAATTAGAAAAGATAAAAGTCAATCCTATATATGCACACACACACACGCTCATGATTATGAGTTTGAAGTACAGATGAGTCAGTGGACACATGTACTGTTGGAAAATCTGTAAAATTTAAAACATCCAAATCAAACAGAAAATATACAGTTTTCTTTCTTATTTGCGAGTGATCTCCCCTGCACGTCATAATTTTTTTTAAAAATTTCTTTTAAAGTGATGGTTGTTATTTTTTCTTTCAATTATAATATGCTCAATAAAAACCATGAGCTACTTGCTACTAGCATGTGCAAATAACCATGGAGTATATAAGTTGGAGAGTAGACTACGAAAAAGATATTGTTTTTAAAATGATGTTCATAATGTGCATAACTTGTATATATGATAATTTATTAATACGTCTTAGGAAGACCAAAAGTAGCCAAAGTACATACTCAGAGCACTGTTGTTGTGTTTTTTTTAATAGTGCTTTTTAATTTAATTGTTTGTCTAATGAACGACATACAGACGGACAGACAGCACAAATACAAAAGCGCTTGTTTTGTTCGAAAAATCAATGGAAATAAAAAAAAAAGATTCTTTAGGGAATACGTAATTTTAACATTAAAAAAAAGCTGTCACAAAACGGAACAAATAATTCCCTCGATCTCCTATGGAAATAACAGAGCATGTAGACAGGACTTAGAAGGTTCATTTTATTTTTATTTATGGAAGCAAAAAGACAAATAGCAGGCTTTTTTATTGCTGTTTTTGTTGGACATGTTTACCAATGTTTGAGACTCTCCGCAAGGGACGTGGGATGTCAGCGGTATGGGTATGAACCGGGCACCATGGAGCCGACCAAACAATAGTCCAGCGCGTATACCACACAGAAAAACAGCCAGGCCTTTTGGTGTATCTGTCTTACAGTATACGGGAGTATTAAATAGTTTTTGAGTACTTTTTATAACTGTCTAATTAATAGGTTGACGTTGCTCCATTATACACACACGTATCTAAAATCGACCACCGGGGGAGAATGGGTGTGCTTGCCCTGGATGTGGCAAAATATGTAAGACACAGCTGGGGCTGCGACCAACAGGAGAAATACTGCATTACTCTTTAATCTTCGGACTCGAAGGCAGGCCTTATATTCTTATCTAATATATAGGCCCTAAAGCAGAAAGCAAGGCGTATGTATGTATGTCACGAATAAAAATAAAACCTTTTGACCAATCTTGATAAAACTTGGCATAAAGGTTACTTAGATCATGGCGGAGAAAGTATAGTCTCTTTAATTCCCCCAACCAGTAGCGTAGCTAGGGGGAAGGATGGGGGGATAATTTGATGATCCCCTCGGGACCCCACTTGAGGGAGGCCCCCAAATGGCAGTCCGAAATTTGTTTGTAAATACATAAATTAATATATTTGATTGACAAATAGTGTAAACCAGTAATACAATCACCAATAGACATATTGTGGAAACAGGCTTCATATGGTAATTACGTGTGCCCAAACCGCAAACTCAGGCCACTTCCATTACGTCATGTGAGAGATCATTCTCAAAGCTCAAGTTCATCAAAAACTACCTCATTAACACAATGACAAAAGAAAGGCTTATCATGGCTTTAATGTCAGTGAAGTCACAAATACTATCGATGTAGATGATGTTATAGATGTCTTTGCTGCACAGAATGCACGACATGAAACGATATATATATTGAGATTTGTTACTTGTGCATTATTTAACTAATAAACAACGGTATTATTCTTTAAAAGATTCTTAATGATTATTTGTTGTTAAGTTTACTGACATACTGAACTAATTTAATTTGGGCTTATATATTTTTTGCGTACATTATCTCATGTCATATGTCGAATGTCAAAATGCAAGGGGCCCCCAAAGAGGTCCATCCCCCGGGCCCCCAAACCCCTAGCTACGCCCCTGGACATACGTTTTTTTTAAATTTCATTTAGCATGTTTGAATGATATTTTATAAAAAAACACACATTTTATTATTTGGTTTATGACAGTGATGCCCAACCAAATTTGTCCTACGGGCCATTTCAATTTCCGACACTCGTGTTGCGGGCAACATGACTAGAAAGATACAAAACTTAATGAAATTGACTTGAAACTATAAGAAACCTATAGATCTAGTACTTACATTAATTAATGAGAAATTTGAAGTATATTTTTTTACGCTTAGGAAAATGGCTTCATTTCTCTACTGACAATGTCAGCAACAGTGTAGCCAGCTTTACCACCGACTCGTATTCGTCTCTTGATTGGTTAATATTCTCATAAATCCACCAATCACTAGACGTAGTTGAACAATCTTTCATTCGCAGCTCAAATCAAGAATGTCGCCTTATTTGTTTGAGAAAGACGTTTAATGTGTTTCTTATTTAAACAGTCAGACGTTCTTTATAAAACAAAAACGTTAAAGAACCTCATTCACCAATCGTAAACAAACAACATTTAGCCACGTGATTCTCTATCTCTTCTATACAAATTACATGCACACAATGGCTATCACGTGATAGTTTTAAAAAGTTGTTTTACCTATATTATTATTAATGTTGTTTGTTTGGTGAATGAGGTCCATTGCTTATTACCATGTTCCACAACTAAAGTAAAGGTCCGTTCACTTTAGATTCTACAGAGTTCCATTTCGTAAACGCACAAATTTTAAAGGTTATGGTACAAATCCATCAGAGAATTACTGAGATCCTAACATAGGGAAAGATATATTTTTCAACTTCTTTTTTTTTTCTTTTTCTTTTTGTGGTCAATTTTCTACACATTGGGAAGACGTTTCGGCGGGCCGAATGGAATCACGTCGAGGGCGGATGTGGCCCGCGGGCCGTATTTTGGGCATCACTGGTTTATGACAATAAAAAAGATAACATTATAACATTATAGTATTTATGGTGACGAGGCTTATAATATTGGACCTACATCAAAATCATTAGGTGTCTAAAATTGTAAAAGAAATAATGAAATGTAAATAAATTTGAAATTGTTGTAAGGGGTAACCCACACTTCATAATTTATAATTCAAAATGTATGGATATTTCTACAGATCAAATAATATTATTTTTATTTTGCATTGTTAAGCTGCGTTAAGTAGCTTTCAAAATGTGTAGTTCGCACCATTCAAATATTATTTGTCATATCTTGAAGAAGGAAAAATAGCAAATTTTCTTGACATGACCCTTGTCTTATCTTGTGACAGTGAACATTTTCTTGACATGACCCTTGTCTTATCTTGTGACAGTGAACATTTTCTTGACATGACCCTTGTCTTATCTTGTGACAGTGAACATTTTAATAAAGGTATTACATTTACAAAAGAATGCAATATTGTACTCTGGGAGAGATAATACATAACGGACGTTTCATTTCAAAATGGCGAAACGTTTCACTTTAATTTTTTAGTCACAATAATTTCTTGATAAATAGATTTTTGTTATTGTTTGAATCTAGGCCTATTGGTACATAAACTCACTGTTCGTCATTGTCGTCTGCGTTGAGGGAAAATCTGGCAGCTCTGGTCTCGTCCTTGACCTCCTTCAAGGTTAGATTTCTTGGATATCGCCAAGAAAGGTCTTCCCTCTAAGAAAAATGAGTTATGCAACTTGATTGATGTTTGCATTGGAATTACAATATAGAAAGGGAAACAATCAAAACTGCTCCACACTTCAGCGTATGATTGTGTCTAAAAAAATCGTAGCCATTAACATCGAGACTATTTGTCAGTGGAAAAGCCTCTCAAAATGTGGCAATTGAGCAAGTCTCTTCATTGTTCGATTTGTAATTCTGTATAAAATGCTTCAACAAATTAAAGTTTATAAAATCAACAGTCAAGGAATCTCAACCCCCTTTTAAGCATTTTACCACATACAGAAACGCATCTCAACACTTTGCTAGAGTAATGCTAGGTATTGCATTGAAGCAAACTGTCATATTCCTACCATGTACCACCACTTCTGACAAATCGCCTACAGCTCAGCAGCACAAACAAAAACAAAAAAACTGGATAGAAGAAGAAGAATGTACCACCCCCGAAGTGTACGATGATGGATTCTACAAGGAAATGTGGATTGAATATGAATTAGGGATTTTCGCATGTCTGTTTCATTTCAATATATACCATAATGTTATTGCATGTGGTTCCCATATGGAGGAGCAATGATCCTTTTTCCTTTATGTTCTCTTAATGAACGTATCCAAAAAATGTCCAATTATGCTATAGCAAAAACATGTTCAGAATCTCAGTAATATAATGCAAGCAGACTTACAATAATTTGTTTTCGATACTTTTCAATCAAATTATTGAGTGTTAAACACATTTTTTTTTCACCTTTCAAAATTTAAATATAAATATGTATAATATTTGTATGTTCCGGAAACATGTATGTGTTACCTGCTTGAGGTACTTGAAAGGTATATCAAAGTCTATTGGATGACACAAAATCCTGTAGTTCCACTGGGCGTATGAAGGGATCCCGGTCACGGGGTCAACAGACATGATCTTGCGTGGGAGAAATCCAAGGTTTTCAAAGTTATCCTTGTTTCCGGTGTAGGACATGTACTTGACCTGTGTACCCAGTGGAGAATTTATGTATAGATCAATAGAAAAAAACACAGCGGATGTGAACATGTTTTTACAAATGATGCTTTTTTGTATTCCTCTGAAATTTCTGGGGAAATTAAGTACTTGAATTGATCTGGGTATTTAAAGGTATATTGATAATTAAAAGGATATCGATACTAAGGTAGATTATTTGTGTGATGTTGATGTTTATTTTAGCATCGATACTTGAGTGGACATTGATACTTGGGTAAATATTGATATTTTGGGTAAACAATGATACTTTAGTTGAATATTTTTGTGTTAGTTGATTCATGGGGGGGGGGGGGGGGCTGTTAATATTTGCGGGACGTTCATTCAGGTGGGGGGGATGCTAATATTTGGAGGACGTTGGTTGATTCATTGGGATAGGGTTAGGGTCAATATTTGGTGAACGTTAAGTCATGGTGGATGTTAATATTTGGGGGATGTTGAGTCATTAGAGTGTTAATATTTGGGGGATGTTGAGTCATGGTGGATGTTACTATTTGGGGGACGTTGAGTCATGGGAGGGGTGTTAATATTTGGGGGATGTTGAGTCATGGTGGATGTTAATATTTGGGGGATTTTGAGTCATGGGGGATGTTCATATTTGGGGGATGTTGAGTCATGGGAGGGATGTTGATATTTGAGAAAATGTTAGTACTAATGTTGATGCAGGGAGAAGGGTTCAAAAGGATAATTGTGAATAACTGAGTAGAAATATTAGTTAAGATTTTTTTCTTTAAATAGCACATTAATATTCCTATAAATATAAAAGTTCATATGCTTATAACTTGGGCTTCCTATTTAATTGACCTTCAAACTTACGAAGCACTCGCCTATGAAAATTACCTTGCTCATCAGGTCATCCCAGCTTCTAGCGTCTAGGTGGTGTCTGTCACTGTAATAAGGCTCAGTCAGTTCTGTGTCAGCGTCTGAACGAATTCAGTTACAATAAAATAAATAATTATCAAATTTATTAAGCACGTTTAATTTTTGGATGGAGAGTGGGGCGTGACTAAAATATTGAAACCAATAACATATAACCAGACATGTTCAATTTTGTGGCTAAACCTAGTAATGGTTTGGTCATTATAAACAAATGTATACATTTATGTTTAAAGTACAATGATTTGTTGTTTGTTAGTTTTTTTCAACTCAAACAAGCAGGAAAGTTCCATCATAATAAGATACTTGTATTTAAGTTTAGTAGGGCCTACTAATTCCAAGTCAAACCATATATTGGCTTATGTTCAAATTGAATGACATACAGTATGCCACGCTACCCGTCCAACTGTGTTTACTGTCACCTTTAAGCATCTATTACTGTCACAACACAAGACCTACCCGTGGTCCAACTTTAAACATCTATTACTGTCACAACACAAGGACCTACCCGTCCAACTGTGTTTACCTTTAAACATCTATTACTGTCACAACACAAGACCTACCCGTGGTCCACATTGCTTCCATGTAGCTCAAGACAGGTTTGAAATAGTCAGTGTAGTTTCTGTGGGTAGCATTCTGGGTAGACCAGGCCACGAAATATTGCTTCATTTCTTCAATTTGATCCTAAAGTTTAAAACAAAAACATTTTAGAAGACACTTGAAACAAACGACGTAAACCGATCTGATGGTAACGTTTGTTTGTTTGTTTGTTTGTTTGTAAAATGTTTGTTTGTAAAATGTTTGTTTGTAAAATGTTTGTTTGTAAAATGTTTGACATGTTTCGAATGTTCCTTCAGAGTTGAAGATAGTTTACTTCCTAGTCCAAACCTCCCGCAGGACGACGGGGGATGGGTTTGAACCCTCGACCGTCGATGAATCTGAACGTTAGTCCAGCGCGCAAACCGCACGACCAGGCAGCCATCCATCCGTGATCGTAATATTAATATTGTTTTGAATATAAATAATTAGCAGCAATGCTGATGTGTCAGAAGTATTATTATACCATTTTCCATGAAGTCATAATAAAAGTAGAATCAATGCAAAGAATGTATAGGTATTGTATTTTTGCGCATATAACCCGCATACGCTAACACCCCGCAAAAAATGACAAAATAGTTAAAACAAAATCGTACAACCCGCTCCCTTATATACCCCGCTTAAGCAAAGCGTGACTTGCTGTTAAACTACCTGTACATTAAGTACTATCATCGGTTCAATATGTTTTCTTGAGGTTTAGAATGAGATGATCATAAAGCATTACAATGTACATTTCACATCCACACAGCGAACTAGAGGATGTCTAAAGACCTACCGGTACGCTCATTGTTCCGTCAGGCTATGTTTATGAGTCAAATAAATTTTGTAAATCCCTAACCCAGCACTGCTACCATCCGTTGGCAATATTTCTATAACCCGTTGGGTTACATACACGACCGCAAGGTACTTCTTTCATGCACGGATCGGTAGTATTGGTTTCGTGTGGTATTTTCATTCTCAACACAAAAGATTACATTTTTTGTGTGAAGAGCGAGTGTACATTTAGATAGCATGCCGACACGAACGATTGAAAATATAGTCTCTTAATATCCCTGTGTCTGTGTGGCAGGGTCATTACTAATCAATCAGATGAACTTACATCAGCGTTCTCTAACTTCAAAACTGAGGGAGGCACAGGTGGAAAAGGGATGTCCTCAACTGCTAAGAATGACCTGTTGTTGGAGGATTTCTTGACCAGTCTGTAGTCGTTGTGACGCGTACGAAACTCCACTCCATTGATGACCGCTGAAACCTAAAAACAATAAAGACTATTGATGACCGCTACAACATGAAACAATAAAGATAAATGCTCTATTGATGGCTGTTAAAACATAAAACAATAAAGATATATGCTCTATCGATGACTGCTTTATAATCAGAATGATGACACAAAGGCTATTGACTAAGTGGGAATCACCGCAGCCCCTTCCTAGGTAGCCAACTATAAGGATCTACTCTGCTCACCTCTCCCATGCCAAGCAGACGGATGTAGTCGCTGTGGTCATGAACGCCAGCAACACCGGTGTCAATATGTGTGGAGCCGTGGTAGTTCTTAGTACCCTCAGTGTCATGGCGAACTTGTTTGATACCAGACTGACCTGTAGTGCGAGTTCTAGAGAGAAAAAATAACAATAATAGGAAGGCATTACATTTCTGTTGTTTTTAAACTTTAATCTCTCTATTATATATTTGGGCTTATTAAATATTCGCGACATGCCATTCATTCATCTATCAAGAGATCCCTGGAAAGGCCGAACGGATTTGTATAAAATTTTTTACACATGCTCCTTTTACCTATTAAGTACTAGTTAAAAAATGGTTTTGCTAGAAACGCAAACTGAGTGCAAAGAAAATTACATACACGTCTTTTTCTTTCTTATCATGTTAGAGGGTTCAGATAACAAGTCCAATATATTGATACAAATGACCAGTGACAGGAAGAGGTTACCGTGTGACCCCGGCGAGATAACACAGCAGCGAGTGTTCTCTGGAATGTACATGTATAAACAAAGACAGGATGTGACGTGTCCTTACGTGTTGTTCCAGAAGCAGTGTTTGTGCATCTTTGGAGAAGCGATTAGGGACTCTATATAAACCAGAGAGTTAATGTAAAAAGTCAGTCGTGAGTGAGTCGTATGAAGTCGTAGGTAGAGTCGTCGGTACTGTTGTCTACTGTGCGAGACAGTGAAAGAGAGATGTGTACGATGCAAGTTAACTACGGTAGAGTTAACTGCAGTGGACTACTGTCGTTAAAGTCTATACAGCGTACTACAGTGGACTTGAGCCGTTACAGTCGATAATGTCGATGTAAGACGTGTACGGCTCTGATTAGGTAGACTTGAGTACGACTTGGTTCATCTTTGGGAGACCTGGAGCGACACTGGAAAGTGTGTCGTTGGTCTGTTCTGTGGAATACGGCTCGATGCAAGTTGACAAGAGATGAATTGCAACGAAGTGAAGCGATGAATTGCAACGAAGTATAACTAACTGTAAACTGACAGATATTGTACAATCTTCTACGCTACATGTTACAGTGACGAATTGTTAGAGTTAATAGTCAATAAAGTTATATGAAGCTGAAAGTTTAGTCGTCAAGTTCTTTGCAGTGTTTTTATTTGTGTGCCTACTAGTACATTTAGCCAGAAGAGTCAGAAATACGTAACAATATGAAGATAAACTGCACAGTGATTTTTAAATCATGCAACTTTCCTTACAATTTTTCTTTTAAAAGGGTGATGTGGGACTAGTATAGTGTTCGTGCATCTCGATAAAGTACGCAGCTTTATAGAACATTATAAACTAAATATGTAGTGGCAATTATACTCACAAGCTGCAGCGTATCAGATTCAGGAACTATGCGTATTTGTGTACCAACAAAAATGCGTGTAAAATCTTTAATTTGTTCTTGCTACCCAATCTGCGGGTTTCCTTGGTAGAGTAAGCTAATACATTCAAATACATTGTTTCCATTCTTAACTTATTTTTCTTTAAGGTAAAAAAGAGTAGTAAATGTAAAGTTCTCCGGCAACTTGGCCACCATATTTCATGCTATCGAGATTAGGCGACAGAAAATAAACCCTTAAATATTTTTTGTTTTCGCGCATGATGGAATTAAAATTTGTTTTTAATTTCATTGAAACAGGCCTTGTTTAAAGTAATGTTTTCTGTTTGATAATGTGGTCATTTCAAATTGTTACAATTTTCATACCTTTCTTCTACAGATTCTTGCAGTATCATCGTTTGTTTGGCTAGGGCCTTGACAGTATCAGTCAGAGCCTGAAGCTTGGCCTGCAGTTCCGGACTAATCCCACAGTTCTCTTTCGCCTTCGTTTTGGAGCTGGGTCTGTAGTCTTCCCAGTCCTTGTCGTAGCTTCGTCTCCTGTGTCTGTCCTCGGCGAACTCCCGCTCAAAATAGTCATATAAACTTGCGCCGCTCATCACCCCCAACGCCAGTGTCAGCAGCCACAGAGAAATAATCTGTAAAGAAGTGCAAGGAAAGAAAAATTGTTCTGGAAAGTACCGATTTAGTTTGTACAAACTACATCTCAACCCAGAGAAATAGTACATTTGAATGCTTGCTTTGAGAAATCGAATTTTCAAAACATATTTTTTTTTAAATTATCCTGGGAACAAGGCTTGAGTAGTCAACTTTACCATCCTGAACAATACCATCCTAAACAATACCATCCTGAACAATACCATCCTAAACAATACCATCCTGAACAATACCATCCTAAACAATACCATCCTGAACAATACCATCCTAAACAATACCATCCTGAACAATACCATCCTGAACAATACCACCCTGAACAATACCATCCTGAACAATACCATCCTGAACAATAATTTTATTGTAATGAAATGAACGAAGACACGAGTATGTTTTGAAAACAAAAAATACTCACAAAAAAAACAAACAAAGCTTATGTTAAGCGTAGTTGTATCAATCAGTTTGGATCATTCATGTGGCCTAATTGAATCTGTAATAGATCTAGACTAAAAATAATAGACCTGCGCAATTAAAAATATTTTTACCAATTGTTTTAGTTTGGTGCAAATTTAATTCTTTAGGGCAGAGATTTCCCAATAGGCTATGATCCTATCAGTTATTTGAACCTGTTGGGAAAGGGGTATGGGAGAAAGAATATAGAATCTAAGAATGGAATGGGTTGCCTGAATCAGCCAGGAAAACTAACAACTTAGCATAGTTTAAGTAACATGGATGACAAGATTGACACATGAAAGTTTTAGGACGTCATTATCTTCTTTTTAAAGTTACGTCTGTAATATATAAGATAAGAATAATACCGCTATCGCTTTTTAAATTCTTTTATTAAAAGTTTTTTTTTTTTAAAGTTGAACGACCTAAATTCGAAATCGAGGGCTCTAGACTTCTCAAGCCTCCACAAAACAACACATTAACCACTGTACTAGAGAAGTACTTAGGAAATTAGAATGTTTTATAGTTGTCTTCTCTTAGTTTCAAACTTTAAAGCAAAGTATTAAGGGGACTAATTCAACGTATACCACCGTAACAGTCTAGTACTATTTCTTTCCTTTGTTCGATACCAAACAAAATAAAATAAAAATATTAAAAAAAAATATTAATTCTTGTGTTGTCAGGTAAAAGAAATACGTGTGCGGAATTTCAGTTTGATAAGAGATAAGGTGTTAGAGCTGGCATGTACACACTTTTTTACCAGACAGACAGACAGACAGAGTCACTGAATATAGGCTAAGCTTTGCAATACATGAGTAATAATAATACATTATACAGAAATTAAGTTTACATTCAAGTTTAAATTCCCCTCCTCCCCCGGGGCGCTCCAATATATGTAACTATTATTATGTACTAGATTAGAGAGTAGGTTAGTTTTGTTAGACAAATAGATTGTGTATTGTTTTTAGCGGCGGTCAAAGTAGTGACGTAGTAAGACAAGACTAATGACGTAGTAGACTTAGGCGAACAAGAGACCAACATGGCTTTATGTTAGAAGTAGGCTGTTTTGAATAGTAGTTAAAGATAGCGACGTTTTAGGAAGACTGGACGGATGTCCCAGTGAGAAATTAAGTGCCATTGTATACAAGTGAACTTATTTATTAAGTATATTTCTATTTTGTAATGCTCTGTGCTAATGTACAGTAATAATTAGTAAGAAGTGAAGTCAGATTAGATTAGCCCACAACACTATCCATCCTCTTTAAAAAAACAAAGAAAAAAACAAACTTGCTGTTTATATAGTGAAAAACTATTGAGTTTATTAATTATTTGTTTCGTCATATAAACAGAAACTAAAGCAAAAATTGGACTTACCAAAATCCTCATGTCTATCCCAATCGTTTTCAATAGACTCCCAAACTGATGTCGCGTTTACCTAACTAAAGTGTGAATAATGTTAAAGTCACCTTTTCTCAGCTGAAAAAATGGAAATATAACCAGAACCCAACCAACTTTTAAATATTTATTTCCTTCATTTCCAAAAAAGACTCCAGGTAGGCAAACATTCGCCTCCTTTATATATCAAGTGTAAGGAGAGAGCTAATAAAAGGGAATATAATTCGGGAAATATATAAGTAACTCTATTCTTTAAAAAAAATATAATAAATATAACCCACCCTACCCATACTCTATTGCGCTAGGCGTGTGCGCACACACACACAACACACACACTTCGTATTGGTGTCACGAATGTATTACAAAGTGTGGGGAGTGTCGGAAACAGGGTAGTAGCGAGTTTGGTGAAATGAAAAACGTATTCAATATTCGGTGTGGGCACCCTGCTGGCAAAATTATTTCCTTTATTCAAATGATATTAAATAGAGCGCAGGGTGCTAAGGGGTGCTGGGTCATAGACAGAACCTTTTGCAACAAGGCACAACATAGATCTAGCATATATATATATATATATATATATATATATATATATATATATATATATATATATATATATATATATATATATTGCAGATATGCAGTATTTCTAAATAGTATAACTATGTGTGAAGTAAGGGCCATGGTAAGTAAGTGAAATAAGGGCCTTGGCCTGCATTAAAACCACCCATTGCTCTTCATCTCGAAGTTGTAGATCTGTATCTTAATCGACGAACCTGTATATCAGTGTTTCTCAAACCAGTGACGCTCTCCTATATCAAAAAGAAAAAAATTACATTTGCGCCTTCTCCTCCTGCTCTCTGCTCTCAACCCACACTCCGAGAGTCAGCTTTTATTACAGCACATTTCTCCTAGTAAGAACTTGGCTAGAACGTAATACTTGTCAAAATCAAGATAATACAATTGTGCTTCGATGGCTGCCTAGTCGAATAGTTTGATCTCTGGACTATCGTTCGGTGGTCTCGATGGTCACGGGATGAAACCCTGCCCTCCCCCAGTCTTCCTACGAGAGGCTTTGGCTAGGATTTAATTCTCTTCTGAATCTGAAGGCACATCTTTAAACATGTAATGCAAACAAACAATCTATCTGTTGATAATTTTTTTAGTGTTTAAGGACACTACGGAATACTGCCATAATGGTCTTTCAAAACATGAATATACTTCTACTACAGAGGCGTAGTTAGCAAAACGTGCGATCGGGGCAAGGAAGGTACTTTATTGCCCCCCCCCCCCCAATTTTCCATAAACATCACATAGAAATATAGGATGAGGGTGGCGCTTGGTGCCTCGTGCCCCCCCTAGCCCTCTCCCCTCTTATTGCGCCTCTGACTCTTGTGATAGTAAATGTGATTGTTTTGTCAGTCCCGAACTGATATTGTAACCCAGTATCGACATTGCTGGCATGTCGAAAGAATGTGCTAATTAGCGGATAGGACGGACGATGAGTGTGAAGACTGCGATACCGGCATGTCGTTTCATACACTGAATTGCATTTTAAACAAGTTTGAAAAATACTGTTACAAGTGTCAGGTGGACCGACTCCACCCGCCACAACCGCTGGAAAATAATGGAAATGTTGCAGAAAACTGGAGAAGTTTTTAGCAGTCGTTTCAAATTTACACAATTGCAAGTGGACTTGATACTAAAAGTAAACTAGTACAGTCCATGACGTTCCTACATGTTATTGGCCACGAAGCAGTTCAAATATACAATACATCATGGGCGTAATGAAATGATCGGTTATGGGGGGGATCGGAATTTAGTGCCTGATTTTTTCTTTGATTTTGTTTATTTTAGGTGAGATTTTAATACTAAACCATCACTTGCCCTAGCACAACCAAGTGGGTTTTGAGTTTAAAACCCCCTACCAGGGGTTCAAGTTTAAGACCCCCTCTTACCAGGGGAGTTTGAGTTTATAACCCCCCTACCAGGGGTTTTTGCTGTTAAATCCCCTCTTCTATAATACAAAACAAAAAAAAATGCAAACGACAATCCCCAAATTCCAAGAGCACAGTTAAGGAAGATTTTGATTTTAAAACCCCCTCCAATATTTACTATAAACCCACTCTTCAATATAAAAAAAGGCAAATTACACACTCAAAATTCAATGATCGTAGCCAAAGGGGTTTTGAGTTTACCCCCCCCCCCCCTTTATCAGTGGGGTTTGAAGCTAAAAAAGACCTCTTCAGTATAAAACAAGCAAATTACGGACTCTGAATGTTATGAGCGTAGCTAAATGGGTTTTGACTCAGTTTTGAGTTTAAACTTACCTTCAGCGGGGTTTAAAGGTAAAAAAATACCTCTTTAATAATAACAACAAAGCAAATTATACACTTAAAATGTTATTAGTTAAGTGTGACAAGTCAAAAGAGTTACTCAAACTTATCACAGCATTAATCATTATTTATTTATTTTATTTTAGTTATTTCCCCGTTCTATTCCCAATTTCTCATCGCCCGCCCCACCTTCTTCTCTTCAGGCTAGACTTGGTCCACCACCTTGGCGGCTTTTCATTTATCTCCCCTTGACCGGGGTAAAGATAAAAACACACAATCCCTTCGGTCTTACCCGCCGGATGTCTGACAGCCTCAGTTGACACCACCTTGGGTGGAATGCAAACCAATCTTTCTTCCCTCTCCCCTCTCTCCCACGTCTCTCTTTGATCAAAGAGATTACTCGGGTAAACACGCCTTGTGACACTCCAAGGTGCGACTCTTGTCGGATGCACCCACGTGTAAGGTATACCTGGTGGTAAGCCGAACCTAACCACAAGTTCCACTTAATTACTTTGTGCATATTTCTCACTGGTTATTATCATGTGTATTTTGCTTATTTCATTTATACTTAATAAGTGCATTGTGTATTTCTCACTGTCGTAAGTAGAAAACATAAACATGGCATACGTATTTACTTATGCATTGCATTAATCTATTAATGTTACGTTGCTCAATTGATCGCTGATGCAACCATGTGTGTATTTGTACATCTTATTTTATTTCCTTTATCTCGGCTGACCGCCTTGATAATTTCACTAGCGCACTAACACTCATTTTACTATAACGAGTTGCGCCTCTTGGACAGACGCTCTTCCCATTCAAGCTCGCTCCATTGTTCTCGGCCGACAGTCGTATGTAAACAAACCGTCATGGTCGCTGACCACCGCCCATTTCCCCCCCCCCCCTTTTTCTCTTTCCAACTTGTGTTGTTTATTTGAGATTATTATTTCCCCTTTTATGTACATTTTTATATTGCTACTATCAGCCATCTATTTTTCCATATCCCATTTGTCATCATCTCCCCATTGTGCTCTAAAGCAATTTCACCAATCTGACGAATGTACCTCAGTCGAGGGCATCGATAAGATGCATGAGAGACATGTCCTAACTTGTCTTTATTTATCCGCAGCCTCCCTCAGGTGTCTGCCTATTTGCTGTTCAGTGTCTACTCGACACTACTCAACTATTTATTAGGCATTGACTGCACTGTGGCCTATTGCCTATTTATCGGATCAATCACCTATGTACTTAGTGCTATTCAGCACTGCACTACTGCCTATTTGCTATTGAGTATCATCTACTGCCTACGTGGACCTACTGAACTCTACTACTTGGCGCTATCGGCTCTACTTGCCTCCCTATTCGACAGCCCACCTGTCGACTTATTAGGTACGACGTCCCTATAGAGTCTGTGCGAGACGTCTTAGCTGCGCCAAACCCTCCGTAACTCACTGGACTTATCCCGTTAACTACGCTGCCTACGGCAGATCAGCTCTGCCAGCAGTACCCTTGTGCCCACGGTAGCCGGCCACCCTCCCTACTGTGCCCACTACAGATATCAGAACTTTGGATTGAGACTCCGCAAGAACTATATCACCGGCGTCCCTCTACCCGCTAGAGCGCCACCTCCAGCTGCAGAACCTCAAGCTAGGACACAGCCAGCTGCGACATCATCAGGACAACCAGCTAAGTTCAGAAGACAAAGTGACATACTCTCTTATTAAGTGCAAGAGTGATGATTAAATATAGTATTGCTTAGAGATAGATGCAAACCCTCCCCCTTTTTATTCATCTATGTAAATATTTATGTAAATAAATATTCTTCATTTTTAACTTTGTATCTTTCTTTCATTGCTTGTCTCGTTGCGTGCCTGCTCCCGATTTATATGCTGACGGGTTGGTGTGTGATAATTTCAAAAATAATCATCCCCTGGACATTAAACGCGCCAAAAAAAAATCACATTCGCTAACCTGTCACATTAAGTTAAAAGGGTTTTGAGTTTAAACTCCCCTCCAGTGAAGTTTGAAGCTAAAAAATACCTCTTGAATATAAAAAAAGCAAATTACTCACTCTAAAATCTATAAGCGTAGCCAAAGGGGTTTTGAGTTTAAACCCTCGACAGCGGGGTTTGAAGCTAAAAAATACATCTTCAGTGTAAGAAAAAAAGCTAATTAGGCACTCAAAATGCTATGAGCATATGGGGTATTGAGTTTTTCAATATAAAAATAAGCAAATTACACACTAAAATTATTTGAGCGTAGCCAATCCAATTGGGGGTTTTGAGTTTAAGCCCCTCTCCTACAGATGGCTTTTTTTTAAAGCTTAAAACCCCTCCAGATGGTTTTGAGTTTAAAACCCCCCTACAGACCCTTTTTAGGTGGAAAACCTCTATCTTCAATATTTTTCTAAAGCAAACTACAGTTACTAAATTATATTACCGTGGCTAAATGGGGTTTTGAATTTAAAAAAAACAAAGAAAAAAACTCCAGAGAATTTTAGTTTAAAACCCATACATTGCGATGACATCCTAGTACACCTTGGCGCCACACATTCATGGAGATCCTAAGAGCAAGTGGGAAGAGGCTTTAGACATTACCAGTGACAGATTTTTGTGGAAACAGCTTGACGGCAAATGCGCCGAACGGCACGGGAGGGTCTAAAACAGTAAGAATATTACATTAGAGTTTTGAAATAAAAAATTTTAAGAACAGGAAAAAGCTACATCAGAATATGCATGTTGTTGGTTTTCAATAACAGAAATAGTGCTTGACAGGGTTAATACAGCAATTGGACCACACGATGACCTGCTAACTATTGTAAAAAAAAAACAACCCGCAAACTTAAAACTCTAAGGCCATATTAGACCTACAAGGTCTTCGGGACTCGGAAAGACCTTCTTTAGGAGAACAGTACAAAGAAAAAGAAGAAAAGGCAGACAGAGAAAGTGATGAAAAGACAGCATAAAAGAATGGGCGGGCCTGTCAATGAAAGAAGTTCTATCGAAGGGAAAAGACAGAGAGGAATGGAGAAAGACGGTTGACAGATCTTGCGAGGTGCCAAAACGGTGCAACAGACTAAGGGATAGGTGAACCCCTCGAAGGTGAAGAGGTGAAGGTGAAAGTGAACTGTCACAGCAACAAGGAACTCACTATAGATACAACATTTTTGGTTTCCCAATCTTTTAGGTCATTACGTACAAGTCTATATGAAAACTCCGCAAGTAGGAGATCATCCATTTATGACGTCCCTAAGAATGTTTCATTTCTCTATTTCTTTACTGGAAGCCTGGTAGTTGGCTGTCGAAGCTTTCAGCTTACGAACCGAGAGATCTTGAGTTAGAATCCCTAAGATTTTGAAGTTCGGGATTTTTAGGACGCCCATACGTCCTCCTAACCATAAAGGGCGCCGACAATTAGTTGGAGAAAGTAAAATTGGTTGGTCATTGTGCTAGCCTGGTTAACAGTAAGTGACAAATGAGCTTTACATCATCCCCCCCCCCCATAGCATAATAAAATAAAAGCGAATAGCTCTCAAATAAAAAAAATATTTAGAAATCCAGTAAGCTATCTAACAGATACAAATTGCGACACTTATGTTAACGCAATCGCCTACGACATCATATGTGCACTGAGCAGCAATACGTGACTTAGAAAGTGCGTTGACTCTGGTATTAGAACATGTCAGATTCGCTTCACTTAGCGTGGCCTATAACAATGTCGTAGAGAAAAGGATAGGCTGGGTGGGGCTAGGAAGGGGGAGACTATTCAACATTCATCCGATGTAGTCACACTCTGTTTTCTTTTTCCAAAGCTTACAATTGTCTGTCTGCTTTTGGTAAAAAGCGTGTACACGTTATTTCTCCCACACCCATTCTCGGATCAAACTTCACACAATTATTCATTGACAAGACACGAATAAAAAAAAAAGAGCAACCAATTGGACAATTTATTACTGGTAATTCATTATTTTGTTTAATAGAAACAGGGGAAACTAATACTTCAGTTTTAACAGATATGGCTAAATTTGTTGGGTTTAGCACCATTAAATAATTGTTAACGCTATTTCTCCCTCACGCATTTTCCAATCAATTTGATATTTAAAACTTTAAACAAATATTTATTGTATCTAACAAAACAGGAATTAACAAAAATACTCAATTATTCAATTAGGCTTATTTATGGGTATTAATTATTTTGTTTGATATCGAATATTGAAAAAAACTTGTACATTATTGGTGTCCGCCAAGGTTGTTTTTTTTTAGTTTTTCACCCTGAAGGTCTTTAGGTTTTAATTTCTTTAAAGGTACGATTTGCATAATTTTATTTTTTTTAAAGTCCACGCCTATACATTTAATTTTAATAACAAAACGGTTCGCTTTCAGAAGATGAAATGACGCCGTTGCCCCAGAACTAAGCTGTAGATCTAATGTATAAAGCCGAAAGTAAGGTGTATGTAGGCCTATGAATATATTTACGTATGTATGTCCCGCATAGAAATCAAAACCGTTTGACCAATCTTGACAAAAATTGGCAGAAATGTTCCATAGATTGTGGCGGAGACCATAGTGCGTTGTCCATGTCCCTACCACTACTGGAGAAGCCTAAAAAGTATCTGTAATAAAAAAACAAACTTAACTTTTTAACAAATCGGAAAAGCCCGTTTTCATATATTTTATATTCGATATGAATATGTCGACTGAACGGGTGAACCCATTTTTACACTCTACTTTCATTTTCGTGGCCCGCGGGCCGCTGGTCATATCCGGCTGGTATTGTAATAATGGAATAACCAAAGGAATGAACATTTACACAAGTTTATTTATTAACTAAAAGAATAAGGCAAATAAAGACCAACATCAAACGGGACACATAAATCTCTTATATTTGCCTTCCACACAAACAATGGGTCGGATGTCTCTCCTAGCTTGTCTACACATCCAGTCACACTTCAGCAGTGAAAAGTAGCTGGCCTTAGAAGAGGAGGTATTATACCACAAACTATGTGGTTTAACCCTTACTGGTTGCTTTTGTATAGTGGTCAAAAGCTGAAGATATAGATGTAGTTACACCATAAAATACATCTAAATCCTACCTATTAACTACTATAAAAAAGCCAACTTACAAAAACAAAAAAACTAAAACATAATTTTTTTCTATTCGGACATTAATGAGGCTATTTTTTAAGACCTAACAATACAATAATATTTTGTGTCAGTATTTTAGTGTTTGAGAGAGAGAGGGGGGGGGGGTTACTTCGCTGAACACAGAAATACACATTCTAATAAATATTATTACCATAAACTAGATCTTATGTATGTGAAAAAAAAATTGGTGTCCCCCCCCCCCTTTTTTTTTACAGTGGCGTACCTGGTTAGACACTATTCAGAAAAATGCTACCGCATAGAAGGAAAAAAAAGCCCTTCTCAAAACAACAACAACACCTTCTCCGAGTGGATTCACTCCTGTCAGTGCTTCACCCTCCACGTACAGCTTTGTGTCTGTCCCCTCCCCGTCAGCTCTTTTCTTACCACCTTTCTAGACACGAACTCCAAAAACTTGTTCAGGTCGTCTGTCAACTATTTTAAATGTTGAGGCTACTCTGCGCACGTTTTTCGAATCTATACTGTTTTTTAGACAAGAGTAGCCTCCCTTTAAAAAAGGTAAAAACTGCGGTTGTTGGCCTAACCGAAACAAATTAAAAAAAAAAAAAAAGGCGGGGGGAAGAGGGGGGTATTCATTTTGTGTCACGTGTCAATGGATTTGCTCAGTTATTGGTCTCTGTATGCATGGAGGTCAAAAAGTATATCAAATTTAAACACAGTCACGATCTAAAGAAAAAAGACACCAACATCCATCTTGACATTGGTCGCTTTTCAAGACAGTATATATTTAGGATATCAGCACATGTTTAGAAAAATGATACAGCGTTTCTCAAACTTTCACCTTCGACGCATCGACCCCTAATAAATACGTTTGTGTTCATGCACCTTTATCCAGCTCCGGAGAAGCGCTGCAAGGGGTCCAGGGCGGAGTCCCTGCGTCACATGTTTTCTTTAATTCTGCAACATTGCATTCTCATCGCGTCTAGAACGCAATATTCCTCATCATTAAAACTATTTTATTCTATTCGCAAACAAGTATTCGAATTAATTCAAAGAAAGAAGGAGGTATAATTGGCTTATACTGAATTGCAAGTGATCTTCGAGGTACATATAGTGCATACATGTCTGTAATGTGCGTGATCGTCTAAGATCATTTAAAGACATCTTATAGACTTATACTATAGAGGACCTGTTACTTGTTGTTTTTGTCACAAGCATATTTGTAAAAAAATCTTTAAAAAACAGAAATAAAGAGTACCTAAGGAGAAGTGCCGCAAAATCAATGCCTATATATTAAGTATTACAGAAATCAGCTCTCTTTTTACAATAAAAAACAAAATCAATCACCACTGATTATCTAAAAGGATATATAATTTTTTATTCATGTCATCAACTATAAAAAATTATGCAAAAATTTTAACTTGATCCAAGAATAGGGAGAAAAAAAAGACCAAACGTAAAAAATGGAAAAAAAGCCGCATTTCTCAATAAGTAGCATGTATTTCCTTTTTTTTTTCGATACCAAACATAATTACCAATAATTTATTAACTACTTGAATACTTATTTTACAATACCTCTATTCAAGTCAATGCTTCATGGAACCTTCAGGAACCTACATGGACACAGATCTAAAAAACGGCTCTAACTTTCCCTAGAAATTTAACAATTGATGTTTATCGCTGATAATTAAAAAAAAGTAAATTTGGCTTGAGCACTATAACTAGACTTAGATCTAGGGCCAACTCCGGTTTTGAAAGGACTATCGCGTTCGGGAATTTCCGAATGTAAGGCATTTTTGATTCAAGAGTTTAATAAATTAATTCTCAGGAGAATTTTGCTAATCGTCATCCTGAATCTCTCGCAAGATGGACGAATCTGTTTGACTACAGAATATTACCGTTAAGTTCAGCGGCGTAGGTAGGAATTAGCTATCATTTACGGGCCCGGGGGCTTGACCTCTTTGGGGGCCCTTGCATTTTGCGTAATATTTAATATTTAATGTAAAAAAAAAAACAATCTCAAACACTCATTTAGGGGCACCCCCTCAGGTGGGGGCTCGGGGGGATTTTCAAATTCCCCCCCCCCCCCTCCTCTTTCCCCATCCTAGCTACGCCACTGGGTAAGTTACACCAGTACCTCGTGAATAAAGCTTCGGTGAAGAGCGGACACTGACATGATAAGGGTTAGTCCAAACGGCCCCATTACTTAATATCTGTGTCTTGTTTTTTTTAACGCTCAAAGGTCTGTGTAGCTAAACACTTTAAACCCAGGACTGTTGGGCTACAGAAGCAAATTGTGTATAATAAAATTAATATTGTGTATAGTGTTTGCTTGCAAAATCCATCCTTCATGGAACAGTATCAGAAAAAAAAAGATGAAGCAGACAAGAGAAAGCGATGGGAAGACAATATAAAAGGATGGACGGTCCTGTCAGTGAAAGAGATGCTATCAAAGGCAAAAGACAGAGAGGAATGGAGAAAGACTGTCAACTGATCTAGTGTGGTGCCCAACGGTCAAACAGAGTAAAGGAGAGATGAAAGTGATATTGTTTGTATCTGGTTATTTTTCATTGAATCCATCTACGAGGAAACGAAAACAAACTATTAATAGCTTTTTGTGTGTGTATATTCGGTGTAGGCCTACAGAATAAGAGTTGTTGATAAGCTAAGTCTTTTTTAAAGATATATGTTAATTACTGAATGTCAGAGAACAGAGGAGCGAACATTGGATATGGAGGCCTAAGTAAAGTAGCAATTATACATAAAACACTGAACCATAATCTTCAAATACTAAAAACAAAATTTAATAAAAGACATAAAAATAAAGGCACATTTCTCGCTCCATATGCTAGGACAAATCTGTAAAAATGCTCATTCTTCCCTGGTGCTATTAGAGCATGGAATGGGTTGCCTGGGCTAGCCAGGAAAACCAGTGAATTAGCAGAATTTAGGTCATTGGTTAATAAGCATGGCTAAATGCAAGACGCGTAGGACATAAATATCTTCTTTTTTTAAAGTAACGTCTGTATTATATAAGATACAACTGCTTGGGGCTCGGCGTGGAGACGAAAGGCTCAGCAGAGATCTGAATGGAGCTATAGCGCCACTGGGATGGATGGATGAATATGATATTTTCTGTGCCCTTTTCAGAACCTAAGGGTCAAATTTTCTAAGCTCTATCGCTGTAGCACAAAATAAGTGTAAGATCGATGTATTAAATTTGTTTCCGGGTTCATACCCTGCCCACTACCTTCCCACGTCGTCCTGCGCGAGAAGTTTGGACTAAGATATAGATTATCTTCAACTCTGCTCCGACACGTAACAAAGCAAAGAAGTTTAAGGCTTTATCTGATCTTATTTATTACAGACGCTACTTCAAAAAAGAAGATAATTACGCCCAGCGCGTTTCATGTGTCAATAGAGTCATACATGCTAATCAATGACTTAAACTTTGCTAAGTTGATGGTTTTCCTGGCGGATTCAGGCAACACATTCCATTTTTCTAATGGCACTAGGGAAGAAGAACTTGTACGACTTTGTTCTAGCGTGTACGGACTAAGAAATGTGTGGGAAGCGTGGTCGAGAGGCTAAGTGAGTTTGAACTCGGCATGGCTACCTATGAAGGGGGCTTGAGGTTCGACACCCGACTCGGGCAGAGTTGTGTTTACTGAGCGCCTGAAGGCAGCACGGAAAAAACTACTCCTAGATACCCCCTCCCCCACCTGTCCGAAACCAGAGATTGGACAAAACCCTTCGAGCATGAATGTAGTGCTACATAAAAGCCATAATTTATTTATTTATTAATGTGTCTCTAATTTTTTATATATAAACTGCAATATTTTTGTTTTACCTTTAACTTTGAATGATTGTGCTGTTGTAAGTAGCCATATGGATGCTTTCTCAACATACTTAACGTCAAGAAATTATTTGTTCAAAGTTGGTATTATTTTGCTTTTTACCTACATCTTTGACTCTTATAAAGGGGAAATAAAAAATAAAATAAACTTCTAAAATTTTGAATTATATAGGTTGTTTCCCATCTGTTGCTTATAACTATGACTTCAATAGAAATGTGGTCTAGTTAGGAAATAGGGGGAAATGATAGATGACAGGCGAGGCTTAACAGTCTGAATCAGATACCAAACTGCTAGACAGTACAAAAGCATGCAGGGCATTTAACTACATCTTCAAGAAACATGTTTGTAAAACAATAACAATAATGTATCAAGTACTTAGATGAATCCTAGGAGATGCTCTCTAGATAGACAAAATAACAAAGTGAGATGCTCTCTAGATCGTATAGCCGCTTTGCAGCAGCACCAAAGTTTCCTCTCCGGAACGCATTCCTTGGCCTTAGCATGCGCCATGGTCCCTCTCTCGGCCTTGCTGATGAGATCCAAAGGAACGCTTCGCGTTACATTTGGCACCAGCTCAGTTGCAGAAGCTGCCGGAGGGACTTTCATTGCTGACACTCCCAACGACTAAGAGGATTCACACAGTGAATATAACAAAGTGGGGGTGTAGTCCACAGATCAACAATTTAGTCAGTGCAAGATGTCATCCTAGTCTTTACACTAAACCTATGAAGGGGAAAACCACATTCCAACCACACGGCTCATTGCTTCCCCCCCAAACACCTCTCAGCGATCTTCTTAACCAGCTGGGGATCTTCTGCAACAACAGCCCTTTTTGAAACAGCCAAAAGGAGATGGGAGGCTTGGTGGCTTCATAGTAAAGCACTTGGCTTCCGAACCAGATCGTTTGCTCGAATCCTCGTGTACACTGGGATCTTTAGGTCGCCTCTGAGTCCACCCAGTTATAATGTGTACCTGATATTAGTTCGGAAAGTGGTTGGTCATTGTGCTGTCTACATGACACTCTCATTAACTATGGGTCATGGAAACAAATGACTTATCATTATCTGCCCCATAGATTGCAAGGTCTGAAAGAGAACTTTACTTTTTATTTTTCAAAGATGGTGATCATACTCAAGTTGCCAGGGGACACCAGGTGACAGCACTGTCCACCGGTGATATGGAAGTAGAATATACATTTATATATATTTATTTGATATTTAGTATGCTATTATATAGTTCACTGTTTCCCAAACTCTGTTCATCAGACTATTATTCTGCGAGGCCTGAATAGGCGTTCCACGAACTACTGGAATAATGAGCTAGTAGGCCACCACGTCAATTAAGCTCTCTAAAAAATTAAGTAAAGTGTTCTGTTATATAGTCAGAATATGTGAAGTGTTCCGTTACATAGTCAGAATATGTGAAGTGTTCCATTACATAGTCAGAATATGTGAAGTGTTCCGTTACATAGTCAGAATATGTGAAGTGTTCCGTTACATAGTCAGAATATGTGAAGTGTTCCATTACATAGTCAGAATATGTGAAGTGTTCCATTACATAGTCAGAATATGTGAAGTGTTCCATTACATAGTCAGAATATGTGAAGTGTTCCATTACATAGTCAGAATATGTGAAGTGTTCCGTTACATAGTCAGAATATGTGAAGTGTTCCGTTACATAGTCAGAATATGTGAAGTGTTCCGTTACATAGTCAGAATATGTGAAGTGTTCCATTACATAGTCAGAATATGTGAAGTGTTCCATTACATAGTCAGAATATGTGAAGTGTTCCATTACATAGTCAGAATATGTGAAGTGTTCCATTACATAGTCAGAATATGTGAAGTGTTCTGTTATATAGTCAGAATATGTGAAGTGTTCTGTTATATAGTCAGAATATGTGAAGTGTTCCGTTAAGGAAAAAGTTTGGGAAACATTCTGGTACTATAATTTGTATCCAAGATAAAACAAAAGTTTACCCTCACATAAAGATACTAAGTTTATGTTTCAAGTATTTTTATTCAATATATAGGTTCATTAATTCGCTAACTAAGAATACATACAAAAAAAATATAACAAAGTTGAACATCAGAGCTATCACAGATACTGAACACAAGATTATAATAACCTTTCAACTGTATCAACAATAATCTATCACAGATACCCAACACGGAGTACAACCTTCTAACTGACCCACTTATGTAAGTCAGTTTTACAACAAAGGTAAGAGAACAAACATATAGTCAGTGGACAAGTTCTTTGTCAGGACTATTTCAGCAGCTAAGCCCTCCCCCCCCCCCCCCCCCCCCAATTTTCCAAATCCTTTTTTTCGGGTAAAAAACAAAAATCCCAGTTTTGAATAAGAAGTAATCCCAAGAACTTTAAAATGGTTGAAGTAAGTAGTAGATCACCCTGGGTACAAACAGAATGCTATTTCAACACTATAAAAGATTAAGTTGACCAATGTGGTCAATATTACTAATAATGAGAAACAAAATCTTGCTTGACATAACATAATCAGTGGCATAACTATAGTGGAGGAATTTGAAAATCCTCCGAGCCCCCACTTCATTAAATATTAACTTATTATCTCACATGAAAAATGCAGGGGACCCTAAAGTGGTCAAGCTGCCCAAATGATGTCAAATTCCTAGCTACGCTACGCCACTGAACATAACCTTGTCAAACTGAAAACTGATGTAAAATATAACCGAATGACAAAAAGGATTTTTTTTTCTGTAAGTTTAAAAAAAAAAAAAGTAAGCACTTACTCAAAAAAATGTGAAACCGAAGCATTATCTATAAGAAAGTACTTGGAAAAATAACAATCATTAATAAAACGTTTAGTATATTGGCACTCTTTGTGAAATGTCAAGACCATTCTTGTAAAGATTTCATTCCTCCTCTAAAAAACACAAAATTAGATCAAATTGATAGAAAAAATAATGTAATATAGGATAATAATTTGTGAAACATTACAGCTGAGTCTTAAATTGCTAGGCGTCCCAACTGAGGGGGTCTCAAGTTTGGATCTAGATGAAGACTGGGATTTTGAATGTGAGATTTTAAGGGAACTCTGTCTACCCAACTCTAATAGACAGTAGTTAACCCTTTAAACGCTTCTGGTAATTTAGCCTTTAAAAACTAGCATTGTAAATCCATTTAGTATGCACTCATAGTAAAAAAATAAAGGTGGCCGGTCATTACACTAGCCACATAAGACCCTCCTTAACCGTGGGCCACAGAAACAGATGGTTTATATCATCTGTCCTATAGATCGCAAAGTCTGAAAGAGGTACTTTACTCTTTTTACTAATAATTTGTTAATAATATTCTACATAATAATTTGGCTCAACATTTCAATGATTCTTTGAGCGTAGACCTATCTCAACTAAAACATACATTAACATTTTAGGGGCTACACTGAAGACGAAGTCTTGGTAATAGTATGATTGAAATATTGATCTAAAATCAGTGCAGCATACAAGTACATAATTTCATAGAGAGAATGCAGTCACAGCCAAGAAACATTGCGAGTGTTCATCTTATTTTAGAGCAAAAATAAAGTCTGAATACTCAGGTGGGAACAGCAACTTAATGGATGGGTAACTGTATTTTAATGGCAAACAAAAATATTGGCAAGTGGAATGCTGTATTACATAAATATAATTTTTTAAAATTTGTACAAAATATATACATAATGATAAAAGCCAACATGACTTTTATAGCCAACATGATTTTCACAGTAATGTAGTTACTACTTTTATAATTTTTTTCAAAATATATATATATATATATATATATACAAAATATATAAAATCACATCATAAAGATCACAAAATTTTTAGGAATATTTTTTCAGGGAAAAGTAATTTGATTGGCTATTATTTATTTCGGTTAGTTGAATGTGGTGCCTGGATCTCCACGTCCATATTCAAAGATGCCCTAGTCTGAGGATTAAGTTTGTGTGCAGTGTAGGTGGCAATGCCTGTCATTACCAGCCCATTGCCCAGCCACCACAGCCAAGCTCTACTTTCTCCACTCCATATAACAGCGAGAACCGTCTGAAAGAGAGATTTGGCGTTGATGCTGATGTTGTGAGTGAGAGGCGAGGTGAGGGAGATCTGTAAGGCGCTGAGCCAGCCCATGGACAAGCTCATTATGCCAGACAGGAAGAGCAGCATTCTGGCCGTAAGATCTTCTGACATGGATGAGTAAAGAAAATTGTTCAGCTGTGATGTAGAGAATATCAATGGGGTCAGACCCAAACTGCTGATGAGACAATTGTTAAAGGTCAACTGTACTGAGGATAGCATTTTTTTCTTCTGCACTCTTTTAAAAAATATTCCACACAAGGCAGCCAGAAGACTGGCAATGACGGCGTACATGATGCCTAAGGGGTTGACGCCTGTGGACAACATTTCCTGATCCACGCCAATGTAGAATCCCATTACAATGAAGAGGCTGGCCACAACGACCCTGGAGGTGATCTTCTCCTGCAGGATGATCATGCTGAAGGTGATGACGAAGATAAGCGTCAGCGACCTGGCCACCTGGTAAAAGGCCACGCTGATGTACTTCAGCATTAAATTGTTGAACACCAAGGTGCCAGTGAAGGTCACGGAAGACATGATCATGTCGGGGTGTAGAAGGGTGGACAGATCCCACTTTGCTCGCTCCCAGGTGCCCCCCACAATAATGGTGACAAGGTTCATCACTTGGATCAGAGCTACTCCAATGAGGTTCTGTATCCAGACAATGAACAAGGAAATATCTGCGGATGGTGATCTGCCGGACACTAGTGCCTTGTTGATGAAAACCATAGACATGGCACATGTCCAATGGGCTACAAGGACAGTTCCTATAAGAATGTAACTGCTTTCAGGGGTCACTAGTGCTCCTGCCATTTTCAAAAAATATCAATCACCGAGAGTATATTCTTTCACAAAGATGTTTCAGATATTACCAACTTGTGTCTGGCGTAAGGTTAACTCCATGTTTCCATTCATTGCTGAAGAAAAATTCAATTATAAAAGAATTATTAAATTAAAAGTAATTAAATATTTTCTTTTATTATTAGATACTGGGAGAATATTATCTAGGAGAAGGTTTTCTGTGCTGCCTTTGGACACTCAGTAAACACCACTCTGCTTGAGTCAGGTGTCGAACCTTGAGCCTCCTTCATAAGTAGCCAAACAAAGTTCAAGGGTACTTAGCTTTTGACCACGCTTCCCACTAAAAAGAATATTTTGACCAAAATGATTATATTTTAACTAAATATAAAGTTGAAAAGGAAAATATTATTCTGTAAACCTAGGCAACTACACAGTCCCAGCAAAAATTTTTAAAACACTTATTCAACTCTCATTGAAAAAAACAACAACACAAAAGTTTCAATAAACCTTTTAGTGTAAATAGACTGAGATTTTTTAAATAGTGGTCAGATTGGCTTTACAAGCAAAATGAGAAGTAATTTACAAGTTGATGGATTGGACCAGTGTAAAAATCAGGAGGTGAACTACAAAAGATGTCATTCAAGAGACCACAGTGACACCCCAGTGCAGGTTCCTGGAACTGGTAAGTAGAGGTAGCAAACATGTGAAACTAAAACGGTTGTTTATGTCACCATGTGAATAAAAGATTTCTGTGAACTTTTTTTCTGAGAGAAATGTTCAACACTTTGTGTTAAATTTGTTACCTTAGTCTACTAATTGTCAATAGACAGTTGTAGAATACTCTAGGTAACCTTTTTACTGTTTCAATTAATATCATGTTCTCAAAAATATAATACCAGACATACATTTCTTGGTTTAAATTAGGATGACCAGATTTTGTTTTTGAAAAATGACTTTCACAAATTACAAACTCTGTTCTGCTGGTCATTAGGGCTCCATGAGGCCTAAATAGTTGTTTCATGAACTATTGCAGTAATTAAATAGTAGGCCGACAAAAGAATGACTTATTAAGTTAAAGTAAATGCAGAAAAGAAAGGATTTTATTAGCTCTTCTCTATAACGGAAAAAATCTATAACATCACTATAAATGTTGAACTGATCTCAATTCTGAATCCAAATGGAAACAAAGATCAAGCATTTATTGATTTCTGGATGACTTTGTCTGAAGAGTACCACAATATTTCAAAACAAGGTATTTCACTTTTGTTTTCTTCAATTTATTTGTGCCAAGCAGGTTACTCTTGTTATCTTTCAAAAAGTCAAAGTATATCAGGCTTGAAGCCACATAAGATATTAGAATTAAGCTTACCAATATCTTGTCTGATTGTTATGCTCTTTAAGCTAAAAATACTTTAATTTTTCTAATGCTCAAGCCTATTTTATTATAATTTTATACTTATCCATTAATAATAATGCTAAATTTGGAATATATTTTTAATATATAATATGTTTTTATTATTATTTTTATTGAAACAAGTAAGAGATAATCTAACCTAAAAAATTAGCAAACTGCTAAACTGTTTCTCTTAAATTCTCTGATTGTGCACAGTGTTCTGTAAAAGAAACAGTTTGGGAAGCACTGGTGTAGACAATTAGAATACAGTGTACCTTCTGATCATCTTTGTTATACTTGACTCATTCCAAGCTACCTCTAAGCTTGGCCTCCTTTGGTCCAAAGGGAAACTAGAAAGAGAAAACAAGTTGAAAGTTTTGTTTTAAATCGTAAGGATAAATAAAAGCTGAAACCCTGAGAGGTCTGAAGTAACCCATGTCTTTTAACCTAGCGCTAGCTTTAATGTTGAATTTTACATCCTCTGCCCCATTCACGAAAAAAGATGGGTGTGTTCAGGTAGGAGAGAGTGGGTTATGAAATTTCATGTAACACTTACTGTTACACTAATTCACAGGCTAAAAAAGTATATTAGGTTTATTACTAAAGTGAGGCCCATTTATTAAACTTAAAGGGTTTTCTGGCCTTATAAACATAATAAGGCCTGGGAACAAATCAACAGGCTTAGACAGTGCCTGGTCGTGCGGTTTGCACGCTGGACTGACGTTCGGACTTATCGATTGTCCCAGGTTCAAACTCTGCACGCTCCCAACAGTTATATTATAAAATATGCAACTATATTAAAAATAAATAATTGTAAATATCTATATAAATTATTGAAACTTCTGATTCTATTCACTTACGATGAAGAGGCTAAAAAAAACATTGTCTCTACATGTCGTTTAAAAAAGCTTAAAGTGAACGAAAACTATTTTTATTGGCAATATTTCAAAACATTCAGTCAAATTCACTAACTTAAGCCAGTGGTTATTCAATGCTAAGTAGAACTGTGTTGAAAGTGTTGGGTTGGCTTGTAACAGCTGATGGAGCCCACCCTTTGACTAAGAAAACAGGTTTTTTAATATAAATAAAGAATAATATCCCAACCTTAAACTCTAAATGGGAAAGTTTCTGCAAAGCTGAACTGAATAGGAGATGTGAATATTATTAACTCAATTATCTCAGTGATCAAATTTATCAGAGCTAGGGGTCTTAATCACAGGTAGTTCCAAGAAGTACTTGAAGATTTGGAAAAAAAAACATTGTGATGTTCTGTATTACAGTTGTATCCATGGGCAAGGTATTGAGAAGAATATTGAGTCTCAAGGAAAAAATTGCGTTCTTTATAGGACATTGACTGTGACTTTGTTATTAATATTTCTAATATTTGATATTTTGGGTTTTTGGCACAACTTAGGCCATGTTGTGCCCACTAATATTTCTAAAATTTTTCATCGGAAGTAATGCAAAGGGTAGTTTGCTTTTGAAATGTAGATCTATGTGCATGTTAAATATTTTCAAACAAATCTTTCTCATTTTTCAAGGCAAGCAAGTGAAAACAGGTTTTCCCATTTTCCTTTGCTGAAAGGTAAAACTAATTCTAGTGATTCTAGTGAAATGGTTGAAAAGTACAAGAATTATTTGGATTCCTTAATTGTGGACTATAAAAGCAAATTTTTAAGCAAGAACAAGAAATCAGTTTTCAATACCATCACATCAGACTTCAGCTCATATTCATAATTTGGTAATTTTGCAGGAGTTCAAGGGGCAGCCATCTTTGTACTATTTTGTTATTGTTCATGTTCCAAAGAAATCCCAAGATAGTGTGTTAAAAAAAACAAGAATTATTCAAAGCAATGCTATTTTTTCTTTTAATTTTGACTTGGCGTCAATACAATACGTTCTTATTGTTCTGTCTTCTTTTTAATTGTTAAATATTATCTATATCTATTCTGAATTATTCTGATATAGAGAATCTAAATTTAACTAGGCCTACAATAAATATCAGCACAGTTTTTTTTACCAAAAATTAATTGACCTTTATTGCCTTTAAAAACCTTGTCATATAAATATAGTAATTAGTCTATTTCTAGCAGTTAGATTATGAGTCTAATTAATAGACTTATTAGGACTATCTAGATAATACTGGTATAGCTACTACTACTCTAGCATATTATTTAGCTTCGAAAATAAAAACAAACAGAAACCCAAATCGGAGAGAAAACCCAAGATGCAAGATTACAGTCTAACAATAACAAAGATGGATGCCCCTTGAACTCCTGCAGAATTACCCATAATTTAAAGCAGAACTTGGAAGAAGCTAGTAGATCTACTCATCTAGAATAATCTACATTTAGATCTAATTTAGTATAGCTCTAACATTCTAACTAGATCTATAAAAATATAAAATAGATCTACTAAATATTATCTAGATTCTAAGTATTATAATAAAAGTAGATCTAGACTAGTTCTAGATCTAGACTCTAGTAGATCTAAAGTAAATCTAAGTAAATATAAATTTTAATAATAAACAATTTTAACAATGACTTCGTCAACGACAGTCAACATACAATTACAATTAGCCTTTTTATTAGGCATAATAAAATATAATTAGTATTAATTAGATTATAAGTTAAAAATATTATAATTTAGCAGGCACTTGGACTTGGTCCGACTTGGACTGGACTTGGTCACTTGTTACTTTGTAAAAAAAGTTTGTGTATCTAGATATAGATCAAATCATCTATTCTAGATCTAGTTAGATATGTCTATATAATGATTAATGTTTTTGTTGTTTATTAGATCTAAATCTAGACTTTAGACAGTCTATGTTACGTAGATCTAGAAATCTATTAATTGTAGACTAAATCATGATATATTAGCATTAGGTCTAGATCTAGAATTGTTTTGATTTCGCAGTCTAAATCTTGTCAATTTGAGGTTTAAATAATTATTTAAAAATAAGCCAGTTTTTCTAAATTGTTTTGATAAAAAAATTGTAATAGTGGTGATTTAATATGTATGTTAAAATATGAAACTAATACAGTGAAAATGTGTTTTTCAAATGTAGAAATCGTTTACTAAAATCAATTAGTTTTTAAATAAAGTTGTTATATTTATTGAAATAGATATCAGACAGACAGCGGGAATGAAACTAAGCAAGCGAAGATAATTGTCAAACATGAAATATAAACTGGCAAGATTTTCCGGATGTGAGTCAGACGAAAAAAAAAGTCCTTTAAGCCAGCGGCGCTATATGATCCATATACCAAGGGAGAAAACTTCTTCAATACATGATTTAACAAAAACTAAAATGAAATAAAATGTAATAATTATCAAAAGAAAAAAATCTAAAACCTTAAAATTTTGAAAAATATTTTTGTGAACTTTTTCTTCATAAATTTGTCAGAATTATGTATAGATTTTAGGAATTTAAGTTCAAGACATTTTATTACAAGGGAGCGAATGCTAATGACTCATTCAATAACAATTACAGCGTCGCCTTCAACCGGTTTAGATTTGTAATCCGCCATTTTTTTACTTGCCGCATCCGTTTCTCTTGAGAAACTTAGATAAACAATATTTTACACTGTGTTGTGACTCTGAAAGTGCAATTGCTTAGCGGCATTTCGTAAACCACGATGACGAGCAGTACTGCTAGTGCATTTAAGTTCATTGATGGACTTAAAGATGTGGAGCAACTTGTTACTTTCGCAAAGCTCGCCGAACAAGCAGAAAGGTATGATGATATGGCTAGAGCAATGCGGAAGGTGACTGAACTTGAAGGTAAATTAACTCAAGAAAAACGTAACCTTCTGTCTGTTGCTTACAAAAATGTTGTGGGTGCACGTCGCTCCTCATGGCGTGTTATCTGCATGATTGAACAGAAAGCAGAAAACGAGAAACGCAAAGCTATTGCTCAAGAGTTCCGCGTGAAAGTCGAATCGGAACTGGACTCAACCTGCAATGAAGTCCTTGGTCTCTTGGAGAAGCACCTGATCACTGATGATTGCTCAGATGAGGAGAAAGTATTTTACCTCAAAATGAGAGGAGACTACTGGCGGTATATTGCTGAGTACAAGTCTGAGCAAGGTCCAGAGCGTACAGCAGCCATTACAAATGCTGAAGAGGCTTATTCTAAAGCTATGGAGCATGCCAAGAAAAACATGCCTTCAACACATCCCAACAGGCTGGGTCTTGCTCTTAACTACTCTGTTTTCTACTATGAGATCCTCAATTCGCCAGACAAGGCATGTAACTTAGCTAAAGAGGCCTTTGATGAGGCTATCAGTGATTTGGAGAAGATACAAGATAGTGATTGTAAAGACAGTACGCTGATAATGCAGCTCCTTCGTGACAATCTTACCCTGTGGACATCAGATAACCAGGCTGAAAATGGTGATGATTAATCAGATCTGAACTAGATAACACAAAAAAAAACTAAGATGAACTTTATATCAGGCTTGTGAAATGGCTACTGAAGGGACCGGAGCATGCAGTTATCAAATGTCAGTTTGTTTTTGCTGTGATTCAGCTTATATTTGTAGGGCTAATCTTTTTTTTTTAATCAGTACATTGCTGTTAATTTGGATTATCTAAATTCTCTCAAGATGATTGTCAACCTTCATTCTTTCTTAATTCTGGAATATTGTTCAACTGGACTATTAAACAACCATTATAGAAAAATCAATTATAAAATCTGTGTCTAGATTAGATATAATTAAGATAAATTAAATGTAAAAGTTACCTAAAAATTAAGCTTATTATTATTTGTATGCTCATACTGCTTCCTTTTAAAAGTCTCTATGATTAATGTACTCTTGACATTCAATGTTTTATGTTGTAGACTGTTTCTACACCATAGTATGATTTTTCAGCCCTGATAAGAAAAGCTGTGTTTCGTTTTGCATGACAGTTTTTTTTTTACTATTATTATATTAATAATGTATTATCCTTGATTTCTGTCAAGAAATCTGAGTTTCTAAATGACAAATTTTTTTTTATGTAGTTTCTACATCCAAGTAAATCAAGTAGATCATAGCTTATTTTCCTATTTTAATTTTTTATTTTCCAGAATCAAAATTAAAAATTGACTTAAGGGGCACTGCTTTTTCATTGTGCACTATTTGTTAAATTGCCTTGTCAAAAGCTCTGTGCTGCTGTTTGTCATAACATATTGTAATGACATTTTCACTAGTGTAGTCATTTCTCACATTAGTTTTTAAACATGTCAACATTCATTTGGATTCATCAATCTATATAAGAACCATAGTTTAGTGAACAGCTTAGCTGACATATTTAATTGGTCATTTACTTTTTAGGTTAATCATGTTGGTTTCAATTTTTGATCATATGAGATGAAAAATTATTTTTTCCAATCAAATTATAGCTTGTGTGATAATTTGCATGGTCTTATTGAGTCTCCCTCATTTTGTACACTTGGTATGATTGGTGTGTGGTGGGTTTCAATGTCCCATTTTCAGCATTCACCATCAAAGTTTTACTCTGTAAGAAAATTCAATAAACCAGGGAGTTTTGTTTCCACTTTCAGGATAGTGAATCTCGGTGGGTGGTGCTTCTAACTAGGAAATGTTTTTTTATTGCAGAAACAACTGTTACAGATGATTGTCATTATTTCTAATCTGTATTTTTTTTTTCTATACTCATATTTATAATCATTAGTAATTTTAGCACATAAGAAAATCTAATTTTGTTACATTTATTACCCTGTTTTTATAGCTTTTAAATATGTTTATCATGAATAATAAAATAAAATGTCATCATTCTGATGTTTTGGTCACATATACTTTTGATGTACAGTATCTTTTAAATTGAAATTTATTTTCGCTGAATGTATTAATGACCACATAAGTTAACAGAAAGAAAAAATCCTACAGGTGGGGGGAAACAGTTGTACTATAGTAGTAAATGCATTACTTCTTTACAAAAATTTTTCAATCATTGTCAGTTTTCTACTTACATATTATTGATATCAGCATTTGTGACCTGTTTTGAAAACTGGTATACCTTATTAAAATTAAATTCTGTTCTAAGAACCTATGCCATTTTTTTTTAACCATACCTTTTCCAGAATAAGATTTTTTTTCAAAGTTAGCTGCAATATTATTAAAGAAATGAAAATCTCTTTGTTCTGCTTAATAAATCTTGTTCTGAAAACTATTAATGTCATAGAAGATGTAGATAATCAAATTCAGAGTGATAAGTATGTGATAAAACTGTCAATTAAATTCAAATAATATTGTTCTCTAATTCAAATTATAGCTTTTACTTATTTAAATTAGCTAATTTATATTCAAATACAGATTTTTAATTTAAAATGAATTATAGGAAGATTTAAATTTAAATATTCGTAAGTAAAATGTGTTAAACATTATTACAGTAACCACAATGGTTCACATATTGGAAAATACACATTCACATATTTAATTCTTCCAATTGTTTAGTACATTCAACTTCCTCATAGACAGAGGCTACCGGTAATAAAAAATGTTACATGATGGTAACCTTTCAACTCAATCTGTGTAAAAGTACAATTTTTATTAAAATTACACACCTACACTTACTATAACAGTAATTGGATGCTAAAATGAGGTTTAAGATCTGGACACCATCAACAGTATAGTGCTACTATCATAATAAGTTGCATTAAATAAAGTTATGTTCTATGTGCTTTTGAAATGGGTTTAAAAACAAAGTGTAGACTACACACAAATGAGCTAGTTTACCTGGAATTGTCAAAATACCTGGCAGACTGCCCTGTGTAATAAAATGTGGAAAACACCAATTGCTTAAGAAGCACAATAACCTACATTATGCCTCACACCTTGTTACACCTCCCAGTGTAAGCAATTGTAAAACATAGTGACTAATGGCTAGCGGTATAAATAACCTGTATAATCAGAATATGGTTCTAAAATTTGATTAATAATCCAATATGATAATTATGAATACAATTAATGCATAATCCATAATTCCGGTATGTTTTAAACATAATAATCTTTTTATTTTTATAAGGAAATTTGTCTTACAATGTGTGTATTACACCAAGCAAAACATAATTATAAAAAAACAAAATTGTACATTCACACCAGACACGTTCATAATTTACATGTGAAAAGTTTATATCATTATTTCTATTTAACGATTTGATACAAATGAAAATTTAAAAAGTAATATTGCATTTTCCTTTAGAGTAGATGTTCATCACGATGGTCTAGAGTTCAAACCCTCCACGCTGCCACATCTTTGCTGTCTTATAGGAAGTTTGGTCTAAGACGCAATAATCTTCATTTCTAAACGAACGCCCGAAATCTAGAAACTTATTTAAAAATCTCGATAGTACGAAAACACAGATTTGAAATAAATAGTTCGAGATCTAGTTGTAGACAGTTTTGTTATTGAAAACTCAAAACGTTAATTCATGAAACGATGACCACAAAGAACTCAAGACAATTACTGAGATACCGGTATAAATAATAGGCCAATGCGTTTCGGTCACAGGATTGTCCTAAGATTTAACTCTGCCACCGTCGTCACCAGGTGGAAAATAATCATTTCTGAAGAGTCTTTTTGGAACTGTGGAACATTTGAAATAAAAAACTGACGATATCAGGATGCTGTACAGTGCTATGCTCGTATAATTATAGGCTCTTTAGTATTTGCTTTGCAGGCTTATTTTTGTATTGGCCTCTTCAGTCACACAAGAAGTCGCAAAGGGAAAAGATCGTCTATCGAGACGTAAAATGAAACAGATGTTTTATTACTAAGCCCAATGGATTGCTAAGATTAGATATCTGTTTATAAGCAATACGAAGATAGGCCTAAGGGTGGGGCCTGAGTCAGCCTCTCTAAGGTCACTCCCTGAAACGTAGGCAAACACATCAGTAAATAATAGGCTACAGTACTACTACATATAGTAACACTGGTAAAACTAGACCTACGAAAAGTAAGGGAGATTATTTTGATAGTTACCTCCCCTCGTCTTTTATCTTTACATCTAGACAGATTCAAAATAAGTCTGTTAAGAAGGCCTCAAGAGCAAAAGTCCAAGCAGCATTTAGAAAAATGCGGGATTTAAAAAAAAAATCCTTTAAAATCGTGCTCTACACGTACATTCTTTTTCAAAAAAATGCTAATCAACATGGCCGCCGTATAGATATAATGTAGAAATCGAATCTACTGCCTTGCAGACAAAGTGGAAGTATCCACAAAGGCTAAAGCACCCGAAAATAAAGGCAGCTATCAAGTGAACTGTAATGGGACCCCCCCCCCTCCGATCCCTATAAAGTAAAGTTCCCCTTTCAGACCTTGTGGTCTATAGGGCAGATGATGTAAAGGTCATCTGTTTCTATGGCCTACGGCTTACGAGGTTGTCATGTAGCCAGCACAACGATCAACCGCCTTTACTTTTCCCCAACTAATGCCATGTACCCATTAGAGCCCTAGCTGTTATAATCCAAAAAAAAATCCTGTTACAAAAACCTTTACACACAAGGAAAACCGGACAGATTTCAATGGAAAACAATCTAGGCCTGAAAAAGGACATGCATAGGCGGCCTTAGCAGTACGCGGGGCCCAGGGTGAGAGTCATACGAAGGACCCCGAGTGAGTATCATATGTGGGCCCGGAAGCTATAATTATATACTATATATTATACCGTACATCATCACGCTCACGGGCTCGTTCGCCTCTAATGCTGTAGTTTTTATTATTGTTACGAAACATAGTACCTTACGTAGGTAGGCCTAGTGTACTGTTGCTCGTTTGACAACATTACCATCGCTTACTGTAAGGTCATTATTTCTCTAGTAAAATTTTGCTTGTACCGATACGAATTTTGTTCCCAGTTCTCTTGTATTGATTTAGTGGCCTTTAATTAACAGATTTAATGATTCAGAAACATTTTGCATGAAAAATCAACAAACTAGATAATAATAATTTCAGCTATCACCCCTTCCCTTTTTTTTTCAAGCAAGAGGCCTGAGGCGGTTGCCACCCGCTAAAGCCGCCTCTGGAGACATGATTTTTGTTTTGCGTCATTGAACGTGCTAAGCCTGTTTAGAGCAGGAGCGCTAGCCCAACTTACTGAAGTTCAACAACTTAAAGTTAAGGGCCTGAATGGAAAGATGCGATGAAGCAGGACAGATCTGTCCAAGGGCTGTAGCGCCACTGGGGTGGATAGAAACTATGTCAAATTAAATCAACAAGATAGGCCTACTACATACTGAATTAAGCCTATTTCTCGGTCATGTATTAGTAGTTCACATATGTATTCAAACTATATATATATAGTTCGTCCATCGTGGTTCGATGATGACCACTTTTGTCATCCAGGGGGGCTGAGGGCTTTGCATTCTTCGTGTGGCTGGTGAGACCTATGTGAGCCAGGAATGTTCGTCTGGAGCTAGTGTCATTGACCTTGCTTTTCTTCTCTGGCGTTTCTCTTCTGCCAGCGCTATTCTCTTTTCCTCAGCTATTTTTGCGCCAGTTTTCACAGCTCGACGCCATGATGCCCTGTCCTGTGCTTCTGTCTCCCAGGTGGCTGGGTCTATGCTAAACGCCTTCAGAAAAATTTTGAGGGTGTACTTGAAGCGTTTTCTTTGTCCCCCCTTGTGAACGCTTTCACTCCCTAAATTAGCCATACGGGAGTCGTTTAGGGATGCGGTGGCCTTTCATTCGGTAGATGTGTCCTGCCCATCGCAGATGGGACTGCATCAGGATTGTGTGGTTGCTTTGCCGACCCGCTCTTCGAAGGACTTCAGTATCTGGTATTTTGTCTTGCCATTTGACATTCAGTATTTTTCTTAGACAGGTCCATTCATGGGCCTATATACATGTTCTGTTTCTTTTAGACATTTACAGTTAAACATAAACAAGAGGTTAATTAAAATATCTATCATTAATCATCATCAGTTCGTGAAAACAAACAAACGCGATCGTTGTGTATATAGGACAACTTAAATATTAATAATTTATAATAGGATAATAATATTAGTCAGCATGAACACACAATATTTTATTACATTTCATATAATGAGAATAATTCAATATTAACAGATCAAATACGTAATAAGCATAGACATTGGCTTTCACTAAAATCGTCGTAATGGTGATATTTTGAAGTCCATACACAGTTGATAAATGGCAACATACGTTATACTGGGTGCAAGAATTCAAAGAGAGCTAACCAACTATATTTTTATATTGTCATCATTGATGAGTTGTGCACCTTGTCACGACCTTTCGATGGATACTTCATTAAAATGTGATTTTGTGACCATACACATAGAAATATAGAATATATAAACTGGCCAACAGGGCAATTATTATTCGCTCAATTTTATTATTCTTTCTTGATTGATCTTGAAAAAATTATTTTTTTCCCTGGGATATCGCTCTAAGTCCAAAAGTCTTGTGATTTTCCGTTTTGAGAATATTTTCCATGCTTCGAGATTTTGCTTTAGTACATAAAAAAAAGAAGGAGCATAAAATCTCTTCCCCCCCCCCCCTCATGTTTATTTTGGAAAATCTTGAAATAATATGTCCGACTCATAGACTTATATTTACTATATCTAGACGGGACATGGAGACTTTTTAACACTACACAAAATGTCGCGAAAATTTTTTAAGAAAGTTGGATCAAGGCGTTGTTTTGTAAAGGAGTAAAGGCTATTTTTTTCAACACTAACCTATGTAACATACAATTTAATTTTTAGATCTAGATCTAGTAAATGAATATAAAAAATAAGAGTACTCTCGTCTCATAATTATTATTTTGCAATTTTTAGATACCATAGACATAAATAAATGTAGACTGGAAAAAGGAAATAACTTCATGTAACTTGAAAACATGTATATCTATTGTATTCGGATTTCCGAGATATGAAAAGTTGCATGATCTTCAGTCTTAGAGATTAAACAAAACTATACAACTCATAAATGCTGTATAATTAAGTACCCAAAATTGCAAGTCACAAATTTTCGTTTCATAAAACTCTTTTATCGGCCAGTCTATATTTATTTATGTCTATGTTAGATACATAATCTTCTTTATCAAAAGTCTGAATGCAAAACTAACTTGTGATTTTTTTTGTATTTTTTATAATCAATTTCTAGATCTAGATAAAAAAAATAAAATTATGTTACATAGGTTAGGGTTGAAAAAAACAACAACTTTACTTCTTTGAACTACTTTACAAAACAACGCCTTGATCCAACTTTTTACAAAATGTTCACGATCGATCAGTCGCGGATAAAAAATTATTTCCGGTTCCAGTCTAGTAGTAGATATAAGTTTATGGGCCGACTTCTCAATGTCTAATAATTAACTCTCTCCGTAATTATTTGCCACATTCTGGTGGAATCAACGCTGGTATCATCAGTTAGGAGAGAAAGAGTTAAATCTACAGTTACGTTGAAATCCTATAGCATAGAAAAATGATCAGAGTGTACTTTAGTGTTCATTGTCGCATGGCGCGAGCCAAACACTACAAAGATCAAGGGAAAAACTTTAAAAAAAATGTTTTATTCTTAACAGATTGGCGATTTCTAAAATAAGTTAAACAATGTCAAGGACGCAAAATTGAACTTAGGAATTGCCAACTAAATAAAACTTACAAACAGAAGAGCTCCGAAGTACATAAATATTTTCATATAAATTAAAAAAAACAAACTAGCTTATTCACACTTTCTTTATTTTGTACACCGGATACACCAAAAAAGGGTGTCATTTATAGATTTTCCGCGTCGTATAAAAATATTGAATACAAATGCTTTGAACAACATGTTCCCCCATGACATTGGATGGTGCATATAATATTAAGTCAAAATATTCTAGAGAACTATGAAAAACACCAAAGGATGGGTCAGCGGGCTTGTTTGTCATACTTTTAACATATTTTATTTATTTGTTCTGGTATTATTTCGATTGCGTGATATTAACGTTTGCATAGCAACAAAGCATTTAAATAAAATATTCTTACAAGTTTCATTTTCACTTCATGTATTCTGAATAGTTACGTATCATTTTCCTTGTTCCTGGCAAAAAAATATTGCTCGGAACGACCGTTCAGAAAATCATTAACATTTGAATAAACTGTCACTAAACTGTACCTATTTTTGTATTTCATTTAAAAAAAAAGAGGGAAGCTTTAAATGTTCTACTCTATTAGCTCCCTCCTCTCTCCTTTGTGCTTATAGAAAGGTACAAAATAATAACGCTAAAGCAAAAAAGAAAATAAAAATGATTTGAAAGTTCCAATTAGTGATATTTCTGTTCAATACTAAATTATGTTATTCATTCAACGCAGCGTCTCTCTCTACAGATGCAACAGCCATAAAACAACAGCAAAAATAAAGAGACACAGTGACCACTAGTTGAACAACTTATAGAACCAGGCGATGACATGTTATATAGATCAGTGACAAATAAGTAAGGAGAATGTAAGGCTGCCTGGTAATAGACGTCCTTGAACTTGAGTTCTCTATATTTGGAATATTCTGAAGATAGACACACAAAAAATTTGAGAGTTGCGCCTATTAGTATAATTAGTTTTAAATGTAATAAATGAAAAACAAATACGCCACTGACTATGGTGAATGAGTTTAGGACTACACAAGACTTAGGTAGCTAAACAAGTACAAAACCAAAGGTTATGTTTTAACTGCCATTATGAATGTGTTTTAGTGAAGCATTATATAAGGGTCGTCATCACCACTGGGTTCATTGTTGATTGAACCCAGTGGCGTAGCAACCATGGCGCGAAGGGTTTCATTGTACCAGGGCTAACGACCAATATCTGCTCACAGGGGGCCTTGAAAAAAAAAAAAACCAAAAATGTGAAAAGAATTTAAATGTTTGAAATTCTTACATCATTGGAATTCTCTGACACTGACGCAATGTGACTCGAGTTTTTATGTCATATCCAACTTACAGGACAGGAGGGTGGACCAATCATCACATTCGTAGACTCAGTCCCACGGGTATCTTGCTACGTTAATGATTGGACTTTTATATTTATACTTGGCGGTTGTAAGCCAGGGACAATCTTCCAGCGTGTTCAAAATACTCTTCAGTTCCATGCATCTCAAATACCCTCTGACAAGCATGACTAGCATCTGGTGTGGTTTATATGATAAGCCCTGTGGAACTGCTCTTACTGAAAGATAGTTGAAGTCAGATACCTGGCGTCTCTAAGGCAACGATTTTCGTGCAGTCAAACTAGTAAGGCAACTCATCAAAGAGCTCTTTAGCTATAAAGGGGAAGTAACCTTTGAGGGATTTTGAGCACGACATGGTCTAAATTGTGCCAATGTGCCAAAATCCCAAAACATTTCTTCTCTATCATGTAAGAGCGAGATAATCCGTTTAAAATCCCAACTTTCTTTGTTACAATTAAAGGCTTTCAGCATCTGCCCATGTAAACTTTACCTTTTACTCCAATAAAAAAAAGTCCCACAAAAATTTAAAAAAATGGTTTGCTCTAGGGCATCGGTTGGTCGTTGTGTTGCCCACATGAGACCCTCGTTAACCGTTGGCCTCAGAAACAGATGACCTTTAGATTGTCTGAAAGGGGAATTTTTCTCATTCTTCAATGTCATTAATCCTATATCTGAAATGAACCGCGCAGTGGTTTCCAGATCAGGCAATTCTCCGTATAGTTTCTCATCCGAAGGAACTTTTTAACTCGTAGGGATATGTTTGTTTGTTTGACATGTTTGGGATGTTCCTTCAGAGTTGAAGATAATTTACTTCCTAGTTCAAACCTCCCACGAGACGGCAAGGATGGGAGCGGGTTGGGTTTGAACCCTGGACCACCGATAAGTCCGAACGACAGTCCAGATCGCAAACCGCACGACCAGGCAGCCATCAGGATTATCCGGCAAAAAATAAATGTTCTTTTTTTTAAATTGTGTACAAGAAATGAATCTTCCAATGTACAGCATAAGTCTGGCACAAATAGACGATGACTCTTTTATTTGTTTCATGATAAAACCAAATAGACTAAACTAATGAATAAATAGCACACTACTTACTTGAGCTGGTCTGGCACACAACTTGCTTTCTTCCTTAGCATAGGGTCCTATACAGGAGGCGTACGCCATAGCTACCGGGATATAGCTTTGCTCATGGACTCCAGCGTACAGAAATGATTGCGGCCCTTTTAGAAAACAACAACAAACAACTAAAGGTTAGCGTAATACTTTTAAAATGTAATGATCTATTCAAAGAAAAGAATTATAGATAATTACATGTCATTTCATTTAAACACGATTCTCTAGGGTAAGAAAATGAAACTCTACTAATCTTTCTTTCAGCTAGTAAATTTCAGCAATTATGCCTATTGTCAGTGACTAATTACTAGATTCATTTTTATCATTTATCACAGTCATGCTTCTTTCCTATCTCGACAGCACCGACGGTGGTCCTCATGCACCAACTGTAAACAATTAACATTTAGCCACGTGATTCTCTAACTCTACTATACAAATTACGATCTAATATTTAATACACAATGGCTATCACGTGACATTTTTGTTTCGTTAATTTATCAATATTATCACGTGACTAAATGCTGTTTGTTTACGATTGGTGAATGAGGTCCATTACGTAATAAGTAATTTTAACTTTTAAACGTATTTAGTATTTTAAATTATTGACCATTTTCTCGATTCATTAGATATCCAATACAATTTATCTTGCTTCATTGGATATTCACTATAATTTATCTTTATTCATTGGATATTCACTACAATTTATCTTGATTCATTGGATATTCACTACAATTTATCTTGATGTTTTACATTTTCACTACAATCTATTATGATTTATTGGATACACGCTACAATTTATTTTGATTCATTACATATTCGCTACTATTTAGTTTGATTCATTACATATTCGCTACTATTTAGTTTGATTCATTGGATAATCACTACAATTTGATTCAATAGATATTCACGACAATTCATTTTATTCATTAGATATTTGCTACAATTGATCTTTCTACATTGTAGGAGCTGCGTTTTTTTAAAACAAATATTGTGAAAGTTGGACAATGTACACTGAGACTGAAAAAAGAATTCAAGCCTTTGAGTGTGAATGCAACAGAAAACTGCTGGGTATCAGATATACAAAAAAGAAAACCAATGGTTTTGTACTTTAACAAAGTGAACACTCTGGCTGGCATGAAGGAAGAACTCTAGTCTGGGAAGAGACGAAACCTGAACTGGTCGGACATGTTAAGACATGACTCACTTAATCATAATTATAAGAATTATAGCTTTTATGTAGCGCTACTTTCATGCTTATAGCATGCTCAGAGCGCTATGCTCCAATCTCATTTGTGGACCAGTGGGGTGAGGGGTAGCTGGGAGAAGGTTTTCCGTGCTGCCTTTAGGCGCTCAGTAAACACAACTCTGCTCTGGTCAGGTGTCGAACCTCGAGTTCCCCTTCAAAGGTAGCCAAGACAAGCCAAGTTCAAGCGTACTTAGCCTCTCGACCACACTTCCCCGCTTTCATTCTTCAAGGTACAGTGAAAGAAGCAAAAGACCAAAGTGAAAGTTGTCTAGGGAAAAGAAGGCTGGAAACTATAAGAGAATAGACGGGCATCTTTCATGATAAGAGCAGCTGCTAACAAGAACGGTAGGATCTATTTTGATACGCGTATCATCAAATCTCCCCCTACGACGAAAGTGAAGGAAACGTGAGATGAGACTTGGAAGTCGGAATAACAACACCATAACAACACCATAACAACAATGTTTTAGTCCAGTTGTTATTTCTTTCTGTTGCATTTTTTTTATTGTTACTTTCTAGAGCACACAAAAGTTACCGAAGGTATTGATAGCTACACCATATAACAAAAGTTACCAAAGGCAGTGATAGCTACACCTTATAACAAAAGTTACCGTGGGCATAAATACCGACATCTTATAAACAACAGTTACCGTGGGCATAGATAGCGACATCTTATAAACAAAAGTTACCGTGGGCATAGATAGCTACACCTTATAACTAAAATTACAGTGGGCATAGATAGCGACATCTTATAAACAAAAGTTACCGTGGGTATAGATAGCTACACCCTACATCAAAAGTTACAGTGGGCATACATATCTACACCTTATAACTAAAGTTACCGTGGGCATAAATATCGACATCTTAAAACTAAAGTTACCGTGGGCATAGATAGCGACATCTTAAAACTAAGGTTACCGTGGGCATAAATAGCGACATCTTAAAACTAAAGTTACCGTGGGCCTAAATAGCGACATCTTAAAACTAAAGTTACCGTGGGCATAAATAGCGACATCTTAAAACTAAAGTTACCGTGGGCATAGATAGCTACACCTTATAACTAAAATTACAGTGGGCATAGATAGCGACATCTTATAACAAAAGTTACCGTGGGCATAGATAGCTACACCCTACATCAAATGTTACCGTGGGCATAGATAGCTACACCTTATAACTAAAGTTAACGTGGGCATAGATAGCGACATCTTATTACAAAATTTACCGTGGGCATAAATAGCGACATCTTAAAAAAAAGTTACCGTGGGCATAGATAGCGACATCTTAAAACTAAAGTTACCGTGGGCATAAATAGCGACATCTTAAAAAAAAGTTACCGTGGGCATAGATAGCGACACCTTAAAACTAAAGTTACCGTGGGCATAAATAGCGACATCTTAAAACTAAAGTTACCGTGGGCATAGATAACGACATATTAAAACTAAATTTACCGTGGGCATAGATAGCGACATCTTCGCCTCCGTGCGTCTCTGACTTCATCGGTACTGCTGACTGTGAGACGTAGTTTACATTGCCTGGAGTCAGAAGACAAAAAAAAAAAGCTTTTTCAAAAATAAAGCTCTTATAAGGGGAGTTGACTGTAAAATAAGGGCCATAGATCTTAAGACTGCTGGAATGAACTCCGTTGTTTTTTGTCTACATACAACAACACTTAGTCAAATTAGATACCACTATTTGATTAGTTAATTGATTCATTTTTAGTAATTCATGCAATGTAATCGACCATCAAAAATTATGCAAAAATTTAACTCTATCAATAAATGGGAAGTGGGAGCACTAGCGGAGTTTGGGGGGGGGGGGTGATTTTTTTCCAAACCCTAACACTAACGCATAGTAAACCCTAACCCTAAGAATAAACGCGCGTGCAGCATATATATATATATATTAGAATTTATAAAAAAAAAAAAAGTTTCTCAACCTTTGGCGAAAAAATAAAAAGTTATGATGAGCCCTTTTCTCTTGATAGCTACGGGGGTCTGGGGGAACGAAGCCCCGACGCCATAAGCATTTTCTTGCATTGTTCACAGCAGAAACGCATTCTCGTGACATCTACAGCTCATTAATCATCCTATTCAAAAAGGACCTTTTGAATAATGTTTTACTTCAAAATATTCTAATATGAATTTGAAGACCCTTACTACATTGCAAATAGAACCGATTAGTTCATTGAAAACATAAGATACCCCAAATATTTAGATTAAGACTTTGAAATATGAAATTGGTAAATTGTAGCTGAAAGATTGTCAAATTACCTGGTACCTCTCTAGTTTTCAGTTGGCAATGTTTTATTGTAGGCCTAAACTAGGTTATTAAGCACTATTGTTATGTTTGAATTCACAAGTAGAATGTCGTATTTTGGCATTACAATTTGTAGGAGCAATTTAGAGTGCGGTAGTCACAAAATACATTCATATTAAATTTAAAGGGAAAATGTTAATCTCACACGTAAGGACATTCTTAACAAAGTTCCAACTCTTCTTTCAGTAGGCTGAAAAGAAACTTTGTCAACTTCCCATCATGAAATGTACTACTACAAGATTCTACAACTACATCATCAGCTAGATATTTTTTTTCCCGAAAACAAAAAGATTTAACTCCTGGGGACTCTCAAAGTATATTTTTAGAGAGAACTTTGTGGATTTTCATTATTCAAATTTAAATAAAGAAATAAGTCTTTTTGAGAATCAATTTATGGCCTGTGTCAAGTGCACCAGCATTTGGAACTGACTTCGTGATTGATTTGCAAAGCCACAACCCCCCACCCCCAGCTAGATTGATCTCTTCGCCTTGTTGTGTATGATAAACGTTAAACAATCCATTAATTAACAGAAGAAATAAAAGTTTGTAATAAATTGATTCTGCTCTATTTCATTTAGCTGTTGTGCTAATGTGGCCCGCGATACGAGTGTCTGATTCTTATTTGGCCCTCAAGCTGGACAAGGCAAGATATCACTGGGCATAGTGCATAAACAATTTTGTGGAAACAAGTCCCACGATGTAAGGGCTGGAGCTAGAAACTAGGTCACAGAGTACAGACACTAAACACAGAGTTTGCATGAACCTAGATAAGATTGCTGAAGTCTACTTCAAAATGTATTCTCTTTTGATGATGAGATGAGGGAGACTGTTGCGTTATTTACCTGTTTCCACCTTAGTGATATTGGGTCGTGGAACTTTGTATCCGGGACCGTTGGCGTAGACAAGTGTCGTGAATGGCAAATGATCAAGAGTTCTTTTGGTGTTGATGACGCCATCAAGGTCACTCAAAGCTGTGATAACAACAGCAGAGGACGAGTTTATTAAAAAGAGTGAGAGAGAAAAGGAGAAAAAAAAAAAAAAAAAAAAAAAACAACGAGAGAGAGAGAGAGAGAGATGAAGACAAGAAAGAGGGTGGAGAAAGAAAGAGAAAAACATAAAGGAAGAGGTAGTGAAAAGACATGGAGAGAGAGAGAGTGTAACAGATAGAGAGAGAGAGAATTGGAAACATACAAAGAAAGAGAGGAGAGAGTGAGAGAGGGAAGAAGAAGAAGAAAGAGAAGAAAGAGAAAGGGGTGGAGAGATAGAGAAGAGGGAAAGAGAGAGAAAAGAGAGAGAAAAGATACATAAAGAGAGAAAGAGAGGGGGGATAAAAGGGGGAGAGAGAATAAAGAGATAAAAAGAGAGAACAATGAAAAGTATATATATATATATATATATAAATGTACAGATAGATAGATAGATAGAGAGAGAGAGAGAGATAGATGGATAGATAAACTGACCAAAGATTGGATTTCCTCTGGTCGCATAACCCGCGATGCTCATGACGTGTGAGTGATCAGCTGTGACGACTGTAAGTGTATCTGAGCTGTCTGTCAGGTCCAGCACCATCTTCACGGCTTTGTCCATGGCCACCACGTCGTGTATAGCTTTGACTGGCTGAGTATCGTGATGTGCAGAGTCAATGCGACCCCCTGGGAGGCAGAGTAAAAATCTATGAATGATCATTAATTTCCAAATAACTATTTATCTACTGATTTCAAAGTTCAAGACGGCTCTTTTTTGAACCATCAGGCTTATTCCCAAAATTGGCTAAAACATCTTTTATCTAGCAACCAAATCATATCTAAGTTGTTTGCAAACAACTCTTTTGCGTCATCAGTTTCTGTTTAAATCTGTCGTAATCACCAAGTTTATTAGAGAATTTCATCTATGGCGAAACAGCTATAAATAGTTAGATTTTTGGTGTATCCGGTGTACAGAATGAAGAGTTGATATGGTATTTTTCGAAAATTATACGATCATTTATTTTGCACGTTGTTACCCTCAAAGTTTCCAAGTTCTTCAGTTAGTTGTTCATTTGTCACGAACTCTATCTGTCTGTCTGTCGGAACAAAACAATCTCTCGTAGACTCCCCGATGGAAGCTCCATCTTTACGGCCGAATTACATGCAATATCGCTTGCACTTATGACAGTCAAAGCACCAGAAAGGAGAAAATGTATTATATTGTTACAAATGAACAGTGACAAGTAGAGGTCAACGTGTGACCCCAGCGAGATGACACTGCAGCCAGTGTTCTCTGGAATCTACGCGTATAAACAAGGACAGGATGTGACGTGTCCTCACGTGTTGTTCCAGGCGATAAATAGATCTAAGAAGGGGGCAGTTACTAATGAACAGTGACAGATAGAGGTCAGTACGTGTGACCCCGGATGGATGACACTGCAGCAGGTGTTCTCTGGAATCTACATGTAAAAACAAAGACAGGGTGTGACTTTTCCTCACGTGTTATTCCAGAGGATACTAGCAGTGTTTGTGCAACTTTGGACTTAAGCTAGAGAGTTAATGTAAAAGTCAGTCGTGAGTGAGTCGTCGGTACTGTTGTCTACTGTGCGAGACAGTAGAGGAGAGATGTGTACGACTCGATGCAAGTTAACTAGGGTAGAGTTAACTGGAGTGGACTACTGTCGTTAAAGTCTATACAGCGAACTACAGTGGACTTGAGCCGTTACAGTCGATACAGTCGATGTAAGACGTGTGCGGCTCTGATTCGGTAGACTTGGTTCATCTTTGGGAGACCTGGAGCGACACTGGGAAGTGTGTCGTTGGTCTGTTCTGTGGAATACGGCTCGATGCAAGTTGACAAGAGATGAATTGCAACGAAGTGGAGAGATGCATTGCAACGAAGTATAGCTAACTGTAAACTGACAGATATTGTACAGTCTTCTACGCTACATGTTACAGTAACGTAAGAGTTAATAGTCATTAAAGTTATATGAAGCTGAAAGTTGAGTCGTCAAGTTCTTTGCAGTGTTTGAATTCACCTACTAATACATTTAGCCAGAAGATTCAGAAATACAACACAATATGCTCCGACTTCAAATCTCCATTGCAAGCTTTGGGGCGGATGAAGACTGACATTCCATTGGTACATACGAGCCTGAGGCTGTTGAACAAAATAACAGCCGACCATAGGGATGTCACCTTCATCTGGGTCCCCTCCCATGAGGGCATAGAGGAAACGAAACAGCAGAGAAACAATGAGAGTCATAAATCAATCCTCATTGATTGCCCCCGATACCAGGTTATTAGAGGACATTTTTTAGAGCGCACAACTTAAACACACTGTTCAATAGTGTCGAACCTGGGAAGGTACTGGTCTTTGTCCGGGAGGTGGGGTTGTCTACGAAGATTTGATTTGTGAATTTGTGAACATATAATATTTACAAAAATATTTTTACTAAATTATTAAATTTTTACTAACTTTACTATTTTTAACTGTGAATAGACCTTGCTTTTATTGATTTAACTGTATGGAATTTAGCTCTGGTAATATGAAGGGAGAGTGATCCATCAAGGATTACGGGCACGACATGGCCTAAATTATGCCGATGTGCCAAAAACTAAAAAAAACTCAAACTGACTGTCTGTCTGTCTGGTACACATTCTGTACACGTTATTCCTCCCGTTTCCCATTCTCCGATCAAAATGAAACTTCGCACATTAATTCATCGTCCTTTACATTATTTAGTTCATTGCGAAATATCCCCAATAGAGTAGTGTTTAATGCCTGAAATCCATAGATGATGATGACTATTTCTGACAGAAACCTGCTGCTTCGGCCCACCTCCTTTTTAAAGTATCAAATATTTAATAGAGAATGATTTAACGACATTTTATTACTTTAATTCAGCTGTTCTCAACCTTTTAAGCTCGGCGACCCCTCTTTACAATCCCACACTCTGCAACGACCCCCCCCCCGCTCAGACACACAGCAATAGACCATACTATTCATTTTTTCGATAGTCTCTGGCAACCCCTGGCAAATCGTCAATCGACCCCGGTCGCGATCCACAGGTTGAGAACCCCTGCTTTAATTACTTTAATTTAATTACTGGCTGGATAACGTAAAGGATTAGAACGGCCTCTCTCTTGATATCCTGCAAAGAACAGTCGCTGGCCGGGAAAAAGTGGAGCGATTTGTTACACGCAACCTTAAGTCGAAAGTGAAGGGACAGAAAAATTTTCTGACATTTGTAAATTTTAAAATTAAAGTGTTTTCTGTTTTGTTATGTTATTCAGGACCACACATCTCATCCCATCTTATCTTATCTTATCTTACCTCATATTACCGCGTATTATCTTATCTTATCTTATAAATCACAAACTTTAATAAAAAAAAGATAATTACGTCATACACGTAGGAACGTGTCAATTTAACCATGCACGTAACATAGTCTTAAACTCTGTCAAGTCTGATTCAGGCAATTCGCTTCATGCTATAATGACATCAAGAAGAAAGAGAACTTGTAAGAATTTGTCCTACCATTCGGAATAAGATATGCGCTTTATCCTTCTGTTCTTCTGTAATGTTCTGATAAATTCAATAAGATTAGCTGATTTTTAAGGACTAAAAGTTTAGAAGCCAAAATATTATTATTTTTTATTTTTTTTTAAAGATGTGAAGAAGTCGTCCACCAATATCGGGCAGAAATATTAACTTATCTTTCTAATTGTCTTAGTTCTAAAGTACTTTTACCTTCAACCAAGAGGAAAAATCCATTTTTGTTTCGCTGTAAAATGCGGACTGCTTTTTCAACCATCTCATTGAGTGATGGCTCTTTGGAAGCATTACGTTCGACGTCAAAGTTCATATGGCCTTGTGCGAATAAACCTTTTCAAAAGAAAATGTCAAGGCTTTCATCAACTCAGTCCGTTCGTCTGTCTGTCTGGTACAAAATCTTGTACACATTATTTCTCCCACTTCCCATCCTCAGATCAAGTTGAAACTTTGTACAGCTATTCAATATCTCAAACAAAAACACACCTTCTAATCAGTGAAATAATTTAAAAATTTAATGAATTAATTAATAAATTATTGGTAATTAATTTATTCAGTTTAATATTGAAAAAAGGAAATAATTCTTACAGGATTGAGATATATGGCTGCAAATGTGCACTTCTTCCTTTATGTAAGCTTTTTTTTCTTTAAATATTAAAAAAAAAATATTTACCTGTTATAGTTTAGTGTTCCTCCAGTTGTGTATAACACGGATTGTGTAGCCTTATAACAGAGTTATATTAGCTTACTTAAAAGATTAAGGTAGCCTACTAACACAGTTAAAGCAACCGACTGACATGAATGGTACCTATACACCAAGGAATAGGTATTTAGTTACAAAAAACAAACCGAAACTGTTAAATACTATCACCTGTGCATTGCAGGTTTTGGCAGATGATTAGTAAATAGACAGATTGTTGAATAATTTCTGTAGGATAGTGATAGTGTTAGAGTGGATCGCGCTAATGGTGTATAATTGGATGTAACTTACCCAAGAGATAGTCAGTGCTAGATACGTCAACTTGATCAAGACCCTGTCTGTTATAAACAAACACACCTTTCGATTTTTTCTCCGCCTGCCATTCCTGGAATACGAAATAATAGTCAATAATTTGTGTTTGAAACATCGCATCCAAAGCTCGACTTCCAGTCTGAATAGTATTGAGGAGTGAAGTACTTCACGTAGATACATCGACCTATCTCTGACCTACATTTTTTGTCAGCCTTTCAGCAGACAAAGTTGTTGTCTTCTAGTGGCATCCTCTTTGCTTGTCTTAGTCAGTAGCCACATTTTATATTAGTGTGATAACTGACACCGTGTTCTGTTTCCACAGAGAATAAATAAATTACTATGGACCTCATTCACCAATCGTAAACAAACAACATTAAGTGACGTATTCTCTTCTTTACAAATTACGATCTAATCTACGACGCTAATCCTGGTTAAATCTAAAAAGTAAAGTTCCCCGTTCAGACCTAGTGGTCTATAGGGCGGATGATGTTAAGGTCATCTGTTTTTGTGGCCTACAGTTAACAAGTGGCCAGCACAATGACCAACCTCCTTTACTTTTCTCCAACTTATGTCATGTAAACCCATTAGAGCTGGGTGAACTCAGAGGCGCCCGAAGACTCCGAAATTAAAAAACCCAGACTTCGCCAGCATTCGAACCCTGGACCCCGGTTCAGAAGCCAACCGATTTATCGCTCAGCCACCACGCCTCCTTGGTTAAATCTAGAGTATATCAAATTTTTATGATTGCCCTTTAGATCAAGACTTACAATACCAAAATGTTCCTGAACGTAAGTAATTTAAACAAATTCAAGATGAAAACTGTCTATACCTAAGACTCCATACGGAAATTTGGTCTGATTATAAGTGATTCTAGCTAAATTTAAATTATTTAAAAAAAAATTATACTTTAAAAAAAATTGTAACGGTCAAAATTGAGTTTTCCCTGTGTGGCCAATTTCCCAAATATATACACCAACTGTCAAGTTTCTATAAAAATCGTTAAAATCGATTTCAAGTACCGTGTCCAACTAATGGAGAATTTGTAAGCTGGAAAGAGGAATTGTAATTAAAAAGAAATCAACTTAAAAAAAAAACACAGTGAAGATATGGCAAATATAAAGCGAATCATTAAATTGCAATTTCAAACCGTTTAACCAACTATTGCTTCTGTTCAGACTCATTACAGTTGACGAAGATGTAATATGGCCAGGATTCCAAACGGGCGGGTCACACACACGCACGCACACACACGCACGCACGCACACACACACACACGCACATACAGACACACACACACGCACACACACCTCATCTACTAAAAGACTTTGGAGAAATGACATGAGAAGTGATAGGAAACAGAGGAAAGAGATCAAGAGACAATAACGTTGAAGATTTGAATATGAAGAGAGAGGAAGAGGAAAGGAAAGAGAAAGAATGTGATCAAAATAGCAAGAGAAAGAGAGAAAGAGAGAAGAGAGAGAGAGAGAGAGAGAGAGAGAGAGCGTGAGTATCTATTATCATGTGACTGTGACTACATACTTGAATCAGGTTCAACCCATCCGTCCTGGACACCTCGGACGTGTTAAACTTTGGATCAGGATCTGGGTCAGTGTAATTCTCTGGGTAGAAGTAAGCTCGACCTCCTCCCAGGATGACCTTCAGAAAGAAAAAAAAAACAACAACAAATAAACTTTTTTATGTTCTCATAAAACACAAGATTAAAAAGAGAGTTTGTGTTGCAACACAAACTCAGAGGCGGCCCCCGTCAGAGTCGGATCCATGTCAGATCCGCATATTCGCAATGAATAACATCGAGATAATCAGTCCTGCGCGCTAACCGCACGACCAGGCATTGCTCTTAACTTAATAACAAACTGGTTACAAACTAATAGCCTATTATTGATAAATAGATATATTACATATTACAGAATGACAACAACCGGATATGTACAATATGTCAGAAGAGCGATTTTAGATAATCTTTTGGTATTGAGCATTTTCATTTAAATGGAACTAGAATGAGGATGTAGCTAAATTAAACTTCAGATTTAGCACTATCAATATCTATATGTACTAGACTTAGATCTAAAAAATATGTTTGGGATAATGTAGATGTAATTTAGATAAGTTTTAAGTTAAAAAAAAACAACAACTAGAAAATCTTTTAATAGACTGAATGCAATATTTAATTTAAAAATAGTAGATTAGTTTTAGTATTTTATAACATTGCAATATTGATCTAGACATTTAGAAAAAAAAATCTACAGTTTAAGTCTAGAAATGGTATTATAGATCTTGAAGTTTAAGGAATTGGTTTAGCAATTGGACATGTTGCAACGTTACGCTACTGCACGAAAGTCGCTGCATAAAATGTCCATTTAAAATAATGTGCGTGATATTTACATACAAAGTGCATTATTAGCCTTTATAAACAAACATAAATGTTTTTTTTAAATTTTAGCAGCTAGTTGTCCAGAAAAAACACCTTTAACTATTATTTATATTTGCTGTAAATATTTCTTGTACATTTTATAAATATATTTGACTCATTGATACTGAAAATACATAAGGATGGTTCATCTTTGTTAGCATATTGTAACATCGCCTCCCTTACATTTACGTAATTGTTTTAGAATTGTATATTTTTATACAAAAATCGCTTGCATAATTAATTTTATAAATTAAACTGTTTGCTTTTAGAAATCCAAAAGTTGCCGATGCACCTAAAATTTTTAAGCCACATCGCATGGGGAAATAATATTTTTCATATCTCTTCTAGTTTTCGAGATTAGAGTGTGACAGACGTACAGACGGACATTTTGCGCAAACTTAATTGCGACTTTTCCCCTTACGGGGGCCGCTAAAAATAGATTATAGTTTACGTTGAAAGGAAAAATCTCACTTATTCAATTTTTGAACTATAGAGGTATTCATCATCAATATCATCCTCACCATCGTCATCATCATCATCATTATCATCCTCATCCTCACCATCGTCAACATCATCATTGACATCAAAGTCATCGTGTTCTTATGACCATCGTCATCTATAATTCAATATCACCATCATTACGAACCCTATAATCAATATCATCATCATAAAGACCATTATTATTATCGTCATAGTCATCGCTATCATCATCGTCATAGTCATCAATATCATCATCATTGTCATCACTATCATCGTGATAGTCATTACTATCATCATCATAGTCTTCACTATAATCATCATAGTCATCACTATCATCGTCAAAGTTATCACTATCATAGTCATATTCATCACTATGATCATCATAGTCATCACTATCATCATCATAGTTATCACTATCATCGTCATAGTCATCAATATCATCATTGTCATAGTCATCGCTATCATCATTGTCATCACTATCATCATAGTCATCACTGTCATCATCATAGTTATCACTATCATCGCCAAAGTCATCACTATCATCATCGTAGTCATCACTATCATCATCATATTCATCAATATCATCATTGTAACAGTCATAATAAAAACCTTGTTAGACTGAAGACTCACGAGGCGTTTTCTCGTATAGTACTAAAGTTTATACTTTAGTTAACTGTTGTTTTACTTTATTTGTTGTTAAAATGTATATATTTATGATGTTTAGAGCTTATTAGTACGAAAAACGGCCTTTTATTTTTTCCTAAATGCATATCAAGAGAGACAACTGTATTTTTTCTCATGCTTGGAATTGGTAGAGTTACCGCTCTTTTTCTTGACTAATGTGAATTACATGATTACAAGATAGACGTTAGCTGGGAAAACTTCTGGTAACGTACACTAATGATTGGTCCACTTAAGTTCGAAAGGTCTCCTTCCTCCAAGTGGGTTTGGAAGTAGGGTTAGGCTTAGATCCACTCTCTGAGAGTACTTTGAAATTGAAATACATCAATTTCCTTTCGATTCATAACTTATGTTTGTTTTTTTTTACCTCAGCTTTTTAGCTTTTGACTTCAGTTGTCGAGCTTAGTACATCCTAGGAATCCTTGGGCTTTTGCCTCTTTTCTTGGCCTCTTTTTTTGGGCTCTTGGCCTCTTTATTGGGCTTTGTTTTTTTTGTTTGTTTTTTTTCTTATTTCTTTTTTTTTTTTTTAAACGAAAAAACACAAAACATCGTTCTAAATTAATAATAATACAAGGAAAAAAATACGGCAACCCTTATCTGGCACAGGAGATTACAGTGACCCCCATGGTCACGATGGCGGTTCAGGTCGAGGCATTTTAGGCCTCTGTTTCCAGTGTTTTATATGATCTTTTGGAAGTATTCTTTTTTTCTTTATTTGTGTTTTCTTTGGAGTTTCTATTCATTTGGATCTTACGTTTTTTAATTTTAATTGTGTTTTCTTTTGGAGTGTTAGGAGTGTTGTGTCTCCAAGTCACTTCTTAAGGAGTGTGTTCTATTGTTTTTTTTTTGTTTTTTTTTAATTTTATTTTTCATTCTACTATGTCTATTAAGACTTTCCTAATAGAAAAAAAAAGGATCTGGAGGGTGGTTTGGTCCACCATCCAGGTACTCTACTAATAAAACTGTCCGGACAGGGAGCAGTTCGAGCCTCGATGGCGTCCATCGTCGACGCCTTGAGGCTCGAGCCGGAGGAGGTGGGTTCCCTGTACCGGTTTGAGAACCCTTTCCTATGGTTCCTGGGTGTTTCCTCACCGGTGGTGAGGAACAGGATCATAGGAAAGGTGTTCGGTAGTGAAGACACCTTCAGGGTGGAGGTTACCACCTTGGAGGAAGAGAGAGTTAAAGTGACGCTTCACTGGGTGTCACCTACCATCTCGAAGAAAAAAATTGAGGAGATTTTCAGTACCCTCGCCGCAGAAGGCTCAAAACCAGAAGATAGTGAAAAAGGGCAGACCAAAGCTATACCTCCCGAGGGAAATGAAGACGGGTTCGAACCTATAAAAAATAAAAAAAAAGGTACAACACCTGAGAAACACATAGACAGTGGGAAGGGTACCCTCCCCCCCCCCCCAAAAAAAAGGCGAAAGTAGCACAGGGTCTAACACACACACAAAAATGAATACTACCGGTCACGCTAGATCAGAGCCTAGCTCTCCAAGCAAAACAAACAGGAAAAGAACTCTTTCTTTGTCCTCTACCTTGGATGACCAGGGGGGGGGGAAGGCTGTGAGGTGAGAGGGGAAAGGGAAGGAACGGGAGAGGAAATGGTGGTGTTGGAAGATATCCCCAGCTCTCCTGCACCTCTAGTTCTTGACGAGGGGGAGGACCCTGACGCACCGCCAAACACATGAAGGGGAGGACTCCGACACACACAGAGTCATACTCACACACACATCGCAATAACCCACCAACACACAATCATGGCAAACATTACAATTCTTTCACTTAACAATCGAAACCTGAAAAACAAACAAAAATACATAGTTCACTCAACTGAAACACGAATACGGGACTTTATATTCTTACAGGAATCAAATACCAAATACATTTTCAATTTTCATAAAAACACACACATACGCCCTAGTTACAAACAAACCCATTTAAATATATAATCATGGAGGACATCACGTTTTTGACCCTCAACATTCATGGACTCACAAACAAAAATACGTAGTTCATTTATCAAGAAAGTACAAACCAGACTTTATTTTTTTACAAGAAACAAATTTAGGTACAGAACACGCCCAATAAAGAGGCCAAGAAAAGAGGCAAAAGCCCAAGGATTCCTAGGATGTACTAAGCTCGACAACTGAAGTCAAAAGCTAAAAAGCTGAGGTATCCTAAAAAAAAAAAATGATTTTAACGTTTATTATATTATTAATATATTACATATATTAAACATAAATGAATAACAGCACCAGGGACCAAGTTTTTAAGAGAGAAAGTAATGAATTAAAATGCTACGAAAATAAGGGCATGCGCCGACCGAGGCTCGAACCTGTGACTCCGGATTCGACACCACCGCCTAGCGATAACGCACCAAGCGAAACTAACCTCTAGACCATCGGAATGTCCAAACAAACATTCTTCTGATCCAGAGTCATTTCGCCCGTATGCAAATTACCACCCCAGTGGTCAAAGGTCACAAGCCCCAGCTAGCCCCTCCCCCACCCTCGCAGCATCCGTTCACTAACAATTTCGATAGAGAGAAAGTAATGAATTAAAAACTTGGTCCCTGGTGCTGTTATTCATTTATGTTTAATATATGTATGTATCATTTGTTTCAGCACCTAGCTTCAACTCTATGTTTACATTTACAGCATTATTGCTCGTACCCACTGAAGCTTCTATATGTAATGTGTTTATGTTGTCCACTTGTCTTTGTGAGAGATATACAATTAGATAGAGCCATCGTTTGTCTAATACATGCCTAACGGCTGTCTGTGTAGGCTCTATCGAAATTGTTAGTGAACGGATGCTGCGAGGGTGGGGGAGGGGCTAGCTGGGGCTTGTGACCTTTGACCACTGGGGTGGTAATTTGCATACGTGCGAAATGACTCTGGATCAGAAGAATGTTTTTTTGGACATTCCGATGGTCTAGAGGTTAGTTTCGCTTGGTGCGTTATCGCTAGGCGGTGGTGTCGAATCCGGAGTCACAGGTTCGAGCCTCGGTCGGCGCATGCCCTTATTTTCGTAGCATTTTAATTCATTACTTTCTCTCTTAAAAACTTGGTCCCTGGTGCTGTTATTCATTTATGTTTAATATATGTATGTATCATTTGTTTCAGCACCTAGCTTCAACTCTATGTTTACATTTACAGCATTATTGCTCGTACCCACTGAAGCTTCTATATGTAATGTGTTTATGTTGTCCACTTGTCTTTGTGAGAGATATACAATTAGATAGAGCCATCGTTTGTCTAATACATGCCTAACGGCTGTCTGTGTAGGCTCTATCGAAATTGTTAGTGAACGGATGCTGCGAGGGTGGGGGAGGGGCTAGCTGGGGCTTGTGACCTTTGACCACTGGGGTGGTAATTTGCATACGGGCGAAATGACTCTGGATCAGAAGAATGTTTTTTTGGACATTCCGATGGTCTAGAGGTTAGTTTCGCTTGGTGCGTTATCGCTAGGCGGTGGTGTCGAATCCGGAGTCACAGGTTCGAGCCTCGGTCGGCGCATGCCCTTATTTTCGTAGCATTTTAATTCATTACTTTCTCTCTTAAAAACTTGGTCCCTGGTGCTGTTATTCATTTATGTTTAATATATGTATGTATCATTTGTTTCAGCACCTAGCTTCAACTCTATGTTTATATTAATATATTAGTAGTTAAAAAGTTAGGTACCTAATTACTGAGTACCAGCACCTATTATTTTTTTAAAGTACTATATATATATTTCATGTGGTTATTTAACAATGTAAGTATTATATAACAAAATTAAAACTGACCATTGTAAGCAAGTCAATAGCTATAGTATTATATCTAGAAGATATATTATGAGCCAAATTAATAAAAAAAGAATTTTCTTGCCATATTTATTATATTTTCAGATATATAACATTTCAAAAAACATAAACAGATTGTATTGAGCTTATTATCCCACATCACTACTTTCTGGAACATCAATCTGAAGAAAATAGAGCCTTTTTAAAGCCACACTCTTAAGCACATGGGAGGTCGTTACCTAGAGATATATAAACTACTTTATGATAGTGTTGTTGTTTTTTTTAACAAGGGCAATAACAATGAAAATCTAATTTAAAAATAACTATGGGGAGTTAATTCAACGTAATAAGAAAAAATAAAAACTGAACAGTATCAACTTAGTTCATTAAGTAAACTGAATTTTTATAGTTTTTATTATATACACTATATTTTTCTGTAAGTGTTATATATTTTAATTTTTAAAGTGTCAAATTTTGAGTTTTAAATAAATTTATTTGGTGAAAAATATTGAAATGTTTTAAAGCTTTTAATAGTTACTGTTTCTCTTGCTTAAGCCATTGATTTTTTTTAAGCCATTTATTAATTTGAAGAGATGTGTCATCATCGAAACCTCATAAGTCTTTGAAAAAGACAACAAATAAAAGATAATTAAAGAGAAAAAAAAAATTTTTGACAATGCTTATTTAAAGGAACACTTTCAAAAATAATATTCTGGACCCTTGATGTCACCTTTTTCTGGACCATTGCTGAATCATTCTATTGGACCCTTGATGTCATCATTTTCTGGACCCCTTGGTGTCACCATTTTATGGATCTTCGCTGCAGCCTACTCCGCGATCATACTGAAAATCCTGGAATATGACTTTGATATGATGTTCTCAATGAAATTTTCCTTGTATTATTTTTAATTTAGAACAATGTTTTGTGTGTCTTCTTTGGAATTAAAAAAAAAAAAAGAGAGAAAAAAAAAGCCCAATAAAGAGGCCAATAGCCCAAAAAAGAGGCAACGCCCAAAAAAGAGGCAAAGCCCAAGGATTCCTAGGATGTACTAAGCTCGACAACTGTAGTCAAAAGCTAAAGAGCTGAGGTATCCTTAAAGAAAAAAAAATGTCAATGTCTTGTGTTTCACCTGTTTATTTTCTAACTCTGTTTGTTACTAACATGTCTGTGAAGACATTCCTTATTGAGCGTAAGGACTTGGAGGGAGGCCTTGTCCACCCTCCAGGAACCTTGCTGCTCAAACTTTCCGGAAAGGGGGCAGTCAGAGCCTCGATGGCGTCCATCGTCGCCGCCTTGGGGCTCAGGCCGGAGGAGGTGGGTCCCCTGTACCGTTTCGAAAACCCGTACCTATGGTTTCTGGGCGTCTCCTCACCCGTGGTGAGGGGAAGGATCCTGGGGCGGGTTTTCGGAAAAGAAAAAACGTTCAAGGTGGAAGTAACCACCTTGGACGAGGAAAAGATCAATCTCACTCTCCACTGGGTGTCCCCCATCATATCTAAGGTAAAAATGGAGGAAATATTTGGAAGTATGGCGGAGGAGGGAACCAAAGTAGAAATCCAGAAAGTAGAAGGCAGCGACAAGTGGGTGAGCTGGATTAAACCAAGAAAGGGCGCGGAGCTACCCCACTACATTCAGCTGAGGTACCAAGACGATCCGAGAACCTATAAGGTTTTGGTCACAACTCCGGGGAGGAGGCAGCAGTGCTGGTACTGCCAGAAAGAAGACCACTGGTCAAACCAGTGCCCGACTAGAGCCGCCCCCAGGGAAAATAAAAGGGAAACAGGGAAGTCCCAAGAGTCCTCAAAGGCAACATATGCAACGGCCCTGAAAGGAGTTAGCCCAAGGAAAACTGCAGAAGAGGAGGCAAAGGAGGATGGTTTTACTTTGGTTAGGAAAAAGAAAGAGAAACCTCAAGAAGGGAATAAGATGGGAAAAACACCACCCTCCTCCCCAACAAAAGGGGAAAGGAGAAATAGTGCAGGAGGTACAAACTCCCACAATAAATTGAAGCCAGAAGGGAGGATAAGGTCGGAGCCTAACTCTCCGACCAAAAAGAAAAGGCAAAGGACTTAATCGTCCTCCTCCTCTTCTTCCTCCGACGACCAGTGCGTGGACTTGGAGACAGAGGAGGAAAGAAAGATAGAGATAGAGTTCCCCGATTCCCCAACCCCACTGGTCATAGATGAGGGGGGGGGACCCCAGAACGCACTCTAACTCATAACACACAAAGTATAACAAATAGGAGACCACGTACACACGCACACTTACAGAAGACAGACATCCAACAAATTCAAGGTCACACACACACACACAGATAATAACACACATACTCCTTAGTTACAAACAAACCCACTTAAATACATAATCATGGAGGACACCACGCTTTTGACCCTTAACATTCATGGACTCACAAACAAACAAAAATACGTAGTCCACTTATCGAGAAAGTACAAACCAGACTTTATTTTTTTACAAGAAACAAAACAAGAATACCACTAAAACTTTTGTTACATTCCTCTGAAGATTTTGAAAATGTTCCGTTATTTAAGGTATCATTTGATTCATTGTGTTGTTTAGATAACCCTGCAGCCGACCTATTCTTTGAACTAAGTCGCAAAGGAGACCTCAGCCTAAGCAAATTCAGATCATTTTCTTGGACCTGGAGTTTATTAGTCACAGATGAATTCTGGTTTAATCCAATTCCATTGTAATTTTGAGATTCATGGCTTCTGCCATCCAAATCATCGAACATTGATCTAGCATTTTGATGCTCATTTTGAAAGTTAGGATTTTTCTCATTGTCAAGCACTCGCACCTTGCCCGTGTCGAGATTGTCTTCAATGATGTTCAACCCATTGACGTTTTCTTTACCACTTTGTCCATTATTTGTATCATTATCTTCTTTCTGTTTCCTTTTAAACGGGTTCCAACTTTTCCACATTATAAATTTGAACAAAAATAGATCCCAACAAAATCTAGAATAAAATAATTTTCAATATTTAGACAATTTTTTACGTTGATAACAAGTAAAGTTCTATTTTTGAAAATCGCAGCAGTAGGCACATAGCGGCTATTTTTAGAGTTCAACTTCCGGAGGAAACTAACATCTAATAAAATTAAAAAGTCTAACTAGCTAATGATGAAGCAGGTAATATTTTCAAGAACTTTCGCTATTTACCCGACGATATGGATAAAATACATTGTAACAGGGATGTCCAACCTAGATCGACCCGCGGGCCATTATAATTTTCTAACACTCATGTCGCGGGCCACAACAAAATAAATAAATAAAAAAATGAATTGACAACTTTCGTATAACTCTTTCTGACGGTCCTCTGTGACATCCATACATACTTTTCCACTTTTCTTCATAGTTTTACATTCAGTCAACTTTAAGTTTTCTTCGGATCTCCCATTTCATTTACGCACACATCTTAAATGGTACAGCACCATATGCGTTGATTCCAAAAGATGACCCAAAGTAATTCTGAAATGATGCACTGGTTTGCACAAGACTAGCTCACGATAGCAGCGGACAGTTCAAAGAATTAAAAATAAAAGATTCATGTCGCCTAAAAATATAAATAAAAAAAAAGATTTTCTTTTTTTCTTGCAAGAATAAAGAAAAATAAAATGAATATTAGAATAGCAAAGAATGAAATCTTTGGAAGAAACTATGAGAGACCTAACATGGGGACATTTTTTTTTTCAACTTTTTTGTGTGTGATTTTCTACATTTTTGTCCGATGTTTCAACGGGCCAGATAACACAATGTAGCGGGCTGGCCCGCGGGCCGTATTTTGGGCATGACTAAAATACAAGAGCCCCCATCTGGACGTTTAAGACACGAGTTCTTCATCAACTAAACTTTACTAAATGATAAAAACATTTTAAAAGAGCTACTAAACGAAAATGACAAACATACAATTTACACAAATAGGCTATATAGATCTAGATCTGGAGTCAAGATCTAGTTTAAAACACACACACACACACATATATATGAGATTTTACATTGCTTTGTATATTTATTCAGGTTCATATAGGTACACATCTGTGTTATATTATCACAATACACACTAACAATACTGATGTTTAAAAGTTACACTCCATTTTTATTAACGTGAAAACAAGGAGAGACCAACCAGCAGAGACTAATACACAGTGAATACACACTACTGACACACTTAAGAGTAAACTGTGAACACGTGAACATACTGAATAGTAGAACAAGGGAGACTACATGAAAACAAACAAACACACACAACATACATAAACATAAATACACATATAAATGTAACATCCTCCGGTGTCTGAGGTTAGTCATATACATAGTCACTAGTTCTTGTGGATTTGACCACTCGGCCTGAACTAGTTGTATAGGTTGTCGATTTGTGAGACCCGTCTTCTATATGGCTCTCAGGTCTCTGAGCATTAGGCCTACTTTCATCTGTGCTGGGTGCATCCACAGGTGCGGGGTTGTCGGGCTCGGTCGTACCTGTTGGTGTAGGCGCATTCGTTTCAGCAGGCAGTGGGATTCTTCGTAAGTGAAGTCTATGTCGGCGATAAACTCCTCCGCCCGATTCAACTTCATACGACCGTTGTTGTAACTGACGAGATATAACTCCCTTTTGCCAACGCTCTTGGCCACGCGACCTTGACTTTAGTCTCACCTCTTCACCCTTAGCAAGGGGAGGTAAATCTTTAGCGTGGGAGTTGTAGTAAATCGCTGATCTCCTCTGGCTTTCTTTCAGTGCTTTTCTATGTTTCTGAGGATCCAGAACTTGAGGTTTCAACAGGCTTTTAGCTTTAGGCAGCAAGGTTCTGATTCTTCTGTTAAAGAATGCCTGCGATGGGCTAGTACCAGTTTTATTCGGTGTGCTTCTATGATTAAGTAAAGCTATGAACTGATCTTTATTTTTACGAGTGGTCAAATCTTTAAGTGGATTGTAGAATGCTAGCACAGGAGCTTGAGTCACCATAGATTGTATGTCACAGAATGCACTGTCATGTTTTCTCGACCATGACCAAGGGATATCTGTATGAAGTAGCTGCCGAATTGGTTCAATGACGTCGGATAGTTTGGGTAGGAATTTAGCAAGAAAGTTCACAAACCCACAAAAGCGCCGAACTTCCTCAACGTTTGTTGGTTTGTTCATTTCTTTAACAGCCTTTACCTTTTCAGGATCAATCTTTAAACCATCTCTTGTAAATAGATGTCCCAGAAATGTAATTTCTTTCATTTTAATCTCAGCTTTTTCTTTGTTCAGTTTAATTCCCACAGAGCGACATCTCTCACATAATGCTGTAATATTCTTGTCATGGTCATGGGAAGCTGTTTCCCATGTGTCTCCGGAACCATAAACTATAATATCATCAGCTACACCAATCACACCTTCAAGACCTTCAAGAGCAGCATTTAAATGTTTCTGAAACAGTTCTGAGCTCACAGATGTTCCAAATGGTAATCTTCTCCACTTGTAACGTCCAAAGGCTGTCTGAAAAGTTGTGAGCAAACTCGATGCTTCATCCAGATGCACATGCCAATATGCATTTTCAAGGTCCAGTTTTGAAAACACTTTTGCATTCGATAATCTAGGAAGCAAGTCTTTCATTACTGGAAGGGAAAAACGTTCTATTTTAAGTGCCTTGTTGAGTGGACGAGGATCTAAACAGATACGGAGTTTTCCAGATTTTTTAGTTGCAATCACCATTTGACTGACCCATTCAGTAGGTTTATCAACAGGCTCAATGATTCCTTTTTCTGTTAGCAGTTCTAACTCAAACTGTACTTTAGCCTGCATAGCTAAAGGTACACGACCAGATGGACATGTAATTGGTCAGGATTCACTTCTAAGTGTACAACACCAGGTAATTCACCCTGCTGATCATCAAATACATCAGAGAACTGTTCAAATATTTTTGTCGATAACCTTGGTAGAGGCTTAACACTTTCAACCTTGTCAACACTTTCAAAAGTATGATAGTTCATTGTAATTAGTCCCATTTTTTCTGACGTTTTCTTCCCTAACAGGGGAGTTAAGTCATCTTTCACAACCACGAAATCAACACGATATCTCTTATTGGTCCTTGGATTCTATACCACGAGTTGTACCTTTCCAATAGGTATGAGTGTGCTACCGTCATACAAACGTAGCTTGTTTTGAGTGGGACAGATTTGTGCAGATTTAATAAGCTTCTTAGGGATGACATTAGCAGTGGCACCCGAGTCAGTCTGACACACAATCTTCTCACCAACTATGATCATTTCAGCTTTTATGATTTTATTCTTTGGTCCACCTTGCACAGCAAGCACAGCCTCATCATTAGAAGATAACGAATAACAATCATCACTGTCTTCATGTACATATTGCAGTTTCTTTTGGTTGCATTGAATGCCGAAATGATTTTTTTTTTACAGATATTACATATTTTACCCTACGCAGGACACAGTTCCTTTTTGAACGGGTGGTTTTGTCCACAAAATTTACATTTGCGCTGTTTATGAGCAGCATTTTGTTGTAGAATATTTTTGCGAGACGAAACAGCGAACGCCTCATCCTGAGGTGGTGAGGAATCAGATGTAGGCCTACCTGTCAGCTTCATTTGCCTTGCAGATTTCCATACAAGTCTTGAGTGTTAGTTTATGTTCTTGTAAGAGTTCTTTCTTTGTTCTTGTGTCTCTGATGCCAACCACCATTTGGTCCTTTATTAATGACTCTTCCATATGGTCACAAAAGTTGCAGGTTTTAGCGAGTGTGCGTAGAGCTAGTAGGTAATCCTCTACGGTTTCCTGTGGCTTCTGCTGTCTGTTGTTGAAAAAATATCTTTCATAAGTTTCATTTTTTAAACCAATGAAGTGCTCATCAAATGCACATATTATGTCTTGAACATTGTGCTTTGGTTTAAAGGTGATACTGTTGTATACTGCCAACGCCTCTGGGCCGATAGTGTGCAAGAACAGTTCTTTGGCATACTCTTCATCTATTTCGTTTATTCTCTCTATAGTGCAATAGTTCAGCCACATTTGCTTGAAAAGCTTCCATTCCTCACACCCTTTCTTCACATTTAAAGGAGGTGGAGGGTTAATTCTTGGTTTAAAGTTAGTTTTACTTATAGTTTCCATTTTAGAACTTTTAGAAAGCTGCCACCATGTTATATTATCACTATACACACTAACAATACTGATGTTTAAAAGTTACACTCCATTTTTATTAACGTGAAAACAAGGAGAGACCAACCAGCAGAGACTAATACACAGTGAATACACACTACTGACACACTTAAGAGTAAACCGTGAACACGTGAACATACTGAACAGTAGAACAAGGGAGACTACATGAAAACAAACAAACACACACACAACATACATAAACATAAATACACAAATAAATGTAACAATCTGCAACTATACAAATTTATCCCATACCATAAAATGATATCTACATCTCCAGAGCTGTTTAAGTGTAGAACTAATGAAAATATTAGACCTATATGTAAAAAGTAAAAGATCTATAGAGCAGATGATGTTAAGGTCATCCATTTCTTTGGCCGACGGTTTACGAGCAGGGTGTCCATCATGTGGCTAGCACAACGATCAATTTAACCGCCTTGACTAACCTAACTGATGTTAGAGTTGAATGGGGTCAGGGTACCCTAAAAACCCAAGTGTTCACCAAGAATCAAACCCAAGACCAGGAAGCCAAGCGCTTAACTACTCAGCCAACGCTAACACCTGTAGCCATTTTATATTTACTAATAATTGAGTTTTAGATTAGAAAGAGATGGGGATAATTAATGTAATATGCAGCATATATAAGTTAAATTAAGAACTGGTTTTCTACACAAATTATTTCATTTCCCTTCTCAAATATTCCCCCTTCCCCCAGGTAAGGGTCGGTAATATGAAAGGGATATTGCACTAACCCCCCCCCCCTCGCACATCTCCATTCGAACTCGCCAATGCTGCTATTATTGTATTCTTTATCAAGTAACTCTCCCCCCCCCCCTTCATTTTTATATTTACTCGTAATTGAGTTTTAATTACAATTATGATATAAAAAGTGGGGGGGGGGGGGGAGAACGAAAAAAAAACACTATAGAATGTCCAATGATCAACATGAAGGATGTTTTATTAAAATAGGTAGCCTAACAAGTACACACCGTTTGTGACCTTTCACATAATTATCCCGCCCGTTCTTTTTAAGTGTTAGGGTTGGTGGAAAGGGAGGGGGGAGAGGTCTATTGCATTTACCTCCCTGCAGCACCCTCTATTTAAAGTTTTATTTACTGCTAATAGAATTTTAGATTAGAAAATCAAAAGGGGTGTGGGTGTGCTATATAATACAGTAACTAGTTAAAATTATATATAAAACATTAGGTCTGCTAATGATTGATATTTAGATTAGTGGAGAGTGAATAATATGTTAGCTATTGGTTAAAATATCAATTATATATCATTAAGAATGGAAAGTAATTTTACCACGAAATAGTACGATATCTGTACAAAAAAAAAAAAGCAACTCACCCCCAGCCCGAAACTAAGATAGTGAGAGAGATATTTAGTTTTAAAAAGTATACATTTTTTAGTTTGTCCCATATGCTAGGACAAATTTGTACAAATGCTCCTTCTTCTCTAGTGCTATTAGAGCATGGTTTGGGTTGAGCTAGCCAGGAAAACCAGTGACTTGGAAGAATTTTAAGTCATTGATTAATATGCATGACTGAATACTCGTCGGACGTAATCATCTTCTTTTTTGAAGTAACGTCTGTATTATATAAGATAAGATAAGATAAAGTTAGTAAGTACTAAGATAGCGAGAGAGATAAAGTTAGTAAGTTAAAGAGAATTAGTCAAAGTCAGTCAGCTGTGACAGTTAGATGAATATAATTAATCACATGACTTATCCCTGCTGCGCAGTGATAAAAACTTGAGTCCTGTTAACCATGGTCATTGGTCAACTATGATGTATTAAAACAAAAGCCTAAGAAGCATTGGTGTCAACCTACAACTGTATCACAGTTTACATACCTCCACCTAAGGAGTTATTACCTCACCCCATAGAACTTATATCAGGAGTCTAAATCAAATTAAATAGTAACACTAGAGTCCATCTTACATTTTAAATACAATTTAGTATTTGTCTGTTTCTCTCAACAAAACATTCTATTGTTGCTTTAATTTGTAATAATATAATATAAATAGACTATAATAATAATATAGTAGGTAACATCATGTCTGTCAAAGATTTGTTTCAGGGTTAAGCTTCACTATTGTAACTCTGCATGCTGCCCAGTCGTGAGGTGTGCGCTTAGGACTGCCACCACGATGGTCCGGAGTTCAACCCCCCCCCTCCTCGGTCACCCTTTGCCGTTCTGTATGAGGTTTTGGAGGAACGCAAGAGACATGTAACATGATCAAACAACCAACAGTTTCACAACATCTACTTGTTCTAACAAACTAAATGCCATGTGTTTATTTTATTCTGTGTTGCTGTTTTTTTTGTGTGTGTCCTTTACGAATTTCTACTCAATGACGTCATTACAACTTGTTAAACCATACACAACTTGGTATGACTCAACACACACATTTGAAACAAAGAAATTCTTTTATACTTGCAAGCAAGAATGTAGGTAAGTCTTCTGCATGTTGGACATCCAAAAAAAAAATCCCCCCCCCCCCCCCGCCAACAAAAAATCATGGATCTGGAATACTAGACGATACAAGAAAATTGACCAAGCCTCATATATGTGGATAGAGAGAGAGAGAGAGAGAGATAAAGAGAGAGAGAGAGAGAGAGAGAATTAGTTGTGTTGATTACATGTTATGGGGGAGGGAAAATATCACTAAAATTTATGCCTATCTATCTATCTATCTATCTATCTATCTGTCTGATTGTTTATCTATCTAATCTATCTGTCTGTTTGTCTGTCTAAACTCTAATCTATCTATGTCTTATATGATCATATTTTGAGAAACAAAGTTTAAAAAGGTATATCGTGCTTTTTTTTTTTAAATTTTAATTTCAAGAAACATTTTTAAGAGCGCCCCTGAATCCACACCAATGGGTACCTGACATTAGTTGCTGAGAAACGTAATGGCTCTTAGTCCTTGTGCTGACCATACGACACCTTTAACCTAAGGCTATAAAAACAAGATTGCTATTTTATCTGCACCATAGATCGTGAGGTCTACTATATAAATGTAAACATGTACTGGCTTCATAACTGTGCACTTCACAGATTTTTAAAACATTAACCTTTAATTACACACATATATATATTTGTAAACATGTTCTTCTTTTGTTAGATAATTGAAAAAAACGAGTTCTGTGCTGATATTTTATGATTTTTTTTGTAAACACAGCCAAAGCAGGTTGTATAAGTGTGTTACCAAGTTCTGTACATCATGAGGGCTACGAGGCGTGTATATTGAAATATGTATATACGTAAAAACAGGACCAGCACAAGTACACGGCTATAATCACCGAATTATCTATTAAGGGGAGACCATTCAGATGTTCTTTACCGTGTTGGGTTTTATTCTAGTGGGTCAAATTGAGTTTTCAACGTTGTGTGCTTAAAATAGCGTTATACATGTATAAATACACATTCAAATAAAGTACAAGACAAACTCGTAGGTGGCCTCTGCGGGTCCGTCGTAGTCCTACAGTCTGGAGCTATTTAAGTATTCCTAAATTGACCTAAAGTATGAGTAAAAGGCTCCGTCAGGCAAAGTAGAACATTTCTAAGATAATTATAAATAAATCAATGAGAAAAAAACATAAAGACACAAAATGAACTAAAGGATTTTTTAGGACTAAAAATAATTTTTAGGCCCAATGCTCTTTAGCCTTATAAAAGTGCAATTTCGAATTTTAAATAAAGAATTAATTTGTTAAATAGTAATACGTACTAGTATAAAGCTTATATCAACTCACTCTGTCTGTCTGGTAAAAGGATAATACACGTTATTTCTCGCACACCCAATCTCGGATGAAGCAAAAATATTGCACAATTATTTCTTTTACCTGACAACACCAGAATCAATAGAAAAAAGTAACCATTTTGTTAATAAACTAATGGCAATTAATTATTTTGTTTGCTATCTCCAGAAAGGGAAAGAAATAGTACTTGAAAATGTGGTGGTATAAGCTAAATTAGTGCCCTTTATAGAAGGCCACTTTAAGGTTTGTAAGTAACAATAGATGACTAAAAGAGCTATTTGCATAAGTACATCGCTTGCAAAGTAAAGGTAGAACACATTTGTAGAGATTTAGAGCTACGATGCAGGGTTTATTATAAAAATAATTTTCCTGTTTTCAAAACAGTTTTTATTTATGTAATTATAATCATTTTAAAAAAAATTACTGAAAATGAAAAGCATTTGTCACACGATACAGATGACATTATATTTGGATACTCAATAGAGCTTTTAGTTAGTCATAAACACACAAACACGGACAGACATCCCAAACACAATGTTTCCCCATATGGAAAATGCGTTTGACATCTGGCATACAGTTTTTTTGTCTCAGGATGTAGAAGGTCGACAGATCGATCAATCCCGTTTCCTTTCCCTAGAGCAGTGATTCCCTAAGTGGCCTATGAGGACCCCAAGCGGTCTAGGAGCACTTCCGAGGGGTCTTTCAATCAGGTTTCCTTTCCCTAGAGCAGTGATTCCCTAAGTGGCCTATGAGGACCCCAAGCGGTCTAGGAGCACTTCCAAGGTGTCTATCAATACCGTTTCCTTTCCCTAGAGCAGTGATTCCCTAAGTGGCCTATGAGGACCCCCAGCGGTCTAGGAGCACTTCCAAGGGGTCTATCAATCAGGTTTCCTTTCCCTAGAGCAGTGATTCCCTAAGTGGCCTATGAGGACCCCAAGCGGTCTAGGAGCACTTCCAAGGTGTCTATCAATACCGTTTCCTTTCCCTAAAGCAGTGACTCCCTAAGTGGCCTATGAGGACCCCAAGCGGTCTAGGAGCACTTCCAAGGGGTCTATCAATCAGGTTTTCTTTCCCTAGAGCAGTGATTCCCTAAGTGGCCTATGAGGACCCCAAGCGGTCTAGGAGCACTTCCAAGGTGTCTATCAATACCGTTTCCTTTCCCTAGAGCAGTGATTCCCTAAGTGGCATATGAGGACCCCAAGCGGTCTAGGAGCACTTCCAAGGGGTCTATCAATCAGGTTTCCTTTCCCTAGAGCAGTGATTCCCTAAGTGGCCTATGAGGACCCCAAGCTGTCTAGGAGCACTTCCAAGGGGTCTATCAATCAGGTTTCCTTTCCCTAGAGCAGTGATTCCCTAAGTGGCCTATGAGGACCCCCAGCGGTCTAGGAGCACTTCCAAGGGGCCTGTGACAGGTTGGGGAAAGTGACGTGTGTTGGGCGCGTTTAGTGTCTAGGGGATGACTTTTTTGCAGTTATTACACACCAACCCGTCAGCATATAAATCGGGAGCAGGCACGCAACGAGCCAAGCAATGAAAGAGAGATACAAAAGTTAAATTGAAGATTATTTATTTACATAAATATATACATCGAAGAATAAAAAAGGGGGAGGATTGCATCTATCTCTAAGCAATAATGATTTAATCATCACTCTTGCACTTAATAAAAGAGTATGTCACTTTGTCTTCTGAACTTAGCTGGTTGTCCTGTTGATGTCGCAGCTGGCTGTGTCCTGGCTTGAGGTTCTGCAGCTGGAGGTGGCGCTCTAGCGGGTAGAGGGACGCCGGTGATACAGTTCTTGTGGAGTCTCAATCCAAAGTTCTGATATCTGTAGTGGGCACAGTAGGGCGGGTGGCTGGCTACCGTGGGCACAAGTGTACTGCTGGCAGAGCTGATCTGCCGTGGGCAGCGTAGTGCAGGGGAGTCCAGTGAGTTGCGGAGGGTTTGGCGTACTATGACGTCTCGCACAGATCTGGGTCTATAGGGACGTCTCACCTAATAAGCTGACAGGTGGGCTGTTGAATAGGAGGGCAAGTAGAGCCGATAGCACCAAGTAAATAGTTGAGTGGATCCCAATATCGAATAGGCAATTGACTAGGCAGACAATGCCAAATAAATAGGCAGGTAAATAATCCGATAAATAGTTGATTAGTGTCGAGTAGACACTGAACAGCAAGTAGGCAGGTAAATAGGAAGGTGATCCAAACAAATAGTTGGGTAGATCTCAGTAGGCAAGTGCAGTGCTGAATAGCACTAAGCACATAGGCAGACACATGAGGGAGGCTGCGGATAAATAAAGACAAGTTAGGACATGTCTCTCATGCATCTTATCGATGCCCTCGACTAAGGTGCATTCGTCAGATTGGTAAAATTGCTTTAGAGCACAAAGGGGAGATGATGACAAATGGGATTTGGAAAACAGATGGCAGATAGTAGCGATAAAAATGTACATAAAAGGGGAAATAATAATCTCAAATAAACAACACAAGATGGAAAAGGAAAGGGGGGGGGAATGGACAATGGTCAGCGACCATGACGGTTTGTTTACATACGACCGTCGGCCGAGAACAATGGAGTGCGCTTAAATAGGGAGAGCGGCCGTTCAAGGGGCGCAACTCTCGTCCCAGTAGAAAGACTGAACGGGAGATAATTCATATGTCTTTTCTAAGTGCAGTATCAGTGCGCTAGTAAAATTATCAAGGCGGTCAGCCGAGATAAAGAAACAAAATAAGATGTACAAATATATACATGGTTGCATCAACGATCAATTGAGCAATTAGCATTAATAGATTAATGCAGTTCATAAATACATGAATAGGACATGTTTATGTTTTCTACTTACGACAGTGAGAACTACACAATGCACTAATTAAATATAAATGAAATAATAAAATACACATGATAAAATCCAGTGAGAAATATGCACAAAGTAATTAAGATGGAACTTGTGATTGAGTTCGGCTTACCACCAGGTATTCCTCTAGGAGTAAGAATAAATAAAGCAGTCCAGACTCGATAGCTCAGCTCGAATGAGAAAATGAGAGGGTCTGGCTTGATTTAATTTACCTTATATATAGGCCTGGAAAATATGGGCGGAAACAGGAAATGTCCTAGGCTTAAGATTTATCTTACACGTGGGTGAAATGTAAAATGTTTTACATATTTCGGATGTTCCTTCAGAGTTGAATACAATTTACTTCGCAGTCCAAACCTCCAGCAGGACGACGGCGGATGGGAGCGGGCAGGGTTTGAACCCTCGACCGTCGATAAATCAGAACGACAGTCCAGCGCGCAAACCGCACGACCAGGCAGCCATCCGGGTGAATCCGACAAGAGTCGCACCTGGGAGTGCCACGAGGCGTGTTGCTCTAGTAATCTCTTTGATCAAAGAGAGACGTGGGAGAGGGGGAGGGGAGAGATTGGTTTGCATTCCACCCAAGGTGGTGTCAACAGCGATTGTCAGACATCCGGCCGGTAAGACCAAAGAGATTGCGTGTTTATCTTTCCCCGATCAAGGGCAGGTAAATGAAAGGACGCCAAGGCTGTGGACCAAGTCTAGCCTGAAGAGGTAAAGGTGGGGCGGGTGGAGAAATTGGAGATAGGACTGGGAAATAACTAAAATAAAATCAATAAATAATGATAAATAATAATCAATGCTGTGATAAAAATGAGTGACTCTGACAGCAAGCTTTTGACTTGTCACAGGGTCCACGGAAGTGAAAAAATAAATTGGGGGTCTATGACCTGTAAATGGGGGTCTACGATAGTGGATGTCATTTTAGCATTTCAAGACATTAAATTTCATTTCCCATTAATGAGCCTTAGTTAGTCCTTTGAATTTTAACTCTGTTAGTGGAATGATTTTTTTTTATATTTTAAATTTTAACACCTTATTTTAAATAACTTAATTGTGTCTACATTAAAATAAAATTATTTATGTCCGAGTCTAAATAGTAGTGTAGAAAATGAAATGTTGGCTATTAGAAGTTTGACTTATTTCCGTCCTTGTCCAAACAGCGATGTCTATGTGTCTTTTACGTAACAAACTTTAAAGTTATGTCGCTATGAAACCCTCTAAGGTGGAACATCATTTGAGACAATGCCAACATGATAAAAAAGATTGAAATTTAAAATACTTTCGAACACTTTCAAATCAAATTAGATCGGCACTAGAACAAAAGTTGGACTTATAAATCACAAAAGAGAAGAGGTTTGTGAGCGTCTTACAATATTTTTACTTAGGCCGATATCAGACTCCAGAAAACTGCACACTATATGCAAAATATAGCCAGCCTTTGAAGAGTTTTTACTACCTGTTTTATACTATCTTATACCTGAATTCGTGATAAAAATTCTTATAAGCAACAATACAGTTCAAAGGTGCAATAGTTCTTATGTAATTGCATGCAAACGACATACTTCTAAAAAATAAACTGGACCTGTTAACCTTGCTTGATAATATAGTGTTATTATCATAATTTTGTTTTGTTTTAAACCAAGAAATCCATACAGAAAGTAACTGCCTACAATGTGTTCACTTTCTCCTTCACACACAGAAGTATGATAGTGGTCGACAGGCTATTTTGTTCAGCGTTTGAAGGCGTTTTCGGTTGCTAAAGATCCTATTTTAAAACAAATAAACAAAAGAGCAGGAATCGGGCATGGTCTATTAACAGACTTGTTTCATAAATTTAACGAGGTTTACTTGCAGCTACAAGGTGCTATAAGGTGCTACAAGGTGCTAATCTAACTTTACAAAAAACGAAGGCATAACCTCAATGTTTCTTGTGAGGATTAAGTAAAAAAACATACAATGAACGGGATGAATTTTTCGAATTTTCAAATTTAAATAAGTCAAATGTTATCTAATCGCGATGTTATGATGGTAAACCTAACTAACTTGAAGCCCGATATTGAAATTTTATTATCAAAGCTACACACTAATAGGTGTTCTTTTTTGTTTAATCAAATCTTGTAAAGCATATTACAATTTATTTGGCTTCAATTTCAATTGAGTTTCATCAATTTTTATATGGTCTAGAAAGCCGGGAGAAAAACACATTTGAAATCGATACATTTTCCAAAAAATGCACGGGGGTCTACCGTAAGCTGAAAAACATGGCTATGGGTCTACGAGACAAAGAAGTTTGAGATCCACTGACCTAGAGCTTCTCAAGTTCTTACTATTATTGGGTGGACTCAAACATCGTAGTCTTCAAAACAAAGCAAACGCAAATGATTGGACGAAATTAGAAAAGGACAAACGAAAGAGATTAGGACTACGTTTAAAGAAAAGACTTGGACAAACGAAAGAGAACAGATTTGGACAAACGAAAAAGAACAGACTTGGACAAACGAAAAAGAACAGACTTGGACAAACGAAAGAAAAAAGACTTGGACAAACGAAAAAGAACAGACTTGGACAAACGAAAAAGAACAGACTTGGACAAACGAAAAAGACTGTACAAAGTTTAATGGACCTAAAGATTTCATTGATCCCAGATACCAGACAGTAAAGAGACTAAGAAAAAGAAACCTAACATTGATGCTAATTTTAAGTTATTTAGCACTTACATTAATGTCACTATTCTCTTTAATAAGCTGGTAGGCTATGTCTTTACATTGCTTCTCAGATGAAGGAATCAACCTGAATACCAAGTAGCTACTTATTATGTAACACAAAATTTAGACATACATAAATGAACAAATAAATAATATAGGAATAATTCACATAGACCCTATCAGGAGTAGTAAGCGGTAAGAGATAGTATTATGTCAAAGCTTATATCAACTCTTGAGTGTCTGGTAAAAAGTGTGTTCAAGTCATTTCTCCCACACTGAAACTTTGCACTATTATTTATTGGCATTGACAAAACATGAATCAATATATAAAAAAAGAAACTAGTCTATACATTACTGGCAATTAATTATCTTGTTTGAACCCAACAAGAGAAATTAATCCTTCAATATTAATAGATCTGGCTACTTAGGTGGGATTAGTCCCCCTAGATAATTGTACACTTTATTTCTCCCACACCCATTCACGGATTAAGTTGAAACTTTGAACAATCAAAGATTGTACCTAACCAAACATGAATTAATTAAATATTAAATTAACAAATTAATCAATTAATTATTGGTAATGAACCAATGTGTTTGATATCGAATAAGGGAAGCAACTTCTACATTAATGAGAGATATAGTTGTAAGAGCGGATCTCTTCCACTAAGTCTACTCTTTCATTTCGACTCCTGGAGGCTGTATGGTCGTTTGGTATGCGCTTTAGACTTATGCCAGTTGGGCCAAGCTTGAACCCTGCTTGCTGCTATCCTCTGACTTCTTGCAGAAATTGTGGGCCTGGGCATTATATTGATCTTAGAGAGATCAAATGATCTGATCTTGGAGATCGATTAGTAGAAAACTACTGAACTTGGAGAGATTGACTGATAGAAAACTATTGATCATGGAGAGATCGACTGATAGAAAACTATTGATCATGGAGAGATCGACTGATAGAAAACTATTGATCATGGAGAGATCGACTGGTAGAAAACTATTGATCATGGAGAGATCGACTGGTAGAAAATTACTGACTTAATAGAGATTGACTTTTAAAAAATACTGATCAAGGATATATTGATCTTAGTGAGATTGACTGATAATAATAATTAATAAACAACATCACAATGATAGAGAAATACTGATGTGGCAGAGAACTATTTAAAGATAACCGCGTACCCTTAAGAGAAACACTTATCTAGACAAAACCAGGACCAGATTGTGGACATTATCGGGCCAGTTCTTCTCGAACAAAGACTCTCAAACCACGGCTGTTGGTCTGCCTGTTTACGGAAGAATACTAAATGTCCGGATGTGCACGTGCACTGACGTCATAAAAACGATCCCGTAGTAGTATATAAGCCCGTGCAAAGATACAGGCATTCTCTCTGGACACGACGTGTGTAAACACAACCACCCTCGCCCCTTCACTTCCAGAACGGCCTCTTAGACATTCCATTTATTCATGGTTTCTGTTTCCTGTTGACCTCTGAACTCACATCCCAGCCCTTGCCTCTGCTGCTGGGCTACTTACCTGTCAGATTCCCAGTCTCGGTCCGGGGAGTGAGCGTAGGCACCCGCTGGTGTGGCGTGGGTGATTCTAGTGGTAGTGACTATACCTGTAGATTTACCTGCCACAGGAAATCAAAACACGGATTGTTAGGTTACAATCTAGTCACATAAATATCCCAGTGCTTTAATGTATTTACAACATATTTTACCCCAAATTGTAACAGTACTTGGCGATCTTTATTTTTTTTTAAACGAGTAATATATATATATATATATATGTATATAAATCTTTTTACAAAGCTTCTATCAAATCACTTTGTCTGTCTGTTTGTCTGACTGGTAAAAAGTATGTACCCGTTAAAACCCATTCTCGGATCAAATTGAAACTTCGCACAATTATTTATTGACATAGACACGACAGAATTCAATACAAAAGAGTAACCAATAAGACCATAAATTAGTAGTATTCCTTTCTTTGTTAAATAGCAACAAGGGAAACGAGTACTTTAGTATTCACAATTATGGCTAAATTAGTTGGGTTTAGTCCCTCTTAAATAATTGTTAACGTTATATCTCCCTCACGCATTCTCCAATCAAGTTAATAATTGGAATAAATATATAATTTACTTTAAAAACAACACGAATCAATTGAAAAAAAAGGTCAATTAGTCAATTATTGGTAATTATTTTTTAATATCGAATAAGTGAAATAACTTTACATTATTGGTAGATATAGTTTTAAGGACGTAGTTATTTCACTTTAGATATGCTTAGTTTAAAAAAAAAAAAATTGTATTTCTATTTTGATTGTTTAACATATATTTCTTCTATGTAAGCTGATGGTGCTCTATAAGCTATTCTATTGATCTCCTGTAATGCCTTCTTGATTTCTTGAACATTAGAGTCGAGTACGGTGATTCCCGATAAAGCTTTGTGACGTAATATGTCAATTTGTTTCTCATTGATGAGATGACTTAAAACAAATTAATTTTAAGATGATTAAATAATAGGAACTAGTATAACGTTCAAACAAAAGTCTTCGCTGAGTGACCAATCAGCTAGTGAATTTTTTTTCATTTTCAATAAGATGTAAATAAATTGTTAATTTTCTAGTAACAGCGTTTGAGCCGTTATAGAAATACAAGAGTTTTTTTTCCACATACCCCCCCCCCCCCCCACACCAAAGAAGGGATTGTAAAGTTGTATTCAGAATTAAAGAATGTTTATGTACTTTGACATCTCGTTGTTTACAATCGGATTTTCCCTAAACCAATTGAAGACTAAAGCTTGTCCTCGATTCCAGTGAGAGCGAGTGCAGTATTTCATGTGCGACAAAAGAGACCCATCTGTGACCTACATATTTTGTCACACCAAACACAGACAAATCACTGTATGTCTGGGGTAGCTTTGCGTTTTCATGGCACCGCTAACGTCTGACTATCGATACATTGATTTAGAATTCGACTCCAAGCTGTTTAAGATCTTTGTTCAAGTTCAAAGAGAATCGTTCAGAAAAAACAACAACAATAACAAAATTCCACAAGGGGCTACATGGTAGGACAATATAATATAGTTGATAAGACGAGACAATTTTTCTTCAAATATTAATCGGATGCTATTGTTATTATTTTTAAACCGTTTTTTTTTTTAAAAGTGTTAAGTTCAAACACTGACTGGTCGTGTTGTTTATGCTTTGGACTGTCATCACGATATTTCCTGGTTCGAACCCTAGCCTGTCACAATCCCCCTGCTGGAGGTTTGAGCTAAAAAGGAAGGAACCTCCGAAACATGTAAACCGTAACAAAATTTCCGGTTCAGATATCTTATTTAGGGTTTTATGCCCACATAGTATGTGTCACGTACACTGTATCTATATTTAGCCGCTTAAGGTTACCAGACAAAACTTATTAGCTCGGGGAATTCCTTCACGCAGCAGGATCATGTTTGGAAATAAATGTGATTGGTTTTTTAAATATTAATTATTGTACATTGAGCTGCATTTATTGGTTGGCATTGCAACGAGGGGGTTAGACACGTGACAACGCTATACCCGGGGAAAGGTTCTAGATTTTTAGTCAGTCTTGTATGGAACGTGTTAGAGAGAACATGTACTAGGGTTTAGTATTAGAACTCAATTATATTATTGTGTAGATCTATCATTCTATTCAAGTACATTTAACCGTTGTAATTATTTGTGAATAGCTTTTTCAAGTTCTGAATTAAAGTAATTGTTTTAGACGAAGAGAAGTTTCTTCATTGAATATAGTAACATACTTAAATCGACTTAACGATTGGCAACTTCTAGATGATCCTCTTATCAACTGGCAACATTCTGAATGATCGTATTATCAACTAGATCTAGCTACTTCTATACGATCATCTTATTAAAAGACAATTTCAAGATCCTCGGCAATCACGATTATTGATAGTGCAATATAGCTCAAGTATAATCGTAACATCTGGCACCATCTCAGATTGCGACATTAGCACTATTGATTGATTTGTGACAGTATGTTTACTCGTTCTTTTATTCCCTTACCAGCGTTTGTTGCCCATCGTAAAATGGAATGAACATTTGCCCCAGTAGTGGAGCTGCAGTTGCCAACTTGTGCTCGGGCGTTGAGCCCCACTATGTCTCTGTTGGTCTTGACGCCGCAAAGAAATGCGGTGGCAGCGGCTGCAGAGTCCGTCACCTGCTCGTCTACGGCATATGTCTGTGAAATGGTCAGCAAAATAATCATAGAAATAGAGGTTCCTTCTTGAATACGTTTGAGAAAAAATAAACAGTAAGATAGTTAAATACATCAATAGATAGCTAAATAGCTTGAGATAGGTAGAGATAGATATAGATAGATAGATTGATTGATATAGATAGTAAGAGATAGATAGATAGATAGATAGATAGATAGATAGATAAATTGATAGAAAGATAGATACATACATACAATCATACATACATAGATATAGATAAACTCATATATATATAAATATATATATATATATATATATATATATATATAGTGAGAGAGAGTGATAGACAAATAGATAGATACATACTCTTACCTTTGATATCCCAGTTTGTGGAAACTTCTCGAAGGTCAAAGAAAACTCCTCCCCTTTTTTCCCCTGCAACTGCCCAGCTAGTATCCTTCCTGCTGTGACAGAGGGAGGACCCATGCCGTCTCCTATGAATAAGATTATGTTCTTAGCGACGCCTCTGTTTTGATTTTCCAGCGCTTTCTGTAGCTCACCGTGGGCTCCATCCAGCCAGTAATCACCAGCTGTGGAATGATTTGCACATAGATAAGGTTCAAGGTTTCTCGTTCTTACTTTTTTATTACTTCTCTTTTACTTTTATACTTCTCTCTTACTTCTCTAATCTCTTTCTCTCCTCTTTTTTACCTCTTATTCAGTCAATCATTTCTCTCCTCTTTTTTTGTTACGCTCTCTTTTTTGTTTCTCTTTCTTCTTTTTTTGTCTAACTTTCTCTCTCTATTGAATATTTCAATATCTCACTCATTTTCTTATTTCAATTTGGCAAACTTAGCCTATAAATAAGAAAAGGGGGGGACCACCTGAATTCGAACTCATGGCTCAGGCATTCTCGGGAATCTCAAGCCAACGCTGCAACCACACTGCTAGTGGAGAGCTTATGGAAGATTGTATAGTTATGTATTGTTTCTATAGTGTCGACCTATTTTTCAGGTTTGTGTTCACTAAGACTTAGACGACGAAATAGGGGAATTATTCTGCTTTTACCACCACTTCAGCTTCAGTCAAGTACAATTTCTTTCCCTTGTTCGAGATACCAAACACTAGTTAATTTAGTAACTGTATTTTTTTTATTGATTCTTGTGTTATCAGGTAAAAGAAATAATTGTGCAAAATTTCAGCTTGATCCGAGATAGGGTTAGGGAGACATCACCAGACAGACAGATAGACAGACAACTTGAGTTGATATAAGTTTTGTAAAAAGCTTAAGTTTATTCTTAGCCTCTGTGTTCACAGTACGATTAGTTTTGTTAAAGAATGTCTTTTAGCTACATATATACCATTAAAAAATAATGACTTCAATCAATGCTTTTGAGATCATCTCTATGTTGTGACACCAGCTAAGGCTTTTATTCCGTGCCCTGTTGTAATTCACACTGCATGTAGATCTATGAAAAGTTGTACAAAGTTCTATTTTAGTAACATTGACTCTTCCTTAACCAGAAGACAAAAAAAACAACAACAAAAAACAAAAAAAAAACAAAAAAAAACAACAACGGGAGGTGTCATTGACACACGGTCTAATCTGCCTCTTCCATGTTTTTAACGCTTTGTCTTATATCAAAGCGCTTTAGAAAGTTTCGTTTCTTTAATAAATATAAACCATAGACATGCATTATACCTAGACTGGACATCTTATCTTATCTTATATAATACAGACGTTACTTCAAAAAAGAAGATGATTACGTCCTACGCGTCATGCATTTAGTCATGCATATTAACCAATGACTTAAATTCTGCCAAGTCACTGGTTTTTCTGGACATGGACATATCAATGTGTCAAATAGCTTATGGCTCTAGTAAATCAGGTCAAGTTTGTTTTAGAGACTATCTATCTATCTATCTATCTATCTATCTATCTATCTATCTATCTATCTATCTATCTATCTATCTATCTATCTATCTATCTATCTATCTATCTATCTATCTATCTAATCTACGTATTGGTCTACCAAGAATCATTTGTTTTATTCTATTACCCTTTTAACTTTAGATTTCAGATCTACCTTTGATAATTAGAAATAGTGATGAAAACGCTCATATAAAACAAATATTTGGTTGAGACTTAGAAGACTGGGAAGACATTACTTTAAAACTTGTTTTTCCTTAATTTTAAAGAATTACATGTACAGGGAAGTGTATAATATCGGGTTACAATGTTGAAATTTGAGTCTATGTTCAAGCTATTTGTATAACTCTTGATGGTTTGAGTCTTTGTTCAGGCTATTTGTATAACTCTTGTTGGTTTGAGTCTATGCTCAGTCTATTTGTATAACTCTTGTTGGTTTGAGTCTTTGTTCAGGCTATTTGTATAACTCTTGTTGGCTTGAGTCTTTGTTCAGGCTATTTGTATAACTCTTGTTGGTTTGAGTCTATGTTCAGGCTATTTGTATAACTCTTGTTGGTTTGAGTCTATGTTCAAGCTATTTGTATAACTCTTGATGGTTTGAGTCTTTGTTCAGGCTATTTGTATAACTCTTGTTGGTTTGAGTCTATGCTCAGTCTATTTGTATAACTCTTGTTGGTTTGAGTCTTTGTTCAGGCTATTTGTATAACTCTTGTTGGCTTGAGTCTTTGTTCAGGCTATTTGTATAACTCTTGTTGGTTTGAGTCTATGTTCAGGCTATTTGTATAACTCTTGTTGGTTTGAGTCTATGCTCAGACTATTTGTATAACTCTTGTTGGTTTGAGTCTATGCTCAGGCTATTTGTATAACTCTTGATGGTTTGAGTCTATGCTCAGACTATTTGTATAACTCTTGTTGGTTTGAGTCTATGCTCAGGCTATTTGTATAACTCTTGTTGGTTTGAGTCTATGCTCAGGCTATTTGTATAACTCTTGTTGGTTTGAGTCTATGCTCAGACTATTTGAATAACTCTTGATGGTTTGAGTCTATGTTCGGGCTATTTGTATAACTCTTGTTGGTTTGAGTCTATGCTCAGGCTATTTGTATAACTCTTGTTGGTTTGAGTCTATGCTCAGACTATTTGAATAACTCTTGATGGTTTGAGTCTATGTTCGGGCTATTTGTATAACTCTTGTTGGTTTGAGTCTATGCTCAGGCTATTTGTATAACTCTTGTTGGTTTGAGTCTATGCTCAGACTATTTGAATAACTCTTGATGGTTTGAGTCTATGTTCGGGCTATTTGTATAACTCTTGTTGGTTTGAGTCTATGTTCAGGCTATTTGTATAACTCTTGTTGGTTTGAGTCTATGCTCAGGCTATTTGTATAACTCTTGTTGGTTTGAGTCTATGCTCAGACTATTTGAATAACTCTTGATGGTTTGAGTCTATGTTCGGGCTATTTGTATAACTCTTGTTGGTTTGAGTCTATGCTCAGGCTATTTGTATAACTCTTGTTGGTTTGAGTCTATGCTCAGACTATTTGAATAACTCTTGATGGTTTGAGTCTATGTTCGGGCTATTTGTATAACTCTTGTTGGTTTGAGTCTATGCTCAGGCTATTTGTATAACTCTTGTTGGTTTGAGTCTATGCTCAGACTATTTGAATAACTCTTGATGGTTTGAGTCTATGTTCGGGCTATTTGTATAACTCTTGTTGGTTTGAGTCTATGTTCAGGCTATTTGTATAACTCTTGTTGGTTTGAGTCTATGCTCAGGCTATTTGTATAACTCTTGTTGGTTTGAGTCTATGCTCAGACTATTTGAATAACTCTTGATGGTTTGAGTCTATGTTCGGGCTATTTGTATAACTCTTGTTGGTTTTAGTCTATGTTCAGGCTATTTGTATAACTCTTGTTGGTTTGAGTCTATGCTCAGACTATTTGTATAACTCTTGTTGGTTTGAGTCTATGCTCAGGCTATTTGTATAACTCTTGTTGGTTTGAGTCTATGCTCAGACTATTTGAATAACTCTTGATGGTTTGAGTCTATGTTCGGGCTATTTGTATAACTCTTGTTGGTTTTAGTCTATGTTCAGGCTATTTGTATAACTCTTGTTGGTTTGAGTCTATGCTCAGACTATTTGTATAACTCTTGTTGGTTTTAGTCTATGTTCAGGCTATTTGTATAACTCTTGTTGGGAAACAAAAACTGATTTAGATCTACTATTAAAGTTTCATAATCAACAAGTTGGCTACTAATAGAGAGTATAAAAAGAAAACTTAATGTTACCGTGTAGACATTGCTACACTCTTTCATTCTCGCTCCTTTTAAAAATGTGTACTGTAGATCAACTACATTAACTCTTTACTTACTTAGTTCTCGTTGGTAAGAGTTATCCTCCTGGGTCACAGCCATGACAGCTGTCGTCAAGGACGCTAGAGTTAAACATATCCTGAACATGACGCTGTAGAAATACAAGTGTAATGAACGGGATGAAATATAGCTTACAATCCAATAGAAATTGTCTATTAGTCAATAGTTGTCTTATTAGTTATTATGTTGTGAGATTCAATTACAAGTTGCTTATGTTGTTTAAAAGATTTAATTAACAGGCAAAAGATCAGCCTATATGTGTGTGTGTGTGTGTGAGAGAGAGAGAGAGAGAGAGAGAGAGAGAGAGAGAGAGAGAGAGAGAGAGAGAGATCAAATTTGAGTTATAAAGTTTTGACAGTGATATTCATTTGGTTATGACTTAAAGACTTGGTCATGACTTAATGACTTGGTCATGACTTAATGACTTGGTCATGACTTAATGACTTGGTCATGACTTAAAGACTTTGTCTTTTCAACATGCTTGTAGCTAATTTTGCAAATATCGAATGCAATCATATTGTCTTTACTTTTTAAAAATGTTTTCTTCGTTTGGATGCTTTTTTCTTCAAACTGTTCCGCTTCAATAATTTATTTATCAGAAGTTCTATAAGTCACGGTTAAAATGTGTGCAAATCAGGAGGCGCTATAATATGCTAGGGTGCAATATATATATATTATAAGTTCTTAAAACGGAAAAAAAATATAATTGTGTACTTCGGACATAGAAATGTCGGCTGTGGGTTATATGAGAACGAACGTAAAAGAAAAAGATGCGACCAAAATATTAATACAATTCAACAAGAGTGTAGTTCGCAATGTTATTTCGTGCTTTCAAAGAGACAGAACAATACTAACTATATGGCATTCCTACCGGGTGCAATCCTTGTGACGTCATACCCGTTGACGTCATTATTATCATTAAAGCACCACCCTGCACCATTCTGCACTATTTAGCCAAAAGCAAATGTAGCTCATGTGAGCAGCTCTGAGCTTAAGAGTCCTACTTTGATTCATAAATAATCACTTACCTAAATCACATTCACGACTGTCACTTAAGACTTCCCTAAGGAACACACACTCGCAAACAAAGTCAAAGGGGACACTGGTGATATTTTGTTGACGACAGTTTGTCCAAATTTGCAAGTCGAAAATAACTAGGCGCATATTGTCAAGTTGAAAACAAACAAATAAACTACAGACATTTGGGCTTTATGAAATAGGAACTTCGGCTTTGGGCTAGTGCAGTGTTTCTCAAACTTTTATAAGTGACGTCCCTATTAAATATTATATAGACTGGTACAGTGTTGAGTGGTGAAGACGTATTGACAGGGCCGGATTTAAGTTAGTGGAGACCCCGGGGGTAGGATTTTTAGTGGAAGCTTCTACACTTTTCTACACAAAATCCACCAATTAATTATAAATCTATATAAAAACATGCCATATTTTAGAAGAAAGAAATATAGTATTTGCAAATATCCTTCTTTTTTAGTTTGAGTTTGAGTTTTGAGTTTTTGGCACATCGGCACAATTTAGGCTATGTCGTGCCCGTAATCCTTGAAGGCTTACACTCCATTCATATCACAAGAGCTAAATTTTATACAGCTAGGTCATTAAAAGCAAGGTCTATTCAGAGTTAAGATGGTAAAAATTAATTAATTAATAAAATTCTGCTGTAAATATATGTTCACAATTTCTTTGTCCTAACACAATCAAACCTTCGCAAAAAAAAACCCACCTCCCAGAGAAAGTCCAATACCTTCCCATGGTCGACAATATCGAACAGTGTTTTTTTTTAATTAATGCGCTACTGTTAGTAAAAATAATATTATTTACCTTGTGGAGGGTTGAGCTCTGGGTTGACGCACTGCCGTAAATCCGAAGCTGCCACAAGCGGACACTTCTAAATCACGGCTGTGAATGTCGTTTTTACTCGATTTACTTAATAAATTGGTAACAACTCAAATATTAATTTATAAATAGACCTACAATGCAAATAAAACAGACATTATTGTCTTGGAATAAAAAAGACTGTTTTCGTGCACCACCCTTTTTCCTTCTCCGCATGCCCCTGTACTTGTTGTATGCGCACCCCCACATAGTTTGAGGAACGCTGTGCTAGTGTCCTACTAATTTTTAAGTCTTAATATTTTCATCTCTCTTAATTTTCCCTTTACTGAAATTAAATCCGTTATAGAGAGGAGTAGACAAAATTTAAACAACTGTCTGTAAACTGGAACCCAAAGAGGGAAGAAAAAGTCTGGGAGACCAACGCAAACATAAAGGAGGTTAGCAGAAACATTGCAACAACTGTCTGTAAACTGGAACCCACAGAGGGAAGAAAAAGTCTGGGAGACCAACGCAAACATAAAGGAGGTTAGCAGAAACATTGCAACAACTGTCTGTAAACTGGAACCCACAGAGGGAAGAAAAAGTCTGGGAGACCAACGCAAACATAAAGGAGGTTAGCAGAAACATTGCAACAACTGTCTGTAAACTGGAACCCACAGAGGGAAGAAAAAGTCTGGGAGACCAACGCAAACATAAAGGAGGTTAGCAGAAACATTGCAACAACTGTCTGTAAACTGAAACCCACAGAGGGAAGAAAAAGTCTGGGAGACCAACGCAAACATAAAGGAGGTTAGCAGAAACAAATACTTACAAAACAACTAAAGCATATAAAAGGGAAAGAACTGTATTTATACAGCCATGCTTTTTAATACGGTAAGATTTATTTCCTTTGTCCTATATAGTACAAAAATAATTAATTACCACTAATTAATTTAATTTTTTTTTCTTTATTGATTCGTGTTTTGTCTACATTGAATAATTGTGCAAAGCTTCATATTGATCCGAAGCGGGAGATATAACGTGTAAAAACTTTGTACCCAGACAGACAAACAATTGGAATGACTTGATTTAAGCTTTGTAAGATAAAAAGACAGCAGGATGGCCTTGACCCAACTGAGAGAATTGTCCAGAACAGAGTTCGATGTTGAATTACTTTTGCGGGCTATGCTCCAATGGAGGTCAAATGGACTGTGTTGGTTCATTATCTTTTGAAATAAACTAGCGAGTTATTATTATATATATATATGTATTATTTAAATAGGGTAACTCTTTAGTTGCTCACAACCCTAGACTTCCCCACTCCATAATAAAAACCTCCTCCAAGTGAATACATTTATATTTTGTTTTATATAGGGTAACTCTTTAGTTGCTCACAACTCTAGACTTCCCCACTCCATAATAAAAACCTCCTCCAAGTGAATACATTTATATTTTGTTTTATATAGGGTAACTCTTTAGTTTCTCACAACCCTAGACTTCCCCACTCCATAATAAAAACCTCCTCCAAGTGAATACATTTATATTTTGTTTTATATAGGGTAACTCTTTAGTTGCTCACAACCCTAGACTTCCCCACTCCATAATAAAAACCTCCTCCAAGTGAATACATTTATATTTTGTTTTATATAGGGTAACTCTTTAGTTGCTCACAACCCTAGACTTCCCCACTCCATAATAAAAACTTCCTCCAAGTGAATACATTTATATTTTGTTTTATATAAAACTCATTTGTAAAATAATTGTACAATAATCGCCAACGAGCGTTTATCTTATAAGATGATATCATTCTATGATATGATATAGTGTATCACATTACAACCACAAGAATAGAAAAAAATTTCACCCAAAAATACTCACCTATGGTGGAATGAAAAGATATCCAAAAACAAAATATTCCTTAAGTTTAATTTGTCTGCACGGCTTTGAGACTGGACATTAAAAATTATGAGCAGCCAAGTTTAAATGTAAGGGAGGTAATGTGAAGACGCGATTTTAGTGTATTCAGTTCACGTCAGGGCTGGTCCACTTATGACGTCCACAAATGGCAATTGCTTTGACATTGGTATGACCTCATTATCATCCATTGTTTCGTCAACAGTCAACGGTCTGTAACAAAATGTTTTTTTTTTTTGCCCACGGAATTGAAGATATATGTAATATGATACTGACTACAAAAAGTAAAAGAACATTAGTTACTTATGTTTTGAATACAAGTTATTTCTGGTACGCACATAATAGAATATAAAGTACATTTTCAAACTTATATACACTAGTTCACACTGATTGTGTTTACCCCTTCCCATACACACACGCACCAGCGCTAATAGGCCTACACAATGTTGTACAAGTACGTGTGTGTCTCTCATAATTTAAAAAATGCAAGTAGGGCAGGCCCCAATCTGCTTTAAGAAATATGACAATTACCATTTCTCTTTTTTCACCTATTTTTTTTCTCTTTTCTTTTCTTTTAAAAACATTGAAAAATATAAATTATTTTTTTTTTCTGATAGAACAGAAAAGCATTTATTTAAAAAGCCAAAGGCTATACAAAACTTATCTGGAGAAAAAAATGCCGATCCATATAATCAACCAAATACTTACATATTCTCCACCCTAATTTGTTGTTATAGAAATTATTTCTTTTTGATATTAATATTAGTAAATCATGAATAACTTAAAAATTAAAAGTTTGGAATTAAATTTGTGTTTTGGTCTCCTTGCTAGCCTTGATTGACTTCCATCAGCCCTTCCAGGACTGGAGTTCAAGCTAGAGGCCCTTGGCAATATTTTGATGAAGGCCCGTATCCTCTTTCTAACGCTTAATACAAATTCACTTAGTTTTATTTACGTATATGTAAAAGCATTTTATTCTTTATTTTAAATTATAATTGTTGAAAATTTATTTTGAAAATATTGTATACATATTAAATATGCACATTTTTTTTCAATTGGATATTTTTGGAGTTTGTAGTCTCTCCTTCAATCTCAGCCATGGAACTGACATGCTACAGAAGGATAGTAGGTATCACATTCAATGACCGCATCACAAAACAAGAGATTAGAGGCAGGGTTACTGCACCGACTGGATCCCATGATGACCTGCTAACTATCGTGAAAAAAATAAAAGCAAGCTTAATATCTATGGCCATATAACAAGATCTTCGGGGCTCGCAAAGACCTTCCTTCAGGGAACAGTACCAGGTTAAAGAAGAATAGGCAGAAACATCGATGGGAGGACAACATAAAAGAAAGGACGGGCCTGCCATTGAAAGAGGTTCTAAATAAGGCAAAAAGACAGGGAGGAAAGGAGAAAGACGGTCGACGAGTCTTGCAAGGTGCCCCAACGGTCCAATAGACTAAGGGATGGGTAAATGGTAAAGGTAAAAAAAGACTCCTTCCTTCCACTGGAGAACGAGGCCTACTACTGCAGAACAGGTTGCATTGTCTAAAGTCCAACAATTTGTCTTGGTCTACGTACGTTGGAATAATTTTTCTTTTATTCCATTGTGGACGTCCTACATGGATGACACCTAACCCGTGCTAGAAATGACGGTAGGAGTATTTAAGTTATCTATTCAGTTCTCATTACACCGGTAAATTTCTAGGCCAGTGCGGGGGCTACTTCCCTGGGCTTTCTTTGTCGATAGAACAGGGGCAGATAATAATTAGGTAAGCTTTTTTTTTTTTTTCTTCATCGGTAGGGACAAACACATCCGTTAATTCTGCGATTAGATCTGGCCCATGGTCGAGACAGAAAGTAATACATTGGGTCAATCAAGGAAGCTCTGCATTCGATGGTTCTAAAACTGGTTGAATCTATTTTTTTAATTTTATTTTTAAAACTCTAAATTCAATTCAAGCACCAGCACCCGTTTTTGTTTTTTTTTTACAAAACCTACACAAACACACATGACATGTCTTTCTACGAACGTAATAACACAATTGTAAATCTTTCACACCCATTCTCTGATGAAGTTGAGACTTAACACAGTTAACATTGGTAAAGACAATGTATGAGAAAAGAATATATAAAAAAAAACAGTTAGTAAATTAAGAACTAATGATTAATTATTTTTTTTTATATCGACAAAGGAGACTACTTATTCAGTATTTAGAGGTATGGCTAAATAATTAGGGTTTATTTCTACCACACCCATTCTGGGATCAAGTTAAAATTTTAAACAGTTATACTATTGGCACACAAAACATGAAAAAATTAACCAGTTAGTCAATTATTGCATTGAGAGTTATTGTTCTAAATATCAAGCTATTTCCCTTTGATAATATTTTAAAATAATTTAAGTATTTTTCTTTCTTTTTATAACTGATTGATGTTTACATGCCTCCATTGAGCGTATAAAAAAACGTAGGTTATATATAAGATTTAAAGCCTCTAGAAATCAACATTATGCAATTTTCCCCTTATCACAAATTTTGGGGTCCCCAAGTACTTTTGGGGTCCTAAGATAGGACTTTTGGGGTCCTAAGGTAGCACTTTTGGGGTCCTAAGGTAGCACTTTTGGGGTCCTAAGAAAGGACTTTTCGCTTATGTTGTCTATAGGTAAAACCAGCACTGGATATTTGCTAGATAGTAACATTCTCATCCGCGATATGTGAGATCTCATAGCTGGCTTAATCCAACACAGTAGCGCCGAAGTGTTTCTAAATTTAGTGATTTTACTGATGCTGTTACTCCAATCAAATGGGAATATTCATTTCTTACTAATCTCAAGGTTCCATTTGGCGTTTTTTTTTTGTAGCTCCATTGTGTTTATGTGAGTTCAGTGGTCCCAAACAAACAATGCATATTCTAATATTGGTCTTACAAAATATAACGGCATTTAAGTTTATGCATTTGTTAAAATTTGTTCTTGATAAACCATACTGATTCAAAGAGGCGTAGGTAGGGTTGTCTTCACCTGGAGTGATTAGCCAATGGTGAGACCTCTTTCCACACACGCATACAAACATACATCCAATACAAATCACCCCTTTCCTAAAATAAACTTTTCTAGTGTGTGTATTTGGTTTATTCTTCTCATAACCTACATTCATTGTAAAGTCTGTATTTCTTTACTTGTTTCTGACTGGTCTGACCGCTGATTGGTGTCACACAGTGCGGACCGCACCCCTTGCTCCTCCCTAGCGATGCTTCTGTATCAAATATATTTGTTTAAATAAAACATGTAATTTCTAGCATTGGCTAATTGCATTTAATTAATGTTGAACGCGATTCTGTCATCATGACTTTAGAAATGCAACTATTATCTGTTTCAACACAACAACAACAATAACAATAACAATAACAACAACAACAAAAACAACAACAACAAAAACAACAACAACAACAACAACCACAACAACGACATGAATGGATTAGCTCACCCAATAAACACATTTTGCTTTCTCTTTTTTCTCTGTCATCAGATAAACCTATTTGTTTTTTGTTTAGAACGACTATGAGAAATTAAAGGTAAAAAAAAAAATTAACCAAAAAAAAAAACTAGATTAAAGAAAAACTTTTCCACTGGTTATTCTTATCAAAACGGAAATTTCCAATTTACGTCAGAAATAGAAAATTTTTACACCCTATGGGCAAGAAAAGCAGGATATACTAGGGATAAAAAAATGTCTTCTAATTTCTTAACTATACTAAAGGTATAAAATTAAACAGCGCACTCTAAGAGTAGGCCTAGGGGCGTAACCGTATATAGCGGACGCTTGAGGGTGACATTACAGTAGGTCATAGAACAGATGGTGAATGCTACTGGACGCGTAATCATATGACGTCAGCAGGTGTCTGGGAAGATGCATCAATCGTATTAGGGACATGACGTGAAAAGTGGAAAAAAAAAATTCGAATAAATTTCAATCCGTTCAGTATTTGAGAAGTTTATACCAGATTCTTTCACAGCTGTTCTGTATAGGTACCCCCTTTAAGACCTTGCGATCTACAGGGTAGGTAATGTAAAGCATATCTCTTCCTACAGACGACGGTTAACAAGGTTGATATGTGGCCAGCACAACGACCCAATATATGTCATGTATCTATTTAAGTTGCGTGGACTCAAAATACAGAAACAAATCCCAATCTTCGCCGAGATTCGAACTCAAGTTTCTTTGGCTTTAAAGAAAACATTTTAATATTCGGCCACCACGCTTCAGACAAAGATTTACAGAGCTAAAAATAGTGACAAAAATTATTAGATCTAAATCTATATGGATTTTTAAATGTATAAATCAGAAATACTTCTTGTTTCTATATATCGGCCAGATACATAAAAAGGCTTGCTTTAATAATGATAATGGCGGTACTGCTACAGACCTGCCACATCACTAGAAAATGGAACTGTTAAAGGGACTACGATGAATTTCGTTTCCTTTTAACAAAACTCGACCCTGGCAGCGCCAGAGAATAAATACTCGTTCGTTTCTGACATATAATAATAATAATTTAAAAAAAAACTGAGATGGAAAAACAACGAAAATATGGGAACCTAGGATAGGAGATTAAGCGTTTATGGAAATTATCTAAAATAACAATATACCCCATAGTCATATTAACCGAGGGAATAATAGCAACTGACCTCATAGATACCTTCAAGGTCCTTGGCATTCCAAGGAACATTCTCGTTGCCTGTCAGAGGGCGGTACTTCTGCAGACCTGCCACATCACCAGAAAATTCCTCTGTGGAAACTGATAAAGGGACTACGATGAATTTTGTTTCCCTTTAACGAAACTCGACCCTGGCTTTGCCAGAGAATGAATACTCGCTCTTTTGTAATAATAATAATATTAATAATATTAATGATATTAAAAAAGAAGAAGATTCTCGTTGCCTGTCAGAGGGCGGCACTGCTGCAGTCCTGTCACATCACCAGAAAATTCCTCAGTGGACACTGATAAAGGGACTACGAGGAATTTTGTTTCTCTTTAACGGAACTCGACCCTGGCAGTGCCAGAGAATGAATACTCGTTCGTTTCTAATAATAATATCCGTGTGGAACTTAAAAATATAACACATAATTAGAGCAAACATTTTATAAATTTGCTCCATCTTCACTAACCCCATCTATATTACCTTCTTGTCTACTATTTCTCCTGATAGCTTTCAAACTCTTTTTTGGTGGGTGGAAACTGGACGCGTTTTTCGAAACATCTCCAACATATTTTCCTAGACATTAGACCAGGGTTTCTCAACCTGTGGGTCGCGACCCCCTTGGGGGGTCGATTGACGATTTACCAGGGGTCGCCTAAGACCATCGAATATATATATTGTTATTGTCTATTCTTCTATTGCTGGATGTGTGTGTGTGGAAGGGGTCGCAACAGAGTGGGGGGGGGGTTGTAAAAAGGGGTCGCCGAGCATAAAAGGTTGAGAACCGCTGCATTAGACAGTTTGTTTATATCTTAAGGGAAAAAAACTACCTAAATAGCCACACTGTGAAAAACTCTGGCTTGACCGTTATGTTTAAAGAAAAAAAAATCATCGTACTATTAACTTTGACCTAGGTCTTTTGATTTTGAACACGGTAACAGCGGGAATAGCTGTATTCGACTCCAATTTTTCTTTGTATTCAGTAAAGAGTTAAGTAAATATATAGATATAAATGTCGGCTACATACATTGTGTCCCTTTGTTTATCAATCCGAAAAAGGCAAAGATTTTGAGACGCAAAAACGCAAATTAAAATGTGTATGCTACGCATTAATACCATATTACTTGTAAATACACCACAAAAGAGATTTCAAACAGTATAATAATGGTCTTCGGGTCCCCCGATTATCTTTTGGCCATTGTCAAAAAGCCATAAAAGATCCACAGGACTCGCAAGGCCTTTCTGCAGGGAACAGTACCAGGGAAAAGACAAAAAGGTTATTGAAGGGATGGATATGTATATCCAAGACAGACTCTAGCCCTGACAAAAAAAAAAAAAAAACTAAAAAAAAAACAACAACAGAGTAACGGAGAGAGATTGTTACCATATCAAATGTGGTGCCCCAACGGTCTATAAAGCTTATGGACAGGTGAAGGTGAAAGCCATGATTGTTTATACATTCTATGCGACAGCGATGTATATTTATACCACAACCGCCTTAGCATATAGGTAAACAAACTCGTCAACAAAACCCCAAATTGTTTTGTGTGCTCCGATGACGAAGTACCCAATTAAACTGCAATTAAAGAGTAATTGGTACATTTTGTGTAAACAAATTCACGTTCCTGAAACTGATCTAGCAGTTGTCAGCATCATGTATGCCACGCTTTATCTCCCTTGACATCAACACTGTTATTGTCACAGGCATGGGAAGAGTAAAGGGGCTTAATCTATTTTTGGGAAACGTGACGTCACGGGGGAATTTATACAGAAAATAAGAATGGCGCAATACCTATTTAAAAGATCGTTACGAAAATACTTGTGATTGGACAATAGTCTGGGAGTTACTAGTTGACATTTGTCACAAAGATGCTGTCAACTTTCTAGCCTGTTTTCAAGGTAAAATACAGAAGAAAAAAAAAAAGTAAAGTAGAGATTTACACTAGAGCGCACTGAGGTTTCTAAAGCACGAAAGATTCACTATACAAAAGTGATGAAAAAAAACAAAACAATTACAAAATGGTGTAGCACAAAGCCGGCGTTTGAGGAAGTCAGAGTTGTGTGTGTGTGTGTGTGTGTGTGTGTGTGTGTGTGTGCGTGCGTGCGTGCGTGCGTGCGTGCGTGCGTGCGTGCGTGCGTGCGTGCGTGCGTGCGTGCGTGTGCGCGTGCGTGTGCGTGTGCGTGTGCGTGTGCGTGTGTGTGTGTGTGTCACGTCAGTTTTAGAACCCCTGTAATATTTGGTGAATAGTAATCACTGAACCATTCCGTGCACGTTTAGCACGAGATTTTTTCCTGGTCGGGGACTGACCACGAGGTGGACATCTCAGTTGATTTTAGACTCTTGTAGAGAGCGGAGTGTTATGTTGTTTTTTTTTGACAAGTAGTGTAACGTGCAAGTATGGAAGTTATTAGAATTGATTTGTATTCAGGACTTATTTTCTTGGATGTATTTTGTGATGGCTGAAGTCGCCAATATTTGTTGTAATTTATTATTTGTGTGTAATAAAATCCATGTCTGCTACCAGAGTGTTTATTAATAATTCTAAATGTTGTCATTGGAGAGTTTAGTATATTAGTGTTCTCACGCACTGGCAAATCTAGTGCGCGAGTGAAAGTATTTAGTTATCAGCAAAGAACATTGTAGAGGTATCTACAACACAGAGACATTCGCGTCATCACGCCCATAACAAAACCAGGCTGTGACAGTGTGGTGCTGACTAAAGCGATTCTTTCGAAGGGGCAGTGGCGTGGCATCCATGACGCAAAGGTTTTCAATGAACCAGTCCAAGACCGTTTAGGGGCCCACACCCGATGACATAACAGGGCCGGATTTATCTGTATGCAACATAAGCTACAGTGTTAGAGTCCCCAAGAAATATTTAGTAGTTACATATCATATCTGAACTAATATAAGGGCCCCTTATGTCAGTAGCGTTGGACCATTTAAGTCTAAATACGGCACAGTATGGCGATTGTGACGCGTGACAAATGACCAGTTGTGACGCGTGAAAAATGAACGATTGTGACGCGTGACAAATGACCAATTGTGACCTGCCTTACATGAGCCCTTGGGGGGGGGGGGTAGTTAAAAAAGTGGGAATAAAAAACCCTGCAATTTTGTAAAAATAAAAAAAAGGTTTCCTTAAACCATCCTAAACATCATATCAAAATGTATATAAACTTTAAAACTATCCGTGTTTCCATCTAGATTCTAGATTCTATACACAAGCTGCTTCGACAGTTATAATGTAGGTAACTGCTTTCAGCAGGGTTAGTGTAATGGTGAGATGGTACGTTGGTGGTGACGTTTGTGTCCCATTCTTTCTCTGGGTTATTTCCCCTCTATGTTATTCGACCCGGTGATACTATTTCCTTTTTTTATTTTTCTACCACCAGAAATGTATATTAGATATTAAACAAGCAAAAGAAACATTTTGTAACTTAGGGAGTTGTTAAAGGTGTTGACTTTATTTTGTGCTACTCATCTTGACTGAACTTGGGAGGAGGTTTATAACAAACATTTAAAGATAGGACGATGATTACATGGAATAGTGTCTTGTACTTGAAGGACAGCCTTGTCGTATGGTACCTGCACTTGACTGTCGTTCGGATGGTCTCTGGTTT